>CM061527.1:81486282-82086282 GCA_030068015.2 Neoceratitis asiatica | reverse complement strand
CAAACACGCATGCGCACGCACCAAGCGCAGTGAGGCGAGCCATAACAAAATGCAGCGATAACCAATAGGTACCAGCAAGCAATTTAAATCATTTTCATATTGACAAGGCACATCTTCACCACTTACATACGCACATAGATGCATAGATAAAACCATATATGTACATATGTACGTGCGTTTGTTTAATAAATGCACAAATCAATTTTGATAAACGTTCAATAGTGAATTAGTTGAATATTTCATGTTATTTTATTTTCATATTCACCTGTCACACACGCGAGCGACGACTGCCTGCCTACCTGCCTACCTCGATTGCTGATGTTCTTTGCACACGGCTACGCTGTGACTGCATCAACGAAATATTAATTAAGCGACTGCGCATGCGCCACACACCGCAAACCGCAAGTCGTCTGTTCTGGCTCATGGTAATTAAATTTAATGCTTCGACTTCGTCAAAGTGGAATAAGGAAGGTATTTGAAGAAATCGGAAAAAAAATATTTAAAATATAAATTATAATAATTTCAAATTTTAACATTTTTACATATCCATATATATATATGTATGTATAAATGTAGCGGGAAGTCACGTGCAGTGATTTTTTAAATAATTTTTTCCTATTTTTTTTGGTTTTTTTTAACTTTAAATTTAAATTTTTTTACTTAAGCAGTCTTTGCCCTCATTACCACTGACGCAGTAATTTTTTTTTATTTTTTTAATGTCATAAATATTCATCCAATTCAGTTAATACTTTGACGAGCTAAGTGCCAAAAAGGACAGCTTATTGTAGTCAAAAGTTTAGAAAATTATTAAATTACTTTGCTCTTATATATAAAAACACATTACAGTGCTGTAATCAACCGCTGAAACTATCAAAATAGTACTCAGCATGCTCTGGCGCACAGTCGCTTTCCCTATTTGCCAATGTAGCATAGGGTACCCCCACGTCAAACTTGCGTTTCATACGTGAAGTCTTTATATTTTGCTTTGCTTTCATAAGTAATTCCACTTTTTGTCTCAACTGCTTTACCTAACCACCTTCTGACTCCTTTCATTGCATTTAATTTTAATTTTTCATTCAATTTTATTTTCTCTTTCTGATTTCTGAAGTACTTTTTGGTCTAATTAGAATATTTATTGTTGTTTATTTACAGTAACTGTGTTCTGTCATCTCTCTTTCTCTCTCTCTCGCTCTCTCTCTCTCTCTCTCTCTCTCTCACGAAAACTCAATGTCATTCTAACATGACTTTGAGGACCATTCCTCTTGTGTTTTTATGTTATTTTGTCTACTGGTATTCTAATTTGGTATTAATGAGAGATTTTTTTCGCCTAATTTTCATTTGATTAGAGGTTCTAACGGATGATCCATTTCGAGGTTCCCTACTTTTTTTTTTAAAGAAAAACAAACAATAGAAAGTTCGAATTTAATGGTGAATGTTTTTTATCATTCGAAAGAACATTTTTTGGCATTTATTTTTTGAAGATTATCTCTTTCAAATGATGGCTCCGGCTACGTCTCAGTTGGTCCAGCCGTTGAGTCCAATTATCGATGACTCGTTCGAGCATTTCGACTGGTAACTGACGAATGGCACGCGTGATGTTTTGCTCCAAGGCCTGAATCGAAGCGCAACTGTCCGCTTAGACTATAGACTTTATATATCCCCACAGGAAGAAGTCTAACGATGTGATATCACAAGATCTTGATGGCCAATCGACCGGCCCAAAACGTGAAATTTTCTGCTCACCGAAGTGTTCTAGTTCGTTCGGATAGTACGCTCAGTAGGCCGCTTATATTGACCATAAGTTGAGCGAAGCGTGCGAAACACATTCTTTGCAGAACGTGAATTTTCGTAATAAATTTGAATGATTTGTAAACATTGTTCAGGCGTTAGTCTTTGCATGAGGAAATTCCAAAGAATACTGAACAAAAATAACTGTCAAAAAAGGCTTTTCAAAAAAGTGCCTCTATTTGGATCACCCTTTATATTCACTGCCCTCAGGAGTGAAGCACTTTAGTGTTCTAGAAGCCTTAACGATTTGTCGATAGATAGTTTTCTACAGATAGTTTTCGACTCTTCCGTCAAGCACCGACCTATCAGTGTAGGTGTTTAGTGTTCATTTTCTCAAGTTGCTCTGTTACTTTCGGTCCTACCGTCATAGAGTTGTGGTGGAAAAAAAGCAGTGTTGCATTGCCAAAAAATTAGAGCCATATAAAAATGGCCGTAGCGCCACCTAGATCGAACCACCACCCATAGCATAGTAAGGGCATGCGTGTTAACCATCTATTCGCTTGTCCACTAAGACTTATTCTCCGGTTCGAATCTGTCAAGCAGGGTTACGCGAGCGCTACAACAACAACAAAAACCACAAGATTTGCAAATAAATCTACATCGAAATGAGAACTTTATTACCCAGAGTCCGACTCGTTGCAAGAACCAAAATAATTTTTCACAAAAGATTGGTGCAATTGATGACTGGAATTCCCTATGATTTCATAATTTATATTCAATTTCAGTTTTTCTATTCATAATATTTTTTTTTACAATTTTTACATACACACATTAGTTTTTTGTTTGGTTTTTTGTTTGGTTTTTTATTGCTTCAGCGAAGCGCAGAAAGTCAAAACTTGTATTTAATTAAAATTACCTTTTGATGGAGTGAGAATATTAAAGCATGAATTCTTCTGCTTTCATATAAAATTAACATATTACATACATACACACATACATACATACATAAATGAAATATTTGTTCAGTATTTTTTTCTCTTTCCTTTCAATATATATATCTACATATGCATCTTCACCGCTATCTTGTTGTTGCTGCTCTGTCATAATCATCAACTTAATTATAATATTTTGATTTTTGTCTCTATGGACTCTATCTTGCAAGTGCTCACGTTGCAACCACATTGAATACCTGCATTTAAACAAATAAAAGCACACACATACACACACTCAGCCAAACACATACACACATGCTGACATATGCATAATTTTGTATACCTTCCCATAAGTAATTTCATAATTTTCCAGCATTTCATCTCCCAAATGACGGCAAGCAGGCAGGCAACAGTCGCAAATGTGCTACGAAAACAAAAAAAGGGAAAAAATTCGAAATTCTTGCTGCTGCCCTTACTACACTTGTGGCACATATGTGCATGTATATATGTATCTGCATATGAATATGCATACAATTTCCACTTGAGCTTCAGCTCGACTGCAAGTAGTGAAGTTTCATTAAGTTTCTTTCTGCCTTACTCATTTGTCGCGCGGCGTCCCACTTACGTGCGGTGGTGGGGCACTTCAGTGGCTTATTTGCATATTTGTAGTGTACTTGTAGGCGCTTCGGCATCGACTTCGGTAGTGGTAGGTAATTGAATTGCAATTGCCATTACCATCATTCACTGCTCTACCTGTAGCTTAAGCGCCAGCGTTACTTATACTACAGCGGTAGCTGCACCGCGCGGTGAGTTCCCTAAGTGTGTATTCGGCTTACCGCATATTGTTCTTGCGTTGCGAGCATTAAGTGCAAGAAAAGCAACAACATTTGCTGACTTTTTTTTTTGTTGTTGCTAATTTGCTACTGTTTTCCTCCTTCATTTTCAAATGTTTTTCTTATTGATGATGTCGTTGAGTTTGCTAGAGTTTCTGTTGACTTTTAAAGTTTCGTGGTGTTCTTTAAGCAACTGATGTTGGGAAGGCAACTGAAGTTGGCCTTTTTTGATGTAGAGAGTGCTTGTAGGATAGGTGGGTGGAAAATTATACTAAAATTAAAGCTACCAGAGGCAGAATACTAAGGTTGCAGAACTCGTTTTGAGCCGATCATGACCCCGTTAGACTTTTTCCTGTGAGGATATGTAAAGTCTAAAGTCTTTGCGGACAATCCCGCTTCGATTCAGACCTTGGAGCAACAAGTCACGCGTGTCATTCGCCAGTAACCAGTCGAAATGCTGGAACGATTCATCGAAAATTGGACTCAATGGATGGACCATCTGAGACGTAGCCACGGACAACATTTGAAAGAGATAATCTTCTAGAAATAAATGCCAAAGAATGATAATAAATATTCCCCATTAAATTGGATTTTTCTGTGTTTTTTTCTTTAAAAAATTAGGAAATCGCAAAATGGACCACCTCTATATCTATCTATAAATATCATATATATATAAATATCAGTCTTCCTTACCTGTTTCTAAATTTTTTTTTCGGAAAAAAAGGCTCCGCATCTTCCACGCTGAAAGAGTTGTTAGGTGTGTTTCCTATAGATCGGATCTCATCTGCTAAAGCAAGTGAGAGAAAAATTATCTCGAGTTGTAGTCTCTTGTTATCTATTAGATCACTTTTCTGAACTTTCAGTTTATCTTTTTGTTGTTGTTGTACTGAAAGCTGCCGGTCAGTTTGGGTTGCAAGCGGACTGTAGAGTTTTTTTAAGTTCTTTTAAATGCCAAAGCATATCAGAGAGAGATATCATGCATTTTTTTCAAAAAAAAAAAAAAAAAAAAAAAAAAAAAAAAAAATTCGGGTAGTGTTTGCTGAATTTCTTAGAGCTTTCCCCAATCGGCGGAGTACAAAAAAGTTTATTTCTTTTTAAGCAAGCAATAAGTAGCAGCTTCTGAAGCTCCACTCTTCGCTCTTGAACTCAGCAACTTCGGAACTCCTCCGAGTTCTTGTTTTTTCCTTATTTAAATTGAAAATGTTTTCTTATTCTTCGACATCTCAACATTTATATTAAATTTTAATTTATTTATACCATATATATGTATTTGTATGTAAATTCATTCATTCCTACGCTTACTCAGCGTTCAGTTCATTCACTGAATGTAGTGCTGTAACGCTGGTTTTGCTATGCTCAACATTTCCTTAGCGTATATACATACGTATATAAATATTGATATATTTTGAAATATACTAATTTACATATTACAGTTATTAATAATTTCTACGATTTTCAGCTGTCAGCAAAAAGTTTAGCTTTGTGTTTTATTTTTTTTTGTTCCAACTGCTTCACCGTCTTAAAATTTTTAGTTTTTTTAAATTTTTTTTTTTTTTTTTTTTTTTGTAATTTTGTCTCATCTCTTATTTCACTAATAAGTGAATATAAATATTTACTGCTTTGCTGTTGATGATGAGTTATTTATCGAAGTGTAATGATTTATGGCAAAACACCACACCGAGGCAGCGTTGCTTATGGTGACTGTAATTGGAAACCAATCAGCGCGACTTTAATAATTTTAATTTTTTTTTTATGATTTTTGTTGTTTTTATTTTTTTCATTTTCTGGTGTTGTTTTTGTATATACGCAATTTGTCATTTGTTGCCTTTGTTGGCGAAAAGAAATATTTATTTTTTATTCATTAAAATTTTTTTGTTATATTTTTTTTGTTACTTTTGATTATTTAAAAAAAAAATTAAATTAATTTTTGAATTTTTGTGTGTGCAAATTAAGCAGCTCAAATTAATTAGGTGTCGAGTGAATTTTGAATTGCTAATTTAAGCTACTGTTCGCTGTTGATTTGTTGCTATGTTAATGAGTTGTGTGCTTGCCGTATGGAGTTATGTCACTGTCAAGTTCAGTTCAGTTCAAATTCATTTGAATTCTATTCTTCGCACATATCCAGCTACCGCAAAGGCTTGACAATTGCATAAATTATTTAACGGTATATGTAAGTATGTAGCTGAAACTGTAACTGTGCCTCAATAAAAAGTTAAACTGCCTTCACGAATGTATGCCAACGTCTCCCACATTACATGCACCAACACACATAAACACACATAAACACACACATATATGCACACACATACACCCACATCGAGTTCCTACCTTGCATCCCTTTGTATTGATATCTCAACAAATTTTTTTCATTTCTCATCCACATCCGCTCAGCGCCTTTTGTGCCACCACAGTCAGACAGCGAGCCATCCAGCGAGTCAACCATTCAGCCTGTCAGCCAGTGAGTAGTTAGTGAATTGCTTCAATTTCATAATTATTTTATGCATTCATATGCCAACCAATGCATTCATAATTATTCATAACTCTTTCAATCTCTCTCTCTCTCCATCACACTGCTCTGTGCTATGCAGCGCCTGCCACCGTTGCAGCGAAGCGTTTCGAACGCCGGTGCAGCAAGTATTTGCTTAAAGCAGTGGCAGTCCTCCATGTAATATTTGCCTTTGCTTCTATAGTTGGTGACTTGGGTGTGCTACTAAATCGTTTATTGGTTCTACTTGCACGAAATCATCGTCATTTCCCACGGCTTCGTGTAGCCAGCCATATTTGGGCGGGGAGGGGGTAAATCACTGACGCAGAAAGGAGATTGGGTTATTAGAGCTCGCAATAGTCAGCGGATGATGGACTTATTTCGACAGAGAGATCTCTACTCACTTTTGATGACAGAAAGTTGCGCTCAGTATGATGCCATAGAGGATCTTGTAGTATTTTGTAGGATTTTGGAAAGTCACAGTTCTTCAATGCTGGTACTGATATGGAGATAATCTATTTCAATCGACCGACAAGCCTTTTATGTTGTGTATTTCAATACCATAAGCAAGCTGAATCTAGAAGGCGGAGGTTTTTCATAGCCCAAGTGAACCATTTGGAATGCTTAATTGAACTTTTTCAACTCTTCTACTTCCCACAGTGTGGTCGAAGCAGAGTACTGACCTTGCACTGATATTGGATTGTAAATTAAAGTGCTCTCGAAACAAGCAAATATCAAATCTTATGCATTCTCTGTAGATCTGACTCTATAATACGAGTCTCGCCGAGCTCAGGTCAGTCCATTTGCAACCGTCCGAGTCTTGTTCGCACCTTGCACAGTTAAACTCACTTTAAGTGCACTTGATTTCTAGAATTCGAGGCTTTCGAATAGATCTATTGGACGTGGTGTTAGAACGGACTTCAACTCCGACGAATCAACTTTGTATAAGGAGACAAAAAGTAAAAAAGTGGGATCTGTATAAACTGAATCTGATTGCAGTGGAAGGAACCACATGAGTCAGAGGAGGAAGTATGAGGAAGTGGAAGCTTCTGAACAAAGGGATGAAAGATTTTTTTCCCCAACACCTTGCCAGTATCTTCCATGCTCGTTGGTGCTCTCAAAGAGTTAAGACTAACCTCAACGCCAGCCAGTAAATAAAAACTCCTGATTACTACTACAAGGCATATATTAAGGAGCCAGAATTTGGTATTGAGGAGAGAGATTATGGTAGGAAACAGATCGTTCTAATCGAAATTCTCATGGAAACCATATTTTTAGCGAACTGCTGATGGCGTACGCCTGGTGATGGGGCAGAAGTCCGAAAATTCAATCAAAATCTTGCTAGGGTGCTGGGCTCTGAAGCACAATAGTTAAAAAATTTGACAGCAACACTCGACTAAAACTGCAGCAGAGGTAATCAAACGCCATACTCTTAAGCGTAGAGGATAAAGATATAGGGACTGCGCAGCGGAAAGACCAGTTTAAGACCTTGACTGCGGTCTTATTGCTTAAACTTGTTCCTTTTTGGGTCACAACTTGAGTCCAAAGCTCTTCCGCTGAATACCCCTCCACACAAAAGCCACCATACTTTACCGACCTTGGACGCGATCCGAGTAAGAATATCTCACTGTGGCTTCGCCATAGCGTTTTGCTGGCGTCACAATTGTCTTAATCCAAACTTAAGCGCCCGAGCTCTGTACGAAACTACGCGGCCGCCACAGCGGATTTAAAGCACTGATGGTTGCGCTGGCACATTAAATGCTATTGTATTGAAGTTGTTGTTGTTGTTGGCCATATTTTCATGCACTGACAGAGTTGCTATTTTTTTCGTATTTTTGTTTTTTGTTTTTGTTAGTTCTCAATTTTCTTCTACTCGGTCTTATTGTAGTTGGCGCTAGTGCTTGCGCTGCTGAACGCAACATGCCACATATGCTGTGAACTTTTGCGCAAAAATTGTTTTCAAAAATTTACATTACAATAGCAGCGCTGACTAAATAAACGCACATACATATATACATACACACACACGCGGAAAATGTGCTACAAAAATATTGCGTTGCATAAACCGCGAGGTCATCGCGCTGTTGACTGCGTGCGTCGTTGCAAGCAAACACCCGCGCCATGTTGCAATGTTGCACACATACATCGATGATCATATACGAGTATGCAGCGTGAGGCCCAGAGAATGGTCTTCATCATAAGTTTGTAAGCACTGCACACACTCAGAGCCACACGCGCTACTGCGTGCTTGCTTGCCTGTGCCAATGCCTGTGTGACGGCAACTTCAAGCGCTTGCTCAGCTGGCGAAGACATTTCTTAATTTCATTTTATATTCACAGCGAGCAATTCAGCGTTTGTTTGTTCGAATATATGTATGTAGGAGTGTGTATGTGTGTCACTTGCCACATAGCATTTTTATTTCATTTCATTTCGTTTCATTGCTTTTTGCATTGAATATCAATTTTTTTCGCTTATGAATTCACACACTCACGCGCACACACATGCACACTGACATGCATATGTATGAAAATTTACAAATGTAAATTTATATATTTTTGCATAGCCCACAAAAGCCTTTTTCCCTTTTTCCACATATATTTTACGTACTCGCCGCGCGCCTTCCACAGCGTCAGCCGTCTTGCGCGCTCCCTTGCAATTCAATATTTTTTTTTTCACTCAGCTGCCACTACCGCATTGCTATTCCACTTTTTATGCATGCAACAAATGTTTTTCTATTCATTTGTTGCATTCATACGCTTTACATGCCACCTCCGCAATCGTTTGCGCCTCCACCTCCACCTCAAACACCAGCCACTGTCTCTCTATCTCTGTATTTGCCTTTGCTTTTGCTCACCTTGTCAACCCAACAGCCTGCTGTTGCTTCGGCTGCTTTCCGCTACCAAGTGCTCCACTTCATTTTTAGCACCTTGAGTGCTGCGCGCGCTCGCTGGCAGCATGTGGTGGTGGCAGGCCGCGGCAGCAGCAGCTCATGCATGCCGCGTAAAAATTATGAAATGCGAAGATTAGGCGCCATTGTCAGTTGCCTTTTTGCTTGTTGTAAATTTTAGTAAAGTGTGCGCCCCTTTTGCCGTGCGAGTGCTAACACATACATACACATACACATACAAAGGTGCATATGTATGAATTTACATAGATTTATTCTACTTCATTTTCCTCTTTACATTTCACCTTTTGTCTGTGTTGCTTTTCTTTTTTTTTTTTTGCCCGCATTTTGCGCTACCTTTTCCACGACACGCGATATGCTGCTCTTAATTCAATGGAGCATTTACTTAATTTTATGAGCAACATACTGGTATATGTTTAGAGTATGAGTATGCGTGAGTATGTAGTGAGATAAAAATATTCTATTTCGTATGCTCATACAATAAAATTAAAATGTGCTGCAAGTGCTTCGACTACTTTCACTTACTTTTTTGGCAAAGTGCATTAGTTGCTGCTCTCGCTGTCATACAAAATAAAAAAAAATAAAAAAAAATAAAATAAAACAAAATAAGAAAAGCACAAAATATAATATAAACTAAAATGTACTTAAAAACTATAAAACTAAAAGAGCTGTGCACTTAACGCTGCTCACTGTTGAAAGGTCAAAGGGTAATGGTCGTAAATAGGGATAAATGAGTACAGCAAGGGGGAATTTTGACGGTTTAATAGCGAAAAAAAGTATGTAAAATAACATCGTCGTCATCTCATTTCCCTTCCTTTTCCTTTTCTACTTATCCTTTTACACCAACACAAGCCAAAATTGTTGCGTTTGTTTAATTTTCCTCATAAAAGTGAGTGTGGATGTTAAGAAATTTAGAATAGATTTGTTTTATGGCCATTACTCACATATTTTGGCTACTATTTCAGATCTTTCCCTACAATCTTCTTTAGCTTTTTCGAGCTAAAATTAACTTTAGCTCAATTTTAAACACTTTTGAAAGGCTCGCTGCAGTCCTAACCGGTGCAGGTCACCTCAAAGTGGTTAAAATCAACACAGCCCCGTTTTGGACAATCCAGTTTCGTCCAATTCAAACCAGTTCAGTAGATTTCCATCTAATTCAGAGCATCTCAAGCAATTTTAGTCTATGATAATCCAGTCCAGTTCAGTAGAGTCCAATGCAATGAAGTCAGTAGGAGTCCAGTCTGGTAAAAATCATATTTTATCCAGTCCAGAAGAGTCCGTTCAAATTTAGTCTACAAAAGTTAAGATTAGTTCAGTTCATCGCTTTAGTTAAGTCTACTGTTGTCTATTGCAGCCAAATCCAACACGCTCTAACTTTGTCCAGGCCAGGTTCGCAGAATCTAGTCTAGTTCAGTCCACTATAGTCAAATCCAAAAAGGTTTGATTCAGTTTAGTGCAGCTCAGAACCAGCTGAATATAGTTCAAGAGTGCCAAGTCTAGTGCAATGCTTATTAGCAGAGCCCAGAACAGTTCAGTTCAGTTCAGGAAAGTCCAATCTAGTACACCTCAGCTTGATTTCAACCCAGTTTAGGAAACTCTCATTAAGTTCAGTTATGAGAAACTTAATAATGTCTCATCCAACCAAATACAGTACAGTTCACTTAATTTCAGTTGCAGTCAGTCATATATTGTTCAGTTAGAACCATCAAATTGGGTTCAGTAAGTATTTGGCCCATCCAGTTTATTTTAGTTCTAGCTAATCCAGCCCAGTTCAGTTCATTTAAGTCCGTACAATTTAATTCAGTGCAAGTCGGTCAGTGCTCAGTTTACTTAGCTCAGTTCAGTTTAATCCAGTCCGTCCAGTTCTGTTGCCTTCAGTTGCATTCCGTTCAGTTCAGTTGAACCCATCCTACTCAGTTCAATCAATGCAAGTTAAGTTAGGTCTAAAAAACTTTAGTTTGATTCAGGATAGCCCCGTCTGGTAAAGAATAGTCTAATTCAGTTCACTCCACATTGGTCCGATTCAAGCTAGTGTGATTCAATGCAGTCCAGTCCAATTAAGTCAGCTTTGTACTTCCTTTCCTTTCCTTTCCTTTCCTTTCATTTCCTTTCCTTTCCTTTTATTTTTTTCTTTTCTTTTATTTCCTTTCCTTTCCTTTTATTTTCTTTTCTCTCCTTTTCTTTCCTTTCACTTTACTTTCTTTTCCTTTTCTTTCCTTTCCTTTCCTTTGCTTTGTTTTCTTTTCCTTTCCTTTCCTTTCCTTACCTTTCCTTTCATTTCCTTGCCTTACTTTTCCTTTCCTTTTATTTCGTTGCCTCTCTTTTCCCTGTCGGTCTTGCCTCGTTCTTTCACCGACTCTTCTTTCGCTTTTATCAAGTTTATTTTCGATTTTGGTGCCAGTTCTCCTAAGCTCCTTCCAGTTCGTCTACCTCAGAGTTATTATTTATAATTTTTGAGGGTACCACACTTTCTGCGAGGCCCTAATACTACATTCTTCATGGACTATAGTTCTTTATGAACAAAACTCCTCTCACCTTTTCGAATCACATCAAACCACATAAAAATTATTTGCTTCCACCATCATAGTCTGCTTCAGGGCGCTTTCGCTTATGTCAATATGTTCTCAACAACAATTTAAAAATACAAAGAACAAACCACGGAGGTGAATGCATTTGTAGTTGAATTAAATTTTTATATTGTTGACAATTTTTGACAACAAACGCCATTTATCGCCTCTTTTATATTGTTGCGTATTTTGACATATTATATCATGCGTGTGGCATGCAACACACTACTGGTGTGTGTGTGTGTTTGTATATATATGGTGTGCGTTGCTTAATGTATGCGTTGAGTTGAAAAGTGTGTAAAAATAGTTGCGATTGCTCTACTGCCAGCGGCTGGCGAGTTAACATGTGGGAAATTAAATTATAAATTTGATAGGTGAGGGCATGAATATGCTTGCATTAGGGTTGCACCAACGCGAAAGGGAATTTTATATACAATATAGAATTTTTTTTAATTAAGCATTTACTAAAATTTTAGCAGTAAAATAGGCTTTTAGAGTATTTTTTTTATATGAGAAACATTCCTTCAACATGCTCCTAAATGTAGGCAACAAGTTTATACTTAGCCTAAATGTAGGCAACATTTTTTTGAACTTGAAAAAAATTAAATATTTTGAAGAGTTACTTTCCCACAAAGCAAATACATTTAAATGGTATTGCTATATGAAAGTATATTTTAGTGACTACCCTAATGTATACGAATATGTGTGCTTGGAAAAAAATAATAATCAGATATGCATAAAACAAGCAACCAAAAATTTTTCGTGTTTTAACATTTTTTTATTATTTCTTATTTAAAGTTTTTTTTTGTCCAACAAATGAATGTGAGAATTGCATGCGATATATATGTACATACAGTTATATGTTTGAATGTATAAAATATAGTTATCAACAACAAGTGTAGCGACAATGGCGACAAACAAGAATCAGCTGAGTATTGTAAAGCAATCGCTTTCATACATAAATATGTACAGTGGATTATGTACACAATCACATATGTAAGTACATTTACATATGTCGGTATGTATATAAATTCAAATTAAATCAACTAGATTACTTTTGCTTTGCTAAAGGCAACATATGCACACACATTTATAGACATACATATGTACATGTCTACTCATTTACAAAACAAAAAAAATTAACACAAGCAATAACAACAACAACAACAACAACAACAACAACAACAATGTACACGTTTTTATACTTTGTTGTTGCTGTTGTTGTTGTTGTTGTTGTTGTTGTTGTTGTTGTTGTTGTTGTTGTTTATGTTTATGTTGTTGTTGTTGTTGTTGTTGTTATTATTATTATTATTATTGTTGTTGTTATTGTTGTTTTTTGTTGTTGTTGTTGTTGTTGAGGTAGTTGTTGTTGTTGGCATTTTCCATGTACTTGTTATTGCCTGTGGGCACCGCCAGCGGTTCGATTACGCAAAATAGCAGCTTATTTGCATTTCTGCTCAACATATGCGCGCTGCCAATTCAAAAAAAAAGCACACAGCAAATACAACAAAAACAAAAAACTGCAAAAAAAAAACAGCAACGAAACAATAGCACCAATAACACCGCCAGCAGCATAGCAGCAACAATAATATAATGGCAGCAACAAGTAACCAAATGGCAACAAGAACGGTGGCAATTGCAATGTGCAAATACAAACACACATACTAGCGCACGCATGCACACTAGCACACACACACATTTTTTTCTTGTTGTTGTTTTGCTCTAGAAATGCCATAGTGCAAGCCCCAGCTAAAGCTAATGCCGCATTCACACTCAGTCACAAATGACAGTGTTAACACACACACACACATTCACATGTACGCAATGCACACATATTCAAACAAACACTTATTCTATATACACGTGTGTGTGTGTGTGTGTGTGTGGACAACGCAGTGTATTGTTATGCAAAGAAAGGAAAAAAATGAAATTGAAATGGGCGGCGGCGGCGGTGGTGATGACGACTAAGTCGATATGCAAATATGGTCGCAGCAACTAAATGGCACAGTAGCAACAACAACAACAACAACAACAACATGGAGCAATGCACCAACAGTGAGTTCAAAAGAAATAAAAGCGCAAAAATTGCACTAAGCAAGCAGCAACTGAAAAAAAGTTCATAAAACCAATCTAAATACTGGTGAGCACAACTGTTGCGAATTCCGCGTCAGAGGTGACACAATAAAGCGCTGCTGCGGCCGGAGAGTTTAATAAGAAAAAATTGCGCAAAAAAAAACAATAATTATAAGGAAAGAATTCTATTGGAAATGATAATTTTTTACTAGAAAGCACTTACAGATTTGCAGTTGTTAAATTTTATAATTTTTTTTTAATTTTTTCATTATATTTAATAAAATTTCATATTTTTATATTTTTTTATAATTTTAATTTATTATTTTTATCTAATAATATAATTTTTTATTATAGTTTTTTCAGTTTATTTAATCATTTAATTTTTGTACATTATTTTATTTTATTTTATTCTTTCATTTAATAAAATTTAACTAATTTTTTTTAAATATTATATTTTATTTTAATTAATTTATTTATTCTATTTAATTTAATTTAATTTTTTTATTTTTTTTATTTTTGGTTCAAGTTTGTTTTATTTTAATTTACTCTATTTTAGGTTATCTTTTTTCACAATACTTTATTGAGCTTGATATTATTTAATTTGCTTTGTTTTGTTTAATATAATTTCATTTTATTTGTCGCATTTTGCTACATTTTTATATATATTTTTATTTAATTCAGTTTAATTTATTTATTTTATTTAATTTTATTTAAATTCATATTTGTTTATTTAGTTTAATTTTTTTATATTTATTGTAATTTTATTTTTACTTATTTCTTTTAATTATTATTTTATTATTATAAACATTATTTTTTATTTATTTGTTTTAAATATTTCTTTTTTAATTAATTTTCTTTTTTTTAATCATATATTTTACATTATTAATTTCTTTATTTAATTTTTATTTTTTAACTTACTTTCATTTTATTTCAATTCATCTTTGTTGATTTAATTAAAGAGTTAGGAGGGCTTCAGAGGTTAAAAAAAGGAATTTTCACCATTTTTGTTTATATATATAATAATATATTTTATGCAAACCATTCATAATATCAAATATATATGTATATTTAAACAATATTTTGTGAATTTTTCTTTCAAAAATTCCGAAAACTCAGCCTCATCTCCCTTGACGTCTCAAAAGAAAATGCTCTCGCTGTGGACAGCATAACTCATTATTGGTTCATCTAAAATCAAAAAACCAAAAATATTGCGCTAGTACACAGATAAATCCCGTTGTTGGGCGAAGGAAGAAACAAAAAAATAAAATTTGAATTTTTGACAGATTTTGAACAAAAAGAAACACTTTTTTTAATCAAATTTTCGCCATGCATTGGCTCGAAAAAATTTAATTTAATAAAAAAGATCCTTCATACAATGACTAAATAATGTTATTACAAAGATGCGTGCCAAATTTGAACAAAATCGCTTTATAACTTTTCGAGCAGTCGTGTTCACCGACTTAATGAATAGAGTTTTGAGATAAACGCGTTTAAAATTTCAAATTGACACAGACATGGCCTGATTGGCGGAACTTCGAAAGGGTCTATCTTTTAGAATTTTACTCCGATCGATTTGAAATTATAGGAGAATATTTTAAACATATTGTACATTTTTTTAACTTGCAAACCCACCTAACCGCTTAATTTTATTTAATTTATAATTTATTTTATTTTAATTTTAATTGAATTTTAATTTGTATTTTAGTTTACTTTTTGATTTTTATTTTTATTTTTATTTTCTTTTTTATAATTTTTTTTTGTTTTATGGTATTGTAATTATATTTTAATTATACTTTTATTAATTTTTATTTTTATTTTATTTCATTTTATTTTTATTTTTTACTATTTTTTGTTAATTTCCAATTTTATATTATTTATTTATTTTTTTTCATATGCTTCTTTTTTTAAGTTAATTTATTTTCTTTTATTATAATTATTATTATTATTTTCAATTAATTTTTTAAATTTATATATTTAGATTTATTTAATTTTTATCTTAATTTTTTTGTTTTATATTAATTTTATTTTTTTTTTGTTTTACTTTATTTTATTTTATTTAAAATTGATTTCTTAATTTTTTTAATTGTTTTCTTTTGTTATTTTTTTAAATTTTTTTATTATACTTAAGTTTTATATTATTTTAATTTATTATTATTATTATTTTTTAATTTATTTTTATCATATTTTATTTTATTTAACTTAATTTCTTCTATTTAATATTTACTTTTCTATTCTTTCTTTTTTTAAATTTAATTTAAGTTTTAATTTTAATTTATATTTTTATTGTTATTTTTGTATATTTATCGTTATTTTTTTTTAATTATAAATTTTTTTTTATTTTTTTACTTTTTTTTTTTTTTTTTTTGGTTTTTCCAATTTTTTTTAATTTAATTTATGTTTTTGCTATTTTTATTTTACTTAAATTTTTGTCAAAATTATTTATTTTGTTTTAATCTAATTTATTTAATATTATTTGCTTATATCGCCTTCTATTTTATTTAATATTCTTCTGCGCAACTTTTTACCTTGGTTTACTCTTAGTTAAATTATAAAAAAAAAAAGTTTACTTCATTGTTTATTAACTTTGGAACATGTTAAGTTGTTGTAAATTAATATTTGTTTAGATTCCGAGCGACTTAATATGCGGCCTACGCTTGCGCAAACAAAATTGAATATTTTGTAAATAAAAGATTATTTTAAATTAACTGAAGCAAAAGGAAATTAGTTTATGAAATTTTCGAGGTATTTCAAGTATTTATACTACACACATGTGCATATGTGTGATATATTCGAGATTGATACTTACTTATTATTACATTTGTATCTGCAGCAGTTCGTGACATTCCACTGATTTGAAATGTAAATAATAATAAACTATTATAATGAATTTCGTTTACCACATACATACATACATATGTAATATATCAAAATCCATAAAATACACTGCATCACCACATCAAAAAAACAGAAAAAGATTAAACAAATATATAAATCAGTTTGTATTGCATAGAGCAAATTCTATGAATTTTAAATTTTAATGCAAGCCAAGTGAATATATTCACATAAATATTTACATGCAGATGCATCGATACAAATATGAAAAGTTAGACAATAAATTGTTGATGAATGCAACATTGCTAAAAACATACATTTTGCAAGTATTTACATATGGAAAAAAATAAGCTGCCGGCAGCTGCTGGAACTGGTGCTTCCAATGAATGTGGTTAAAGCTGGCAGCTGCAATGTTGTTGTAATAAAATATTGGTGAAATATGTATGCAGTAGTACATACGTATGAGTGAGTGTCAATTTTTTGATATTTGTGTAATTGATTTTTAATACGAAATAGAAAATAAATTTTCAGAAACATATTTCATAAGAACTTGGATGAATTAGTTTTAAGAGAGCTTTCAAAAAAAAAAAAATGTGATAGCTCTTAACACGTTTTCAGGGGCGCTTTTATAATAATATATGTCGAAGCTTTAAATAGAAACAGCTAACCCATTTTATTAATGCTTTCAGCAGTGCTTTTACGCAAACAAATGTGAAAGCTCTAAGCAGAAGTACGAAATAAATTTTCTGAAATAGTAATAAAAGCGTTTTGAGAATTTTTTTGGAATTTTAATAATTAAATTATGAAGATTTTTACTATACTTTTATAATAGCCTTTGGCGAATATTTAGTGAAAGCTCTTTTAAAAGATTCACGAAAGTTGTTATACATTTTTTACGCTATTATTTATAAAAATTTTGTGGAAATAATTTTGAAAGCTCAAAATAAATCATCTAGGGATAATACACTAACCGCACAGCGTATATTTTAGAAAATAATTCATTAAGACAAACATGAAAATTGTGAAGCCTTTTATGTTAGCTTCGCAAGGTATTTAGCAGCCGAAGTTTAGAAAAGCTGCCTCGATCTTTCAATTTGTGAAAGCTCTTGTGAAAGTTTCAGGAGAGTTTTTTTTTATAAACTTGTTAAGTTACTTTTTAAGTTCAAGGGGAAATGTTTCTGCAAGCTCTTGTGAGTGATTCGATGACTTTTTATTAAAAGCTATCAGAAAGTACATGTTATATGATTTTGAGAGAGTAATTATATAATGTTATTTATTTTTTGCGATATTTTTCCTAAAATTTCTGTGCAGAAATTTTTGAAAGCTTTAAATAAATCCATTAGATAATACACTAACCACACAGAGTATATTTTAGAAAATAATTCACTAAGACAAACATGAAAATTTTGAAAGCTTTTATGATAGCTTCGCAAGTGATTTATTTTAGCTTTCGGAATTGGATATTCAATGTTTATCGGAAAATGCAACCACAGTGTAGAAAAGCTTCATCGATCTTGAAATTTTTGAAAGCTTTCGTGAAAGTTTCAAGACAG
This sequence comes from Neoceratitis asiatica, assembly GCA_030068015.2. Lineage (NCBI taxonomy): Eukaryota > Metazoa > Arthropoda > Insecta > Diptera > Tephritidae > Neoceratitis > Neoceratitis asiatica. The sequence continues at coordinate 82,068,374 of CM061527.1, read as the reverse complement.
TTTTTAATAAATTTTTTGAGCTACTGTTAAAATACAAGAGGAAATATTTCTGAAAACTTTTGTGAGTGATTCGATGACTCTTTATTAAAAGATCTCTGAAAGCAAATGTTATATGATTTTGAGAGAATAATTTCCAAAGCTCTTCTTAGAGCTTTTAGTAAAAGCTACTGTTTAGGTCAATATTAATTAAATATAATATAAATTTATAATAAAATAAATATCCCTAAAAGGATTCAAAAATTCAGCTTCAACGATATATGCATAATTTTTGGAAAGTTATTTATCAGAAATAAAAGATAAATAAGATAAAAACGTACATTCGCCATCTTTTTGTCCAATTGTTTGGTTCCCCATCTGGGCATATTTCTCAATTAAAATTTTCAGCAGTTTCAGCGTATATTTACTGCTTGCCCCAGGCAATTTCCATATCAAAATGCAATAAATGAAAATTATGCACCCAATTGTATACTCGAAATATGTAATTAATTTACAGATAAACAATTTGTTTATCAAATAACTGCAACTAAACCAAAAGCAAAAAACTAAAAAAATTTGTAACAAAATTCCAAAAAAAAATTTTTTTTGCTCCTCATTCAGATACTTTATTCATATATGTTTTAAGTAAATATTTGTTGCAATGCAGTTTATTTAAACTATTTGTTTTTATTTTTTCATTAAAATATTTGAATTAACTCATCCGCGATAACATACGTAGGCAAATATGTAATATGAGAGTTTTTCAAAGTTAAAATTATTATTTATTTATCTATCGACTCAACTACTCCGGTATTTATTGTTGCATATTTAAGCACTTCCCTGGTGTTATTTTCGCTGCAGTATCTATAAAATAAATTTTCGAAATTTTTTCTACACTAAAATCGCGTGCAGTAATGCAATGGCAGCGAGGGATTATGTGTTTACAAGCGTTTTGCGCTGTTTATCAATAAATATTATTTGTGATTTTTGCGAACTTCCTGTTTTTGAGTATTTTCATTTGATTTTTGTGTGAGTACTTACATATGCATGCTCGCGCACAAATATATATAAATATGATGTGTAGATGAGAAAAAATATTTATTAAATTCGATGGTTGAACTTTAGGCAATTACAACATTTTTTTATCTTAATTTTATAATTTTTTTATTGAATTTTTTGGCACCTAAAAAGTATTTAAGCTTTACTGAGTGGCTTGGTTGTGGTGATGAACAGCAATTAACTGTTACTTGATATTTAACGGTATTTAGTTAAAGTGTAATGTAAAATGGTATGAATATACAAATGCATTGTTAATTTTAATATGAAAATCAAAACCTTAAAAAAAGAAACTGTGAAAATTTGCTCTTTATAAAATATTTAAAACACAATACTCGTATTCATAGTAAATGGGGCGTGGAATTCACAAAAATAAAAACCACATTGTGTGAATTATGCGGATTTGTTACAGATCATTGCCACAAGTACTTTTGAGGAGGGGACCGACTGAAAGCTTTTTGGAATGGTGAGTTTGTAGAGAAAGCAAATATATGTTCGCTCTACTCATCTAATCTGAATAAATTATAATAAACTTATTATCAAAACAAAAAAAAAAAAAAAATAAACAAAAAAAAAAAAATTAAAGCTCTTCCGAGCTTAGTACAAATTTTAAATGTTTAAATGTTTGTTGAAGGCTATCATGAAGCTCTATATAACTCAGTTAAGCTCATGCAATCTAATCTGAAATAAACTGTCAAAAATAACATTGTGAAAGTTTCCCTAAAGCTTTTATACATATATTATTTTACTTTGTAAAAGCTCTCATGAATTTTTGATATAAAAATTTCGTCGTTTTTGAAAAAAATCAAATAATGGAAAACTTTCGTGGAAACTTTTATCAAACATTGTTGTTGTGAAAGCTCTTATAAAAGTTTAGAAAGAACCAGAATATTTAAATAAAACTTTTGTTGTTTTTGCAATAAACCAATAAAATTGTGGGAAATTTTATAGTTTTGCAGTTTTGTGGAGACTGTTGTGAAAGTTACTCATTTTGTTTTTTTTACTTTGTGAAAGCTCTCCGGAAATTTTCGAAAGAGCATTCTTTTTTGAAATAAAAATTTTGTTGTTTTTGAAAAAAATCAAATATTGGAAAAGTTTCGTGAAAACTTTTATCAAAATTTATTTATATGAAAGTTTTGAAAAAACTTTCATCCATATATTATTTTGTAAAAGCTTTTATAAAAGTACCGAAAGTATTTTTATTTTTGTTATAAAAAAATAGTCGTTTTTGAAAAAAAAATTAAATATTTTTTTGTTGAAGCTTTTATGGAATTTTATTTTTGTGAAAGCTCTTGTGAAAATTTCGGGAAAGCCTTTTTTACATATTTTAAACTATTGTTCAGGTTTCAATACTTCATGAAAGCTGTTGTTTGTGATTTGCCAACTTTTCAACAAAAGCTCTTAGAAAGCCCATATGAGCATTTGTAAAAGTAACTAGGAACGCTCTTCCCTCTAAAAAAATGTGCATGGAAAGCTCTTGCGTAGTTCCACTTTATATGTATATATATATATATTTGACGCCTTCTAACCGCTGAAGCATTTTTTGGCCGAGCTCTTCCTCCAATTTTTAGTTTTGCGTCTTGATGTTTTTACCTACAAATTGAGGGACCTATCGATTATTCTAAGCCGCCTTCAAAAATGTGCGGCAAAATCTCGAGTTCTATTCTCCATTTATAGAATTTTATAGTATTTCCTTTACCCTTCGTTATAACAAAATATATTAGACTTCAATAGATCCCATGACTTTGTCCAGCCATAAGTCCAAACAGATACTTCTTGTATTTCCTCTTAAATCAGAAAAGTAGCAGGTTTTTTGGCCTTTCCTTAACTTATAATGCCTAGAAGTAAGTAAGATATGTGCACTCGCCGAGATCTTTTATGCCTCATAGCTTTAGGATGTATGTATTTACTTTAGTGTTAGATCAATAGTTATTTTTAAGGGTACGAAGTAACCAATGGAACGCTTTATAACCGCTTAAGGGTTTTTCGACCGAACTCCTTCTCCATTTCATGGCGTGTACTGATTTTTTCCAGAATATGAAGAGAGATACAGTTTTCTAATATCCGATGGTTTGGTTTTTATGGGCAGCTTTTCATCTCCATGCCAGAAAAATATTTCCTGTCGGAGGGCGACCGCAGGAAGAAATTTTTTAATATGTCGAGTTTGAGATTAGACAAATATGGAATGTTTCAGTACGCTTGCCACACTTATGTCAGGATTACACAGGTTTCTGATGTAACCTGGAGTTCATCAACTGCTATGAGCTCACTAACTATATATATGCAATCATACATATTTACTAGCCCTTACTGCTCCTTCAATACCCAATGTCCCACAAAACACTGATTGCAACTTATATGATTTCAATTAAAGATGGAAATATGTTTTTATCCTTGTAATGTATATTTTTCTATTTTTTTCTTGTAAGCCAAAGGATAGGATATCAATCACAATAAAAGCTCAAAAGATATATGCTCACATGCATGCATATGTACATACATATGCTCCAGATTCAGATTCATACATATTTAAATATAAGCACATGTATCTAATGCATTTTAATGGGCGTTAGTTGACGGGCGTTGATTGCATATACATTACATACATATGTATATCTGTGTGTTTTTCTATGTGTATAATATATGCATTAAAATATATATAAGTATGCGAGTGTGTCTTTAAGCTATGGTGAGAATTGATAAAATTGCATTGACGAAGCAGCAAAGTATAGACATAAATACATACTTATGTGTGTCAATATATTTTATTACATAAATATGCACATTTTGTATGCATGTATATGTGTATTCACTTGCATGCACTACCCCATACACATCACGTCAGTCATGTCATTTCACCAACAGATACTTGAAAACAAATAAAATAAAATGCAATAAAAATCGCGCGCTTGGCACAGTTAGTAAAGAAAACAGAAGAAATAAAATTAAAAAAATAAAAACAACAACAACAACATCAAAGAAAAAAAGAACTGTAGCAAAAAGAAATGGAACATGCATAAAATGTGAGTCAAACTAATAGAAAATCAATATTATGAACTCACTTGAATACATGCAAACACAGCCACACACATACACACATACATACATATATAAACCTACTTGCCCATACAGTGGTGAGGCGGAAAAGGAGTAGAATCTTGTGATTTTTTATCACTCACTCGGAAAGGGTTGTTTTTCATTTTATTTTATTTTAATTTTTAAACAAAATTTATTGTAAAATCCAAATAAAAAATCTTTTAATATTTTTTAAATTTTCAAATTTCAGTAAAATTTCATACAAATTTCAAAAAAAAAAAATATTGAAATATTTTTACTAATCTTTAAAAATTCAAAAGATTTATATTTATGAATTTCAAATTCCTAAAATAATTATTTATTTTGTAGCAATTTCTTTGCGGTTGCCGAAAATAAATTTTTTTCCTTTCACGCCAAGCATAATTTATAAAAATTGATACTGTTTTTTTTATAATTTTTTATGTAATAAAAATATGTTATTGAATTTCCGGACAAATAATTTTAAAAATTCTTATAAAACAACTAGATATATATATATATATATATTTGGCGCTTTGTAACCGCTAAAGCGATTTTCGGCCGAGCTCCTCCTCCAATTTCTGGTTTTGCGTATTTATGTTTTTACCAACAAATGGAGGGGCCTACAGTTTATTCTAAGCCGCCTCCGAACGGCTGATGGATTTTTTATCAGGAGCTTTATTTCATGCCAGAAATACACTCGGAGGGCTTGACATTCCCTGCCGAGGGGCGACCGCAATTAGAAAAATTTGTTCTTTCTATCATTTTGGATGTTGCTCGAACCTGGGCTCGAACCCAGGCCTTCCGAATGCCAGTACGCAATGCTAACCACTCGGCTATCGCGGCCGCCAACTAGATACATACTGACCTAAAATGTTTCTTATTAAAAGACCCAATTTCCTTAAGAAAAATATCAAAAAATATATCACCATTCTTTTTATGGAAAATTTTTTTGGAAAAATTAATAAAAAAAATAATTTTTGTATGGTTAGAAAAATATTAAGAATTGTTTTTAAGAATTATAATTAAAAAAATTTAAGTGGTAAGCAACTTATATTGAATGAGAAATGAACCTTTATTTTCAAATAAAAAGAATTAGAAAAAAGATTTTGTTAAATACAATTAAAAACTACATAAATATTTTTTTATAAAGAGGAACTGTGGTTGAAAAAATATATAAAAAATAAATTTTCATATCTAAAAAACTAAAATAAGATCGATTTCCTTTCTAAAACTCAAAAAAAAAATTGTAAGGAATTTTTTTTGCATATTTTTCAGGTTTAACTATAAAAAAAAATATGTCTGTAAGAGGATTTTTGAAAATTCAAATTATTTTTGGATATACAGAAATTTTTCTGGCGCGACATCCATTTCGGATTGGCCTTTACGCGGAGCTTTTAACGCGTTTTTCTCAAATCTTTTTTTTTTATAAATGATACGCACGATTTTTTCTCCTACTGGACGAATTCACTTGACATTTTTGGAGAGTCACTTTTATAGACTTCTCTATGTCTGGAACTACTCTCAACCGCAAATTTCAATTTTCAGTATTTTTAAAAACTTCCAAAAGTCCAAAAAAAAGGTTAGATACAATTTTTTTTCAAACATTTTATGAATTTTTTTTTTCGACTTTTCCGTAGTTCCAGATATTACGACATGCTTCTAGATTAATATTATTTTCTTTTTTTCAGATTGCTAGAAGGGCTGAAATCGTGCGTATGGTCATGTAACAATTTTTCACGAACCCCACTTCAGCTGATGTTAATTCGTGGAATTAAATGCATAGTTTTGTTCTCTTTTTTTGTGTTTTTTTTTTGTATTTTTCAAATCAATAAATAACTTCTAAAAAAAAAATATGGATAGTAAAAAAATTGATTGCTTTCTTTTCATGGAGCTTCAGATATTACCTAAAATGCATCCCCCTCGACTAGAATTTCATCTTAAACAAATAAAAAGTTTTCAAAAAGTAATTGAAATATATTTATTAAATAAAAATAAACAAAAATTGAGGTTGGAAAAAAAATTTATATGTTGAGGAATTAGAAATATTGTCGATTTGCATTGCTTTGTGAAAAACAATTTTTTTTAAATCATTTTTCAAAATATTAAATACAAATTAATAAATATTAATTAGATCGAGAACGAAAAAAAAATTTATATATTTTTGCTATAATAGTGATTGAATTATATGTGGATATTGAAAAAAAAAATTTTTTTTGTAAAAAAACTTTAAATTTTGTCCTCCAATGCCAATGCAATGTGATTGAAAAATATATTTATATATCTTGTGGAAAAATATACATTTTTTTTTAAATTATTAAATATATAAAAAAAAATTTATAAAAATGCTATGGTTAAAAAAAATTTAAATATGTTCGATTTATACACATATCGATAGCGAAACATTTCATTGCGAAAAATAATTTAATTTTTTTTCAAAAGAAAAATTTTTGAAAAAAAAAAATATTTTCATTTAACAAAATTAAAAAAAAAATTCAATATTTTTTTTTTTTATATGAAATTATTAAAATATGGTAGAAAATAAAAAAAATTTAAAAAAATATTAAAAATTATATATTATCATTTACGCCTCCACACTAGCCTTTATAGCTAAATGTGCGACTTAGATATGTTTGTAATGCCAGAATTTGTTGTTCTTATTTTGATTTTTATAAATAATAAAGTGAACGGACTAAAGACACAGCGTAAACTCGTATGCATAAGCTAGCATATAAACAAGCTTGAAGCAATGATAGACATGGAACCAAATATATATATTTATATGGATCAGTAGCAATATTAGACACAACTAGTATGTATGTGTCTGTACATATGCATGTAAGTATAACAAGCTTTGGTATATATTTAAAACGCTCAACATAAGCTTTAAAATATGCGCAGATCAAGCAGTTTTTTATATGTGTGTATGTAAAAGTTCACTATGTCTCTATATATAGGAATTGGCATAGCAAATTTTGTAATATGGACATACATACATACATATATATTATGCACTAAAAATAAAGTAAGCATGTATGTGTGTATGCATTTTTCTATAACTGCGCGCTGACATTTGCATAGCCGCCGTCGCTTTGTTGTATTTTAATATATATGCCAGCTGGCATAACCCGTTTTAGTAGGGACTTTTAACGTGTTTTTTGCGCCTGCGCCTTTTTTGCTACTTTTTTTACACGCTGTTTTTTCGTTAAAATAGAATAATAAAATAACAAAAAAAAAAAAAAAAATTAAATAATAATGAAAAAAAGAAAGAAAGAATTGAATGCTATAGTTAATGCATTAAAAAACCTCTTTTGCATATCAGATACACATACACACACGCATACAAACATTTATATATATATATTAAGCAACAATGAATGGTGTGTTTAAAAATAATACCGACGAGTATCCTTCAAAGCTCTCATGTTGTTGCTATTGTTGTAAGTTGAAATATTTAAAATATGCACATACATAACTACAAACATACGTACACTGTATGTATATGACTTTGCGCCAGGGAGTACGCAATATATTTTTATACGCATGTGTGTTATGTGTCCCTTTATCGCTCGCTATATACTCGTATGCATGCAGGTTTGCGTTTTTGCAATTGCAATGAAAGTGTATTCAAATGGCATTTATACATTTATGCAAATTGAAATAATTACACTTATGCCGCTTTGAAAAATAACAGCTATTAAAAGAAATTGCAAAAAAAAAAATTGCAAAAAAAATTGTGGTAGCACATAGGCAAGAGCAGTGAGAGAGACAAACCACACAGAGCTAGAGTGGCGGCAAACACACCTGGTAAATATTATTTTATTGGGAAATTTAATATTTGTATTAAAACAAATGTCGACTTACGTTTGTTTGTATCTATGTATGTTTGTATGTGCACTGCGCGTAGCCTAAGTAAATTACGCTAAAGTCTATTATTAAGTTAATAAATTCAAGTGCGGCTGGCTATATATTATTTTATAGGCAAATGAAATGCAAGTTACCGATGTATGTATGTATAGGCGAAATTGCACAGTGTAGGCGTTTGCAAAACTCAGGCATGAACACTAAAATATGGCATTTTAAAATACGGGCTTTTGAAGTGAAAATTATTGGTTTCGAAAGCAGGAATTTTTCAATAGGATGATGATATCTATATTTTGCTGGTGTTATTTTTTTTTTTTTACAATAATTTCAACTTCCAAATTATATGGAATATTAACAACAAAATACAATAAACACAACTACATTAATTAAATGAAAAATTAAATTAAAAAAAAATATTTTTTAGTAAATTCATAAAATTAAAAAAAAAAATTTTTGTAAATTTTTTAATTAATTAACTTTAATTAAATAGTACATATAGCTTTTGGAAATTTATGAAAGTGTTTTTTATTCTAATAAAAGATAAAAAAAATAAATTATGCTTCAAAAATACGTAAATTCTCGTATTTAACCTCGAATACACTAAGATTTCAAAATTAAATTTGATGAAAAAGAGGCACAATGCCTTTAAATAATTGAATTTTATTTAAAAAAAATTAATTTTTAGCGAATCTCGTTTTCCATGGGACACAGTTTTTTAATTCGCTTTGTGAATTTCATATCAAAACTTAATTGAATGATGTCTCTTAAACTAAGCAAAAGTGGGACATTTACCATTGACCTTGCCATACCTGCTAAAATTATTAAATTTTTTATTTAATTTGTCCACTCATTACTCGCCTTATTCAAGTGACTCGGCTCTTCTATCTGCTCAGCGTTATGATTTTGTTGTGGCAAGAATCACCATATTCTAAAATGTTATAACAAAAATTTTTGCATTTTAATTTTTTACTCTATCAATTTTATTTGGTCTCGTTTTCCGTGGGACATGTTGTTTTAGCTGTTCAATAAGTTTCTAAGCGTTGAATATTTAACCTATCTAAAAAAAATTAAATTTTTTTTAATTTCAGTGAGTGTCGTTTTCTGCGTGACATGCTTTTTTAAATGTTGCAAAAGATTCTGAGCGGCGGATATTTCACCAAAAAACTCATATCTAAAAAAAAAATTAAAATCATTTTCAATTTCACGAGGTCTGGTTTTCCGCGGGGCGCCTTTTTTTCTGCCTTGTAAGTTTCGCAGCGGTGAAAATTGAAACTAAAAACTTAAGTTTAGTAATCAATTGTGTAAATTCATGTGATTTTTTATTTTTCAAAGAATCTCGTTTTCCGTGGGACACACTATTTTTATTCATGTAAACTCATATTTAAATAATCAATTTTGTTAATTCATATAATCTTTTTATTTTTCAGGGATCTCGTTTTCCGTGGGAAAACAAGAAAGTCAGTTTCAATAAGAGAATTTGGATTATAATAACTGCATTGCGGTACTTATAAAACTGATAGAAAAAACAACGTGTCACATAACTTATTGTTTTAATATAGGTTTTGATTTTATTTAAAGTGTGTCCCATGGAAAACGAGATTACCCGAAAAATAAAAATAAAACCAATGAATTTACACAACTGATTAGTAAATATAAGTTTTTAGTTTAAATTTATTACAGCTACGAAACTTACCAGATAAAAACACGTATGTCCCACGGAAAACGAGACTGTCTTAAAAATTAAACTGTTTGTATAAACTGCTAAGTAGCTAAAACCAGCAAAATTTAAAATGCTGTTACGAGTGTAAAAATGCTATTTTAATCAAATTATTGTCTTGGTGTGACAATGTCCCACGGAAAACGAGACTCTGAAATTGAAAAATTATAATCTTTTTAATTTTTTTTCTAATTTGAGGCTTTAGATTAAATATCCACTGCTGCGAAGCTGATTGAGCAGTTCAAAAAGTATGTCCCACAGAAACGAGACTCTCTAAAATTGGAAAATATTTATTTCATAAAACTAATTGTTTATTTATATGAGTTTTTAGATTAAATTTCCACAGGTGAAAAGCGTATCCGAACAGTTAAAGAAGCATGTCCCACGGAAAGCGAGACTGTTTGAAAAATATTTTTATTTTTTTTAATATATTTTTAGGATGAGTTTTTTTGTTTGTTAAATAACTGAGAAGCTTAATGAGCAGCTATATAAGCATGTCCCACGGAAAACGAGACCAAATAAAAATTGGTGTTGAAAAAATAACATAATGATCGTACAATATTAATGAGTGTAACTGTTTAATTGTAGGAATTTTGAGCCCAAATAGCATTTAAAAGGTTAGTGAGTGTGCTAATGAAGCAAATGCGATTTTTTCTCTTTTATTCGATTTTCATTTCAATTGTAATTTTTTAATAATAAAATTATTTAATTAAAATACTTTTTTGTATATGTACGAGTGTATTCAAAGCTCTCTAACTGTAAATCGATAATTTTAAATTAATTTTCATTTTTCACACATCTAGCTTAAAAAGTCAATCAATCATGCATGACATACCAGTTCATTCACATACTTTTTATAAATATTTTTTCATCATATTTAGTATGGCATTGTAATATATAGATTTTAATTAAATGCGCAAAAATCTAACACGAAATTGAAATACATAATTATAATTGATTTAATTAATTGAAAATCGTTTTATTTTTGTTTTGCTATTATTATTATTATTTTTTTTAATAATAATGTTATTACGCTTGCCGGCACTTTATATTCAAAATTGGAATTTTTTTTTGCAACAAAACATAATTTTTATGTAATTTAATATCAATTTCGCTTCACTAAACCGAGTACTTTTTATTGAACTCTATTAATTTGCATTTAAATAAATTCATTCAATTCAATTAATTTTTTTTTTGCGGGATTTATAGTTAGGAAGGGTGAAAATAAATAAATATGCGTTAAAAAAAACGTTTTTTTTGTATTTATTTGCCAAATAAAACCTAAAATCGCATCAACTGTGTGGTTGTGCTGAACAAAATCAGTTAGTTTGCAATGTAAAAAATAAATAAAAAATAAAAAAAAGTGCCATATTTAATTTCTACATATTTATAAATTATATTTGTTATTTATTTGCGCATTTTATTGTCCATTTGACATTTATACTAATAAAGAAAAAAGTAGGAAAAGCAAGAATTCTTTATGCATGAATTATGGAAGTTAAAAAAAATAGAGCATAAAATGAGTGATTGCTTCTGCTTCTATGCATTAATGTAAATTACTTTACTGCGCCTTTTATTTATTTATGAATTTTTTTATTTTTTTTATATATATTTTTTCCTTTATAAATTTTTTTATTCAACTCCTGAAAGTATTAATTAAATTATTAAGCGCATAATTTGGAAAATTTCCATATACATAATTCATAATATGTAAATATGATTTTCATGCGAATGCATAAAATGAGTGAGTGATTGCTCGCTCACCTTTTTTTGCGGGTCTGCGCTATTAATTACTTTTTTTTATAATTTTTTAAAATGTTTTTTGTTATTCTCTGCAGTTATTTGCTACTAATTATTTATGCATCACTCTTCGGTAAGTTCCTTTTTTCATGAATTTATGAGTTTAGCGGTAGCAATGCGAGATAAAAATCGAAAAAAAAAATTTTACGATTAAATTTTTTTATTCAAAACTAAATTAAATAATATTAAAAAAAATTTGTGTATTAAAAATTAAATATTTCCTGCAATAACACTGTTTTTTTCATTTTGCTGAAGTTTTGTGGTATATTCCCTTTCAATTTTAAAGAAGAGAGCGAGTGAATGCATAAAGTATTACGCTCTCACTCGAGCGGAGAAATATTTTCCCTTACTGTGTGCTTCATTAGTAATTAGCCGTCACTTTCTGGAGCGCCTTGTAAAGATTTTTAAATTAATAAAATAATATTAAAGATTTCGGCGACCTTTTTTTTAACTTGACTACAAGCTTTTTGTCGGCTTCAGGTCGATCCATCGAAATTTATAACGTTTGTATCAGAATGACAAGCAGAGTTTTTTAGCCATGTCCGTCTGTCCGTTTGTCTGTCTGTCTGTCCGTCTGTTTGTTTGAACTTAAACTAGTCCCTCAATTTTTGTTATATTTCAACCATATTTAGTAGGCAGATGTACGTATACGTTTAAACGTTCATTAGTCGGAGCCGGCCAGATCGGATCACTGCAGCATTTATACGAAAGATTTTTCAGATTTGAAATTTTGGGTCATAAATCCATCAGAAAAGTACGAAAAGTTAAATTTAGTATATTATATATAAATAACGACGGAAAATCCATTTCGCAGTTCTCTACTTTTTTAAAGAAAAAAAAACCCAGAAAACAAATTTAATAGGGAATATTTATTATCATTCGAAAGAACATTCTTTCGCATTTATTTTCTGAAACTTAACTCTTTCAAGTGTTGGCCGCAGCTACGTTTCGTCATTTCGTCAGATGGTCCATCCGTTAAGTCCAATTTTCGTTGATTCGTTCGAGCATTTCGACTGGTTATTTAATTTAGTTTAGATGTTTTGCTCCAAGGCCTGATTGGAAGCGGGATTATCCGCATACACTTTAGACTTTAAATATACCCACAGGAACACAGTCTAACGGTGTGATATCAAACGATCTCGGTGGCCAAGCGACCGGCCCAAAACGTGAAATTATCTGCTCACCGATGTGTTATCTCAATAAATCCATTGATTGATGCAATGTGTGGGTAGTGGCGCCATCTTGTTGAAACCAAATGTCGCGGAGATCACAAGCTTCTATCTCAGGCATCAAATAGTCGGTTATCATGGCGCGATAACGGTCGCCATTGACGGTAACGTTCTCACTGGCATCATTTTTGAAGAAATATGGATCGATGATTCCACTGGCTCACAAACCACACCACGTCGTTGTTTTTCCTGGATGAAATATCAGCTCTTCAACCTCTTCAGGTTTCTCTTCGTCCAAAATGCGGCAAATTTGCTTGTTTACATATCCATTGTGCCAAAAATGGGCCTAATCACTGTCAAAGTTTGGCTCGACAACGTCAGATCTTCTTGGAACTTTTCCAGAGCCCATAGAGCTAAGTGATGTCGCTTGGAAAGGTCGAGCGGTTTCAGTTCTTGCACAAACTGTATTTTTTACGCTTTCAATTTAAGATCTCGACGTAAAAATCGCCAAGTCGTTCCATACGTCGGCCGGAGTTGCTGTGAACGGCGCCGAATCGACTCTCCACGGTATTCGTGTACGCTCTCAGCTACGTCCACTATATTTGCTTCACTGCGTGCTGGTCGTGGTTTATTCGGCCGAATGATCGAATATTATCCAATAATGAATGCTAGGTCCCAAGATGGGTGATAATGTTGCGAATAGTACGCCCAGTAGGCCGATTATGTTGACCATAAGTTGAGCGAAGCGCGCGAAACACATTCTTTGCAGAATGTTAATTTTGTTGTTGTTGAATGATTTGCAAACGTTGTTCAGGCGTAAGTCTTTCCATGATGAAATGCCAAACAATACTGAACGAAAAGAACATGATAGCTAGACACGACTCATGCGTGAGCTGTCCAAAAAACGCTGTTGAAAAAGTACCTCTGCTTTAATCACCTTTTCAAACTAAAGAAGCGCATTTCTGCAACTGATCATAGGAACTTGAATAACCAAAAAAAAAAGGTATGCTTTTTCCAATGGTGGGAAGAAAAACTTTCATTGTGTGGTATTTCAAACTAAGCTTTCCCTCAACATTCAGCGTTTTTCGGAGCAAAAACTTACACTAGAACCTGAGAACAATTTAGCACATATCGCTTTTAATACAATAGAAATTTGAAAAATACTACCTATATTAAAAAAGAACTTAAAAACAATTTTCGAATTTGACTTAAAACGCCTTCATTTGAGAACTTTTTGGAAAAAAATCAGAGTTTGAGCAATCTTCAATTGAATTCACTTGAGTACCCTCCTGCAATTCTTCAGCGACTTTAATATATTTTTCTTCCTTTTCACCCTTCTGCCTGCCATTGAGTCTGACATTTTCCTTTTAGCGAAAAAAGTACACAATTTGTTTTTGTTATTTTTATATTGTATTTTACTGTTTGATGGCTATATTATCGCATTATTTTTCGTTTATGTACAAATTTTCAATACAACTAAAAATTAATAAAAATTAAATACATAAATTTCTCATTTATATATAAATAAACTAAAATTTGTTTGTATGTATGTATATATACTAGAGCTTTTGCGTTCATTGGATTGTTTTTGTTGTTGTTTTTTTATTTTTATTTTATTTTTAGTTTTGTTTTTTATTTGTAATTTTTTAATATATATATATATATATATAATACTACTATTTTATTTAGTTATCTAATGGTTTTCTATTTTAATGCATTTCAACACGTAAATATATGTGTGTTTGTGTTTCATTCTCAAATTAACTCTGCGCTCTGCTTGCAAGTACGAATTTCGTTTATTTAATGCGCTAAGTAACTAGGTTTTTTACACTTCTGTTGTAGAGGATTTTTAATTATTTATTCATTTTTTTTTAAATTTTTTTTAAATTTTTAATTTTTATAACTTTATTTAATATTTGTGTTTTTGTGTTACACGCGCAATGCACTTGGAGTTTCAAATTTTTTGAAGTTTTTAACAGGAAAAAAAAAATGTTTTTCACTTTTTCCTACGCAAAAAAAATTCGTTTCTATTATTTAAGTATATAAACAATGTTAATAATAATGGATTTAAATTAAATAATTACTCGCAGAAATATAGTTTACAAATTAAACCGTTACTCCACTATACTTTACATATTACATATACAGACATTTACAAATACACAATTGTTTATAGCTACGTTTTACACGAGAGTATAGTACAATATTTTTAATATCTCATATATACAGACATATATATACTTATGTATGTATATATAGGTATATAGATTTGTTTTTTAAATTATTTATTTAATATCACATTGAATTTGAAAAAGTGTGTGTGTGTGTGTTCAACAAAACAACGCGTTCAGCGTGACACACGCGCCCTGCTGCAGCTTTGATTGGCAGTAGTTGAAATATTTTTTTTTTTATATTTTTTCAATATTTTTTAAATTTTGTTTATAATTCATATTTTTAAATTTTTTTCACTGCTGCGCGGACGCTTATGCTGCCGTCACACTGTTGCATACATAACTACATACTTGTACAACTCGATAGATTTTTTTTGTTTTACAGTTAGTAATAGCATAACTTTTTTTATATATAAATTTCATATAGTACATGTATATATATATATGTGTGTGTTTGTATATATATAAATATTCTTTAAACTCCTATGGAAAGTCTTTTGCTTCTCACATCGAAAATCGCTTCTTCCGTTTTTTTTTTTTTGCTACTAATACTACTACATTTCGCTTCATTTTGCTTCCTCAGCTGCTTCGTCGCGTCGTTTTATTTTTTTTTTGTGCGCTTTGGATAACATATGTACAAGCCAAGTAAATATGTAGGTGAGTATGTATGTATATATACAACGCTGTGTTGAAGGCATGGCTAATTCATGCATGTTGCGCGCTGCATGAGGCTCTACGTGCGAATGTATGGTAGGTCTCCGTGTATGTGTGTTTATTTATGCCTCTGCTTCGCGTGTTGATGAACATGTTTTCTACTGCCGCATGATGAAACATATCTTTTTCTATATTACAATAATAAAGTAAAAAAAAAAAGTTGCTTAGTACTTTTATATGCTTTCGCGTTGGTCCGCGCACTAAAGATGGCGGCGGCAACCTCCTCATCGTCGTGTCGTGTTGAATAATGGCTTGCAAAGCTGCCTCAGTCAAAACTCTATACAAGTAGTTGTACGCGCATATATGTATGTATGCACGAGTATGTACGTACGTAGTGTGGCGCAAATGGCAGTGATGGTGGTGGTTGCTGTTCTTCGTGCGCTGGCAGTGTGTGTTGGCGCACACAAAAAGCGTGCAGCACAACAAATAATAAAAACGACAACAATTGCAGCCAACAACAACAACAAAGCGCGTTCAGCACAATGGCAATTTTCCGTTGCGGTAAGTGCGCGCATTCAACTCACGTTAAGCGCTCAACCACAACAACCAGCTCATCAACATGTCTGCTGAACCTTTTATTTCGCGTACTTCGTTGGAGCAGTGTTTGCTGTTGTCGTTGCTGTATAATTTCATTTGCTTGTTTTTGTTGTTGTTGTTGTTGCTGTTGCTGCAGCTTATGCTTTCGCGGCTTACATTATACCAAAAAAGCCTGTCCATTGTTCTTATTCGCCACGCTTGAGCTCCCTACTACCTCCGTTGCCAATGTCGCACCTGAACTGCCGCCACCATTGTCCAATTTAGCAGCAGCTGCTGCTGCTGCCGCAGCGGAAGTTGATGCTTGCGGTTGGGGCGTTTGCGCCGCCGCAGATGTGGATTGTGTACTCGTACTCGCCTGACTCAAATTGCTACCGGTGCGCAGATGTATGGGCGCTTGTGTGATGGCCTGATGTTGTTGTTGTTGTTGTTGCTGTTGATTGGTCGCCATGGTGGATGTTGTCGCACCACCACCGCTTAATAAATTCGTTGATGATGGCGTTGCCTGTTGTGTCATGCATATTGATGGCCGCCACTGTTGCTGTTGTTGTTGGTGTTGTTGTTGTAGTTGCATGACCATTGCATGATGACCAGCCGCACTTGCACGAGGGTTGTTGTTCTGCTGCGCGGCATGATGGTGTACGCGATAGCTATTGGGCGCGAGTAACTGTTGTTGTTGCGGATGTTGTAGGGGATGATGTGGTTGGTGGACATGATGTTGCATAAAGGTGGCCGCACTACCGCCATTTGGTATCATAGATAAAGCTTCTTGTGGATCGTAAGCGCTATACTCCGACTCAATGCTGTGGTAGATATGTTCGGAGGGCGGACGCATAGGTATCGCATCCACAATGCGTGCGCCATGTCGACTGGGGCGTGGCGAAGGTGTGGCTGTTGTGGCCGATGAATAGTTCGCTTCCATGTCCTCTTGATAGTAGGCGGGTGGTGGTGGCGCTTGACGGAAGATCATGCCTGGCGAGACGGGCTGTTTGAAGCGTTCGTGATGATCCAGAGTGTAGTTGTTGCCGCGTGGCGACAGCTCAATTGGTATGGCATAACGTAGCTTTTCCCAGAAGTAACGATCACAGGTGAGTAAACGATTAGAGGGCACAGATTTTAGGTATGGCGCAAGTTCGGGCACTTCCTCGGCCTCGCTGGAGACATTCGTTTCTTCGATGATCACCAGTTTTTGTGCGAGCCCACGCAGTGCTTCATGGAATGCATTGCGGAAATCAAGACGATTCCACTCCGTCGACAGCATATTACGTGTGAGCACCAATATGATTTTACGCGAGGCACGTGCAGCTTCGACAATCTGCAGATGACTTGCTTCAGGCGGCAAATCGCGTTGTTGTATGCATAGACGGAAAGGAGGTCGGCCGTGTTCTAACTCGGCGGCAATATTGCGGCAAACAAACTCGTAATCTTTAGCGGAATGCAAGATTATAGCGTCATACAGTTTGCCAGCATCCTCGAAACGTGGTTCACATACACGCACGCCGTAATGTGCGAATAGCCAAACACGCACCGACTCACGGAAGACGAAAACAATGATGAGCACAACAATAAGGAAGATCAGCACTAAGACGGCGGCGAGTAGTGGCACATAACCGCCTGAGATATCTTGTGATGCCATATTGCTGGCACTTTCCAGCAACTCACTGCAATCAACACCATTCGAGGCAATCAAATCGAGTTCACGCTTCACACCCGCATCAACACAATATATGTCCTGTGCATCACGTATCACTATCGCATTGTCCGCAACGAATTGTGCCAACTCCTGCAAGAATTGGCAACGGCACGACCACGCGTTACGTCCAATAGTTAGACCTTGCAAATTGTTGCGGTACTGCAAGCTGGCGAGTTGTGCTATTGGCATGGCTGCCATACGATTATTATCGAGCCGCAACACCTTTAGCGACACTAGCGGCACGAATGTGGTATTTGAGATGTGGGTCAGCAGATTGTTGTGCAGGTACAATTCGCGCAACAGTGACAACTGACGGAATTCCTGTCCCTCTAGCGTTTGCAATTTGTTATTCTCCAAATGCAATATGCGCACCATATTCAATTCGTCGAGAGTGCCATTCGGTACAGACATAACGTTCGAGGCATTCAGGTAGAGCGAACGTAAATTACGTTTACCGGCAAACACCTGAGCATCCAGCACGGGCAAGTTGTTGCCATCCAAGTAAAGGTCTGTAACGTCAGCCGGTATGCGTGCGGGTAGATTAATGCGATTTTGTTTCCCACAGTCTACAATGTTTGTCGACCAGGTAGCATCATGGAAACAGGTACAATTGTCAGGGCAGACCATTTCGCAGTCACATTGTTCGAAATCACAGCAGTGGCACGTCGCCGGACAGTGGGAATCGTATTTGCAGACAAAGTCGCTGCTGCTCAACGCCGCCAGTTGACGTATGGGCGCATTCCGACTGTGCGGCATAAGGCACTCAATGTTACCAAGATCAACAATGCGTGGATGCTGGCGGGTGGTAAGATTGTTAATACGTTGTAGCCATTCCATTGAGCAGTCGCACTCAAACGGATTACCGCCCAAATAAAACTCTGGCACTGCCTTATCGGTGCCAATTGGTGCGACGCGTAATGAATTTAGTGTGATCTTCGAAAGTACGTTAGCGTAGAGATCGACACGCGCTAAGCGTGTCTTGTCGACGAAAGTATTTGCTTGTATCTGATTGATAATATTGTTGTTGATGAAGAGCAACTCAATCGAATTCGGCACTGACATGGCGCTTATCTCGGTGATGCGATTATGACTGGCGTCTAGTGTAGTAACGCGTATTTCTTCTTGCAGCTTATAATAGTTGCCCAGCGCTTCAATGTAGTTACCGTGTACGTCCAGCCACTTGAGATTCGACGGTATGAAGGCATAGTCGAACCAAACTAAGTGATTTTCGGAGAGATTAAGCCACAGCAAAGAGGCTAACGTAGCGAAGATACCATTGATATCGGTAAGAAAGTTCTTATCCAGACGTATGGCTTCGATTTCTTTGTTCTTATCGAATGAACCACGTTCGATGGTTTGTATGCGATTCTTAGCCAGATTGAGCACAGTCAAGCGTGGTAGATCGGTGAACATGCCAACGGTGATATTGCCAATGCGATTATCGATTAGACGCAGACCAGTAAGTTGGCTGAGATTCTTAAATGTACCATTCTTAAATTCAGATATTTGATTTTCACCCAAATCAAGTGTCTTCAGCATCGTCAAATCTTGCACTGCATCAGGCACTCCCGCCAGCTGGTTAGAGCTGAGATCGAGCTCTTTCAGATCGGAGCAGTTACGGAATGCTTGCGACTCAACAATGCTAATTAGATTATTGTTGAGTGTCAGCTTTGTCAGCACAAACAGACCGTTGAAAAGTTTATTATCCAACGTATGCAAACGATTTTCAGCCAGATTCAGCGTATGCAAATTGTACAGCGGCAGGAAAGCACCCTCTTCAATGTGTCCAATAGAATTGTTACGCATGTCAAGTATTTGCAGAAAATACAACTCCTTGAAGGTCTTAGCGCCCACACGTGTCAACGCATTGTTGGATAAATTCAGCACAATCAAGCGTATCAGACCAGCGAATGTGTTGTTGTCAATGTGATGGCTCGTCAACTGATTACCGCTCAAGTCCAGCACCAGCAGTTGCTCCAAACGATGCAATAAACCCTTGGGCAAATCATACAATTCATTGCCTTGCAGATGGATCTCGCGCAACTCCTTATTACCGGCAAAAGCATCGGCGGGCAAAGTCTCCAAATGGTTATAGGATAAATTCAGTATGCGCAACGAACTCAAACCGGCCAATGCATTCGGTGCAAATGTGCTAATGTTGTTATGCTGCAAATTCAAATGCTGTAGGCGTCTCAAACGTGATGCACCCCACACATCGGGCAATGCGCGCAGCTCATTATGTGAAACATCCAAAACTTGCAACTCGGCGCCACCACTGGCGCCATTCAGTGTGCACATTTTCTCCGAGAAGCCCAAATTATCAGCGGAACGTATGCGATTCGCTGTCAAATTCAACACTTGCAAATTTTGCATCGTACACCACACACCCTCCGGCAGCTGACGTATATTATTGTCACTCAAATTCAACTCGTTCAGCTCGCGCAGTCCCGCAAATGAGCCCGCTACAATATCAAGTGATTTACCCGGTCCCCAGACAGAATTATGCGTCTGCACCGAGAGACGCTTCAGCGACATGAGACCATCGAAAGTGTTGGCAGCGATGCGTTGCATTTTACACGCATCCACTTGCAGTTCGGCAAGCTTTTGCAAACGCGCAAATACGCCGGCGGGCAATTCGCTGGCGTGCAACAGATCGGCGGAGCATTGTATTTCCAAACGATTGGCAGTTTCGGCGACTTGTAAGTCGAGCGGCGCCAGCGGTTCAATAACGCGTAAATTACACTTGATATCGAGTGTGGTGCGCACGAATTCCCAGGAGCATTGCTGTGCATGCGTAGAGCTGCTGGTGAGGCTGCTGCTGAGTATAATGATGAGTAGGTGGGTGAGGTGGCGGCACAGCATAACGGCCGCTGTTGATGATATTGATTTAGTGTTGGTGGAGGAACGCATTGTATTTATTTTGAATTTTTTTATTTTTTTAGTTGTTTCTTTTCAAGCGTTTTGTAGTTGATTTATAGGCGTTTGTGTTGAGGACTTGGCAGTCACTCTTATTCAAATTTTATTTTTTATTCTTTCAATATTGTATTTGCTATTTTATTTCTTCAGATTTTTTATTTCTAACAGATACTGTTGCAAGCACTTGATTTTTGCACATGCCTCAAATGCAACATAGCGCACATTGCACTTTTTACACAATATTAGCTTCTGTGTTGCATATTTTCTGGGCTTTTTGATATTAATGTGGATTTTTTTTTTGTCAAAGTTGCAGACAGTTTTGGTTTTTTCAAAAGTTTTTTTTTTCGTTTCAATATAATCGCTTTGGTGAAACGCGCAAACCGTAATCCTTATTGGTAAATGCGGGCGAAGCGATTTTTCTTCTTCTTACACTTGCAGCAATTGCAGTGGCACACACTTAAGATTTTCTCTTTCCGTAATTTTTTGTATTCTAATTCGATTTTTTAATTTATTTTATTTTTATTTTTTTACTTGTGTTCGGTAACTTTTTTAAATTCGCTAATTTTTCTTCTTTTTTTTTTTGGAATGAGATTTTAAATTTTATATTTTCACCGTTTCATTTTCTCATTATCAACTTTTTGAATGCAAACGGTCGATTATAGCAGCGCGCAATATACCAAAAACAAAATATATAAACTTCAACAACTATTTTAATGCTTTCTTTCCTTCCTTTAAGTCCGTAGTAAAACGTGCTGTGTTCGTGCATTCGTTCGCCAATGTTAATGCGCGACACGAACAACGAGTATCTAATGGAATTCAATCAACAACTTTTACTTGAAAACAAGAAACTTTCACGGAAGCGCTGCTATTTCAGAAAACCATGTTTACCGCTTAACGTTTCAAAGAGAACTGATTACAAATTTTGCTCGTTGCGAGTCCGTTGGCTCGCTATGAATTTTACCAAGTTATGTCTGCGCTGCTATGGCTTGCTGTTGCTGTTGCTGCTACTGCTACTACTACTACTACTGCTTACCACGATATTATTTTGTCTGCTGCTGCTACACAATACACTCGCTGTGTTTACTGTTTCTCTATGTTTCGCATGTACATACATGCATGTATGCGTAACTGTGTTCAGCAATGAGCGCGCCACTCTATGGTTGGAGCGAGGAGTTGACGACGGCAACGATGGCGACGTTGGCGAGAACCAAACAACCAAACCACCAAGTCAGTGAGTGAGCCAAGCGAGCAAGCAAGCAAGTAACACAAAACACACACACACACACACAAATAACAACACACAAACATGTATACTAGTTGAGCGGCAGAGCAGCATTGGCACTATGGGGAGCACATTAACAAAATACCATACAATCAAATGCAACAACAAAATGCAAAGCAGCAATGTCAGCAGTCGCAGAGTAGAGCAGAGCAGAGCAGAGCACGAATAGCAGTGCGAGTGTGAGTAGAGAGTTGTATTGAGTTGGGGGAGCAAATGCATGCATGCATCGCGTAAGAAATAGTGAGAACAAGAAATAAAAACTACAAAAATAACAACAACAAAATTTTTATGCATATGCATACATACGAATATGTATGAACGTATGTAGGTATGTAAGTAGACACTTCTGCTAAGACTTTGAGCTGTTTGCGTTGTTTAGCAAGTAAGTAGAGCTGCGCGAACGCGCTGGGCAGTGCTTACATACATAAATACATATATACAAAAATTAGTTCGTATGTACCTATGTAGTAGAACAAATGCAATGCAGAGTGCAGTAAAGGATTTTAATTTCGTATTTTTCTGCTGAGTAATAAGCGTTTTACATGAATTATAATTTTATATTTATGTATTTATGTTGTTTTTGCACAAAATTATTAAATTTTTGTATGAGAATTAGTATGGTCACTGGTTTAGGACTATGCAAGTTACTGATATATTTATATGTGTGTAAAAAATTATTTGAAAGCAACGGCAACACAAAAAAAAAGCACACAAAAAAATGGGTACCAAAAGCAAAAAAAAACATATATACAGATAATCAACAACAACAAAAACAACAACACATTTGCATTGCACTCCATGCTGCCTCTGCTTTTACCTCTACTACGTCAATGAAAATGCAGCGCTGCAGCCAACAACGACTGCGCTGCCACACCACTTTTCTCAGCTCTCAGCAGCATATATGCTCAACAAAAAACACGTACATTGAAGTGCAACAGGAATTGCATGCGTGTAAACAAATGCTTATACCAATTAGAGAGGGTGTATGTGTGCAGCTCAACACTCATACAATCGCTTGACATATATGTATACGCGTATCCATATACGCTGTGTGTGAACACTCCAAAAGTAGGGGAAATATGCATTTGAATGCATGTGAGAACACAACTCATAAGTGACAGCAAAAATGCATGCATATATACATATATCTGATACATATGTAGACATAAGCAAACATTCATGCATATGGCTGTTGGCTTGTACAAACAACATCTGTGGCATGTTGCTCCTCACATGCTTGTAGTCTCATAAAAATTCATATCACATTCCATACGTTTGTCAAACGTAAGCATAACATTTTCTCAGCGAGCACATTTGGTGCTCGTACATTTGCGTTCGCTCTCTCTCTGTGTCTCTTTTGGCTGGAGTATACTGTTTTGAAAAACCGGCCGGCTACACATACACGCAGACGAGTTAGCCTGTCAGTGCATGGCATAGTAGTCGCTGCTTGAACGTTTGCTCAGCAATTGTCATTGCATTCTTCTGAAAAATTTGTCTTCCGTTGTTTGTGGTTATAAACATTTTTTACGAGTTTCCCAGCTAGTGCAAGTGGCAGGAGGAAATTGATTTGACGAATTTTTGGAAATAGAAATAATTTTTAATTTGTGTGCATGTTTTACGTGTATAAAATTAAAAATAGTAAATAAAATATAAAAAATGCAATTTTTTGTATTGAATTTTTGGTGAATAAAAATTATTAATTATATTATTATTTTGTAGTTTTAATTTATTTTGTGTACACCCACCACAGCGTTAAATTGAATGGCCCTAAATTTTTTTTTAGTTTAAATTATTAATTGCTTCATTCTTCTATTAAAAAACTAAGGAAACTTGGACCTCTTCGAACCAAAATTACCAGAAATGAAGTGTGTTTGTCCAATTTAATTACAGAAATTGACCTTTATTAAATTTCATAGATATATTTTTACTATAAATTAAATGAAGAAATTGGATTTCTTTTACCACGTATCACCGATTAACTCTTTTAAATAAATTCTATTTTCCAAAGTGCCTTAAAAAGAGTAAACGCACTTTTTTCTATTTTTAACTTACTAAAATTAGAAAAAGGCTTAAATTTTAGTATTAATGAATAATTTTTGTTGAGAAAATAAAAACGATAACGATTTTTTTAAGAAAATCATCTTCTCCGAGTGGTGCGGTAAATAAACAAAACTGTCGATTCTGTTGCGAAGAAAATCCACAAATTATTCATGAACAACCATTACATTCACATAAATTGACAGTTTAGTGTGGTTTTTGGTCTGGTGGAATCATCGGTCCGTAATTCTATCGAAATGAAGCTGATAGCACCGTTACTGACAATGGAGAGCGGTATAGATCGATGATAACCCAATTTTTATGGCCACAATTGGAAGGAGTTGATCTTAACAACATCTGGTGCCAAAATGACGGGGCACGTGTCACACAGCACGTGCAACAACCGAATTATTGCGAGAAAAGCGAAGGAGATTCGATTATTTCAAGAAATTATGACATTGAAAGAATTCCAAGAAGTTGTGATCTAACACCATTAAACTACTTCTTGTGGGGTTATTTGAAGTCATTGGTCTTTAGAAATAGACCAGACTCTTTTCAAGCTTTTATATTCAGAACTTAATTGTGACGAATGTACTTCAAGTTAAATAAAAAATATTTGAATTTCCTTAATAATTAGTATGTGTTTTTTTTTTAAAAGTCATATCACTCTTATTGGATAAATCTGGCTAAATGAAAGTTTTTGTAATGAATAAAAATATTTAACAAGAGAAATTGAAAAATTCCGCTTCTAAGTATTTTTATAGCTTTCATAAACAGGAAATGGCTATATGTATGTACAGAAGGAAGAGAGATGGATTCATCAAAATTTACCCCTATCCTATCAGAATGACGAACAGAGTTGATTTATGTCCATGTCCATCTGTTTGAACACAAATGAGTCGCTCAGTTTTTGAGATATTTCAACGAAACTTATGTGAATTTTTGTAATGTATTGTTCATTTGTCGAAACTCGCCAGAACAGTCGATTATATCATAGAGACTCCACACAATCGATTCGTTCAAATATGAGGTCTTGGTTCAAAAATCCGCCAAAAAAGCATCTAAGAGCATGAAACTTGATATGCTACCCATGTAAATACAAAAACATATTAATACTGAATATCAAAGAAATCGAATTTTGCCTTTTGATGGGTAGGTGAAAGGTATAAAGACTTTGATACAGTCTTCGGCTAGCACTTATTTTTTGTTTTATTTTGTTTTAAAATATTTCTGAATTTTGTTAACAACAAAAATCAAGAAACACTCATATTTTTATTATTTGTAAAACACAATGAAAAGTAAACTCCACAAAGGTTTAAATATTCATTTGAAATTTTTAATTTTTTCCCAGCAAAAATATCTCAGCGCATATTACTGTGTGAAAATTTTCGTCTTAACAATTAAATAACAAATAAAAAACTCAAAATTAAACATAAATTAAGTCTTTATTATGCTAAATGCCAATTTATAGCTATTTTTCAATAATAAAAAAATATATATTTAAAGTGCGTGCTTGGCATGAATATTGCATTTTCAGTCATTGTAATAAGTACAGAACTACATGCATATATTTGCATTGCTTCAAGGCTGCACCCACTACACACACACACACACACACACATGCACTTGCACTCACCTAACAACGTCATTTGCTATAAAATATTTTACAACCTTTAAAATAAACCTTAAAACGCGCATAGGCAATATGCAACAGCAGCAAAGTTACACAGTTTATAGTTTGAAAATACAACAACAACAACTTAACTAAAATTACGAAAATCTTAAGCGAATATTTGCACAAAAGTACGAACTATTTTAATTAGACAAATGATAAAAGCCGAGCTACAGCGCTTACAAATTGAAATTAATATAAATTTCGTGGAAAATGTTGGGGCGTGGAAAAGCCTTTGAGCGAGCAGTAGAAGGCGGTGATGCGAAAGTAAAGCTGAAAATTATTTTCCAAATTTTGTCTAAAATGAAGAAAGTAAGTTTTTGTACTGAATGCAAAAATGTCAAGGAATGGAAAATTTTTGTAATGTCGCAGGGAAAAATCGAACTAAATTTGAAATAAAAAGAGAAAACATATTTTCTGCTTCACGTAAAGGAGTAGCTAGCTTTATAATTGTTGCTAAGTTTGGGCTGAATACATTACACTATAATCGTACCAAAATAAGGCATTCGCACGGGACAAAATAATTCAACAAGTGACGCCTACTGAATATCACCAAAATTTTACATCTGCGTTTTAGGTTCACACTCCGATCAGACCAATATCTACAATTATAGAAAAAATAAATTCTTAAAACGTTCACTCCTATACAGAGAATGTCCGCATCTCCGACTGTACTTCTCTCATGAAACCAGAAACTCCTCTCAAAAATCATTTAGGCGTTCCGAGACTGCTTTAAGCTTTAGATCTCTACATTTGTGAAAAAGAGCAAGACGCACACTAAAAAATGATGAAGCAGCTCTGCCGAAAATCGCTTCCAGTGTTTGGAAACAGCAAAATATACAAAGTATGCGTTGATGAAGCAGCTCTGCCGAAAATCGCTTCCAGTGTTTGAAAACAACAAAATATACAAAGTATGCATGTGAATTTTGAATTTCCGAACTATCTTTGAAAAGTGTTTGGATCAATTTGAAAATTTGGCGAGTTTCGCAGCAAAAAGAAATTTTATTTCAAGCATCAAATTCCTTTTTTATTATTAGAGTGGGGACCTTGGCATTAGATGTGAAACCATACATTCTTCAAATGTCCGCCTCATTAATTTTGGCGAACTCCGAACTGTTTGAGGTAATTTTCAACCACTTTTTGGCACATATTGGGCGGTATCTCCGTCATAATTTGACGAATGTTGGTTTTCAAGTGTTCAAGATTTAAAGTTTTGTTCGCATGAACTCGCTCTTTCACCTAGCCACACAAAAAAAAAAAAGTACAACGATATCAAATCGTACGACCTCGGTGGCGAATTGACATCGCCAAGACGAGAGATTGCGCAGGCGGGAAATTTCTCTCGCAACAAAGCCATATTCATTGGTGTTATGTGGCATGTGGTACCATCTTATTGGAACCATATATTGCTCAAGTCGTGCGCTTCAATTGCAGGCCAAAAAAAGTCGCCTATCATATGACCATCACGCTCAGAATCGACAGTGACCGTCCCACCGTTATCGTTTTCAGAGAAGTAAGGTCCAATCACACATCCGGCCCAAAGAACACACCAGACAGTAAGTTTTTTTTTTGGTGTAATGGCCTCTCTACAATTATTTGAGGATTCTCGGAGACCCAAACGCGATAATTTTGCTTATTTATGTATCCAACGAGATGCTTCGTCGCTAAAGAAAATTTTGTTGGAAAAACCGCGGTCCACAGCTTGTTGTTCAAACACCCAAAAAACATAACTACGGCATTGTGAATGGTCATTTGGCTTCAGTTGTTGTATGAGCTTAAAGTCCAGCTCAGGGATGTAGGAGTAGGTCTAAGTGAAAAATACGCCATAATGTGCCGTAAGAAAGCCCCAGCTCTTAAGAACATCGATAAACAGCCACAATCGGGCCTTCGGCTACAACTTCACTTTCAGCAGTGATATTTGAGGTGAAACGAGCACAACGATGATGTACAAGTCATAAAATATCTGTAACCGATCTAGTCTCTTCAAATTTCTTTGAAATTTTACCAATAGCTTGAGCAGTTGGACGATTATGGGCACCACCATCAACTCTTAAAGCACGAAATAAGTCCACGTTTGAATCACCACTTCTGTAGTAGATTTCAACAATTTTAACGCGTTGTGCGGTTGTTAAGCGATCCATTTCCATAAATGCCTGACTTTTAGTTGCCTGAGTTTAAGTTTGACAGATGACAAAATACAGCCCTGCATTTTCAAAACTACTGTATGGATAACATATATACTCGTATTAGAATAGTATTAATAGTAGAAAGCTTTAGCTAATAGTAAACAGTAATTCTGAAAGCAATTGAACTCATTCCCAACTTTTCATTAAACTTCATTCTCTTTAAAACCAACTTTCATTATTTCATCCACACACATAAAGACCTAAACCAATCTAGAGTGGAGGTACTTCTCTGCGTACAACTTTCTTAATTTTAATAATTCTTTATAATTTAATAATGAAACTTGGCTAAACGACTGCAGCTGCAATTAAACGGTCACCAGCATCGCATTGGCGAGGACCAACAGTAATAAAAGGGCACAGCAAGCAATAAGCAAACATGTCCCTACCACCAACTATCCTTCTTTCACAGTCACAATGTCACACTGCCACAATGTGAGTACATACATACGGGTACTACGTATGTAAGTGCAATGAGCCGTTTACTACTTCGCTTTTAGTCGCAAAGTGACAACAATTGTTGCACCAGCAGCAGGCATAAAATAAGCCAATAACAATAACAAAAACAACAACAATAAGCAGCGCTAGCAGTAATAGTCCGCACAACTAAATTGAGCCACAACAATAACAGCAAATGCAATAATAACAAATAACCAGCGCAGAAAGAAGCAATGAAAGCAAGAATAAGATCAAAAAAATGTTGCACAAATAAAAGTTGGCAAAGCAATGCCGAACAGCGCAGCGCAAGCAGCGACGACGATGACGATGACGTTGGAGCGCTGGCACAATGTGTTGTTGAAGGCAACAGGCGATTTCCGTGCGCCTTTCCGCTGTGATTTCCTGCAACTCCATCAAAATGTTTTGCACTAGCGATGTACGAGTATGTGTGTATTGGTGTGCCTGTTATTTTGTTCGTACATATGTACTCAAACTCGTTCAAAATTCGTTCGTATATCGCTTTAATAGCAACAGTTGCAAAGTCAACGGAAGTTGAGAGTCATGCGCGAGCATTGAAAATAATTCTGTTGCTATTTCTGTTGGCAGAGTACTGTTAGAGCGCTCACTTGTACAGTATGTGAGAGCGTAACGCACGTGAAATGCTAAATCATATGTTCGCCGCAACAGAATGTTGGAGCCAACAGAACGGTAGCAGCAACACGTGTGTGCGCCATTGTGGGAGAGGGAATGGGGCGTAAGGCAACGCAATGGTTGAAGTGCCAGCGCGGAATGAGGGAGGAGGAGTATTTCGCATTTACACATTTGAAATGCCTTGCTATGAAGGTAAGGTACTGTTTATTGTTGTTTTTTTTCATGCTAAGGGTTACTGAAAATACTATAATAGCTCGTGATGTGTACGAATTCTGGCCCGACGAACTTCTAAAATTGTAAAAATAAGCTTTTTTTTTTAAATGTCGTCGCCTCTCGTAGTGCACTAGTCTATTTATGACAAGAAATAAAATATTCCTCATTTAAAATCCATCTGTCGTGCGGATTTGTATGTTCCTCTATTTGTGGAAAGCCAACAAAGTGCCACTAAGATATCATTCTCCTATGCTCGGGGGTACGTTCATTTAAGGATTAAATTTCTACACTGAATGAAGTTAGCTTTAAGTGTTGCTTTAGACTTCTTCACACCTCCTAGACCTAGATGTGAGACTGGGATAGAGAGGTAGAGCTCTCTTGGCTAAGTACTAAGCCAGAAAAAGTACGAATGCTGAAACTTTTAGTGAGACAAAGGTAGGCGTGAAGATCGCAGATCATTTATTGTTGCGCAAAATACACCAAGAAGAATCAAATTACACTTCAACCTCATGATTTCATTATTTTTATTCCATAAATGAATACTGGATAGACGGATTTCACTCAAGTTGAAAAACAACAAACAAACTGCTTTACAGATTGAACCAAGTCAAGGTTGGTGGCACAGTTTTCTGTCGGAACCCCTCCGATGACATCGGGCTTAAGCTTCGAAACCAATGTAGAGATTTGCAATCGAAAAGTCTCTTTTGGATCTAGATGAAAACCAAGAGGTGCAATTTTCTTCATGGATGTAGATCTCAAGCTCCCACCTAGTCCTGAAATTTGCATAGGGTTAGTCTAATTTTTATCTCTGCGGGCTACTCGTGGGTAGATGTGTAAGACGCCATCTCGACGATCACTAGCAGGGGCAATAAACCAAATCGAATGGACGAGTCGATGACAAAATCTGTTTTGGAACTCGAGAAAACCAAGAGTAGCATGTATCCGTCGACTTTTGGCTCAGACTTACTGTCCGAAATAGAGATGTCTAAAGTAGGTTTCAGTAAGTTTTTGATCGTAAGATTTCGAAGGACTGCATGGTTGTAAGCCTAATGGCAGACCAAAACCTTCAGGTGTCACTTGCATGAAATACTAAGATTGATGATTGTAATACGGAATAACTTGTAAGATCAAGATGATGAGACATTTTTCAAGCGGCTGAGTGAATCACTTTAACTTAACTTTAGCTGCCGTGACAGAGTTCCGTCGTAACAAGCAAATTTGTTGGGATCTAAGCACTAAGTGCAAGGACGAAAAATGACTCTTCTACTTTTCCAAAGTAAGAGAACTCCTCAGCGTTAAATAATTAGCAAAAAGTTGAGTTTTTCTAATAAGAAATGCAAATGATGGTGAAAGCAAAGCAGCAAAGCAAAAAAAGTAGCAACAGAAAATGAAAAAAAAAACTATTTTAATGCAATTTTAAGTAGTACACTTAGTAGTAGCAATCGGAACAGGAAGTATTAAAAGCAGCAACAGAGTCAAGACAAACAACAATGCAAATGAGCAAGCAGCAACACTTTCGCTGTCAAAAGACTACTCGCGGAGTTCCTTCCACTTCCACTCCCCACAACACTGAGCGCTGAAAAACTAACTGAGCAAGTAAACTGCAGCTGGCCAGCTGGTGTTGGTGAGGTATGGCAGGCGCACATTAACATTAATAAAACATAATGAGTCCGGAGAAAAGGTAAAAACAGCAGAAATTTCAGCAGAAATTAGCAGCAAGAAAATCAAACAAAAAAGTTTGGAAAACTAAGTAGCTGGCGCGAGCCGGAAAAGCTTTTGATTAATTCGGCAAACACTATGAAAAGTAGTGAAACAAGAAGACCCAACATAGCAAAAACAACAAGAAATATGTTTGCAAAAATCAACCACAACAACAGTGCAAATAGAAGCAAAAACAACAATTTTCGTTTGGTTTGTATGTATACAGTAATAAAGCAACAAATAAATATGATAACTTTGCCAGTGTTGGAAATCAGTTTATTTTGTTTTATTTTGTTGTTTTTATTCTATATTTTAAGCCTTAAAATCACGCGCTCCTACAACAATTAGTGCAAATACAATGTTTCTCGTTGGCTACAAACAAATTAGATAATAATTCGAAGCGTGTAGTTGAGGTGAGCGCAGAGGGTGCGCGATGATGGACGTGAGAGAAGCTGCGATAGTTTTGTGAGTGAAATTTATTTTGAAGCTGTTGCATATGAGTATGAGCGACGGCGAGGAGGAAGTTGTTGCATTTTGTTGTGGTAAATTCTTAAAACAAAACAGTTACTTAAGCTACAACCAGATCTCACGCAAAAACGTTTAATTTACTTAGAAGCGAATAATAACAGCCTAGAGCAACAACAAAAATCGAATTTTATCTTTGTGCACAACAACATGCCTGCAACAGTTGTCGGATTGATAACGGCGTTAAATATAAAGGGTGATCCAAGTAGAGGTATTTTTTTCAATAGCCTTTTTTCGACAGATCGTTTCAAGCTGTCATGTTACTTTTGTTCAGTATTCTTTGGCATTTCACCTTGGAAAGACTTACACCTGAACAACGTTTACAAATCATTCAACTTTATTACGAAAATTCACGTTCTGTAGAGAATGTGTTTCGCGCGCTTCGCTCAACTTATGGTCAACACAAACTGGCCTACTGAGCGTACTATTCGCAACACCATCACCCATCTTGAGACCCAGCACTCATTATTGAATAATATTCGATCAAATATACCACGTCCAGCATGCAGTGAAGAAATTATAGCGGTCGTAGCTGGGAGTGTACACGAAGACCGCGGAGAGTCGTTTCGGCGCCGTTCGCAGCAACTCGCATTGACGTATGGAACAACTTGGCGAATTTTACGTGGAGATCTTAAATTGAAAGCGTTCAAAATACAGTTTGTGCAAGAACTGAAGCCGGTCGACCTTTCCTTCGCTCTATGAGCTCTTAAAACTTTCCAAGAAGATCCGACGTTTTCAAGCCAAATTTTGTTCAGCGGTTAGGACCATTTCTGGCTCGATGGGTATGTAAAAAGCAAAATTGCCGCATTTGGGATAATGAGCAACCTGAAGAGATTCAAGAAAAAAATAATTTTCATCCAGAAAAAATAATTGTTTGGTTTGGTTTGCGGGCCGGTGGAATCATTTGTCCATATTTTTCCAAAAATGATGCCGGTGAGAACGTAACCGTCGATGGCGACCGTTATTGCGTCATGATCACCGACTATTTCATGCCTCAAATTGAAACTCATGATCTCCACGACATTTGGTTTCAATAAGACAGCGCCACTTCCCACACATCGCAACAATCAAACGATTTATTTAGAGAACACTTCGGTGTGCAGATAATTTCACGTTTTGGGTCGGTCTATTGGCCACCAAGATCGTGTGTTATGAGCTCCGTTAGACTTTTTCCTATGGGGATATGTAAAGTCTTGAGTCTATGCGGGCAATCCCGCTTCGGTTCAGGCCTTGAATCAAAACACCACGCATGTCATTCGCCAGTTACCAGTCAAAATGCTCGAACGAGTCATCGAAAATTTAACTCTATGAATGGACCATCTGAGACGTAGCCGCGGCCAACATTCGAAAGAGATAATCTTCAAATAATAAATGCCAAAGAATGTTCTTTCGAATGATAATAAACTGTTCCTACTAAATTTGAATTTTCTTTGTTTTTTCTTTAAAAAAGTATGGAACTATGAAATGGATCACCTTTTAGTATAAGATTGGTATAAAAAATACTAGTTTGCGACTGTTTTTATATATATATATAATTAACTAGTCCAAAAAAGTTTGAACTGGTACCAATTATAATATGAAAAACTACAATGAATGATTTCACGATTTCTCTCGGCTGTTGTTCTGTAGTTGTCCCAAGTAACATAACTGCTATACATAACCAGAAGTGCCGAGTCTGCCCTCGTAGCTCGAATTTTTTTATTTGTATTACGAAACTCCACACTTCAACCCATTTATCAGTTATTAATTCAATACTTCACTTCCTTGGACTTCAATTTGCACATACTCTAATGCTATGTATATATCAAGAAAGGAAAAAAAATTGCTCTGGAATTTCTACTTCCAGAATTCCGCACTATAAAATATTTGTGTCGACAATTTTACGGTATATCTGTCATCGATAACGTTTTCTTATGCCACCATGTGCAAACGATAGCAATTTGCGCTTTGTTGCAAGTGCCAAACGGTAGCAACGCATAAAAGTAATGCGTGCGGCACAAGGGAAGACCAAACATACCTACATTAATACATACGAGTATTATAAGTATGTATGCATACATCTATTCACTGTGTATATGCTACAATTGGCATATTGCATTATATTTCTCGTACATTGAGCAAATAGCAATAAATCGTTCAACAACAGTAGCAGCAGCAACAAAAAAAACAATAACAACGAAAACAATAGCAACACAGCCACGCTTGAGCTTATTGCAAATGCAAAATATGCCACTTGACAATATGCAACGATGCAACACAGTAAAAGTAACAGCAACAACCACAACGACAACAGCATTAGCAACAAACAGCAATTGCAGCAATGGAAAGCGACAAACGACAAACGACACAAAGCTCGACAACAATGCTGATGAAAAACAATAAGTAGCGACTAAGTAAATAGCTAAGAACCCAAAGGCCGTATTTGCAATAAAATAACAACAACAACAAAAACTCCACCAACAACAACACAACAACAACAAAGGCATACAATACAATGCATATAAATGCAACCAACAACCACTGGAAACCAACAACGACAGTCAAGTGTATGCGTCCATGTAAAGTATTATTATTATAAAGAAGCGTGTAAGTGTGTATGTATGTGTGTGACGCTACGATAAAGCTGCAGTAGCAGTTGCAAACAAACAAACAAATAAAAAAATTTGCATTTGCCACACTTTATGCCACACACTTGCCAATTGCACTGCCCCACAATCAATAGCCATGAATGCGTTTGAGTGCAGCAGGAACTAACTGCTCAGCAGTTGAGCGGGGAGTGCACGCACGGAGCTACTTATGTATGTATGTACATAGTGGCCGTTGAAGTAGTAGCAGCTAAGAGCTTGTGGCAAGTACTACTATGTATGCAAGTGAGGCGACAAAGCGTTTTATGGGCATAAAATTCTGTTTTTTATGGTTGCCTTTGGAATATTTTGCAATCGTTTTTTTTCTTCTTTTTTTTTTTACACACTCAGTTTTTGCCTATAAATCTTTTTATTTTATTTTAAAATTTATTTTATTTTACACATTTTTTATATGTATATACATACATACATACATATATATTTTTGCATACAATTATGCACTTATATGCAGCATTATTCTTTACAATTTATTTATTGTATTCCAGCTGCATGCGGGTTCAATCGCACACGACCGCCACTCACTCAAGTGTACATGCACTTAAATGTACATACATATGTATGTAAAAGTAGCCACAACAAGTCTACTATATTAACAAAGACGACATTTGTGGGCAACCCTCTTGCTGTTGTCAAGTTGAAGGCGCAAATCGAGCTACTTTTTGCTCACCAGTGCCTAACGGTGTTATCACTTTGAATATAGCTAATGCAAAGCTGGAACTTTGGAACTCACAACTTAATGGGTATATTTAGTAAAAGAAAACTGAAAAGTAAATATTTAAATAATTAAAAAATTAAACTGAGCGATGAAGTACAAAAATTCTGCCTAGAAAGGCCCTTACTTGAAAGATTTTTAAAAGCTTGCCAACTGTTTCAAAATTTCAGTTCAGGAAAAAAAAAAATTCGAATTGGAGGTAAAAAATTAAAGAATGTCAAAAGCTTCATTTTTATAGAAAGGTTGCTACCTAACTTTACATATCCCCACAGGAAAAAAGTCTAACGGCCCGATGCGATGTGTGGGAAGTGGCACCGTCTTGTTGGAACTGATGATTCCACCGGCCCACAAACCACACCAAATCGTTGTTTTTTCTGGCTGAAAAGGCAGCTCTTGAATCTCTTCAGGTCGCTTTTCGTTCCAAATGCGGCAATTTTGCTTGTTTACGTGCCCATTGAACCAGAAATGGGCCTAATCACTGAACAAAGTTTGGCTTTGTCGGATATTCTTGGAGCTTTTCAAGAGCCCATAGAGCGTAGTGATGACGCTTGGGAAGGTCGATCGGCTGCAGTTCTTGCACAAGCTGTATTTTGTACGCTTTCAATTTATGATCTAGACGTAAAATGCGCCAAGTCGTTCCATACGTCATTGCGAGTTGCTGCTAACGGCGCCGAATCGACTCTCCTCGGTCTTCGTGTACACTCTCAGCTAGGGCCGCTAAATTTTCTTTACTGAATGCTGGGTCTCAAGATGGGTGATGGTGTTGCGAATAGTACGCTCAGTAGGCCGATTATGTTGACCATAAGTTGAGCGAAGCGCACGAAACACATTCTTTACAGAACGTGAATTTTCGTTATAAAGTTGAATCATTTGTAAAGGGCCAATCAATACTGAACAAAAATAATATAACAGCTTGAGCTCGACTCATGCGTGATCTGTAAAAAAACGGCTATTGAAAAAAGTACGTCTACTTGGATCACCTTTTTTTATGTTATAATTGGCGCTAAGTAACAGAGGAAACATATTTATCCTACAATTTTAAAATGCCAATTACATATGTGGGACTGTCGACATTAAAGCCGCTACTCTTTCGGACTATCGCCAGCCAAATAAATAACTTCATATTGAATATTACGAACGCTGTAGGGTATCCTTACAGTTTGTGGATTTATTTAAGCTCCTTCCTTTGTACTAAGGTGACATTATCGCTTTTATAATCAATAAAGTATGTGAAACATAGATGTGTATATGTGTAAAAATCTATGCAGCCTGCTTGGCATGAGTATTCGATGAAATAACCACTTAACTCGACTAAAGAACTACACTGAAACAGCCACTTAGAGACAACAACAACTGTGTGAATCAAGATTATAATACATGTACAAACGACGATATATACATACATGCGGCTATATACTAAAGCTAATTCTTATATAGTTTCAAATATAAACTTCAGAAGCCCAGAGAAGCTTAATGGATACTTAAAAATTCTAGTCCTGAACTAGTATTCAAAAGTTACTATTATACCAGTTCAAAAATATAAATATCCAAAGGCAGTTCATCGTCAATATGCAGCAACAGTGACATTTGTCAGCGAGTAGGATTTGAGTTTCGCTTTGAATGAGCTTTGCATGCATGTAAGTGAACTAGTATTTTACTAGTATAATGCTGATGCATGAACGGATATTTCTTAAGAAAATGTTATTTTTGAAAAATACCAAATGCTGCGATTGAGGAAATATGATTGAATGCACGTATGAATGAAAACTAGTAACATTCCAGCTCGCCACTAGTAACCTTACCAGCAGCGTATGTATGCATGTAGGTGAATGATGCACGCTTAAAGTGCATCGCTTAGATGTTTTATCGCAAAGCACCCACGAACTTCAAACACATAATGCGTATGTGTGCACGAGTATGTATGAGTGATTGTTATAAATTTAACTAAAACCATATATATATCACTTTATATACATACATACATCTCTGCAATATCTTACAAGAGCACTCATATATGCATAACATCTACACCAACCACTTCGAGTACTTGCAAAACTGCTTCTAAAATGCAGCTTCTAGTAGATCGAATATATTTATACACACACACACACATACATATGCAAGTAAATAAAGCTTAAATCCTCATATACATGTATATAAATATGTACATAAATATATATGTACTTTCGACAGATACTTGTCCATTGTCTTCTGCCAAGCATAAATTAAATTCGAAAACTGCCATTAGCAGCGTGTTGTTGCATAGAAAATTTCTCCTTAAACACATATTGGCAGATATAAATTTATATAACACACATACGCATGTATGTAACATATATACAAGCTCCCACACACTCTTATTTTAATACGTTGCAGTATTGTTCTAGTGAATTCAGGTTAATTATTTTATAATTTTGAACTCCAGCGTTTGGTAGATCTTTCTCTGAGATTTTGTTTGAAAATTGATAGACAAGTATGAAATTGGTTAAAGATTCTCAAATGAATTTAATATTGACTCTGACTCATACAATTGTTGATATGAAAGTTTATTGAGTAAAGCCAAATCATTTAAAGGAAAGGATAACAAAATTTGACAGGCAAGCTTGAGTCAAGCTTGAGCCAAGCTGTCAAATGAAATATTCTCTTATGAAATTCAACAAATTCTGGTTACATTGCTCAAGTATGATGATTGTGATGACCCACAGAGGTTGGATTCATAATTAATTTGATCTCATCCTTTGATCTAGATCTAGAGCAAATTATGCTGGTTTAAGAGACTCTCTCACAAGGAGCGAGCTGAGATGCATTGTTCTAGAGATCCGCAGCTTTAAGTCGCATTTCTAAAAGATTTTTTTAAGAATTTGATATGCGTTTAACACACAATCTTAAGAGGAATTCTCTTCTGTCCTCTGAATTTGCTACTCTGGTGAGGACTTAAACACTACAAGTCAAGAGAAGCAGACTCAAAGGAGTTTACGTTCACTGACGGGGGATGGTAGCAACTAGATTTTTTCCTAAATTGCTTTAGGCAGGTCTCGAATTCAAGGTTTTCTGTATGGCTTCGTGCACTGCTAATCACTCGGCTAAAGCGATCGAGCCTTCAGAACAAAGTTTTTCAAATCTCCATTGAAGAGCTTAATAAATATGTCGGAGTATTTAGCTCTCCACACAAAAAGTCACTTGTAAGCGGAGAAACTTTCTAATAGACGAAAGAATTTTCTGTGTTGAAAGCATCAAACAGAAGCCACTGAAAACAGGACGCCTTACATTTTACTATACAAATAAGATAGGAACTGAGAGTATACTGATTCAGTAGTAGAGAAAGTCAAGTTTTTCGCAGATAAGGACGAACTGTTGTGGAAACACATTAGTCAAAGTATAAGATTCTTACTTTCTTTTTAGAGAGAAAATTGTATCCTTCAGAGAGTTCACGCGCTCACCTGCTTATTTTAGAATACTTCTAATCGCTAAACTGTGATCCCTAAGTGTGATCACACTTGTACGGATGTTGTTGTTTGTTGTAGCAGTTAGTTTACCCCGTTGAGTAACAGAAAAAGTTAGACGATAATCTGATCGAAGCAATCTAACTGAGAGATCCAAAAAACGAACTGGTTTTTACCCTTTACGGAAGTAATGCTGATGTGCTGCCGAACTCGATGTTGAAAAACAAGAGCAGCAAGTCTGCAAGTTTCTTCGCTATTCGGTAGAGGAGAGATATAGGTTGATATGGCACTCCGAGTTTTCCGGGTTTTCCGGGTTTCAACTTTCTTTCTACATGAGGAGTATAGCGACAGTGGTTAGAGAGCGATTAATGGGCTGGGTGAGGCGTTTTACTACCGCTACAAGTTTTTGCATCAATATGCTAATTCCGTTGGAGCCGATGGATTTGGTGGCATTAGCCTACGTGATAACCTCTTGAATCTCATCTCTGGTGAAAAAAAACGTTGCGCACTCGAGTAGAGCTGCATTCTATCCAGCCAAAAGCTGTTACTTTGTCGGTGAATGGGGATGAGCTTCGTAGAGTTAAGGTTTATTTGAAGGGTAGACAAAGTGTTGGGTATTTTGGAAATCTTCAATCTCCAAAATAGTACGGAGCTCATTATATCTTTGATATACATGCAAGAAGTAGAATGCCTTGGAATCACCTCTCAAATGCTACAAAAGCAGAGTAAAAAAGAGAAGGAAGCACTTCTTTCACCATACTAATGTTTTACGGGTTTAAGGATCTCCAGCGCCAATCAGTACGGATAAGGCTTACAGTAATCTCTTTCGAAGAGTAGGAATATTTTGATAGCTTTAGGCTTGAAACTAAGGTAAAGTATAAGCAGCTGCTTGCTCGTAATGATAGATTAAGGGTAATAACTCATAAGGAGGCATTTTTTCTCGCTAATTTGCAACGTGGTTGTAGAGATGTTATTAAAAACTCTGTGTGAACTTCACTTTTTGAGATTTTTAGT
The DNA here is from genome assembly GCA_030068015.2 of Neoceratitis asiatica. Taxonomy (NCBI): domain Eukaryota; kingdom Metazoa; phylum Arthropoda; class Insecta; order Diptera; family Tephritidae; genus Neoceratitis; species Neoceratitis asiatica. Next base: position 82,029,194 of record CM061527.1, on the reverse strand, counting down.
TCAAGCGTGTTGAAATAATCGCCAGTTTCTTTGGATTGTCACGTTAAGTATTAAATTTCCATACATAAATTGCAATCAATGAATTATTTAGTACGTAAAATCCCACTCCTGCACTTCAACGGTTTACTTTTTATTTACCCAAACTTTTCAAATTCCCTCCCATTCTCATGCTCAACTTTTTTCCAAATTTTTATTGCATAAATTTTCAGACGAGTGCTTGGTACAAAATTTTGCATACCAAAATGCCGATTTCTGGCTTTTTAACTTAGTTTCCCATTGTGGGTTTCGAATATTTATATGTGTTGCGTGTGCATGTGCGTTGATTCACATATTTGTGGCCAGCAGAGGCAATGACATACCTATAACGATATACATATGAATGCATATGTATGTGTGTACTTGTGTGTTGTTGCAGCATGTCTACTGCATAACTATGTCAAGCATATGCAATCAAATTAAACTCAACAAAATGCACTCAACTGTGTGGCAAGCCCCAACCGCCGCTAGTCGAACTTGCTGCCGCCGCACACACACGCACACAGAGATTTCAGTTAAAATATTGTTTTCCACACACACACATACTCGTACATTTTTTTCTGTACTTCATTCAAGCCACCCGTTTAGTTAATATAGCTGACCGCTTTGTTCTCGTCCTCGTCGTCAGGCTCGCTTTACTATAAGCGCCACAGCCAGCCAGCTTTAACATACATGGAGTGCGCGCGCGCATCAATTTCATGCGAAAAAAAAATTGGAAATGAAAAATTAAAATTGAAAGCCAAATTGTTTTTTGCTGCTACCTTCGCATTTACATATATGTATGAGCGTCCAATTTTTTATGAGCCCACTTTGGCCACTCTTTTTATTAGTGGCTGAATAAAAAATAAACTCAGCTTGTTGCAAGCGCAACCGACAAAAATTGCATTCAAATGTGGCACATAAAGCCAAATAGCGAACAGCCCAGCCAGAATCAGAATAAGCTAAAGTAGTTGTTGTTGTTGCCACAACAGGCAAGCAAGCTTAATTGAATTAGAAAATGGCAATGGGTCAAGCGCACATGTTGCGGCCACAGCCAGCCGCAGCAGACCAAGAGTCACACACACACACACAAATACAAACACACACAGTTGCTGCGCGCTTCAGCCAGTCAGCTAGTCAGCTGGCTGTCCTTGCCTCACCAAGTTGCTCTAGCTCGCTTTTAAGGCTGCGTCTGTGGCTGCTGCTGCTGCTGCTGCTGCTCCGTCTTCAATTGCTTTGACTTTGTCTAATAATCTCAGCCTTTAAAAGTAGTTAACGATCGCTACTTACTAACATTTTTTGCCGCTCCACTCCTCAACACTCCTGCTGCCACGAGACTTTCCATACATTTTTCATAAATCGCAGTTTTGAGGACGAAATTTTCATAGGATTTTGGGCACAGCACCATAGCTGTTGCTAGCAATTGGATGACTTTGTTGTTTGGGCATATACTCGTATGTCGAATTATGCGATTATATATATATATATATTTTTTTTGTATTTATGTATTTATGTGTACATTTAAGTAGATGCAACAACGTTGTGGCATGCAACTTTCCGTACGTACCACTGACACGTTTGCATAATTTTCTGAAAATTACTGTGAGATGCGCATATATACATACACATACATATATATATGCATATCCTACATCCATAAACTCACGCTGACCGCTCCAGCTTAAAATGCGCAGCTTTTTATAGCTTCAAAATTGAGTGCATATTTTAAAATTAAAAAGCAATTGAATGCAAAATGAGCCACAGAAATTTGAATATTGTATTTTAATATGTTTGCTTGTATGTGTGTATATAGGCAAAATATTTTTATTAATATTAAAATTCCTATTCAGTGTTAAAAAATAAATAAATAAAATATTTTAAATAAATAAATTTCGTTAACTTTTCTTCTTCTTAATTAACCTCAAAACCTGCCAATTCCACCAAACTCTGAGGTTTGCCACTAATCCTACTCCATCTTAAATAATTCTCGCCTTCTGACCCTTAGACTCGCTGACATAGTAATAAATACTCAACAAACAAAGTGCAAGGAGTCTTAACTAGGTTAAGTTGAAGTGTGTGGCGGTTTTTCTGCTACACTTCGTCCATCGAACGAGCTTATTGTGATGTCACTGAGCTGTAGAGTCCTCAACAGCTAGTCAAACCGAGGTGCGGAATTAACAAATATCGACATTTCTTTGGTCAGTGCTATTTGGTTCAAATTTCTACAACTTGCCACTCCTAAAGATTTCAACCTATACCAAAAGTACAAAGCAGACACAAAGAAAGTTTCTTATGGTTTCAGGTTCTTTCCCATCTCTACAACTCTTGCAGAAGTGGTTTAATGTGGCACGCATAGTCTCTTCACTAAAATATATTCAATAAAAGATAACCTGTAGAAGACCCATGATTATATATATATATTTGGCGCTTTGTAGCCGCTGAAGCTATTTTCGGCCGAGCTCCTGTTCCAATTTTTAATCAACAAATGGAGGGACCTACAGTTTATTATAAGCCGCCTCCGAACGGTCGATAGATTTTTTATGACAAGCTTTTCATGTCAGACATACACTTCGTTGGCTTCACACTCCTTGCCCAGTGGCGACCGCAATTAGAAATATATATTTTCTATAATTTCGGATTTTGGTCGAATCTGGACTCGAACCCTGGCCTTCCGAATGATAGTACTCATGCTAACCACGTCTTATTTCGTTCTAGTCTGAACGTTTCGTGTATCGAATTTTTATCCCATGCCTTCCACGCCATACTGCTCTGAAATACACACGAAGGGGTTAAAATTCCTGGCCGAGCCGAGGGGACGTCCACATCCACTCATCTCTCCTGATTAGTGCTTGGTGAAGTAGAGTTTGCACCTTTTTTGTTTTGCACTCAAAGCTACTAGTTCACTTGGTTATTACCATCAATGGCTACCGGGGTTGAGGGTTTCATATTTAAAGACCGGATACTTAAGCATGTAATGTCTTGTAACTTCAAATATGCTCTTAAACGTCTGCTAGCAGTAGGTGACGAGATCGTCTTTATCAGGCTCCATATAGAACTCCGTATAGAACGATAAGTTTTAGTAGTTTCTGTGCGGACATCTAGAGCGAATGCTCATATCGTACATATATTATGTATATCGTTCCTGTTAAATACTTCACAAGGGCTTTCTTTTCATTCGGATCAACTTCATGAGGTCATGCATGCCTAAAGTAAGTCAAAAAAGAACAACAAATAATAATAAGAAGAAAAATTAATAACTATTTTGCTAAATTTGTTCATCAATGTAAAACCCTGAATTACGCATAACGAACAGTTCTTTTTTCACATAAATTCAGCTGGACCACTCACGCGTATGGAATGTGAGTATCGAGGAAAAATGAACCTCAGCACTTTCGGTCAAGTCATGCACATAAATTGCTCTATAATTTTATTTTTACAGCTTCTGAAGAGGCGGCTGTAAATCTACATTTTGGGCTTGGCTGAGAAACATTTTGTATATATGTACATATGTACCTATGACTATATTGTAAAACTCTTGCTGATAAATAGCAAAAATATTTTACTGGCTGGCAAATTATGCGAACGATTAGTGCCGCTTACCGATAAAAATTTCAACTGAATTCTTAGGCTAAGTATAATCTAAAAGTATTCTTCAGCAGAAGTAGCAAGTGTATGAAAGGTACGTGTTTTTGGAAAATAAACACTGCGCCTTTAACTACTCACTGCCGCATAAATGAAGCATAAATGCCTAATATTTAAAATAAATAAATAAATGAAAATCAAAAAAGACTACCAACTAATTGCAAGCCATCTTCAATGGCAAAACAATAATGGACAGCTTTAAAAACAAACTTAACGAAGATAATGAAGTCTAGCTGCTGGAACTGCTGCTGCTACAATGCGAACGCCAAGTTTCGCCTGCCGATAACTACATACATATATGTTCGGGAACCAACTAGGCAACAGTAGAAATATTTAATCCCTTAGAAAAACAAAAATAAACTCACGCATGACATTAATTGCCAGAAATCTCTTGCGTTTTGTTCATTTTGCCTAATCACTTAAGGTTTGCTGTTTTCCTTTGTCGAGGAAAAGAAAACAAAACAAAACCAAAAATGAAATTCAAACTATAGTTTTGAGTAGAAACCGTCAATTGAACGAATGTGTTGACAAGAGCTTCGATGACAATGTGACAATTTAGTGGTTTTTCAAGCGAAAAATAATAAAAGATTTTACTATAAACATTTTTTTTCTGAATTGCTTCAAAGGAATTCTAAGGCAGCCTGAAATAATATTGCAGTAAACTCGCTGGAAAATCTAGCAATTTTAAAAGTGCAGCTGCATTGAGCTGCAGTTATTGTTTCATCAGCAGTGAAAAATGATTGATAATTGCAAGGAAAAAGTTTATTTTCGTTCTACTTGCTTAAAAAACTTGATTTTCTGTTATTTTTAAGCCTTATCTCATACTCAACGCAGCGGCTATTAGTGTCTGTACAACATTGCTATAGAAAAATATCAATAACTGTTCACCTTGAACCTTGAGTAGCTCATCTTATCAATATGGGCATTTCCATCAGAAGATTTATGGTGGAAAAATATTCTTTGTATATTTTTACGAAGAAACAATTCAAAATTATTTTAATAAAACATTTTATTCTTTAAAGAATTCTTGTTATTGGAGTTCAATGTCCGTTTAACCCTTTCATGTACCAACCTTCTTCTTTAATTATGTCTAAATAGGGTCTAATTAATCTAAAAAGTCAATATTTAAACATTTATTTTCTTTTTACTTATAAAAGTACGTTATTCCCACACAATATGGCATATAAAGGTTAAAAATATAAAAATTTTCTCGTTTTTTACAAAAAGAAAAAGAAAAAAAAACAAAAACAAAAAAATTCCTTCTGAGATAAAAACCTATTTGAGAGAAAAAGTATCATTAAACGAGATGTTGTATAAGTATACATACAACAACAAATTCGTGAAAGATCTATAGAATTACTTCTATTGAAATTTATTATATAATTTTCCAGTTAAAATTTTCCTCCAAAGGGTTTTCACAGAAAATATAATAAAAAACGTAAGTACGTTCCGTGGGAGGAAATTTCCCGTGCGAGGGTGATTCAAATTTATAAATTTTTTAATTGGAACCACCAAGTAAAACCAGGTTCTTCCCCAACTGATCTCTCAAACGGAGTAGATTCCTTTCTCTTTATCTGCTTCTACCAGCGAGTACTCGAATCGAATACCTTCACAGCTGGAGCGTTTTCATCCATTTTGTTTGTTCGAAAAAGTAGTTCTACGTTGAATCGCGAGGCTTACATTGTTAAGGTTGGTTCTTGTCTACAACTTCTCATAACTTCAAAGTTTGATTATAAACAGTGACTTGTGAAACTTGACGTAAGTGCGTTGACTGTGTGTTTGATAACTGGAGAGATTTTGCTCTGCCCTTGTTCAATACTAGACCATAAGCTTCGTTTGAATATAGTTTACATCGATCGGCTCGAAGAAGTCCTAACCAATTGTTACGAATCTTCTGGAAATAGAAAATTCATGAATAGGAGCTACCTCTACTTCTCGTGCTGTCGAGGGTAACTATAATATCGTCCATTTCTTGTGAATTATTTACACTATGCCAAAGTTTCAATCGCCGGGAATGCTTTCGTCTGATCATATTCCACAGAAAAGCTGCTGCAAGCATTTTGTAAGTTCTTCGTTGTTACATTTGAATAACTCTGCTGGTAAACCAGCGGCTCTCGTGATTTTGTTACTTTTTAAGAGAGTAATCGTTATTAGAATTTTCTCATAATCGGAGGACGGAAAGTCTATTCCAAAATCACTAGCTGGAGACTCGAGTGCACTGTCTCCGGTAGTTTCTTTTTCACTGAAATTAAGCACGCTGGAAAAGTTTTCGCTCCATAAACTAATTATGGTTTTATATTGATCTCCAGCGTACCCTTTGGTTGCATCATCAGGGTGCTTGGGTCTTGGAACCTTCCGTAAGTATTCGCATCTTCTGTAAGAAAATCCATCTCGCTTCACTCTTCAACGCCATGAATTATTTTAGTACGAGAATATTTAAAAAACAGCGCATGTTTACATCGATGTCTTGTTGGAGATAGCAAAAAGTTAATTTTCATCAAGCTACTCAAGGACTTAAGTAATTTTCCGAAAAGGTCTCATGACACAGCAGAGGTAAATAATTTTTACTGATTGCATTTTTTTCAACCTGCAGTAATCTTTAGGATTTCCGCCTTCTTGGAAGTCATTGCACTAACTACTCAGTATCATCTTTTGGTGATCCTCGATTAACTCAGTGTTTAGGAAAACCCAAGTAGTTTTGTTGCTTTTGTGCTAACGAAATATTAATTACTACTTGTAAAAATAACAAACTTAAAATTCCTTTTGTCATTTTCCAACATACATATCTACTCCGAACTGCTGTAAAAACATCACTCAGCACAAATTTTGTTTACATTCCTGTGAACAAATACTTAATTGTGCGAATGAAATCCTCTCGCACAAAATGCCTAAACCGAAAACAAGTGTGATGGAACATGAAGCAGCAAAAAAGAAATAGAGAAGCAACAAATTTAAACACACAAGTTCCCATTCAACACCGAAATATTTCAAAAACGATTTTCGGAGGCTACATATTTTTCCAAACACGAGACAGTAAAAGAAAAAGGGACTGAAAGAAAAACAGAAAATGTTATTTTTATAAACATTTAATAGCGTCGCTAAGCCCAGACTTAAGCCCACCAGCAACTGCAGCAAACCCACAATTGTTGCACATTGTTGTTGCTGTCATTACAGTTCAAATGCACGCCGTGGTAAGCCAACACACAAACTGTTGTTGTTTGTATGTCTTTTCTTCAACGTTCAGTGTTGCCATTGTGTGGCTGTCTACTTGCCTCTCGCTTTTTTTTTTGTTTTGTTACCTTTTCAAACGATTTAATCTGCTTGTGTCGAAGTGTGTGTTTGTGTTTCTGCTGTGTGCGTCTGTCCGCCTGTCTGATTGTCTGTTATGACAAGATCATGAGCTCCGACAGCATTTAGGCAGCTATTAGATTTAGTAAAATGTAGCAGGTAGTTAGATCAGTGTGAAGAGAGTGCTCGCTCTCTGACTTTAAATACCGCTCTGCTTGCTGATCGCAATCACTCTCAATTTTAAGGGGAAATGACACACTCATACAGCGCCAAGTGCACTAACACATGTGCAATTACTCTCACGCATACATTGAAAACCTTGCGCTCACGGCATTTCCTTGGCCATAACTCGAGCATACTCCCTCGGCACAGTATCTGCCATTTGCTTACGTTTTCTCAGCCACTCGCGTACGCATACTCTGAAAGTTGGCTCGCTGGTAGGGAGTTTACACTCAGCTATATCTCAACGGCGCTCTCAGCGCTAAATTAGTGATCTCCATTAAAGTATTTCACACTTTGACAGCCTTACAATTTCCGCTGCGCTGCGCTGCTCCGATCATTTGTCTCTCCTATGCATATGCATGTATATTGTGTTATATCTGCTATTTGGTTGATGTATCTAGTTTGGCGTGTAGTTATCTTGTTCTTGTTATTTGTTGCAGCTGAATTGCATTTTTGTCATTTTGTTGAAGAAAGGAAGAACCATTTGGTCTAGCGAGCACAAAACTACTGCCTGCAGATGGCGCTGGCAGGCTTATTCACTTTAAAGAGTTTATATGAAGTAAAAAAAAATGGATTTTGGTCCATAGAACTTTAAAATTTTTTTTGTAATGTAATGCTGAGTGGATCTGCCATCAAAGTCGTTTTAAGTTGAGTTTTTCATTGGGACAGTTTTTTTATGTGACATACATCAAACCCTAAGCACAACCGCGAATGGTTCGCCTTGATACTTTAGCTCGCCTCCAAACGGTTATTTGTTGGCTACGCAGAGGATACTTGTTCTAAGACGGAATGTTGTGAGCTGCTTGAACCATATGTAAAATAATGGTTTCTGTTAACTCTCAGGTGAATGGCAACCAAACACTTTCCCTGCTTTCGTGAAATTTTATTCATTGCCCAATCCTTACCCATCTAGATATATCAATGAAGAAGAAGAATGCTAAATAGAGTCTGTAAAGTCAAGTATTTTCCTTAAAATATTTTGTGTGTTATATTCCAATTGTAAATTATGCGAGAAGCATAAAATTATATTTGTAGCTCCTTAACCTTCCTGGCTTTCCTAGATTTAAATATCTATTTGATACTCGAAGAAAGCAAAAATCAAATCCCCTTCTGTTTGGCGCTAAAATAATATTTCCGTATTTTTGTAGTGGTACTGTGCTGGATTCCAAAGATATTTCTTCAGGTGTGCTAAATCAAAAAAAAAAAAAAAAAAAAAAAACACCAGAAGAAGAAAATACTATGACGAGAAAGCCGTAAGCACAGATAATGATAAATCATTGAAGCGTATAAAAATGAAAGAGCTTTTTGATATGAAAAAAGGTGTTAAATCCAAATTGCAAATACCACAACTAAAAAGTGTAGCAACAAAGGTAGGTGAGAAAAACAAAAATTAAAAAAGTAAATGTAAAACAGGTAACCACATAATACAAAAACCCGATACAAAAATACACAGGCGCAGCTAATTCCGCACGTTAACCACCAGCGGTGCAACACTTTCCTCGTTTAACTTCATTTTTGCTTAATTTAACACAAAAATGCAATTGCATTAAGCGCAGACAGATATTTTATATAAAACCGCTTACTCTTGCGGTAAAACAAGTTAAGCAGAACGTGTAAAACAACAACAGCAATAACAATAACTCGTTGCCAAAGTAGAGTGTGCAACCTGAAACTATCGATCGACGTCGACTGTGATCGCTGCAAGTTGATTGCCTCGTCGCTGCCACTGCCGCTGCCGCTTTGCACGATCACATTTCACATGAAAGCAAAATAAACGTCATTTTACGATATTGTCTTAATCAATGAAAACTAAAGTGCCAACAACAAACAATACAACTCGTATTTAGCAGCGACAACTGTTGGGAAAAGCTTTAGAGCGGCAAACAACCGGGGGAGGAAGTGCAAAAAATGCTAAAGTAAGGAGCAAAAAAAAAAAACAGAGTTTGTGATTGGAAACAAGAAATTCACACCGCTCAACAGCTCATTGGCGACGAGACAATAAAAATGTACATACATACTCGTACCTTAGTGGTTGAGCGAACGGTTGGGAAGCGAAAGCGGAAGATATTAACACTAAACCGCAGGTAATACAATTGACAAAAAAAAAAAACAAAAAAATTACGAAAATATAAAGCAAAATGAGGGGTAACAAAAGACAAGCTAAGCAACATAAGTGAAAAGATTAGCTTGGAATTGGAGGAGGAGGAAGCTGGCACAATCCTTTGCAAAAGTATTTATATACAAGTGAGCCAGCTAAGTGAGTGGCCAAATGACTAAATCGCCAACTAGTTACTTCGATCGGTATAGCGCGTATATATTGATAGTTCAAATAGTCATTGAACTAGCTAGGAGGGCAAAGCTTGAAAGCAGTGAAAACAATATTGAAAATGTCACCACACAGGTGAAATTTAATGAAAACTAAATTAAACAATTATTTAAAAGAAAAAGTAAATTAGAGTTCGAATTTGAAGTTCAGTTCCTTGACTTTTATCACCTAAGCGTAATTTTCATTCAAAAAATGATTAACATACTTTTGTAATGTTTTAATATGCGCGTTTTTCGGTGGGTAGGTAGGAGTGGTTGCTGCTATGCGAACACCGACACGTTGAGATTAAGATATACCGATTATGATATCAGAAAAATTTGCTCCGACCAAATTTTTCATCCACTTATACTCCCTTAAGAACTTTATTAGGCTGTGGACCTATCCACAATACCAAAATGTGGCATCTGCATAAAACAGGTAAATCAAATACCATTTTTTTCTTCTCGTCATTCATACAACTCTTAAAGCATCTTCTGAAAGGGGCCTCTAGTATTTCTACATCCTATCAGGATCCCAATTATCTTTGAAACACTCTACTTTTTCGGCTAAAATAAGCCATTCGATCCCATTTCGGCCCAGTTTCTCTTGACTTGCAGCAAGTCTAGTTTTTTCCTCATTTGACCTGGCCTCTCTGTGAATGTATTCTTTTAGTAGCAGTTTGCTTGTGGCTATATGAAGCATTTGCTTGGTAGTACTGCCTTGCCAAGAAAGTTCATCTGCTCTATAGGTCCCCCTCTATGGCTCTCTACCCTAGGACTCAAACGAAAATAAATCTCTTCTGCTCAGCCATCTCCTGAAAAGATCTATGAAAATCCAGTATGTTGCAAGAGTGTGTCCTGATCGCTCACAGATTTTTTATTGCACCCTGGCTGTAACTTAAGATGGAGACATTTCTTCTTGAGTATTCGTGTTCAATTTGTTTAATAGCTTTCACTAAAACAGAGAATTCGTGGTAGATTGAAAGACAATAAAAAAGTGTCGAAATGTTGGGGCGGGTATGTAAATTTTAAGCTCTACTGTTTCTGTTCCCTTAGGCGAAGAGCCAACAGCTGAGCCGATGCTATAGGCAATATATAAAGAATTACGTTTAGGTCTTCATATGAAATTATTCCAAGCAAACCCGTAATGCATACTAACGTTGGACTTCGAACCTTACTAAAGCAATGTCTTTGTTTGTTTTCTTCATAATAGCGGGACATCTTACCAGTACACCATAGTAGTGGTCTTATCGCGTATACAAAAATATAGCAGTAGATTTTAGGAGATGTTTTTGCCGATAGTTCTTTTACGAGCATAGAAAGTGGAGAAGACCCTAATAGCGTCACAGTTTCCTATGCAGAATGATTTCTAGAAAGGTTGTTTTAGCTTCGAGAGCTAGAATTGGTAGACTAATTGACGGAACTTGGTTCTGTACGCTAAGGCTGTGTCGTCGGCGCGTGTAGACAGTACTTAGTATTAGTTTATTTCAACATTTCTCCATTTTTTATGCAACTCGAAAAAAATGTTACATTTATTTGATCGTTTTTAAAAATAATTTTTCAAATACAAATATTGTGTTTTAAGAAAAAATTTAATAAATAAAAAAATGTAAATAAAATAAAATTACTTACCAAATCAATCCAGTACGGTGATTGAAAAAATATTCAAAATCTGATAGCAGCACTTCAGTTACATACGATTGTTTGTTGCATATTTGAAAATTCTAATAAAACTCCGTTGCATTATATTCCACTTCTGAATTATGAGAAAAGCTTAGAAGTACTTTGGCAAATCTACTCATCGTTGTTATTATCAAGTTTTGGGCTAAAATAATTAAATAAAAATGTATTTAGACATAATACCTATCATATTCCACTGCTGAATTGGGCGAGAATTAAAAAAAAATACGTTAGTAAATTCACTTACTTTTTCTGTAAATTTGACTTTCTTTTTTTGCTTGTGTTTATTTAAATTCATATTTATTAGGATGTAGTAATCAGATCACCTCGTATTTGACGTCAAAAGTTGAAGCCCTGACTCATCGTGAATTTAGTTCCATTCGTGGAAGTCTGAAAATGTAGAAAAAAATTATAAATATTTAATTTAAAATTATGCTTAAAATCTACACTTCTTAAAATTCACGTTCTGTTGTAAGAAGTCTGAACCATATTTTCAGTTCCTTTTATTGAAACTACCTACCTACCTACCTAAGAGAGCCATCATCAAGTTTATTCATTTTATTGCCGGGGAACAGCAGTTTTGTCAACATTTACACAGCAGTGGGCAGTGCCAATTAACAAATTAGTTTATGACAATGACAATAAAAATACGAAAAAAAAGCAAGCGAAAGTAAAACGAAACAAAATTCTCAGCATTTACTGTGAGCTATGTATGTACAGATGTGTAGGCTTGCAGCATTTAAGCTTAAGTTTGGATACAGTGATCAGTGATACATACGAGTATGTGAGGTATTTTGAATAAAACAGCGCTAAAGGGCTAAAGCGCATTGAAAATATTAAATGAAACAACAAAAAAGAGGAAAGTGCACTGCACAACATGCCGCTGCATGGCTGCCTGACTGGCATGTTGTCGTCGTTCAACGATCGCTCGCTCAATCGTTAGCGCATTCGAACGATTTTGCAAGCAACTTTTTTACAACTTAATTAGCGTCAGCACGTTTTTCGGGCAATTTTTTGTTGTTTTCCTTTCTTTTTTTTGTGTGTGTGTTGAGTGAGGATTTTTAGTTTTCAATATATTGCTTCTATTTTTACATTTTGTTTATGGACTTCACTTCAAGCTTCATGATATGGGCGTACTTGTAGGTTATGTATGTGTGTGTGGCCTCATCATAAATTGCAATTAATTTCGCTGACGCTGGCACTTTTTGTAGGTGTTTCATTTAACATTTTCAGCGCTGAATAAATTTAGGCGTGCTTATTTTCTGTTTTTTTTTTGTGTGTGTTTTTTTCCCAATCCACTAATGTCTTTGCATACAAAATACAACTTCATTGGCCATCATTTGACCGACCAGTGTGGAGAGTCAACTCAGCCAGCTGTCCAAGTTTGTTGTTTTACACAAGTCTTTTGTTTACATTTTTATTGTTTCCTTGAAATTGACTGTTGGTGTGCTTTGGCGTTGGCTATTTTATTTATTATTCATTCTTTTTTACATTTTTTTACCCCCCGACAAAATGGCATTCCCTTTGCGGCAGCCTCTTGTGCGTTTTGTAGTTATTATCATTATTTACTTTTTTTTGCCATATTTTATCTACATGCCGACTGAGAGTTTATGTGTCTGTTTTGGTACGCTTGTAAAATGTTTACTTGCACCTTTTCACACTTTTGATTTCAGTGATGTGATTTTTTTGCCTTTTGTGTTGTTACTCATTCACTTGTTGCCTTTGCTGAGTTATATAGTTTTTGTTATGATTTTTTTTATATTATATTTCCGCTTGATATTAATGGTTGTGCCAAAAAAAGCTTAACACGGCGTTTCAATAATACAGTTTATCTGCATTTGAAATCTACATTAAAAATATATTATTTTTTTCAAATATTTTTTTCTCACTCTCAATATAGTTAAATTGCTTTGTCATGACAATGAATTTACTATGAGCGTTTTTTTTTTTGGTTAATACTTTGAGAAACAATAAATATTATTACATTTTTCTGAATTGTTAACAAAATTAATTGATGCTAGTTGAAAAAAAAAAGCTAAGTTTTTATAACCATTTCGTGCTTCAAAAAAAAGGTGCCTGCATTTGTTACTCTGAATGCCCAATTTTTAATATAAATGCAAAGGTCAACAATATATTGTTGCTGGAAATTAGTTTCACGTATAAATAAATTTGTTAACTCAACTCAACAAATGTAATATTTTACATCAGGGTCATTTGGTTTTATTGTTTTTAGTGTTTTTTGTATAACTTTTTTATTTTACATAAATAAAATTTATGATTAACAACTTCTGAAGTATGGAACACAGTTTGAATGCCCCTCACAGCAGGTTGTTGCTGCAGCACAAAATTCCTACGGTGCAAAAATTAACAAAAATTAAGTAATCATCCAAAAATGTAGACCCTCTTCAGTGGGTTGGGTATGCTCTAGTATTTTATGTTGCTTTACTCTAAGATTTCTTGGAGACTGCATACATATATGTGAGTATTTCTGCCCGCAGAATTATATTTTGGATGTCCCATTCGAAATTTTTCTGTCTAATGTAGTGTAGACATGGCTTACGCGATTAAGCCGTTGTTCCGTCTCTTTGTAGTTCGCCGTAATTGGAGACAGCAAGTTAAGCCATTTCCTGATCCATCCTGTTGAGTGGAAGTCTCATATCATTCCATTAGCAAGTGCTGCAAAGAATACTTTCAGAACTGGCATATTTGCGACCTTTCGTCCAGCGAATGTCATGATCCGGTAAGCATAGCTGTTTCTATGCCTAAACTATGTAAATATAGCTAAATATTTCGTAGAACTCATCACTTTAGCGTCTGTAATCTTCCATAAAACTTTTATCTCGAAAATTCCCAAAATCGAATCGTCGAACGTCGTCTACACGATAAAGTGGGACGAGAATCGAACCACACATGACGGTCATGCGTGATCTGAGGGAATTTATGGTGTTGTTCCAAATCAGCTTACGCCGCCCTATAAGTTTTGACGGGATACCAATCTCAAGCATAGTAACATAGAGGCGGTGGAATCTATACCACTTGGAAGGGTCTCATTTTGGAGGCAGAATTTTTCGACTATTGCGCCGAAAATATCTCCTTTGCCTACTCGGGAATTATAATCTCTTTAGAAGTATCAAATATTCGATGTCGAGTATGGAATGTCCCGTGCGACATTGCTTGACAATATATTCAGTAATACAGATGCCTTAACAATTATTAAATGCAAATAGCGGAGCGGAAACATTTAAGAGTGATACATAACGACCCAAGAGCTAGGCGATGTTCTTCTAGAGACTTTTAAAGTTATCAAAATAAAACAAAAATGCCGAAACATAATATTTATCATCTGGACACTTCAATAACTTTGTCCCGTGCGACACTGTAAGTAAGACATTAGCGAGTTATTTCCATTTGAAGTGGATTTTAAAGTATTTCTAATAAGCTTGCTCCCAAAAGAAATAAATCCATTAAATTTAATTGCTTCCCAAACTAAAATAAGCCTCAAAGAGGCATCTACTCAATGTAAACAATATTAGGTTTTACATCTAGATTTTTATTGATATTTAACCCCTTCTTCACCGTATTCAATACAGGTGTCAATGCATGAAAGCATGAAAAGTAGCGCTCAGCTTTTCATTGATGACTCTCACGCCACAAACGGCAAGCCAACAGAAAAAAAAGCTGACCCCGAATTGAATTGAATGTACGCATCAACGAAAAATCCTTTGAACCGGCGCCGATTTCACTGAAAGGCGCTAATAGTGTACATAAAAATGCCACCAAAGCCCATTAAATTTGATTAAAAATGCGGACACCAAAGAAAACTATAACAACAAAAAAAAAATAATAATAATAAATAAATAAAGAGAAAATAAACTAGAATGTAAAGCAACAGCGTAATTAAATTAAAAGTGATATGATAGAGCAGCGAGCAGTCTATAGTGTATCAAAAGTGAATTCTTCCAACAACATACATAAATACAAACTTACGCATTTCCAAAAGCAAACCACAAAAGAGAATACAATATTAACTAAGTGAAGAAAAAAAAAACATTTTTGTGATAAAACAGCATAAAAGTCAAAGATTTGATGCTGTAATCTCGAAGGCATCGTAACTCAGAGGAAACACCAAATAAAAAACAAACAAAAAATTGTCAAACAACTAAAGCGAGGAAGCTAACTAAAAGGAAATCTTAGCGTTGTAAATTTTCATACAAACATACAGACATGCTTGCGCTACAAACAATTTGACAAGCAACAGTAGTACAAAGCTAGTAGTTCTTGTAAGATAACCAGCGCTGTTTTTGATGGGAAAGCAAGGAAAGAAGCAACACCAACGAGAATCAAAGAAGAGACAACAATGCGTACAACTGATAAGAAAATCATAAAATCATTAGACAATTCTTCCTCCTTAAGAAAGATAAAAATTAAAATGGGATCACGCGTAAGTTTAATGCATTAAAGTGTTAAAAAGTGATAAATCTGATGGAAAGAAGGGATGGGATAGAGTTTATGATGAAGCTGAAAATGTACTTTGAGCCAAGTACAAACAAGAAATAACAGAAAAAATAGTAAATCTTAGAAGAAGCTCAATTTTATAATAAAACTCACCTTTTAATCTTCCTCTTAGTAGCAGAGAACTATTGGACGGCACTTAAAGCTACCTACGTACAGCCTCCAACGAAACTATTGGTTTCCGACAAGGTAGAAAGAAGAGATAAGAATTGTCGTACAGCAGTAGTAGGGTTACCACGAGTTAAAGAGGACATATTTGCCGATTGAAAATGAAAGATGTCGAATTACGTGAGGTTGAACATCTTTGAAATCTGCAATGCCCGAAATTCTCTGAAAAGTTGTCAAAGGAAATCCAAATAGGTGATCTGGTGACCGATGTCCAGAGTATACTGAGTTTATGTTCAGAGTATACTGAGTTTATGAAGGAAAGACTTCTCCAGCCTGGTGGATTGCAGTGAACGTATAAGACACGGAGACGAAGTCGATGACGATGGAATAGACGTTCCGCCACCCGACTATGCAAAAGTATGAAGAGCAATTACGCACCTCAAGAACATGAAGGCGAAGCAGCAGAAGTTTTAGCCTCTGAGCTTTTCAAATATAGTATATACATTAGCTTCTGTGCAAAATTTTATCGGATAATTACATGTGTGATCTGACCTGAAACCCAAGTGTGTTTTGCCGAGTCCAAGAAAAGGAGACCCCACAGTCTGGGTCAATTATCGGATTCTATCGATCGTATCATCTGAAAGATAAAAGCTCGTCGTGAACGAACTGATCGGATCTTATAGTATGGTTTCATAACTAGTAAATCCACCATTAATCAGATATTCGCCATGCCTCAAGTGTTTTAAAAGACCTGTGAAAAGGGTCGGCACACAATAAACCTTCTTCGTCGATTTAAAACGGACTGAAGGCTGAACAATACCAAAACAACTCTCCGAGCCGTTTGATACTAGGCGTGATTTTAGGCAAGAGGATTCTATGTCGTGTGACAACTGCTCACCTCAGCAAATGCCTCAACAGCTAGCCGTTAGTTCTGCTCACTCTCCAGACTGGGCAAAGAAGCAAAGCAAATGACTCTCGGTCTGAGGGAGGGCAAAACGAAGTATCTCATGCCGTCCGAAAAGATATTTCCGTTCTACCCTTTTGGTGGACGTTGACCAAATCCGATAAGTCGACGCTAATAGTTTTCGAGGAAGTTTTTGCGAGAATATTTTCAGTTCTCTGCGTGTGAGGAACCGAGAGTACGGCAGATGATGGATGAGCAGCGGACGACAGCATTGACATAGTTCAACGGTATAAAAGACATGCTAGCAATATCAACCGAGTGTATGAGACCGTTCCAGCTTTGAAAGTGTTCGATACTGTCTTCTTCGATCGAAGCAGGGAAATAAGAAAACGACATTTTTATTGAAAAGTTAAGGTGGAGAGCAACTTGGTCTCAATACGCCGGCGTTGGCGTTGTATTTTTGTTTCGGCCAAAGTACAGCCTTCTTTCGACTCGCTACCTTTAAATTTTCAGCTGCCTTACGCCGCCCGAACAAAATAATCTGTCAACAACACAACTTATCTAGGCATTCAGTAGCAAAAGGGTAACAAAGTAGACCGAATATCATAAAGGACATGGCATCAAATGAGTTACACAAAGTGCAAGAAAATGAAGGCTAGATAGCTGTAGCGTTTTCATGCATCGTCGAGCGGAAAGCGAGCGGTTGACCAAAAACGACAACAAGCAAGATAAAAAGGACTTTGATAAAAAATAAAAACAAAAAAATAAAAAAATAAATAAAAAACAGACAGCAAGGACAACGCAGGCTGTAACTTATACACACCACTTATGTAGACCAAAAACCATGAATGAATAGGCGGTGGAGGAAACCAAAATTTGATAAGAAAGCAATAAAAAGTGTATCAAAATTGTATGTGCATTCAGTGAAAAAATGGGCTAAATGTGTTTTGTACAATATGCATTAGGTGACATTTGTGCTGGCATTTGGCTGCCGCAAAGGTGCAGGTTCCTGGTGAGACAAAATTTTATCTGGTGAGACAAAATTTTATCGGTTAAATCGAACTTTGTATGGCAGCCGCGCTTTTTATTGCATTTAACATGATTAGATTACAACAAACATACATTTTATATCTTTGTGTATGTATATATGTTATGCGTGCGGCTACCCGCTGCGTGTTGCAACTAACTATTTTTCGTCCTATTGACTATATGTTAAGTGGCTTGCAGCGCTTGAGCGAAAACGCTCAAAGTGCAGGACATAAAATAGACCAATGCTCAAAAGGTTTTCAAAAGGGTGCTAGTGATATCTTCATATGGTTTTTTATATTGCTTTTTTCAGGTTTTTTTATTTTTTTTTACGATTTTTTTTTTTTTTTTTTTTTTTTTGTTAAGGCCAGCATCCACTTTAACTACTATTTCATTCACAGGTCAGTGAAAACTGTAGTTAAATTTATATTTTATTATTTCCTCTTATTTCAATGCTTATTTGCTCCCTCTAGCGGCGCATTTGCACAGTCGCTTGAGCGTCTGAGTGGCGTGCAGCTGCACTTGTTTGGTCGCCGCGTTGCCGGTGGTTTTCATTTTCCATTTGGTGGCATATCCGCTTTAGCGATAGAAAATTGTACCACATGCACATACAAATTTATTTATGTCTATATGTATACATACAAAGACTGATCTATGCTACACTCGCAGCAAATATTTGCTCTTAATAGCTACGCCTAGTTTACAGTAAATTTCACATATTAAGCAAATATCCTGTGAAAATTTAGTTATCCTGCCGCCAGCAAGTAAGTCAGCCAGTCAGGCAGTCAGTCAATAAGCCCGCTTCAGCTTGAAGGGAAAAAATGAGCCGCTACACTTGAGATTTTACGGCACGCTCAGGTTGCAGGTCCCTCAAAAATACATACATATACACAAGCAACTGTGTGTGTGCATTTGTTTGTATACTTTTTTGGACAGCCTTAAAGTGCGTTTGACTGCTTTTTAATGATGCAGAAAATCGCTATATTTATTGTTCGTCTGCCGTCGGTGCCTGTATGGCAAGCCAGCAAACGAGATTGTAGATATTTAAATGTAGCATGCCACATAATATATAACGGGTAATCCATTTCGAGGTTCCCTACTTTTTAAAGAAAAGAAACAGCGAATTCAAGTTGAATGGGGAATGTTTATTATTCGATATAACTTTCTTTGGCATGTATTTTTTGAAGATTATCTCTTTCAAATATTGGCCGCGGCTACGTCTCAGATGGTCCATCCCTTGAGCCCCATTTTCGACGACTCGTTCGAACATTTCGATTAGTAACTGGCGAGTGACACGCGTAATGTTTTGCTCCAAGGCCTGAATCGAAGGTTGATTGTCCGCATAGACTTCTGACTTTGAAACTAAATGTCGCGGAGATCACGAGTTTCAATTTCTGGTATCAAATAGTCGGTTATGTAGCGCGATAACGGTCGCTATTGACGGTTACGTTCTCACCGGCATTATTTTTGAAGAAATATGGGCCGATGATTCCACCGGCCCACAAACCACACCAAACCGTTATTTTTTCTGGATGAAATGGCAGTTCTCGAATCTTTTCAGGTTGCTCTTCATCCCAAATGCAGCAATTTGGCTTGTTTACATACCCAGTGAGCCAGAAACGCGGCTCATCTCTGAACAAAATTTGGCTCGAAAACTTCGGATCTTCTTGGAACTTTTCAAGAGCCTACAGAGCGAAGCGATGTCGTTTGGGAAGGTCGAGCGGCTTCAGTTATTGCACAAGATCTCGACGTAAAATGCGCCAAGTCGTTCCATACGTCAGTCCGAGTTGCTGCGAACGGCGCCGAAACGACTCTCCACGGTCTTCGTGTACACTCTCAGCTACAGCCGTTATATTTTCTTCACTGCGTGCTGGACGTGGTCTATTCTCTACTTGGGTCACCCTTTACATACATACATATATACATCATCAATAGCATATTTATAACTGCTTATATGCCCATTTGCTCTAAATAAAGCAATTCAAGCTGTCATACAATTTCAATTTTCCCCGTTGTTGTTGTTTGTGTGTGCAGCTAAGCGGCGCAGCTGTTTGTTGTCGTTACCATGTAATGCATATTTATTTTTTTTTATATTTTTTTTTTATTGTTTCTTCGCTGCACTTCTCATTGTTTTGTTAGTTTAGTCAACTGCGCGTGTAATATACCTACATACAGACAGACAGATCTTTAAATGCATATATCGTTGATCTTGAGTTCGCTTCTTGCTTACATTTCGTTTATTCTTCCTTGGTAATTTGATATGAATTTTCCTTTTTTTTGCGCCATATTGACTTTTTCTGCAAGTCGAGGAGCTGCTGCGTTTAATTGATGCGGGCAATTGAGCAGATGCATACCTTTGCATAGATATGCAGGTAAACACATGCATACATATATACATATGTATACTAGTATTCCAAAATAAGCTATGTTTAAACACAATTGGCAATTTAGATGTTATCTGGAAGTATTTTGGTCATGTAACTCTATATGGGCCACTTTAGATTCTCAAGCGATACGAGTAAATAGCTATTTTATGCTACTGACAGCCAATACTACCAACTACGACTTCCTTCCTTTTCAATGTGATCCGTGTGACATTTTACTAATAAAGAAATTCCTGTAAGAAGTAGGCATAGCGATGACATTTCTATGCTCGACAGGAAGTTGTGAAAGAGACAGGCTTTTTCGAAAGCAATAGCAGCAATAAAGAGATCGCTTAAAGGACATAAAGAAAATTCTAACATTCCAAAAAAAGTGAATTTTTTTAATTTAATTTATTTTTTTATTATATTTTATTTTTATTTTTTTTTATTTTTTCCATATTTAAAAATTTAAAAAAAATTTTTTTTTTGCATTTTACTGTATTTCATACATTTTGTGGTTTCCAAAATAAACGTAAATAAAATGCATTTAAAATCATTTTTTTACATGAAATTATTTTTTTATTATAAATCTTGAACCTTGACATTATATGTGAAAGGCTTCATCATTCAAATGATCGTCTTTTGAATTTTTGGAAACTTCAATCCGTTTGAAGTAATTTTCGACCACTTCTTGGCACATATTGGGCGGTATCTCAGCCTTAACTTGAGGAATTTTGGTTTTCAAGCGCTTAAAAGTTAAAAGTTTATCCGCACAAGCAAGGTCTTTCACATAACCCCACAAAAAAAGGCCGAACGGTGTCAAACCGTACGATCTCAGTGGCCAATTGACATTGTCAAGATGAGAGATTACGCGTTCGGGAAAACTCTCTCGCAATAAAGCCTGATTCGCTTGTGTTGTGTGGCATATGGTCTCATCTTGTTGGAGCCACAATTGTCCAAGTCGTCGCCTTCAATTGCAGGCCAAAAAAAAGTCGGTTA
Organism: Neoceratitis asiatica; assembly: GCA_030068015.2. Lineage (NCBI taxonomy): Eukaryota > Metazoa > Arthropoda > Insecta > Diptera > Tephritidae > Neoceratitis > Neoceratitis asiatica. The sequence continues at coordinate 82,008,131 of CM061527.1, read as the reverse complement.
TCATACGGCCATAACGCTCTGAATTGACTGTGACAGTCTCACCGTTATCGTTTTCAAAGATGTGAGGTCTAATCACAAAGCTCTGGATCAAAGAGCGCACCAGAGAGTAAGTGTTTTTTGGATATAATCCTGTCTTCATTTAAATAAGCATCCTCGGAGCTCCAAATATGACAATTCACGTATCCACCGTGTGTGAAATGTGCCTCATCGCTGAAGAAAATTTTGCTGGAAGAAAATTACGGTCCACTGCTTGTTGAAGCATCCACTCGACGTAACTACTGCGTTGTGAATTGTCAGCTGGCTTCAGTTGTTGTGTGAGCCGGACTTAATATGGATATAGGTGTAAGTCCAAGTGCAAAATGAGCCATAAAGCGTCATAAGAAAGTCCCAGCTCTTGAGAACATCGAGAAATATACACATTGGGGTCTTTGGCTACACTTTCACTTAAAGCAGCGATATTTGTATTGGAATGAGCAAAGCGATGATGCTAAGGCCTTACAATAACTGAAACCGATGCAGTTTCTTCAAATTTCTATAAAGTTTTAGCAAATGCTTGAGTAGTTGGACGCTTATGTAGGTTTCAACAATTTTAGCGGGCTGTTAGGCGATCTATTTTCATAAATATCTGACTTTTAACTAAAAAAAAATAGATGTTTGGTTTGACAGTTAAGTTTGACTGAAGTCAAAATACAGCTGTGCACTTTCGAAACCCCTTCGAAACTACATATATGGTTGTAACTGAATCCTAAAACTCAAAACAGACTGTATACTAAAATGATTTTTTTATCCGAATCATGCCTATATTCGTCGGTCTGTTGATCCGTGACCCCCTTGCCACAAAAAAGTATTGCATATGTATGATAATCTGGATAAAAACATACTTACGTACTAACGTACTACTAAATCTCAATCATATCGGGCTTATTCCCTAGTAAATTTTTGAAAACTAAACCAAACCATAGAAATATTTGTCTCAAAAAAAAAAAACTTTCTGGCTCAGTTCTTGGAAAAATAATGTATTTCAGGGAAGTTGAACTATAAGCTCGATATTTTTGAATCGGTTCTAGACTCAAATTTCACATAAATTGAAGAATACAAAAGATATTTGGGGTACATCTGACATCAGAACAACTATTTGGAATAAAGTTTTTTTTTAGTTTTGATAGAAAGCTGCCTGTATACCAAATTTCAAGTAACAAAAGAAACAAAACATACGCGTATTTGGAATATATCGACCTCAGTTCCACCTAACTGAAAATAACTTCACAGGAACGCTCTCCAGACCCCAATGAAGCCATCCTGAAAATTTGATTTTTTTTCTCTTAAATATTATTATTATTATTATTTTAATTTTAATTTTATTTTATTTGAAATTATTTTTTTCATGCTTTACTTCCGAAAGGGATCACAATGGATCACAAGAACATTCCTGACAGAAATTTCAGTGGCATCCTCAATGTAAACCCTCATTACGTCATGTCCAAAGAGAAGGAAAGTGAAAAAACCTTATATTATCAAACCATTAATGGAATGCATTTAATAATTTATAACGCTTAAAAGCTACGCTAAAGTGCGAAACAATTTCAGCCATTCAAGAAACAGTAACCTCCTACTTCAAATTTTATGAATATTACTCAAAATGAGCTTCTAATGTTTCGCTGGCCCTGCATTCAACTGCGCTCACAAACTCACAAAGAAAGTTGCAAATTGTAAATGCAACACGGCCGGTTGTTCATGCAACATTGAACAAATTGCAGCGCTGCCTGCCGTTGCCGCTTCACTAGCGTCGCATTAGTTTAGTTAATTGCAGCAACAAAGTCAGCAAATTATGAGCAAATTTTAAAAGCTTCAACAGCGCGTCAGAGAGAGAGAGAGAGAGAGAGTGAGTGAGTTTACATCAAGTAAGTAACAAGGAAATGGTGGGTAGTAAGAGCATGAGAGAATAGGCCAAGAAAGGAAATGTGGCAGGCGTAAAGACATGCAAAGCGCGTGGAAATCAAGTAAGAGCAGGCGGGTGGTGGCAGGCACACACAGCGTTTACTGTATGAATATTTAGAAGCGTGCTAAAGAATAATAGCAGTAGTAGAAAAAATAATAGTTGCATAAGAACTAATTGGGTTAACTCGCTAAGTTGGCGAGCTTATCGGTAAGGAGGAAAATTGCTTAAAAGCGCATTTCTTTGAGTATAAATAGTATTTTTTTTTGTTTGAGTCAATTTAAATGCACTTGCTGCAATATGAGGCAGACACATGCCACTTTTTCCATATTGTTGTTGGTGGAGTTGTGGTTAGCGGCCGAGCGCTTAAAGCAGTTTTCGTGTTACCTAAGTAGGCGCAAATCGAAAAATTCCGCTTATTTTGCATATCTGACTATTTCACCCACCGCTGTACGCCGTAAGGCTGGCGCCTATTTACCATTCGACGTCCGTTTTTCTTCAACAAATTTTCTTTCGTTTTTATTCTCCATTAGCATGGCCAATGCCTTGGACATTTGTGCCCATGTACAGGGTGATCCAAGTAGAGGCTCTTTTTTCAATAACCTTTCTTTGACAGATCACGCGTGAATCTCTCTCAAGCTGTCATTTTATTTTTGTTCAGTATTGTTTGACATTTCATCATGGAGAGACTAACGCCTGAACAACGTTTACAAATCATTCGAAAAAAATTCACGTTCTGTAAAGAATGTGTTTCACGCACTTCGCTCAACTTAATTGGCCTACTGAGCGTACTATTCGCAAAATCGTCACCCATCTTGAACCCCAGCATTCCATTCATTATTGGATAATATTCGACAGGATAGACCACGTCCAGCACGCAGAGAAGAAAATATAGCTGCCGTAGGCCGTGGAGAGTCGATTCGGAGCCGTTCACAGGAATTGAAAGCGAACAAAACACAGCTTGTCCAAGAACTGAAGCCGCTCGACCTTCCCATCGACATCGCTTCGCTCGATGAGCTCTTGAAAAGTTCCAAGAAAATCCGACGTTTTCGAGCCAAATTTTATTCAGCCAAAGGGGCCCATTTCTGGCTCAATGGGTATGTAAACAGGCGATTGGCCACCAAGATCGTGTGATATCACACCGTTAGACTTTTTCATGTGGGGATATGTAAAGTCTAAAGTCTATGCGGGCAATCTCGCTTCGATTCAGGCCTTGGGCTAAACATCACGCGTGTCATTAGCTAGTTAACAGTCGAAATGCTCGAACGAGTTGTCGAAAATTGAACTCAACGAATGGGAACATCTGAGACGTAGCCGCGGCCAACATTTGAAAGAGAAAATCTTCAAAAAAATAAATGCCAAAGAATGTTCTTTCGAATGATAATAAATATTCCCCATTAACTTTGAGTTTTCTCTGTTTTTTTTTCTCTTTAAAAAAGTATGGATCCTCGAAATGGATCACCCGTTACTTATGTGTAAGCATATGTATGTAAGTATGTGTGTCTGTGGCACGTGGCATGTGTTGAAAAGTCACTTGCGTGTCAACTACGCTGCTCAAACGTTATCGCTTTGATGTCGCGCGTCTCGTTGCCGACGTTAGTCATTGAAATTAGCATTTCAGTTAGTGAGCTGCTAAAAGCCGTCCATTATTGTGCTACTTTTTAACGGTCATATAAACAAATATTAGGCAGATTTGCCACATACTTAGTCCTCGCAATATTATGCAAAGGTTTCATTTGTTTTTTTCACATTTCTTTCTTACGTCCTTACGCGGTGGCATGTGTGCTATCTCTCTCTCTCCGCGTCCGTCCTCACATATACTTAATAATTTATGACCCATTTGTGTCATCATATTTCAAGCATTAACCAAATGACCAAATAACTGCATGCAATTAAAAAGGAAAATACGCGGAAAATAACTTCTGTCGCATAATCTGATGACGGTGAGTACCTACTAGCCACTTTGCTTCAGGTTTTCATTAATTCAAGTAACTTTCGTGATTAGATAAGGAGATTGTTATTAAAGGAGGGTACGAATTATGTTTTTAGGCTTCTAAACTAGGTAGAGCGCAGCTGAGACTAATACTAAGCAGAAAAGAAAACTAAAGAGGCTCAAGCTTACAAAATTCAGAGGCGTGCGAGCCATACGAGAGAGTCATATGCGTTCAGATACGGGAATTCAGGCTCTCAACATCTTTGAAGAGTATGGGAAAGAGTAGGCGCTAGCCATACTAATGGTGCAATTAGCCAAAAACATATCGCCTCAGCTGTCACAACAGGGGAAGTCGATAACTTTTGACAACATATCGCTCCGGTCGGGTTGAATGGCTGGTAGGTATGTAAAATCACTAATTCGGCTTTAAATTGACTTACATGGAGACTCAGATCGAAGTTCTTGCTAAAAAGCAATACGTCTTATCAAAAAAGGACAAGTACGGGTGCATCAATATGGTATTTTCAGTTTGGAAAGAGAAAAAAGTCGGCTGGAACCATATTAATGGAATACGATCGTCGCTCTATAAGTTTTTGTTGAATTTTTGCCCAGAAATTCCTTCACAATGAGCGTCTTGTGTACCAAACAACGCTTTAATGCTCAGATAATATTATTTATTTGCTGACCTTCTGCAAGGATTGCGAGTGCGTAACTGTGGATACACTTTAACTTGACTTTTTTGGCTTCGGCTTAGTTGGAAGTTTCCACTCTCAAAACTGGCTGGTTTATATAGCACACTCATGAACCTTTGTCTCGTAATTAGGTTACAATGCGTTTTATGAATGTGGGATCAGCTCTGACTAGTTCTATTACGTGTTGAGCGATCATTATGAGTATAACTTTTTGACGGAAATTCAGGTCTTCTGGAACAAGTTGAGTGGAAAAGTGTCCAAACTGATTCGTGGGAAACAGAGAGTCCAGCAGAGCGCCCTTTCTCTCTCCATCTCTCTCTCGCTCTCTCTCTTCCTCTCATACACATACTTAAAAGTCACCATTTCCATCACTGTATCGAACTTAACTTTAGTGGAAGACATTGATAACCGATCTAAACGAGATAATTTCGAGGTAATTCTTCCATCACATCTCGGCCGCTTTTAAATGAACTCTACTACTCATATATGTACATATATCTGCACGTATTTGATAAAATAGATTCCCGTAGCTGCCATATTGAGAGTCAAATCCTCACTCTTATGAAGCATACAAAAAAGGAAATGGAGAGCACAGCAACACGAGCGGAGAAACAAAAGAGCCGAACATGGCTAATCGTGTACAGTCAGTCGATTCATATCTCCAATTTAGCTAGATTTCTATATTTAACTACTTTAAGTAATTTTTAACTCTACGAAATCTACATTTCCGCTTCACAGTGATCTTTTACTTTAAAATCATTATTTCTTTATTATAAATTTTCAAACAAAAACATTTTACAATATTTTCTCCAATTGTAAACGAAAAAAAAAATAGGAAAAAATAAACAAAATTCTTGTAATTCATTAGAAATTAATTGTATTCTTGTCAATTTAACCAATAAATCCTCAACACCAAAAATGTCAACTTTACAACTACTCAAGCGTGCCGTTAATCTCAAGCAACCGACTATACGACTGTTGGGCGCACGTCACAAGGTCTACCATCGAACAAGTAAGGCTGCGAAGAAAAGCTTACGCGACTATGATGATGGCTATTATTATCGAAATGGTGAAGAGCAATATGCGCAGACTTTGCGCAACCGACAAGCGGAGGTACTACGTTACGACGATATTTACTACAAAATGAGTCACACAAAACCCAAGAAAACGCATATAGATTATCCCAATTGCACGTGCGCTGAAGATTTGAAAGAACTTGAAAAGTTGAAAGGCAAACAGCCACTACCGGAGACTGCCTGTCCCATGAAGGATGTTTACAGGCTATATAGCCTTTAGGAGGTGGAGCGGTTAGTCGAGCGAGAGAGAGAGAGAGAGAGAGAGAGGGAGAGAGACATTAAACATCAAAAATAGTTCTTCAGAGAGCGCAGCATATTATAAAGGTTAAAAAATAGTAAAAGTTTATTGAAAAATGTACATGGCACTCGTGAAAATTTGCTGTTAATTAAAAAAAAAAAAATTAAACTTCTTATAAGTAATGTGAAAACTTTGAATAAATGTAAAGAATTTAACCGAAACGCAAAAAGTTTGTTTCTTTTGAAATCTAAAGATGATTTTCTGGTACCAAAAAGGGAGCTAATTTTGGTGGATCGGGAGCATATTATAGGTAAAAACAGTTACTGTTCACAGTGAAGTCCAACATGAAATATTTACAAATACTAGATTTGGGTTATATTATCTGTTAACTATCGGATATATAAGCTACGACTTTATATGCTTATTTTCTGCTTCGTTCCACAGCAGCATCGTAGACCATGCAATCGTAATTCAACGTAAGTTCTTAGAGTGCGTTTACACACGAATACTTTTGCTGCCGAAATTCTTAGTTTGTAGGAGAGAGGGCGACGAGAAGACGAAGACGAAACAGCGTACCCTCTTTCCGTCGCCCACTCAACTCTACAAACTAAGACTTTCGGCAACAAAAGTATTCGTGTGTAAACTCAGTCTTAAGAAAATCTTTGACGCAGACTCGTAAACCTAACCTTGCGAAGTACAACCATCTTCACACAAAACTATAAAAAACGTTCAGCAATCACTGAAAAAATGGTTACAGCATTTTGTAACAAATAAAAATCAAAAATTTCATTCATAAAATTTTCTCTCTTTAAAACTCACGATTTTCTCCACTTTTGAAAACTAAAAAAATTAACTAACTGAATCTATTGAAATTCAAAATTCATAGCAAAATTCGGCTAACTATTCCTATAAACTATAAATTTAAAGCAAACTTCCAGCATGCAAAGTTTAAAATTATTCGCTTTGACGCCCGCCACAAAAATTCTAACCGCTTCAACAGCGCCACTAATCGCCTGCCAACGTCTCACCTCTAATGTCGTCTCGCCAACCAGCGCAGCACCTAACAGCGATATGATAAATCCAGGCGGCCGACCGAATTGCCTGCTACTCGAGCCGCGTTGTGCTGAAGAAAAAATGCGGAATGTCACCTGTAAACGACGCGAATTTCCACCAGATTTTAATTTCGATGAATGCTGTCCACCCTGTCGTGATGTTTTACCGCGCTTCGATGATCTCTACTATAAACCGAGCGATAAGGATACACGCAAATACCAACAAACGTGGTCCGAATGCCCACGACTGTTCATAGCACCACGACCAATTTGTTGTACTGAAGAAGTTGATGTGCCGCTATTGGAAAAACGTGTACATAAACGTAGAACTGAAGATATGTTCGAGTTGTATGCGGCACGTTTGTGTCGGAATGCGGGTGAAGGACGTTGCGCTAAAATCTCATGGCCGGGCTGTAAGATGGGCAGAGTACCGCCCAAATGTTTTGTGATCAAACGGAAGAGTGATTGTATAAAGCGATGTACACCATATCCGAGTTATTCGGAGTGCCTACGCGATCCGGCGAGACAATTGCGACCCGTCGAATGTAATTGTCTCAAGGTTGGACCATTGTGTCTCAATTGATTCGTGTACATATTGGCGTGTACGTCATTAACATGCAAAAAACCGAAATGTTGTAAGTTTCGTCAAAGTTGTGTATTACTCAATGGCATGTGTAAAGAATTAACATTGAAATTACACTATATTGGCGAATCTTATTGATTTTTGATTTAAGCATAAAAGTTGATCAGTATTAAGGCTCATTGTAGGCCAGGGCGTGTGGCTAGTGAGGTTGGTCAGAGTCCAAATAATGCATTTTAATACCGATGAAATTTATGAAAACTAAAAAAAATTAAAACTAAAATAAATTTTTGTTCTGTATAAAATGGTTTAATTTGTCTTTTCTTGTTGTAAGTTTAAATCCAAAATGATGTTTTTTAGCTTTACTTAGATATATTCCACTTCTGATTTTTATAAATGATAGAGTAGATAACATTTTGTAGACTCATCACTTTTGAGAACTTTAAACACCAACACCTGATTCGTTACTGTTTAATTATTTTCAAGAAAAAAATCTATTTCCGTGCTGTGATTTCAAGCAGAATGATCTTAGAGCGAGCTTCTCAACATTCTCGCTTATTTTTCTCTCTTACTTTGTACTCTCTGTACTTCTTCGTTGTCGTTAACAATGGCGAGCCTCTCGTTTCTTCTTTGTGCTGCTTGGCGCCAGTTAGAAATACCAAGTGATACCAGGTCGCTCTCCACCTGATCCTTCCAACGGAGTGTAGGTATTCCTCTTCCTCTGCTACCGCCAGCGGGTACTCCATTTCAAAGCTGGAGCGCTTTCATCCATGCGGACGACATGACTTAGCCAGCGTAGCCGATGTCTTTTGATTCGCTGAACTATGTCAATGTCGTCGTATGGCCCGTAAAGCTCATCGTTCCATCGTCTGCGGTATTCGCCGCTGCCAACGCGCAAAGGACGATAAATCTTCCGCAAAACTTTTCTCTCGAAAACTCTTAAAGCCGACTCATCTGCTGTCGACATCGTTCAGGCTTCTGCACCATATGCCAGGAAAGGGAATGATGAGCGACTTGTAGAGTTTGGTGTTGGTTCGTCGAGAGAGGACTGCACTTTTCAATTACCTACTCAGTCCGAAGTAGCACCTGTTGGCAAAAGTGATTCTGTGTTGGATTTCACGGTTGACATTGTTGGTGTTGTTAATGATGGTTCCCAGATAGACGAAAATACCTACGACTTCGAAGTTGTGATTGTCAACAGTGACGTGGGAGCCAAGTCGCGAATGCGATGACTGTTTATTTGATGACAGGAGATATTTCCTATATTGCCCTCGTTCACTACCAGAGCCATTCGCTTCGCTTCTTTATGTAATCTGGAGAACGTAGAACTTAGGGTGCGGTTGTTATGACCAATTATATCAATATCATCGGCATACGCCAACAATTGCACACTCCAGTAGAAGATTGTACCTGGTCTATTTAGCTCTGCAGCTCGTATTATTTTCTCCAGCATCAAATTGAAGAAATCACACGATAAAGAGTCTCTTTGTCTGAAACCTTGATTGGTATTGAACGGCTCGGAGAGGTCCTTCCCAATTCTGTCTGTACTTAGCACAGCATTAATCTCTTAAGTTTTCCATCCGCTGAGTACTCGCTCATTTAAGTTCCAAGAAAAGCACTCAACGTTCATTGCCGTTTTTTTTTTGCTAAGTCACTCTAACCTTTCGCTAAACGCTCTTGAGTGAATTCTACATACATATCTCCAGCCATGAGTTAGAGAGCTTAGAAACTGCTAACCAGTAGTATATACTTCTAGTGATTAAATGATGGAGGAGAGTATATACTCTCATATATTCCAAAGAATTTGAGAACCACTGCATTTTGACTACATGGAGAAACTAATGGCTGTCTGAAGCCACAATGATAAGGTCATTTCAGTTTGTTGACAGTGAGTTTTAATCCTTCACACAATATGATTGAGGAGCTGATGCATGCATCTGATCTGTTCCACTAGTCGCTGCATCCATCATCTTATAGAGTTTTTGAGTATTACCGCAGTCGGCCAGCTTCTAAAGCTCTTCATACTCACACACTTTGACCTCTAGCTCTCTTTCTGCTTGCAAATGTGTCTCGCTTCTTTCTTTATCTTTCGTTATATCTCTCAAGCGGTTCACATTAGAGTCGATTCCCATATCCTCAGTCGATTAGGTTAGTTTCGTGTTAGGAGGGCTGAATTTTCCAACTGTTGGGCGGAAGATAAATATGTTTATAGAAGGTACCTTTGTGTCCCAAGCCCGCCGCACTTATATCACGATCTGTTTGTATTCAGACCGTCGTCCGATCGTAGCCGCAACAGACCTTCTACTTGCCCGATGGTGAAAATTTTTTCAATAAAATATTCCTTGTATCTCAGCAGCAAAATTTTATAACTCCCTTTACTTCATTTATTTCAAAAACACAAAAATTTCGATTTTATTTTCAAAACCAACAAATTTTTCTTTTAATTTCGCTTAAAATCTCTAAAAAAATTAAACAATACTAAATTATTACTTTGGAATTCGCCAAATTCAAAATTTTAAAGCATCTCCAGCACCTAATGAAACCAAATTAAAAATTTACGAAAACACCAATAACAACTTCTATTAAATACACACAAATCTTTGGAACGAAAATTGGCACCAGCAACGAATATGGCACTCTTTCGCAACTTCGGTCATCAACTCTTTCAAAATCTCAAATCTCCAGCACTCTCCGGTTGCCTCTGCCGTCCAATGTCCAGCGTTGGCAAACATCCCGGTTATCGTTCGGAATGTGCCGGCGATGAGCCCAAGTGCAGTGAAAAGAGTATGAAAGAGAAAAGAGATCGCGGTGACTGCGAAAAAAAGCAAATAGTTTCCATGTGGCTTAATCCAGAGTGTTGCATTGATGTATGCAAAGACGTTTTGCCGCGTTTCGATGATCTCTACTATAAACCAAGCGATAAAGCGAAACGCAAATATACACGCACTTGGAATGAATGTCCGGAGCTGAAAATAGCACCGAAAAAGATTTGCTGTTTTGAAAATATCTCCCTGCCACCACTGGAAAAACGTACAAAGTCCTCGCAGCCGCAAACAGCATGTCCCGTACCGACGGAAGAGGAGAAAAGCTGTGCGTTGGTAGCGAATAAGCGTTGCGTAAAGATCCGTTTACCCGGCTGTAGATCGGTACGTGATCCACCGAAGTGTTTTGTCATCAAACCACCTGCAAATTGCCGTAAGATATGCACACCATATCCAGCATATTCGGAATGTATGCGACCCAAACCGAAGCCCAGGCGGCCAATCGAATGCAATTGTCTGATTGTCGGGCCAATTTGTGCTATACATTAGAGGCAAGAAGAAAAGAGGAGAGAAACTGTTGCAAATCTCCGCGGTGCTCTTGTGGTGAAGAGTAGTCTTTTGTCCAATAGAAAGTTTTTGACTGTGGACTAACGAAGTTTTTCAACTGGTCTATGCTTAATCATCATTGAGGGTTTCAACTTTCACTTTCCTGCTAGAAGCTGTTCAGGATATTGAAAGCTGAAATTTTTCAAAGAGCGTATGGAGTTGGAAAAAAATCGAAAAATTTTAAATATTTAAGAAAATAATTGTTTAATTTCTTTAACACTTTTGCTATTTCTTTCAAAACTTGGTCAAACTAATTTTTTTTTTGGAAAAAAAACAAGAAAAAAGAACACAAGAAAAACAACACAAGAAAAAATATTGAACTCTGAAAGCTAATAAAAAATAAAAGCAACAAATGATTTTATTCATTTAGAAGCTATTTGATTTCTACTTTCGAATGGCTTGGTGAAGTCGAGGAAGGGAGGAAGAGAGAGAGTATGTAGAGTATAGAAGGTAAAAACCAATTTCAGTGTAGAGAATGTCTATATCGGTAGAGAAGCTATCGAAATTTGAATAGGAAGAATATACAGTAGTAATAGCTTCTGTATCTGTAGAAAGCATCAGTGAAATTATGACTCTCTTAGAAGATGTGGGCAGATTTAGATAAAGAAACAAGTTTTCCCAAGATAAAAAGTTCACCCCACCTAAATTCACTTGGTACAAGCTTATCAAAGACCTCAAAAAGTATCTTTGTAGTACCAAAGGGTAATCCAAGTAGAAGTACTTTTTTCTATAGCCTTTTTTTGACAAATCACGCGTAAGTCCTGACAAGATGTTCAGTATTGTTTGGCTTTTAACCATGGAGAGACTTACGCCTGAACAACATTTACAAATCATTCAATTTCGCTCAACTTATGGTCACCATAATCGGCCCACTGAGCTTAATATTCGCAACACCATCACCCATCACCCATCTTGAGACTCAGCATTCATTACTGGATAATATTCGAACGAATAGACCACGCCCAACATGCAGTGAAGAAAATAGAGCGGCCGTTGCTCTCAGAGTGTACACGAAGACCGTGGAGAGTCGATCCGGTGCCGTTCGCAGCAACACGGACTGACGTATGGAACGACTTGACGCAATTTACGTCGAGATATTAAATTGAAAGTATAAAAAATACGTCTTGTTCGAGAACTGAAGTCGCTTGGCCTTCCCAAGGGACTCGTGTCATTCGCCAGTTACCGGTAGAAATGCTCGAACGAGTCATCGAAAATTGGACTCAGCGGTTGGACCATCTGAGGTGTAGCCGCGGCCCACATCTGAACGAGATAATCTTTAAAAAATCAATACCAAAGAATGTTCTTTCGAATGATAATAAACATTCCCCATTAAATTTGAATTTTCTGTATTTTTTCTTTAAAAAAGTAGGGAGCCCCGAAATGGATCACCTGTTATATCTCATTCTTATCAGCAAGGTACTCAAGAATCTTCGGTCTAGCTAATAGCGGTCTATAGTGTCTATAATTTTATTATTTCCAACTTAAATATTCACCGAAGCGTCTTCGTTTTCCATTTCGGACATAAGAGCTTTGTCGAACAGCAAGCTCTGAAGACATTTTCTTTTATATATGATCTCTCTCTCTCTAACTCTCTCTCCCTCTCTCTCTCTCTCTCTCTATCTATCTATTATCTCTCTCATTGCAAGTCTGTTGCTCTGATTTCATATCAACTGAAGTCAAGTGTAATGGGGTGGCTACTCGCAGAGACTTAATGGAATCTTAAATTGTTCTTAGAAATGGAAAAGATGGAAAATGTTCTGTGCGAAAGCTTGTTTTTTCTGTTCTTAAGCCTCCAGTTCGGCAATACGCCGGTCCACAGACCGCAAACTTGCGTCCGAGGAGGTATTCCATCCGATAGGTTCTTGTAGAGTGGTGGAGTAAGGCATTGCGACCGCAGTGTATAAAAATGATATTAAGTAGGTGCTGATTTGGGCTTTCACACAACACTTTAGCCTATTTAGTGTTGGATTATTTTTATACCACTTAAGTACACCGCAGATAACTTCAAAGAGGTCGCTCAGAATAGACTTTTCATCTTTCATTTCATGAAATTTTCGTCATATTTGGAGTACAAAATGCATTTTGACGCGCTCAACCTTCAAAGGCAGCACAGACAATGTTCAAAATTTTATTTATATAATAAAAATCAAGAAAAATTTATTTACATACACTTACATATGTACATACATATGTATATGAAAGAAAATCCACTTTTTTGCAAAAAAGGAAAATAAATTATCAAGAAAAACGCAGAAAATCGCCTTAAAAGCGAAGTTAGGAGAGTAGATACTTGTATGTATGTAAGAACGTAAGCTTGTGCTTCCCAAGTATTTAGGCATACACATTCATACATACCAACATACATTCCACATACATGTTTATATGCATATGTCTGCACCTCGAGTGAATCTGACAGCCAGCGTGTCTACAGCTGAAGTGTCTGCCACACAAAGTGTTGAAATGCCAGCAGACAACAAAAGCCGATGCGTGCAACTAGTTGGGCAACAGAGGGGAGAAGGCGAAATGGCGAGGCAGTGGCATTGCTGCTGTTGATGAGTGATGCGATTTGATGGACGAGTATCTGCGTACTTGAAAGTTTCCTTGCATGCGTTGGCTAACTTTGTCAGGGGCACATGATGCGCATCATGTGGCGTGCAACATTTTTTTTTTTTTGTATTGTTTGTATTGTATAATTTCGGCAAAAACTAGAAAGAAAAAAAACGAAAAAAAAAACGGAAAAAATTAGAGTGCGACGCATTTGGCATTTCATTTGAAATCCAACTAGCAAACAACAACTCAAGTGGTTTGTCAGCAACATTTCAAACAAAGCAACGACGTAGCACACACACTTGCGGCAAATAAGCGTTCGAAAAACTAGATGAAAAAAAAATGTATTCCAAAAAATACGAAAAAATACCCGTAAACCAGCAGAAAACTAACTTGAACTCTTTCCTTTTCTATGAATGTGTAAAATGCGTTGTCGTTGTTGAGATTTGGAAGTCAAAGTGAGTGGAAAAAAGCCATGCGTACTGAGAAAAAAAAATATAGTAAAATATGAAGAAAAAGGCCTAAAAGTGGTTCAAAAGTCGCAGCAATGCCACTCTGTCTCTGATGTACAGCAAGTAGATTCAAATAAATATATCCGTATATACATATGTACGTACGTACAGTGGGGCGAAAAAAGTAGTTTCCGAAAGTCTTATTCATTTTATTTTATTTTATTATATTATATTTTATTTTAGTTTTTTCGTTTTTTATTTTCTTTTAATTATTTTTTTATTTTTTTTTCTTTTATTTTTTTTATTATTATTTTTTTTAGATTATTTTATTTTATTTTAATGTTTATTTCATTTTATTTTCTATTTTATTTTATTTTATTCTATTTTAGTTTTATTTATTTTATATTATTTTATTTAATTTTTTTAAATTAATTTAATTTTATATTTTATTTTTATTTTTTATTTTTTTTTTCCTTTAATTTTGTAAATTATTTTATTTAAGATTAATTTATTTTATTTTTTTTTATTTTTTTTTATTTTTTTTATTTTAATTTTATTTTTTATTTTTTTTATATTTTTTTTATAATTTTTTTTCTTTTAGATCATTTAATTTAATTTTTTTTTTAATTAATATATTTTATTTTATTTATTTTAATTTTTGCATTTTAATTTTTTTTATTTAATTTTATTTTTTATTAATTTTTTTATTTCAATTAATTTTTTAATTTGAATTTTATTTATTTTTTATTTTTTTATTCTAATTTCATTTTATTTTATTTTAGTATTTTATTTTATGTTATTTTTTATTTTATTTGTTTTATTAAATATTTTTTTTTGCTCTTCACTGTACACACTTGAAAGGCCTCCAGATACATGACATTTTTTTGTTTTATTTTTTCACAAGTATGTGTTTGTTGTTGTTGTTGCTAACTCTTTTCCAACACTTACATTTAACAATTTTTTTTTTCGTTTTGGCCTTTTCTTTTTTTTTCGCTTGAAATTGAAGATACTTTTCGTTAACTCATTATTAGACACTCACTTAATCATAATGTCAGAAGAAAAAAGTGTTTAACCCAAGACTTTTTGTTGTTGTTTATTGTAATGGTTTTAGTTTTTGTTGTCGCCTCTTGTTGCTTGTTTGTAATGTCAGTTTAACTGACAACAAATTTCGTTTTGTAATAAATTGCGTTGGTCGCATCGCCGCGTATCTCAATCCGGCACTCTCCGCCCCTCTCTCACTTTAACCCTTAAGAGAGCACATTGGTCACTCAAGTAAAGTTGTTAAAGTAATTTGTTGCCGCCACTAAAGAAAAACAGAAAAAAAATAACAACACAAAAGTTACTATTTATTTATTGTTGTTGTTGTTGTTGTTGTTGCTGTTATTCAAATTGTTTCAAACGTTTATGTGGCAAAGTTGTTGTTGCTTTTTTAATTTGACTCCCAAAAATGTATTTCTTTCCAAAAAGTGATCATCACTTGCATGCCTTTTATGCATGTATGTATGTAAGTGTGTGAGTGTTGGCTTGTCATCTTGAAAACTGTCGAATTTCCCACTTCTCATTTCGTTCGTGGCGTTTTGATCTTCCTCTGCTGTTTTTGTTGTTGTTGTTGTCAGCCTCAATTCGTTCAAAGTGTGACATCAAGTGTTTCCAAGTGCTCGAGTGGTTTTCAGTGATCTTTTTTTTATGGTGGCATATATATGTAAATGTATTTGTGAATATGTAAATATGTATGTGTCTTCTCCAGTTGCCGGCTAGCTTGGTTTTAGGGCGAAGTAGGATTCGGAATAATGTCTTTATCTAGTTATAAAATGTCTGCCTTACTAAAACGTCGAGAGAGGAGAGAGTCTAAACTTTTTTAAATTTTTTCTGTCTGTTTTTTGAGGTTATGTATCAAAACCTCAAAAAACAGACAGAAAAAGTGTAAAAAGTTTAGATTCTCTCCTCCCTCGACGTTTCGTTCCCTCCAAGTATTTTTTGTTTTTTTTTGTCCTTCATTCCTACGCGGTTCACAGCTAATTCCAATGAAGGACTCTGGTTTGGGTTCACGGAAAGCTTGGTCCAGAGAACTTTTATTTCAAAAAGAACTTCGATCGTGAAAAACACTTTAAATGGAGTATTCTACTTCAGTCGGATACTTAGAGTTGCAACTTTGATTCTAATGTGATCATAAGACGCCTCTCCGTAGTATTCTGGAGGGACCACAGCTACTGGAGAATGAATAGTGTTACCTTAGGCATCTAACTGTGGCATCAAATAGGTTTGTTCTGTATTCACGTTTTGTAAAGAATGTGTTTCCCGCGCTTCACTCAAATTATGGTCAACATAATCGGCCTACTAGAGCGTACTATTCGCAACACACCACCACCCGTCACCCAACTTAAGATCCAGCATTCATTATTGGATAATATTCGACCGAATAGACCAAGTCCAGCACGCAGTGAAGCTGAAAATGTACACGAAGACCATGGAGAGTCGATTCGACGCCGCTCGCAGCAATTCGAACCCACGCATGGAACGACTTGGCGCATTTTATGTCGAGATCTTGAATTGAAAGCGTACAAAATATAGCCTGTGGAAGAACAAAAGCAGCTCGACCTTCCCAAGCGACATCACTTCGCTCTATGGGCTCTTGAAAAGTTCCAAGAAGATCCGACGTTTTCGAGCCAAATTTTGTTCAGCGATGAGCCAGAAATGGGCTCAATGGGTATGCAAACAAACAAAATTACCGCATTTGGGACCGTTAAAGCGCCATGATAACCGACTATTTGTTGCCTGAAGTTGAAGCTCGTGATCTCCGCGACATTTGGTTTCAACGAGACGGCGGCGGCGAGAGAACACTTCGGTGAGCAGATAATTTCCCATTTTGGGCCAGTCGACTTTTCCTTGGGGAGTAGTTTAGGTCTAAAGTATATGCGTACAATACCGCTTCGTTTCAGGCCTTGGAGCAAAACATCACGCGTGTCATTCGCCACTTACCAGTCGAAATGCTCGAACGAGTCATCGAAAATTGGACTCAATGGATGGAACATCTAAGATATATAGCCGCGGCCAACATTCGAAAGAGATAATCTCAAAAAAAAAAAAAAAAAATTCCAAGGAGTGTGTCTTTCGAGGGATAATAAACATTCCCCATTAAATTGGAATTTTCTGTTTTTTTTTCAAAGTGGGGAACCCCGAAATGGATTGAAATGTATGTGATGCTGCGTTATTCTGCTAAAAACTGAGGTTGAGGTCGACAAAATTTTCTTCCAGAGCTTACTCCACTAAATTTCTTTAGTAATCCGAGTCCATGTGGTATAAGCGAAACATATTGGGGTGACTCGTCTAAAATTTAAACCTGGACAACCACAAGAGATCCGCTTGTAAAATTTTAACTTTAACATATTCTCCCCCAAAGACAGTAATTATCGTTTTTGTTTGGAGCATATGTGTGAAATTGCAGGTGCTGGCCTTTTTATCCCACTTGGACCTCGGTTCAGCCGTCTTCCTCCATGTAATTTGGGATTTTACTTCCGCAAACAATAAAAAAATTTTTTTTTAGTTTTTTTGAGATCGTTATGACTCTAGTTTCCTTATTACATATGTATGCGTGTTTCTGGAGACCTGGTTTCCAAGATGAGATCTTCCAATTTAATCTCTAGGCAAATAAAGAGAGTACGCGAGGCTAGACACCAACTGAGGTACGAAGTTTTCAGACGGAATCTCGCAA
The DNA here is from genome assembly GCA_030068015.2 of Neoceratitis asiatica. NCBI lineage: Eukaryota > Metazoa > Arthropoda > Insecta > Diptera > Tephritidae > Neoceratitis > Neoceratitis asiatica. The sequence continues at coordinate 81,990,545 of CM061527.1, read as the reverse complement.
TTTAGTGCTCATAGTACAGTTGGCTAAAGGTAAGAAGTTAATCCAGAACTTTTCAGAATACACCAGCAGCATAAGCTAATCACAATTCGAGTCACAGTTACGTGAATAACAGAAATTCATTGAAAAAAAGCTGAAGCGTCACATGGAAGTATGCATATTCATATTAAAAAGTAATTCAAAATGCAAATATTAAAGCAAATACTTTTGTGTTTCTCTATGCAAAGGTACAAAACGAAGGAATGTTTGCAGCGGAGGACGTGATGCCGCGCAAGCACAGCGTGCAAGCGGGTTCAGTCGCTGTAAGAATGCAGAGGGAGAGAGAGTGAGAGAGAGTGAGGGCGCACAATGGTTGACGGCAACGACACACTTGACGCATTTTAAAAAGTGCCAATGACGCACACTTCTGCCGAGCGCAAGTAGATTCAATGCAACTATGCACATGCAGCTCGTAAGTACGAATGAGTAGCAACAATTTTGCATACTAAAATGTGCACGAATATGTCTTTAGTTTTGATTTTCAATTTTATTTTTTTTTAAACTTTTTTTTTTTTTTGAATTTTTATTGCTTTTATTGCCATCGAGAGGAAAATGAATGCGCTCGTTTTGCTCAAGTGACGGCTGTAGCCACCGAATGACTTGAAAAGTATTTCAAAATAACGACTTAAAAGGAGGCATTCAAAGTGAGCACCGAGACGTCTTCGGTGCGGGACGTCGGGGGCACTCGACTTTATTGTCATAAAAATCGCCATTACTGACTGTTGCAATTAAAAGTAATGATTTTATTAACCCCTTGCTGGAGTGCTGCTACTACTGACGAACTCATTGCCATTACATTGTTATTCCTTATTGAAATCAGAGAATAAAAACAACAAAAACGAAAAGAGAACTTTGAAAATTTACCACATTGTTTGCTGAGAGACTGTGTATGAAGTGCAACAAATTTAATGTGCTGGAAGCGTAGGTACTTAAGCGAGCTTTCAACTAACGCGGAAGAGATGTCGGACTGGCAGTGCCTGGCGGGATACTCACCCTTATCTTGCCAGGCACAGCCGGTTCGACACTTAAAAGCTTAAGAGTCTTAAGTTCCATTTGAAATGTATTTCCGTTTGGTTTGGGGTTCAAATATTTTAAGAACTCTCTTCTACTCACAAGCAGACTAGGAAAATGATACACAGTTTGATGGTAGTTTGGTGATAGTTCTTGCTATTGAACAGTTGAAGTTTCCGATGATGTTAAGCAACTTTCTAAGTTCTCGAGTTTAATAGCGCACCAGTCGTTTCTTCTTATCGCCGATCGGAGTTAACTGAACAAACACAGCCAAGTCCAGTCTCTCTACTTCATCTTTCAAACGGAGTGGAGATCGTCCTCTTCCTCGGCTTCCACCAGTGTTAATTGTGTTGTATTCAATACCGCACACTCCGGTCTCCATCCGGTCAACCTGTCCAAGCCAACAAAACCGCTGTATCGTAATTCATGGAACTATGCCAATGGCGACGGCCGTAATAACCGAGTGGTGAGCATTGCGTACTGCTATTCGGTATGCCCGGGGGTTCGAGCTCAGGTTCGGCCAACATCCAAAATTACAGAAAATTAATTTTTCTAATTGCGGTCACCCCTCGGCAGAGAATGTCTAGCCCTCCGAGTGTATTTCTGACATGAAATAAAAGGTTCCTCATAAAAATCCATCGGCCGTTCGGAGGCGGCTTAGAATACTCTTATAGACCCGACCATTTGTCGGTAGAAATATCAAGACTCAAAAACACAAATCTGAGGAACAGATCATTTCGTCGTACCAATTGGGGAAAGGACAATAATTTCTTCGCTTTGGCACCATTAAGTAAGACGGAAATGATGAAAAACTTGTCTCGGAGGAAGACATTCGCAGTGTTTACGAGAATAATTAGAGAAAGTGAGGCTGCATTCTGAGTCTTTTAAATGGAACCGGAGAAGACCAAATACGAACGAGCAATTTTCGTGTTTTTTAATATAAGACGAAGGTATAGTCGAAAACGACCATTTCCAGTTCGCTTCCTAATGATTCTGTGTTTCAGATTACTCACGGCTCTGCGATTAGTGGATAGCCGTGGATAGATAGGATATCCACAATGCTGGTATTGGTGAGTGTCTGCGGTAGATGATTGGTAACCAGCAGTGAGAACTTAGTAACAACTGATGATGAAAACCAGGGGGCTACTGGGTACATGGACGGGTTATAGATAGAGGTTACGGATAGAGGTTAACCATGATAACTACTTCTTCGGTGAAAGGTTGGAATTTGGTTGATAAAAAGACGTCTAGAATGGAGTTGGGAGATCGATTAGAAGATGTTCAAGGCCATTGAGCGACGTCATCTGCTTTTAAAAGTAATTTGGGTGTCAACCGCTGAGCTACTGTTGTCGGGAAAAATCTTAAAATTCAGAGAAGTTGCTTAAAAATAAGAGCACCTAAAGCTCGATACATTGCGCCACAGTTCAAAAACGTATCATCTGCGGTAAAATATGTCAATTACCACTGTGAGCAATGAGTTACACCATAGAAGACCCCAGCAAGGCTCCGCACCACTCAGAGCTCGTGTGTACTTACTCGAAAGCTGATGCCATTACAACAGTTGACATTTTAGACATAAAACAAATGTAGAAAATGTTTTTGTTGTAATTTTGTACACTGTCAGCTATTAATAAGTGTTGCCTAAATGCCCAACACATGCAAATGAAAAGCCGAAACTGAAGAAAAGCAGAGAGAGAGAAAAAAAACAAATTGAAAGCATAAAGATTTACAAAAAGTGCCGCCGAGCGACATGAAGATGATCTACAATGGAAATCTTTTACGAGCAAAAAAGCAAAAAAAAAAAGTGTTAAATACGCACGTGAGCAGCAGGAAGAACAGCCAAAGCCCGACTAAGCCAAACCGAGGTGAGGAGCCAGAAACGTACCGGTAGTAGTGGTACATACTCCAGTCAATGACAGCAAACCGCAGCTAAAGGTTTTTCGGTATTTTCTCATTCAATTTTCAACACTTTTTCCACAACTCAAGTGCTCAGAGTGCTCGCTGGTATAGAAGAGCACCAAAAAAAAAAAAAAAAAAAAAAAAGGTACACTCAACTGCACGCACTCAATCATCGGTGTGTTGCACAAGGCCTGACACTTTTGATAGTATCTCTTCGCACGCATTTCTTGGAGTGCCGTTGTGCTGTTGTTCTTTGTTGCCAGTCTAAGCTGGATAGCCAGCCGGTCCTTAAGTCTCTGCTGTTGTGTTGCGTTGTTACGTTGACTTCACTTCACTTCTTCACTTGGTCAGACGGTCAGTCAGTAAGCGGCGAAATTGAAAAAAAATTTGGTTTTTTGAATTTATTTTTTCCTGAGAAATGAAAAATAGAAGTGTGTAAAATGGAAAAATCACGTTAACTGCTCTGCCGAAAGAGGTTGCACGCAAGACACGACGGCAAATACCAGTTTGCATAGCCCAGTACCCCACTAGGCGTACATACAAACCGTACATAGGTCCATATATTTTTGTACTTACCTGGTGTAAATGTGTCTAAGTCATTACGGTTTCATAGTCAACGGTAGGCATGAGAATGTGCTAGCCGCTCTAAGACAGATATGAGCTATTTTTTACTCTGCTTCTTCAAACTAATCAAGGATTTTTGATTATTAAATGTGACCCCAGATAAAATATGGTTTTCGCTCGCTTTATGCGGGTAGGAGAAATTCTGAAACCGTAAATTTCATCTCTCAATGCTCCTAAAAATCTCACTTCCTATCTAGACCGAGTTCTTTTTGTTCTATTCCTACTGGTTCTCTGATTTCTGGACGTTGTTAATATTTTTACTTCCTGTGAGACGAAAATTGCGTTTGCCTCTTCTTCTTCTTCCTCTTTTATCTTCTTCTTCAGCCTTCTCTCAAAATGTAAGACCTCAACTTGTTCGACGAAACGTCTCAGGTCGTCCAGCCGACCAGTAAATACTATGGTTACTGCTGCTGATTTTTGCACCTGGGGATTTTTCGTCTACAAACAGGTGACCCAAGATGTTTTGTAACCTTCTGGTGGCGGTTTTTATTCCATTTTGATCACGGCTCAGTCGTCTTCCACTGTTTCAGTGGTTTTTTTTTCAATTTCTAAATGTATTGCTTGCCTATCAAGAGGTGTCTCACGATATTGTGCTCTATCTGTCCAACACTATTCAGATGATTTTCTCTTTAAAAGCAATACAAATTCGATACTGCCTGTCGAGTTTCCGCCGGAACCTCGCACTAAGAGAGCAGCAACTCTGAAAAGGAAAGCTTAAACGACGGTTTCTTCGGAGCAATTCAGCAAGCAAAAGCGACTTACTGTTATGGGAGCTTTTGCAGTTCCTTAGATTATTTTGTTGTAGAGAGAGCTGTACATATATAAGATGGACCATATACTTTCAGCTGCCCAATTCGAGCAACAAAAATTGTTGAAGTGGAGGTCTTCCTCTTCTTCTGTTGCCATAAGCTGGTAGGAGTGCTTTCCAATGGGAGGTGTTGCCATCTATCCGAACGGCAAAGCGTTTCCATTGTAGCCGCTGTAACTCACTTTGCTGACCTGTGTCAATTCCACCATATATATCGTACAGTTCAAAGGACTTGAATACTCCTAAAGCCTACTAACCGGATGTTGTCAGCGACCAAGTTTTGGGACCATAAAGTCGAACAGAAATGATGAGCGACTAACACTTTCTAACTTTCTATGGAAGCTACACACTACCCTACTGCGAAAAAAGGACATTTATGTAGCGAAGACTAACTTCTGGGCCGATGCCCGTTCACGAGGTATTTTTGCTGAGCAAACGCTGCAGAAAAAGCCCCTCTTTTAGTCGTGACCAAAAACTCCGCATATAACGCTAGGGTTGCTCCAATTTCCTGGATGTGCGACAAGGAACCAAGATTAGGACCTGGGTATAGCCTTGTAACTGTAACTGCATACACTGAATCAGGACGATATCCTCCTCTTCAGTGCTCCACCTCTCCATTTTAAACACTTTTTCGCTAGGTGTGTAGAAAGAATGCTATTTCCTCAGAGCTTTGGTTGTATGTAGTGTCCATACTAGGCATATGTTGTTAGTCGACCCAACCAATCAAAATTATAGAGCTCTCAGGAAGACCAGTGTGAGAGTCCCTCCACAGTGCACATTCCTTGAGTATACCAGTTTATGTTGGCTTATATAAGCTCTAAAGATCTAGAAAGCTCTCGTATTAACGAAAAGCTTTTACGAATAATCCCCCGAAAAACCATTACTACAGTTAAATAATATATTAAGCTGGAATCAATTCAATTGTGCATACAAAAAAGGTCTTTTTGGACTGTAAGTTTCAATAGGTGGCGCTGGAGTCGAGACCTTTAAAAAAGTTAAGAGTAGAGTCGATTTGAATAAAATTGAAAGCATAAATCAGCTTCATGGAAAATAAATAGGTAGGTGGCGCTGCGACCGTGGTAGCTTTATTACCACATTTCAAGCAATATACTCCGGGCAGACAGACAGGACTCGAGGAAAGTGTGGCGAAATATTTTTAATTATTTTGAATTTAACTTTTTTACTTTTATTTTGCTTAAAACATTCTTAAGATTTACCTTTTCTGCTAAAACCAAATTTGGTTTTTTTTCAAGTGCCAGCAATTAATTTCTAAAAACTCTGAAAGCACGTTTGCACATATATGTCTTTGTACGAACTCTATTTGACCTCTTTTTTTTCTTGTGCCACACAAATTGTTTTTGTCACTGGCTGAATGTCATAGCTGCTTTTGACGGTCATTTTCGGCAATGTACTCGTCGTATGTGGTGAGTTCATAGTTTTTATTGCTGCTCGAGTGGTCAGTGTTGAGCTTAACTATGAGCTTAGATACTATGTGTTTTTTTGTTGTTTTTGTTTGTTTTGTTTTTGGACTGCAAGTCAGTTTACAAATTTTCAAGACTGAAGTTTTTCATTGTTTTGCGGCGAGTGAGCATTACAGAGACCTGGCAAAATGGCAACAATAACAAAGCATGAACGACCGCTTGACAGAACTTGTTACAGCGCAAAAGACATAAACGAACCTAAAAGCATACGAAAACGTAGTAGTAGAAAAGAGTTTAACAAAAAATCTTTATTGAAAAGCTTAGAGCATGTACTACGTGTCACTTGGAAAAATACATACAGAAAATGAGCTCAAAAAAAAAAACATTAAAATAAAGAAGAAAAAATTGGAAAACTTGAAAAAAAAGCGCTTCGACATTGACGAAGTGACATTTCAAATGAAATTGTCATATTTTCGGCAAAATGTGCACAAAGCGTACCGCATTCTATGGTATTTTCTACACCGAGCCCCAACGCCACATGAACTCCCGGACACAGCACAGCGCTGTCGCATCTGTGGTATATTTTTCACGGCACCAACGCTTAAACCATTACAAGACAATTATTGTTAAAGCGCATATGCAACATAACATAGTTGTTGTTGTAAGGTAGAAGATAATGAGCGCTGAGTTTCGATGTTCTACCGCCACAGCTCAGCGCGCATATTTTTACACATGTCGGATTTATGTATGGAGATTTTTTTTTCGGTTCTTAACTGACAACAATGTTGATTACTCAGTGTCATGCACTTTGTCAAAGGTGAACGTTTTATGGGGTTTGTTCTTGTTGTCGCTAACCCCCACTCCCTGCCTCAAACTCTGCTACGGTATCTAGCGCTACAGCGAAGTTTCTTCACACTCAAATGATCTATTGCCTGTAAGTGATCTTTGTCTCGTTGATCTGGGCATAATGAAATGTTGAAAAAAAAAAATCGAAAAATCCGAAAAATAATTAAACGAATGTTCTCGCTCCGCATCCGCGTAGACACTTTTGTGTTTGGCATATCAATTTCATTTCATTTCAAATTTTTTCTTCTCTTCATCATCCATTCAAATGCGTCCGTACGACACATTGAACGACGCGCATTGTAATGCATTTGTAATCTATGCTTTAGTTTAAAAATAACGGTTCAATGTGTGCATAATAATAGCGTGACAAATTTTTGTCCCCTCGTTGAATGACATGCAGACTTACTCATGCACTATGATTGAATGGTCGCAAGTGATCTGCTGATAGCACCAAATTACTGCTATGAATAGCATTCTAAGCGCGGATAGTGTTCGAGTGAATGAGACACACGCACTGATGTCGCGCTCACAGTGCAGCGCTTTTTGGATTGATGTGCAACGATCATCGGCTTTTTTTGTTTTGTATACAAGCAAGATCGGTTTCCGATCACTAGATGATAAAAGGCTATTTTTTTAAAGTTAATTGTTCTTAAGATAAAAGCTTGTCAGAGCCTTTAATTAATGAGTTGTTATTAATATCATTTATTGTCGGACCAAAGAGATTTCTATGTAAAAGCTCTGATGAAAGCTCAGTTATCTTCATATATATTACCCGCTATCGAAAGAAATTTTCCTAAATTGTCAAGAAGACTAACTCTTCGTTTACTACAGTAAGAGCTCTCTATACTTCAACTACAAGGCAGTAAATTGATCTTTTCTATATTAGTAGTGAAGACCAATAAAAGCTCAATTGAAAACTCCCCTGCCTATCGTAGTAAAACAAATTTTTTTGGCAAAATTCATTTTTTTTTTATTTAACATAGTTTTCTTCAAGGGTGATACACTGATTACAGCGACTCTCCAACTTTCAAATACCATTTTTGTAGTACGATTTCTCCTTTGCTTCAAAATAGGTCTCAGTTTCGGCGATCACCTCTACATTCGACGAAAATTTCTTCCCAGCGAGCATTCTTTTGAGATCTGAGCACAGGAAATAGTCGCTGGGGGCCAGATATGGAGAAGACGGTGGATGCGGTAGAGATTCAAAGCTCAATTCATTTTTGCCACCGATTTCACTGACTTGTAACAGGGTGCATTTTTTTGGTAAAAAAGTACTTCCTTTTTCTTCGATTGCGGCCATTTTTCGGCGTTTGCGGCCTTCAAACGGTTCAATAACGTTACGTAACAGTTTCTGTTAATGGTCCTTCTTTTTTCAAGGTTGTCAATTAAACTTTATTCCATGCGCATCCTAAAATACAGAAGCCATAACCTTGCCATCCGACTGTTGCATTTTCCACGCTTTGGAGCGGGTTCATCGTGGGCGGTCCGCTCGTGTGACTGTCTTTTGGACTTCGGAGTGAAATGGTGGAGCCATGTTTCATCCATTGTCACATATCGATGCAAAAAATCGTGTTCATTACGCTTGAATATCTCCGAACACTGCTCCGAATCATCAACTCGTCGTTGTTTATGGTCAAAAGTGAGCTCGCGTGGCATTCACTTTGTACAGAGCTTTTTCATACCCAAATATTCGTGAATGGTATGATGTACATGTTTAGTTGATATCTTTAGAGTGGCTGCTGCTTCATTCAATTTCAATTTACCGTCATTCAAAATCATTTTGTGATTTTTTTTTTGATGTTTTCATCGGTAAAAAGCTCTTTTGGGCGTTCACTGCGTTCACCGTCTCTGGTGTTCATTTCACCACATCTAAACTTAGCATACGAATCCTTGATGATTGATTTTTCTGAGGCAGTGTCCGGAAACTCTTTGTAAGAACAAGTTTTTGCTTCAACTGTATTTTTACGCTTCAAAACGCAACACGCGAAGTTCCTTTCTATCCATTTCTTTTACAATATCAAAAGTTGCTTCACTGAAAATGCTATGATTCCTAAACTAATGATAATGAGCTCTCACACGTCTTTTGGTGGTTAGGGCTAACTGAAAATCATATGGATTTAATTCTAGAATCTATGTGTGAGGCCGGGCACTTTCCAGTTGTGGTCATATCCTTTATTCTAAGCATCTCACCTTACCAGTTATTATCCTAAACTGGTCACATAGTGCTTTTTTGATCTCAATAATCGAGTCTTGAAAAATTAAAGTACATTTGGCATAATAGTTGTTTTATTTAGGCGACACGAAGAAACATCTGTTATACTGATTTCGAAGGACTGTAGCCCCTATGAACTATTACACAGTCATCGAATCGTAATACTCGATCATGATGTGATTGACGAAAAGTAGTTTAAAAGTCTTTGAGAAAAATGCGATCGACATCGAAAATTTTTCCTAGGCCAATCTCCACTGGCACTTTTTAAAATAATACATGGCGAACTGGTTCTTCGACGAATTCTAAAGCTATGGTCGTTAGAAAATGATCGTGAGAAAACGAGACGTATTTGCAGAGAGAGTACGAAGAGCAATAAGTTTGAGGAATAGCCAACATTAGCAAAATTTCAAGGAGAGTATGGTTTTTGGAGCAAGAAAGCAGCGAGCGGTGAAAAAGCTGAACTGTAAATACTCTTCTCACTCTCCAAATCGACCAGAATGCCTTCTCGCTCGTTCCTATACTTAGTTTGTTGTGTCGTTAAAAAAAATGTCAAATCTCTATCTCTTTCGGCTCGCACATTCTGTGACTCTTTAAGGCATATAATTTTCTCTTTTCTCATTCAAATCAGCTTACCAACTTCAGCTCTTTCTAACAAACAAAAAAAAAAAAAAAAAAAAAAAAATTAATAAAAAAATAAAAATAAAATAAAATTAAAAAAATTTTACATCAAGAATGCTTTGAATTGTCAAAATCTACCAATAATAAAAGTCTGGCAAGGAAATGAAATGCAAATTAATAAATGAAGCAAAGTAAATATTGAAACTCAACAAGAGAGGCTTAAGAAATTTGAAAAGTATGAAAAAAAATTAGAAAAAAAATTGTACTAATAATTTGTTAAATACCGTAAATTCCAAAATTTTGGCGTCCAAACATTTTGCCATTTAATTGAATTTTAATGACAAAGCGTAAATACCAAGATTTGTGGAGTGAAGGCGCTAAGCTGCCGTAGAGGCTGTAAGACAGGCGGCGTGCATGGGGAATTTGTATATACCAAGCAAGCCGCCCGCCAACAAGCCTGCCGATAGAGTTGATTGATTGCCAATGTACTTAAGCGAAAATATTTATAACAATAAATATTTCAAAAAAATTTTTTTTCAATTTTAATTTATTAGCGTATTTTCATTATATGCGTTACATAAATTAGCTGAGGCTTGAAGAAAAAATGCTAAATTAAAATGCGTTAAATTGCAAAATATTAATTTGAAAAACAAAAAAAAAACGCTCTACTTCGCTTACAAAGCATTTAAATTCGGTTTCGTTTCGCCAAATTACGACGGCTGTCGATGGGTGGTCTTTGAAAGCTTGAAATGAGTTTGAATTCGATTTTAAATGGGATATTTACGCTATGTGTGGTCTGTGTTTTGGTTTTTTTTTACACTCGTTTCTATGGATGTTAATGAAGATAGGAAACTTGTTGGCAAATAAAAACTTTAAAATGAGCCCTTCTCTGCTTTATTTTTAAGTATTTTATTTTTATTTTAGGCATATGAGAGCAAAAAAATTAAAAGCTCATCGCAGTCCTCTAGCAAAGCCCAAAGCACATCAACACAAGTCTGAAGGAAATTTTTGAGCAGACACTAAATCTAAAACATTTTGGAGTGAAAATTGGCAACATTGCTTTTATGATGACAAAGAATATTTTCTTGCCAAAGCAATTGTTCAGGCAGCTACAGCAAACTAAGTTAATGTTGCCCTCAGCGAGTAGACGGTGCAAATCAGTGCACACTACTCTAGGTGAAAATTGGCAACGCTGCTTAAATAACAGATAGTGGGAAAAACGCGAAATTTCTCAAGTGAATATCAAAAATTAAGAGTTGGAAAGTTAAATATTATCAATGATTTCTGTAATACCAAAAATTTTGACATTCTCCAAATAAATTTAGCAAAAATTAATGCCAGGGTTGCTTAAAACTAGGGTAACCTTCATTTACAGCAAAATCATGAAGACAGGCGAGCAACAATTGACCGTTGAACTATTTTATTGACTTATTTCTGTTATCTGCATCCAAAGCTTCCTAAAATGCATTCCATGAATTATTTAAACTTTTCCGAGAAAATTGGCAACGTTGCGGTGATAAGAAAAGTTGGGTTTCAGTGAAACTTAGCAATGCTGTAATCAACCAAAAAATAAATAATTAAATAAAAAGCAATGAAGCGATTTCCCATGAGGAAAATTGGCAACGTTGCGGTGTAAACAAAACTAGAGGACAAGCAAAAATGGAATAGCTTGAAAGTTTTCAGTTTCATTTACTAAAGTTTAGCCGTCTAAAAATGTCATTTGTATGGCCAAAGCCTTATTTAATGCAGCTCTATGTGCAATTTCCCCCAGAAAAATGGCAACGTTGCTGTGCATAAAACGAGAGTACCAAAAGGCAAATGGAGCTCCAATAAAAAGTCTTCCAAGCTTCAAACTGGCAAGAAAAAGTCATTTAAAAGAGTCCAACACAGCTGACTGCCACTTACCAGTTAGTCTACTAAATCATGTCTATAAACGGTAGCTAAATACGATGCAAGTAACCAGCTTAAATGGACTAACAGGCAAAGTATTGCACTGCAGTTAGTTAACTTCTGTTAGTTTTTCAGTCACTTTTTGGCTTAGTCCATTTTTAGCGCGCAAACGCCATTCATTTACACTTTGTTAAATTAACAAAATAATTTGTGAATCGTGCGCAAGCCATTTGCGAAAATACGCGAACGTTAAAGCGAAGTTAAAAAGCTAGAATATGAGTCAGCAAAACAACAAGCCAACAACAACATTTCTATAACTCGCTTAGCACGTAACCAGCTTTCGCTGAAGGAGAGTGCGCTGAGTGAAGAGGCAGAGAAGGAGAGAAAGAGAGTGTGAGCTTTGCTTTATACTTCACAGACTTTGAATTTTTTCTTCCTTATATACTTGTTTGTTTTTTCATAACAACGGAAGTTCGTTTTATAAATCAGTGAACACCTCCCGAAAACAAGTTAAAGGAAAAGAAAATTATAACAAAACAAATGAAAGAGGAAAGAGACAAAAAAAAAAATAAAAAAATAAAAGCAAATTAAAAATGCAAAAAATTGTAATTCAAAACGCAAAGTTTGTCTTTTTTCTCTCAACCACTTAACGGTTGTGTGCATAACAGAGGTGGACTGCTACTTGGCCTGACTTGAACCCATTTGCCAATATGACAACACTTTAGAGTAGCCAATAAAAAATAATTTGAAGCTAATGCTTAAAGAAACTAAATATGTGGAAGCAAATAAATACCTGAAAGCGATCAAAAAGGAGCATGGTAATTTATAAACGACAGGGGAGGGAGCTGGGATGCTACAGAGATCTCAAAGACATAGTAAATTGGAATAGAGATAAGAGAGATGTTCGATTCCATGCAGATGTTAATGGAATGCTCTCGTCGAGCGACAGCAATAAATTGGCATAGAGATGAGAGAGGTTGGATTCCATAGAAAGAGAAACTTTCGTCGATAGACAGCAGAAAATTCGATTACAGCTAAGGGAGGTTGGATTCCACAAAGACCTTAAGGAGATCGAAAGCGGTAAATTGGAATAGAGCTGAGAGAGGTTGAACTCCACAAAGATCTTAATGAGAGCTGAGAGCAGTTGGATACAACAGATATCTTAAAGCGGTCGACAGCATAGAGTTGAGAGAGGTTCTATTCCATAGAGATCTTAAAGAGAAACTTTCGTCGATCGAAAGCAGTAAATTGGAATATAACTGAGAGAGGTTGAACTCCGCAAAGATCTTAATGAGAGCTGAGAGACTTTGAATTCCATAGGGATCTTAATGAGAAGCTCTCGTTGATCGACAGCATCACATTCGAACAGAGCTGAGAGAAGTTGGATTCCACAGAGATCTTAAAGAGAAGCTCTCGTCGATCGACAGCAGTAAATTGGAAGAAGATGGGAACTCAAAGCCAAATGTGACTGGTTCTAACAGACAAGCTGATTTCTGAATCTTCGGGGACTACCAAAAACTCTATATCACCTGTAGGCTCCAGTCACCCAGCTGTCTCCTATACATATGAGGAATAACACAGTCCAATATGAATACCACACTACGGTAACTGTTTCACGTGCGTGTCCACTTGAGCATGTTTGACCAGCACGCTTTGCATATGTGTTAGCAAGTTAACAGTTACAGCACAAATGGGGTTAAAAATCTCGACAACACGTTAGAGAAATTAAAAAAAAACAATAAAAATAACATCCCTCGCCAAGCAAAAAAAAAAATAATTCAAATTAAAAAATTCTTCACCACAAAATCGTCGCCTGTTCTCGTTCCGTTTCCTTAACTGACCTCTCCCTCGCTGGAAGCCGTATGTGGTACCTGCTGGCTAGCGAGCACTTTCGTGCGCTGATTGAATTTTCTTATTTAATTTCTTATACATTTCCTCACGCTGCGTGTGTTTATTATAACAAATTTTTCTTTATATTTTCTGACTTTGTGGCATTCAAACTACCCAACCAACCAACCAACGGCTACTAACCAATACGCTCTATACACTCTTCTGGCACTATAAATAGCAGTTGTTGTTGTTGTTTTATTCGCTTATTGGTACGAGTATTGTGGTCTGCCTTTGTGGCTTTTGCATGGCTTTGCGTGACTTGATCGTTTTGGTCTGATATTATTTTGTTACATTAAAAAATAATTACTGCCATTTTTTTTCTCTTCAAATTCTTATATTCATATACACAAGTATATGTGTGTACTTCTGTATGCATGTATAACACATTCTCTTTACTACAAATTCCATTAATACAGTAGTTTCCTTACAGTTTGTCTCTTTCTGTTGACTTTTGCACGAGCTTTGCTCCAGTTCTCTAAAGTGGCTTGTGTAATATACTATAACGGTTAATAGTTGCAGCAAAAACAAAAAAATTATTAGCAAAACTGTAATTACATTTTGTTTATTGCAACGAAATCATTATGTAGATAATTGAGGAACTGAGGAAATTGCTTTTAGTGGCCTTTTTTTTTAGTAGCCAAAGGAAGGTAGTGAAACCAGGCGGTGGGTAGTAAGATTCTGTCGTCAAGTTCTTAGGTATTTAGTAAAGGATTTTTTTCGTTAAACGACATCACTGTTGATTAATATTACGAACCTTCCCTTCCGATGACTGAAATCTTAAGAACCTAAAGAATTTTCCTCTACTCTCTTCTGCCTTCTTCCAAGGCAGATTTTTGCTTTAATTTTTAGGTGGCATTATTATAGTTACATCTCTTTGAAGAAAGTGGATCACTTCTATGATTTTTAGTGTTTAATCAGTTTCAACTTATGTCTTAAATATCAATCACAATACTAACCACCCACCTTTCAACAGTTTAACACCAAATCAAGCACGCGCAGGCGTACACACCCATCTTTAACGCCACCACGCGTGTGCCTGTCTGCCGAAATCTGATATCACTGAGCCGATCAATTTGAAGCAAAATTTCGTGCGTCAAAGTGTAGCGGATTTGCAAATATACTCGTATGTCAACATCTGTCGGCTGTCAAGAGAGATACAATAACAACTTCCACAACTTTTATGAATTTTTTCAATTAATGATCATTGCAAATAACCAAGAAGTGTTGTTAAATTATTTTTTAAAAGCTACTCGATTTGTTGTAAATTGAATGAATAATTTGATTTGTTTTATTATTAACAGATCAATCATAAAAACAATTTATAACATACATATAAATTTATATATATTGTGGAGCTTTCACTTGCCCACGGATATTATATGTTTTTATACCTTTCATGTACATGAAATTGTATATTAACTTTCATCCGAAGTTAGTAAGTACCAGAAGGAGAACAGATGGACCCATCGACGCAAATTACTCCATAAATTTTTGAGATATTCCAAAAAAAATTTACGGGATCGGCCAGATAGCATTTTTCAATAGCCTTTTTTTGACACATGACCCGTGAATCCTGTCAAGCTCTCATGTAATTTTTGTTCAGTATTATTTGGCATTTCATCATGAAAAGACTTACGCCTGAACAACATTTACAAATCATTCAACTTTATTACGAAAATTCACGTTCTGTAAAGAATGTGTTTCGCGTTCATCGCTCAACTTACTGTCAACATAATCGGCCTACTGAGCGTACTATTCGCAACACCATCATCCATCTTGAGACCCAGCATTCATCGTTGGATAATATTCGCTCGAATAGACCACGTCCAGCATGCAGTGAAGAAAATATAGCGGTCATAGCTGAGAGGGTACGAAGACCGGGGAGAGTCGATTCGGCGCCGTTCGCAGCAACTCGGACTGACGTATGGTACGACCTGACGCATTTTACGTCGAGATCTTAAATTGAAATCATACAAAATACAACCGGTGCAAGAACTGAAGCCGCTCGACCTTCCGAAGCGATTCTTGAAATGTTCCAAGAAGATCCGCCGTTTTCGAGCCGAATTTTGTTTAGCGATGACGCCGATTTCTGGCTGAATGGGTATGTAAACAAGCAAAATTGGCACATTTGGGACGAAGATCAATCTGAAGAGATTCAAGAGCTGCCATTTCATTCAGAAAAAAAAAACGGTTTGGTGTGATTTGTGGGTCGGTGAAATCATCGATCCATATTTCTTAAAAAAATCATGCCAAAGCGAACGTAACCGCCAATTATCCTTTGAGGGTAGGGGTTCAAGAATTTACCTGCGGAATGGCACGCATGTCGTAAGAGGCGACTAAAATCCAATAGTTCTCGCGACAGTCGGGTCTGTATTCCGGAAAGACTCGGATTTTTATCCGGCCAAGGATTGTCACTCCCGCAATATGCCTCGAAGCCCAATTCGGGAATTTTTCTGCGGTTACAACAACAACAACAACAACCGTTAACGCGCCATGAAAACCGACTATTTGATGCCCGAAATTGAAGCTCGTTGTCCCCGCGACATTTGGATTCAAGAAGACGGCGCCCCTTGCCAAACATCGCATCAATCAATGGATTTATTGAGATAACACTTCGGTGGGCAGATAATTTCACATTTTCGACCGGTCGATTGGTCACCATGATCGTGTGATATCACACCGTTAGACTTCTTACTGTGGGGATATGTAATGTCTAACGTCTATGCGGACAATACCGCTTCGATTTATGACTTGGAACAAAACATGACGCGAGTTATTCGTTAGTTACCAGTTGAAATGCTCGAATTTTGGACCCAACGGATGGACCATCTGAGACGTAGCGGCGGCCAACATTTGAAAGAGATAATCTTCAAAAAATACATGCCAAAGAAAGTTATTTCGAATGATAATAAACATTCCCCATTAAATTTGAATTTTCTGTGTTTTCTGCTCTTTAAAAAAGTAGGGAGCCTCGAAATGGATCATCCTTCATCTCATTCTGTTTATTTTTGTTGAATTTTAATTGATTTAATCTCATTTTATTTTACGTTAATTTATTTTTAATTATGTAATATTTTTTTTTTTTTTGCTTTATGTTTTTTTTTTAAATTATTTTGTTTAGTTTTTATTAATAAAATTGTATTTAATTTTAGTTTTGGTAATTTGAATTTTATTAAATTTAGCCTGTTTAATTTATTTTAATTTAATTTAATTAATTTTTTTTTTTAATCTGGTTCTACTCTTATTTGATTTTATTTCCTTTTATAATTTTTTTAAATTAAATTTAATTTTTTTTTATAATATTTTAATTTAGTTTTTTTACTTTTAGTAAATTTTTAAAAATTATTTTATTTTATTTTATTTTTTCTTTTTCCTTTTATTTAATTTATTTTTTTACTTATTTTTTTAGAATTTATTTTTCTTTTCTTTTTTTAATATTTTTTTCTTTTTATATTTTTTTAATTTTTTTTTAATTTTTTTTTTAAACTTATTTTTTTAATATTTTTTTAATTTTTTTACTTTTTTATTTTTTTGTTTTTGTTTATATATTTTTATTTTATTTATTTTTTTTTATTGTTTTTTATATATATATTTTAATTTTTTTTCGTATATATTTGGTTTTAATTTTTTATTTTTTATTTTTTTTTTTTATAGTTTTTTAATATTTTTTTTTTATTATATATATATTTAAAAAAAATTTTATTTAGGTTTTTGTATATTTTTTTTATAATTTTTTTTTATCTTTCTATATTATTTTATTTTTTTCTCCGTCAGTGCATTTATGTTTAATTTGTTAATAAGTTCTTCCACTTCAGTGCCTCAACTGGTAACATTGATTTAATAGTTTTTCGTCAATTTTTTTAGTTTACCAGCATTTGCTACTTCTATTTATAAATTTTTCAGTCAAACTTTGGTTTTTTTATTTCTGACACCACTTTTATCATTTCCTTGTGTGTTCGAAACTCTATTCCGCTGATATATGAAATTTCAAATATCATTCCCTATGACAGTTGACAGTTCAACAGCTAAGGCGGTGATGGCGGTGTTTGCTGAGTGGTTGTTGTTGTTTGTTGTTGTTGTTGTTGGTTGGCTTAGCGTTGGCTTGCCATCAAGTCTGACAGATTCGTAAGCGCTTAGCACACATGCATGCAACAATGAATACTTAAAACTAACCACATAAGTAGATATGTACATATGTACATACAGATGTCTCATATATGCATATAAATGGTATGTACTCACATACATACCTATATTTATTTGCCTTAAGTTGCTTTGTTGCCAATGCGCTGATGCGCCCCAAAGGTGGTATTATTTTGTAAAAATATTTTTTTCATATTTTTTTCATATTTTTTTTCATATTTTTTTCATATTTTTTTTATTATTATTATTTCGCTTAATACCACTAACGACGGCTCTTGTCTCTGTGTAGATGTGCGTGTGTGTGTGTCTGTGTACTTGTTCATAACCGCCAACAAAGGTGTCAGTTTTGACTGATTGAGTGACAAGTCTAACTGCTGTTGTTGTTATTGTTTTTGTAGTGTAGTGTCAGGTACTTGAGAGTGACGGTGTTTGTTGTTAAATTGAGAAAAGCATAGAAAGGAAGGGTCGATGCGGGGTTTTCGAGTTTTTAAATATTAAATTAAATTAAATTTTTTAAATCCTGAAAATTCAAACGTTCCAGTTTCACTTAAAATCTCATGAATTTTGCTTAGGAAATGAATTTATGGCTTCCGCTAGCCATAATTGATCTATTTCAAAAATGTTTTAATATACAATTCTACATCATTAGTGCATACATAAGCATGCACATACGTATTAACAACACACACATGCACATTCGCATTCATTTACCAATGATATGCAATTAATAATAAATTATTAAGTTTTTCGTTTGAACTTTCGATTTTCAACTGCACCAACGTCAGACCCCCAAAGGCAATGCGCGCTTAATGGTATGCCATTTATTATGCCAATATCCCTCGTATGCGCTTAATTTTGGAATTTTCTAACAGTTATGAATACATAATGCATCAATAAATGCATATATTAGTCATATGGCTGCGTATATATATATACATGAGAGTATGTATGTGTGCGCCGCAATATGCACTGAAACTCAAATACTCAAAAAAACATCAGCAGCGCATTGGAAATGCAATATCACAAACAAATCGTATTGAGTGTAGTTTAATTAAAAAATCGTGATCGTTGGCATGGATGCAGACATATACATATATATATTGGTTTGTATGTATTTATTGGTAATGGAAAACTGATAGTTTATTACCTGCGCGCTGCTCTATCGACTACCTCGTTGTCTGCTACCGTGGGTATTTATTTGTTATTTTTTGTTGTTGGTGTTTTTTTTTGTCCATATTAACAGTTGGTAGCATAGTTTACTAAATTTTTTAAAACTAATTTAATTAAGTTGAATTTAATTTTATTTAGTTAATTTTTTCATTCCATTTATTAGTTGTTTTTCCAGTTTAATTTATTTATTATAATTTTTTTTTAGTCTAAAATATTTTAATTTATTTAATTTAATAATTAATACTATATCAATTAAATAAAGGGCTCTCCATTTGGTGTCTTCGAAAGTGCAGGGTTATATTTTGACATTTGTCAAAATCAACTGTCAACCCAAGCTTGTTTTGTTTTCGCTAAAAGCCCGGCATTTATGAAAATGGATCGTCTAACAATCCGATAAAAATGTTGAAACCTTCAATAAAAAAAAAAAGGGTGAACAGGTGTAAAATTTTAAAGAAAGTGGAAAATACTAGATCGCTTACAGATACTTTAAGATCTGTGTATCATAGTTTTGCTCGTTCCACCACAAATGTCGCTGCTGTAGATACAAACGTAGCCTGAGATCCGAATTTGTACATTTCTCGCCGCTCTAAAAGTCCAGCTCAGACAACAACTGAAGCCAGCTAACCATACACAAAGCCTTACTTTACGTCTATTAAGTGCTTCTTCCAACAAGCAGTGGACCGTAATTTTCTTCCAACAAAATTTTCTTCAGCGACAAGGCATATTTTTCACTCGTTGTATATCTAAATAAACAAAATTTTCGCATTTGGGGCTCCGAGAATCCTCATTTAAATGAGGCGAAGCCATTACACATAAAACAGACTTACTCTCTGGTTCGCTCTTTAGGTCGGAAGTGTGATTGGACCATATTTCTTTGGGAAACGATAACGGCCAGACCGGCACGGTCAATTCGGAGCGTTCTGTTTATATGATAACCGATTTTTGTTTGCCTTTATGTGAAGATTCCAAGGAGATGGCATTCATTACGAGTAAATATGGCTTTATTGCGAAAGAAATTTCCCGGTCGCGTAATTTCTTGTCTTGCCAATGTCAATTGGCCACCGGGTTGACACCATTGGCCTTATTTTTTTTGGGGGGCTACTCGAAATATCGTGTACCTTTAACTCTTGAGCACTTGAAAACCAACATTCGTCAAGTCATGGCTGAGATACCGCCCAAAAAGTGTTTGAAAATTACATCAAACTGATCAATAATGTAGTCTTTCACAGATAGTGCCACAGTGTGGAATTTTTTTCAGTTATTTAATTTTTATTTAGATTTTTTTTTACATTAAAAATCTCTCTTTCCATGCGTGGAGAAATCAGTTAGTTTTTAATTTTTTTTTTAGAACTTTTACAAATATGAGCTTCCCCAACACAAATTTGAAATATTTTGAAACCATAAAATATTTGCAAAATCGCGCATATTTGAAATACACATACATGCATTAGTGTATATATTCGCTTCTCCGGATTTCGCAATCACAATAAATTAAAGAAATAACAGAAATACAACTAAAGTGCAGTAAAAACAAAATTAAAAAAATAAAAAACAGAAAAAACACCAGCAAATATTGGCGGGAAACTCCAATTTCAATTTGAATTTACTGGATATTTTCGTGTAAATTAACACGCAGCAACAAGCTCTTTCAGCCTGCAAACGACAAAATATCATATATAAATATATAGTCATGTATGTATGTATGTATTTTTGTGTTTTTTTTTATTTTTATTCATTTTTTTTGCTAAAGTAAACATTTGGTGTGTTAATAAAAATATTATTTTTATGTATCATATAAAATGTGCTCAAATATAACGGTCAGTCAAAAATATAAAAAAATGTAAATAATAAAAAATAAAATAATAAATTGCCGACAACGCGCCGCACCTCAACTGGCGAATTTATTTTGTATATTTACACGAAAGAAATATATATATAAGTAGTATTGTATAACGAATTGCGTATGAAAAAAAATGCGCAAACGCAAATAAATGCCTGAAAAAATAAGCAAAAAGCAAAAGAAGTCAAAATAAAATATGAAAAATTGAAAAAAAAAATTATAAATTATAAAAAATTTGCCAAAAAGTAAAAAATCAGCAACGCGCACGTAAAATATTCGTTCATTGGCCTTTTATTGTGCGATAGAAGAAGAAGAAGAAGAGGTAAAAATCTGCTTATAAAATATTCAAAAACGCTTTAAATATGTATATAATTCAAAATCGAAATAGTTTGCTCACATATTTTTTTGTGGAAACATACACATTCACACATAACATACTCGTTTGCGGACATCACTGTTAGGCAAGTTGGAAAATTAATTGCACTTTCATTTGTTTGATACGCAAAACGTGGTTAACCTTAATTTGTGGCGGTAGTCACAAGATTGACAGACCATTGCGGATGAATAAATAGCAGATGAATATACAGATAGACAGATAGACAGATAGACAGCTAAACATAAAGACAACAGGCAACAAGCTGTTTGCATACATGCCGCGGCATTACTTGATCGAAGCAGTGAAGCAGTGAAGCAGCGAACATATCACTGATCTAACGGTCAAGCACTTTTTAAGGCAAGCACACAGTCAAATCGATAGCGGAGTGTACTCAGTGAAAGCGACAGCGGCGAGTACTCTGATGAAATATGACGAACTAGAGTACAGAAAAATATGTTAGTTTTGAGTGCTCATTTCGAAAAAACAATATTTATTTAAAAAATGTCTGCCTATCATCTCTCTCTCTTTGCTCTTTGTGTGACATAAGAAAGTGGAACAGGAGTTTTTTGTGAAAAGTTTCGAGTCCCAATATTGCCGCCATTCGAAACAATTAGTAAACTTCTCTTCTTGACTTCTTCAGTTTTTTTTCCATGCACAAACAAAAGAATGACTATCGACTAGTAAAATTACAACACCAAGCTTATTCAAAGCTGATTTTTTTACGCTACTTCATAAGTTAGTCGCTCGAAGCTTGGTTATGGCAAACATCCAGTTCGAATAAACCCTCCGCTCCAGCTTTTTATCATTCTCAGTATCTAATTGGTATTCCAGATACAGCTCAATTAAGTTATTTTGTCTTAGATTCTTCTTGGAAACATTAACTCTCTTTTAATTGTTTCGCAGATGTTTGAATTTGAAGACGCTGGTGGTTCGTCCAGCTCAGCCTAGTATTTTTCGAGAAACGGACTAAAGTGTTCAGCTCGTTTAAGCATTGTTTCGTCAACGCAATCTATCTCCATGATTTCCAGTATGTTCTTAGGAAGAAGTCTATAAATCATTGTCTTGGGCGATCATGATCTCCCTGCCATCGTTTATGTCTCATTAATCGTAGAGAAATACTTGTGATCTTCCGCGATCACTCTCTCTAAGGATAGATTGTTTGCTTTCACCGGTCTGTTAAATCTTTCGTTTCTCTCTCAGACGCGGCACGTCGTTTTTTGCACAGAATATATATATTAATTAATTGGTCGTGGAGAATATCAAATAATTTTTCAAAGGAGGTGAAAAGTCGGTCCAATCCGCTAACGAGGAAAGATCGTTTTTGCTTATGATTGATCCATCGAAGAAGACTTTGAGCCCGAAAATACTACCAACATATAGTTACTCAATGGCCTGCTCTCTACTTCACTACGTGCTCACCCTAAACTCCACCAGCTAACGGCATACACAAGTCCACATATACGCGCTACATTCATGAGTAAATGTGTGATATTGAACGTGTAAGCATTTGAAAAGATTTCGCGCATGCGCGCTTGAGGCTTCAGCTCAACAACAACAGTGACTACAACTAGCTGCCGCAGTAGCTTAACCGGCGATCATAGGCAAATCAAAGTTGAAAAGTAAATTCAATAAGCGAAGGTGGATGCTTGAATGGTTGGTCTGATGGTTGACTGCTGGTTTCAGCAGCGCCGGCTTCATTGGTCACTCTCACAATCCAACGTTGTTTGTAGAGCTCACATAGAGTCCATCATAAGTTTTGAAAAGTGAAATTAGCGTAGCATATTGGTTGTGCAAATAAATAAAAAATATATTTATCTACATCTACATACATACATACATACATATTAAATGCGCAAACAATTGTACATTGATATCTGATGGGGTCGTTCTCGAAAAAAACCAATATTTATTGATGCCTGTGAATTATGTTTGTTATTTATCTGCGCAAGCATTTTACTGTAAAGCTACTGTTATTTTTTGCGGGGCTGAATTACTTTTACTTAAGTTTTTTTTTTTTTTCTTTTTTTTTGTTATTAAAATTTTACATTAATCTCTTTTCGTTTTCTCTTGCGCCATTAGCAATTGTCTTGTACAACTTTTGATTTCCACTCGTTTTTACCCTATATTTTTGTAATTAATTTTGGAGTATTTACTTTCAAGAATTTCAACAACAAAAATATAGAAAATCGAATATTTGGAAAAAATTTTGGAGGAAAAAGTGAGCCAAATATGCTGGAGGCTCTGTAAAAAATCTCAAATTAAAATTAAGCAAAATAAAACGCAATAATATATACTAAAACAAAATGGAATAAAATATAAATAGGTAAATATTAAATAAATGATAATAAAGTTTTGCATTATATGTGAAATACTACACCTCCCAAATGAACCCCTCGTGGATTTCTGCAAACTTCGAACCATTTGAGGTAATTTTCGACCACATATTGGATGGTATCTCAGCCATAATTTGACGAATTTTGATTTTCCAGTGCTCAAAAGTTAAAGGTTTATCCGCATAGGCACGGTCTTTCGTGTAGCGAAACAAAAAAGTCCCACCGGATCAAATTGCACGATCTCAATGGCCAATTGACATCGCCAAGACGAGAAATTACGCGAACGGGAAATTTCTCATGCAATAAAGCTATATTCGCTCGTGTTTTATCGCATTTGCCACCATCTCATTAGAACCAGATAGTATCCTGGTCGTGTTCTTCAAATGCAGGTTAAAAAATGTCAGTTGTCGTACGAACATAAGCTCCGAATTGACTGTGACCATCTCGCCGTTATCGTTTTCAAAGAAGTAATGTCTAACCACGCCATCTGACCAAAGAGCACACCAGAGAGTAATTTTTTTCTTAGGTGTAATGACCTCTCTTAAATTATTTGATGCTTCTCGTAGGCCCAAATGCCACAATTTTGCTTATTTACGTATTCACCGAGTGAGAAATGTGCCTAGTCGCTGAAGAAAATTTTGTTAGAAAAATCGTAGTTCACTGCTTCTTGTTCCAGCGCCTAATCGACGTAACTACGGTGTTGAGAATGGTCAGCTGGTTTCAGTTGTTATGTGATCTTAACTTTATATGGATGTAGGTGTAAGTTCAAGTGAAAAATACGTCATAATGTGCCGTAAGAAGGTCCCAGCTCTTGAGAACGTCACTTTCGAAACCACTAAATGGCTAATTCTTTATGGCATGTCTGTAAATCTTTTGAAAGTTAAAAAAAGTTCCTACAAAAGTCTTCACCTTAATTTAGATGATATTATTTTCGAAAAATCTCGAGAACCGCGATAATAAGTTTGCCAAAGTTTACAGGTTTTATGATATCTCAATAGCATGTTCCGGCTCTGATTAGCTGGTTCTTTCGTTTTAGGTTGATATCGCTGAGAGATATTTCGGACGGTATGAGGCAGATAAAATACATAAAATTTCGAACTCGACATTGGGATGGAAGCATGACACTGCCATTGAGGATAGCTTCAATGCACTAATAAAAAAATTTCTCATAGCAAGGACGCGGTGATGCACGAGTTGCATCGTAAGGAACGAAGGGATGGAAATTCGGGAAAGAGTGTAAAATTTCGAGCAGGCTGGGAGAAGCTTTCGGATAAGCGAAATGAAAATGCATTTTGTGAAAGTCCTACCTGGTCTTGCTTTAATTTAATCAGTTTTCAATGGAAATTTTGCTTAATAGTATTGAAAAAAGCGAACAGATTTCGAAAATCAATGTTTTTTTGAATTGTTTAATTTATTTTTTTTTTGAATTTTTAATTTTTAATTTAATTTTTTATTTTTTTTTTTGCACTGGAAGGTCAAGGTAATGTTGACTCATTTTTTCGATTATCGCTATGTAGTGCTCTGGGGATCCCTTCCAGATGGTCAGATGGTAAGTAAAGAATATTATTCCCAACGTTATGCGGCGTGTGAGGGAGGTAAATCATGGAAAATATGACATCTGTGAGAAGAAAACTGCTGATTTGTTTTTTTTTTTGTGTGAGAAAGTACACCTAAAAGGAGATGATCGGAAAAATTTCAGGATGGTATGATCAAATCAGGTCGGTGATATTCAAAATTTTGATTTTTTATAAAGTGCAAATTTTCAAATTTTCAATAAATGGTAACTAGAGAGACTTGAGAAGGCTTTGCACCAGAATAAAATTTCATCTGAAGGAATTTTTGCTCAGAGTCTCAACAAGTGTCAAGGAATTTGTATGCATAAAAAAATATTTTATGTTTATTGATCAATTTCTGGTATTTTCCTGAAAGAATCCATATATTTTTCTTCAAATATTTTTTCCTGACTTTGATAGTTGCATATTTTCTAATACAAACCTAGGCTTCACCCTGTATTTTGTGCCTAATTGAATCAGCGTGTCATCCTCTAATTAATATAAATTATGCAATCGTAAAATATAAAATTTTAAATGCCACAGCTCACCGTTATATATATATATATGTATGTACGCAAGCACTCAATTCGATTCTAACGGTTATGCAAAAGCAATGTGATTTGTTGTGTTGTGTCTATGAGCTACTTCGTGCAGCAGCGCGGATTAATTAGCAGTAAAGAATAGGTGCAACATGGGCACTTGAGCAACAACAACAACAACTGAAGCTAACATGAAAGCACAGGAAAAAAAACTATTTTATTGCATAAAAAAATCGCATGCAATATGCGTTTGAATGCAATGGCGAACGCCACAGTGATTATAATTTAAAATAATGGAATTGTTTTTTCAATTAGTTCTTCAGCGATTTTAATGCACTTGCATGTGTATGTTTGTTTGTGTGTCTATTTGTAGGTGTGCAATAATATCTTTTGTGATGCTACAGTAGTTAGTTCACTATGATTTTTCTTCAAACAGCGCGTTTGCAGAGGAAAAAAATATTTCTAATCAAAAAAATTGCTATAAAAAATTGCATAAATAAATAAGCCAAACAAGCTGCTGATTTAATTAATGCAATGAGCGTTTTTTAATGGTGTGTACTTGTTTAAATTTTCTTCTGCAATTTTTTTTTAAATTGCATAATTTTATTAACCACATTTAATAATTAGGGTGGGGCGAAAAATGTGATGTTTTTGTGCTATATAGTCCCCAATACAACCGGTTTGGTTAGATATGAGGTACTTCTTTCAATAATAGCCTTCTTTGACAGATCACGCCTGAGTCGTCTCAAGCTGTCATAATATTTTTGTTTCGCTCGCTTCGCTCAACTTATGATCAACATAATCGGTCTACTGAGCGTACTATTCGCAACACCATCATACATCTTGAGACCGAATAGACGACGTCCAGCACGCATTGAAGAAAATATAGCGACCGTAGCTGAGAGTGTACACGAAGACCGTGGAGAGTCGTTCGCAACAACTTGGACTGACGTATGAAACAACTTGGCGCATTTTAAATCGATATTTTAAATTAAAAGCGTTCAAAATACAGTTTGTGCAAGAACTGAAGCCGCTTGAGCTTCGCTCTATGGGCTCTTGAAAAGTTCCAAGAAGATCCGACGGTTTTCGAGCCAAATTCTGTTCAGCGATGAGATATATTCTGGCTCAATGGATATGTAAACAAGCAAAATTGCTGCATTTGGGACAAAGAGCAACCTAAAAAGATTCAAGAGCTGTTATTTCATCCAGAAAAAAAACGGTTTGGTGTGGTTTGTAGTCCATTGGAATCATCGGTCCATATTTCTTCAAAATTATGCCGGTGAGAACATAATCGTCAATGGCGACCGTTATCGCGCCATGATAACCGACTATTTAATGCCTGAAAATGAAGCTCGTGATCTCCGCGAGATTTGAATTAAACAAGACGGAGCCACTTCCCACACATCGCATTAATCAATGGATTGAGAGAACACTTCGGTGAGCAGATAATTTCACGTTGTGGGCCGGTGATATCACACTGTTAGACTTTTTCCTATGGAAATATGTAAAGTCTAAAGTCTATGCGGACAATCCCGCTTCGATTCAGGTTTCCTTGGAGCGAAACATCACGCGTGTCATTCGTCAGTTACCAGATGAAATGCTCTAAGGAGTCATCGAAAATTGAACAGATCAACAGATGGACCATATGAGGCGTGGCAACAGCCAGCATTTGAAACAGATAATCTTCGAAAAATAAAGCCCAAAAATGTGCTTTCGAATGATAATAAACATTTCTCATTAAATTTGAATTTTCTGTTTTTTGTTTTCTTTAAAAAGTAGGGAACCTCGAAATGGATCAACCCAACTAAAAAAAAAATTATAATTCGGCCATAAATGCATTTAAAATTTGTATTGAGAAAAAAAAATGATTTTTATCTTTGATTTTGTGGTTTTGTTTTTGTTTTCTTTACATTTTTATTATTATTTTTTTTGTGTTTGACTTATGCTCAATTGCCACAAGTGCCTTTTGCCGCATTTGCTATTGACATTGTTATTTTTGTTCACAATCACGTGTTGTTGTAATTTTTTATTTTTTGTTTTTGTTGTTGTAACGTATTTTGTTTACTATTTTGGGCTTTTTTCACAAATGTTGACTTCAATACCTCAACTGCGGCAACACGCTGTTAGTATTATATGTGAATCTCTTCTTCTTCTTCTTCTTCTTCATTTTTTTTACCAACCTCTTCTTCTTGCCACTGTTATTGCATGTACTTCAATCATATTTTCTTTATTTTTTGTTTAATATTAAATAATATTTTTTACAAAAAAAAAAACAGATTTTCATTTAAATTTACACTACACGTTTAAGTGCCAAAACACGAGCAGGAAATTAAATTAAAAAAATGCACGTCAGCAAATTTCAATACAAAAAAGCAGTTAAGATTTTAAATGCAGGCAAAAAAAATGGAAAAATATTAATTTTTTTCACGCCTCTACACGCGCATAATTTCTGCATCCATACAATATTGTAACAATAACAACAATAAATTCATAGATCCGTTACTATTGCCACTTTTGCTGCTGCGGCTGCTGACCTTCCACCGTTAATTACTTAAACATAGTATTCGTGCCTTGAGTGTTGATTGGTTGGATTTTTTGATTTGTTGCACGCGTTTTGAGTGCTAAAAAATCATTAAAAAAACTAGATACTTCAATTGAGTGCAATTGGCGCTGGAGTGGGAAAATATATATTTGTAAAATATGAAAAAAAAAACAGTTATATACATACATATAATTATAATATTTTTTTGGCTTTTGCTCTTATGTAATCCGCTATTGTTGTAGCACAATAAATTAATACAGTTACAAGTGTGTTGCGCATACACGTTGCATTGACTCAAGGACATTTGTGATCTCAGCGTCTTTTATGTGCTGTTGTGTGAGGTTTTCTTTTTTTTTTTTGATTTGGAATAAAATTGGTTCACTGCCTGCTTTGCGTGTTACGCGCGCATACTTATGTACACATACTTGTCTATATACACATAAGTAATCAAAATAAGTTTCTTTTAAATTAGTTGGTAATTTGCGGTTTTCCCGTCGAACTAATTTTCATAAAGCACATAATGAGAATTTGATTGAAACCGCTATAAAAAGGCACATTCTTTTGTATTATGCATACCTTCGAAACTGGCATAATGGAATTTCTTGGACAATAAAATAATATATCACTATCTATTTTCAATGTCAGGTATTAATTTAAATTTCAAAACCAATTCCAGAACTCATTAAAAAAACTTAACTTGGTCATAAATAGAAAGAACCACTAACCTTGACAATCATTTCTTTTGTTGTATAATTAATTAACTATTTAATTTTTTAATTATTTTTTGGTTACTTAATATTATTTCCTATAATTTACTATTATTTTTATTTAACTTAAGTTTATTTCTTTTTATTTTATTTTATTTTTTAATTTTATTTATCTATTGTTTTTTTTTAAATTTTTTTTTATTTTATTATATTTTTATTTTATTTATTTTGATTCATTTTTTTATTTTTTAATGGTTTTTTTTTTAATTTATTTTAATTTTTAAATTTCTTTGCTTTAATTTATTTAATTTTATTTATTTTAATTTATTATATATTTTTTAAATTATCCAATATTATATTTTATTTTATTTAAGTTTATTCAAAATTATTTATTGTTATTATCTATTTAATTTAAGTAAGTTTACTTTTATTTAATTTTATTTTGAATAAAAATATTTAATTTTTTTATTTTATGTATTTTGTTTTTATTTTATTTTATATTATTTTATTTTATTTTATTTTAAAATTTTTTTTTTATTTTTTTAAATTTATTTTATTTTATATTATTTTATTTAATTTTTTTTTAATTTTTTTTAAATTTAATTTAATTTAATTTAATTTAATTTGTTTAATTTTATTTTATTTTTTTATTTTTTTATTTTTATTTTATTTTTTATTTCATTCAATTTTATTTTATGTTATTTTATTTTATTATATATTTTATTTTATATTTATTTTATTTTAATATCTTTTTTTTATTTATCTATTGTTTTTTTTTTCAAATTATTTTATATTATTATATTTTAATTTTATTTATTTTGAATTAAATTATTACTATTTTTAATGGTTTTTTTATTTAAGTTTAAACTTTAAATTTCTTTGTTTTAATTTATTTTATTCTTCTTTTAATTATTTTCTTATATATTTTTTAAATTATCCAACATTATGATTTTACTTCATTTAAGTTTATTTAAATTTTTTATTGTTATTATCTATTTAAGTTATGTTAGTATGCTTTTATTTTATTTTATTTTGAATAAAAATATTTTATTTATTTTTTATTTATTTTAATTATTTTTTTGAATTTTAATTTATTTTTATTTTTTATATTGTATTATTTTTATATTATTTTATTTTATTAAATTTTTTTTTTTAATTTTTTTTTTTAATATTTTTTTATTTTTTATTTAATTTATTTTAATTTAATTAACTTTTTTTAATTTTATTTTTTGAAATTTTATTCTGTTTTCGGTTTTTTATCTTATTTTTTTATTTATTTTTTATTAAATTAAATTTATTTTTTACTTATTTTTTATTTTATTTTTTTAAATTAAATTTTAATTAAAATTTTGTATTTCTTTAAGTTAATTTAGCAAAATTTCTCTTGAAATATCATACCAAACTGTTAATTGCCCGTGCTAACGCTTAAAACAGTTATAAAAGGTGGCTATGTAACAGACATATAATGTCAATTGGAAAGTCCCTGGCCTACCACAGCAAAATATATTTTTAGTTCCCTTTAGGGACAGTACGCTGATTATAGCAACCCCCCAACTCTTCGATATCATTTTTGTATTGCGATTTGTCCTTTGTTTCAGAATAAGCCTCAGTTTCGGCGATCACCTCTACATTCGAAGAAAATTTCTCCCCAGCGCGCATTGATTTTGAGATTTCAGAACAGGGAATAGTCGCTGGGGAGCAGAACTGAAGAATACGGTGAATGCGGCAGCGATTCGAAGCCGAATTCATGGATTTTCGCCATCTATTTTACTGACTTGTGACATGATGTATTATCTTGGTGAAACAGCACTTTCGTTTTCTTCAAATGCGACTGTTTTTCTTCTATTTCGTCTTTCAGACGGTCTAAAACTGTTATGTAATAGTCACTGTTGATGGTACTCCCTTCGTTTTTCAAGGTAGTCAATGAAAATGATTCCATGTGCATTCCAAAATACAGGCGTCATAACCTTGCCAGCCGACTGTTGCGTTTTTCCACGCTTTGGAGCTCTGGGTTCATCGTGTGTAATCTACTCGGATGACTGTCGATTGGACTTCGGAGTGAACTGATGGAGCCATGTTTCATCTATTGTCATATATCGTTACAAAAAATCGGGTTTGTTACGCTTGAACATCTCCAAACACTGTTCCGAATCATCAGCTCGTCGTTGGTACCCACTTTGCACAGAGCTTTCTCATACCCAAATATTCATGAATGATATCATGTACACGTTCCGTTGGTACCTTTAGAGTGTAGCAGGTACTGTTCGTTCAATCTCAGTCATTCGAAATTATTTTGTGGATTTTTTTTTATTCTTTCGTCGGTAACAATATCTTTTGGGCGCCCACTGCGTTCACCGTCTTCGGTGCTCATTTCACCACTTCTGAACTTAGCATTACCAATCCTTGATGGTGGATTTCCCTGCGGCAAGATCCGGAAACTCATCATCAAGCCAAGTTTTTGCTTCGCTTCAAAAAGCATTATCCGACACGCGTTATACACGCGCCTGTTGAAGGTTAGGGCTAACTAAAAATCATATGGGTTTTCATTCTAGTAGCGCCTTCTATGTGCCAGGCTGGGGACTTTTCAATTGACCTGTTACATAACTACTTTATTTCCTCATTTCCGACAAGTAATTAAACGAATGTGTCAACAAGCGCCAACAAAAAGTGCTGCACTTACATATGCGCACATACATACATATGTAAGTGCAACAATAGCGACAAAGTGCCAGCAAAATCATAACCATGAAAATGCACTGACCCAACGACATGACATGGCTAAGACGACGACGAGGGAACAACAACAGCAAGAACAGCACTCTTTTTGTTTAGAGCTTAATAAGAAAGCATATTGGTATGTATGTATGTATGTAGGTAGTGCCGCTGCACTGCGGCGCCATAGTTCAAATTATGCACACATACCTACAAACATATGTTTTTCCATACATTCACGGTTAGTAAACACTTTAGTATTGGCCTGACTCGGCATATACGCCTGACGCCAGCTTACCTGCTGCCGCTGAAAATCAATAAAATGCAGATTATGCACAATTTCGAGCAATTAAAATGTGGCGTGTAGCGTTTTTGCTTTGTTTTAAATTTTTGAATTTTGAATTTTTAATTTTTTATTTTTTATTTTTTTGTTCAAGCAACAGTCCACCGCCAACAATTAGAACTTTACATAAATACAAAAATTAAAAAAAAATTGCCAACCATGCTCCGCGCATATTTGCCTGCCTTTGTTGTTGTTGTTGTAATATTAAAAAAAAAGTTGAGCATAATTTTTTAAGGTTTGTAATTTTAATCGAAGTACAAACAAGACGCCGGTAAACATATTTGCATGCAAGCCTCCAGCACAGCGAAAGGCACTCCCGGGGCAGGCAAACAAAGCTTACGCTAAGCACATCATATCACCGCGATGTTTGTTGTAGCATACATATATATAACAGTTGTGTGTTTGTGTGTTTGTATGTATGTTATCTTTGCATATTTCTTTATATTGGCAATTAAATGCGCAATATTTGTTGTTTTTTGGCTGTTTGTTGCTGTTGTGGCCTGTCATGCACCGTTGGTGGCGCCTCTATCTGTTGCTACCGTCGCTGTTCGCATATGTATGTATGTGTGTATGCAGTGTTGTGTTTGTGCAATCAAATTTGCATTGCATGCCATCGTGTTTGACATAGGGAAAGGGGCTCAGCATGGCTTTCTAAAGCTTCAACGGCGGCGCATGCATGTAATAATAATTACATTCGCGATTAATTTCTTGCCATTGGCAGTTGCAAGCGGAGCCTGTTGCAGTAGTTAACACTGTCGGTATGATTCGAAAGCTTTTTAGTTTCCATCTCAATGCCTCACTAATAAGCGCGGTGTCAAAGGTTTTTTTTTGAAAGATCCTGCATGTAAGGTTAACGGAAATTGGGCTCGCAAGGGCTAATTGGTTGCCAGTGTGCTGAATGGAATGAGTAGAGCCGTGGCGAAAGATGAAATGCTTTTGAGTTCATTTTGAGTCGCAATGAACTGGTGAGGCACGAGCTACTTTAGTAGTCGAAAGCAGTACGAAGAGCGGGAATTTTACCAGAACCTCAGACGGGATATCTGTCTCATCTAATCAAGTGTTTTCTACAGCATGAAGCATTGAGATCTAGTCAGACGCGGATACTGTAGACAATCGACTAATTTCTTAGCCACCGATAACTGCTCTGAGTGTGCCGTCAGAAGACTCCGTGGGACTCACAATCTTCCAAGGGTTGGCTGTTTGCTACAGGATCTTTGAACCACCGTAGACGTGAACTTTTATACAACGAAACTGAGTGCGATGATCAGTTTGAGAGACACCTATCGGGTGCGCACAATTGATTCCGAGTTCCGATTCAGTCCGATGAAATCTTTTCCAAGTGGAAGCGATTGCAATTAAGAGTTTGATAGAACTACTTCGTCGCAGTGGCTCTACAGTTAAGGAGAATAATATTTATTCATATTTTCTGCCCTCATCCATGCTTCTGGCTTACTCTAACCTTCTTCTTTTTAATTGGCGTGGGTTCCATTTAGGCGCGTCAACAGTAGTACGTTAGTCGCTTCTCTTTATCGAAGCTCAGCGCCAATTGCTTTTCTATCCTATATTTCTGCCGACGAGTACTCTATTCAATATCAGCGGGCAGGGACAGGAAGCCGATGGGTTGCGCATCACCTACGTGTTTCATAGTAGATCGAGAGTGCTCACAGTTTTTCAGCTTTGACCTATCTCTATTCGTTACGGCGAAACTTGAGTTGTTTGGAAGAGCATAAAATAGAGTTTTCCAGCACTTTCTCCTCGAAGACGTTTTGAAGAGTAGTGTGTTAAACGAAAACTATTGCGACAGCTCGTAACTGACCTCACAATGCTTCACATGTTTGCTAGACCTCAAAATTCTTTCGAAATATATAAAGGGGACCCGTTAAGTGGATGACGGCAGTTAGAGATTCATAGATTCTTAGAGGTTTTGATAAAAGGCTCCTGCAGAAGATTATGCAAATCCGAGAGCTGATATTCAGGGAGCGTTAAGGAATATATTGTAAATGATATTGTGTAGCTCAGAACAGATTTTCGGCCAAGCTTCTCCTCCAATTTGTGGTAGGCGTCTCGATGTTTGAGGCCCCCGCAGTTTATTTTAAGCCGCCTCCGAACGGCCGATGGATTTCTATGAGGAGCTTTTATTTTATGCCAGAAATACACACGTAGGGCTAGCATTCCCCGCCGTGGGGCGACCGTAATAAGAAAAATTAACTTATTTTTTTATATGAATATATAAATAACACTTCGGACTCGAAAGCTGGCCTTCCGATTAACAGTATGCAATGCTATACACTCGGTTATTGCGGCCAGCGAGCCCTTACAATCCTAAAAGTTTGAGATCGGCTCTAAATCGGAACAGTTGGCTTGAAAGATGATTTCAGATAATATTTATGGTGAGAGATCAGCTCAGTTCTAGAGGAAACAAGACAATGCGGTGTTTTTAAACTTTAAGCGTGGGCACGCCATTAACAATTTGTATTTTTTTTGGAAAAAATCGATTGAGAAATAATATTTTTTTTCATATTTATAGTAGAATTTTCTTTCATTAACTTTATTCGCCTAATTTTTGAATCAAACCACTTTTTTTTTAATTTAGTTTGATTTAAATTACCAAAACTTTCGCTAGAATTCCAACTATCTCCTTTCACAACCTCAGTGGACCAATTAATTAATTTAACGTAATTTCAGCGCTTTAAAAAATAGTAAAATTTTGCTCTTAGTACAACGCAGCGATATAACAACCATTAAATTAGTTTTTTTTTTATGGAAAGTTGAAAATTTGTGTGGAAACAAAGTGAAGGCAACAAATTTGATGTTAAATTAGCTGCAACTCAAAAGTGCTGATAAGCAGAGTCGTACAATCGAATTGCATAGAAAACTAAATTTATTTTCAATTTATTTCAGCGTTATTTTTTTTTTTTTTTTTTTTTTTTGAAAATCAATCACTTTCACTCAGAAAAACAAAAATTTTCTTTTGATATTTCGTTTTTTTTTTTATCAATTTAATGAGCGTTAAAATCCGTTGTTTATGTAGAAAAATCACACTTTTGGTTATACGAGTATACATCAATATATTTTCAAAATGTTATCAGCGCCAAGTCATTTTAACACTTTCGAAAATAAAAATCATTCGAAATTAATAGTAAAAGTCCCAAACTAAATAAATAAAAACAGTAAAAAGATTAAGAAAAATATTGAAAAAAAGCGCTAAAACGAGAAGTGTAAACAATGGCCTCAGCGCAAGCTACGAAATTGAGAGATTTTCGTTTCGAAAATTAAACCATTATGGAATACAATCAGCATAAATTGCTTTTGTGGCTTGGTTTATTTGTTTAGATTGCGGCGTTTTGTTGTTGTTGTTGTTTTTCTAGGCTTTTTATACATTTTTAATGCAAATGT
Source organism: Neoceratitis asiatica (assembly GCA_030068015.2). Taxonomy (NCBI): domain Eukaryota; kingdom Metazoa; phylum Arthropoda; class Insecta; order Diptera; family Tephritidae; genus Neoceratitis; species Neoceratitis asiatica. Next base: position 81,955,636 of record CM061527.1, on the reverse strand, counting down.
CGTAAAGTGCAAATTGATTAATCTCATTCAAACACAAAATGCAGGTGGGCTTGCGCCATGCTCGATAGCGCCTACATCGCCTGCTCCCCCTCTTAGTCACTGTTCCCCAGCATAAGCTGTCGTCAATAAAAATGTTTGAGGCTTTTAGTTGCTCATTAGTTGCATTGCATGCCATTAAATGCGGTAATGTGGGCAATCGAAATGTTTTATTTTTATTTTTATTTTTATTTTTATTTTTTAATTTTTTTCTATTTTCCTGCTTTTAGTCGCAGCTCTTTGTAGGCGCGTCACTTCGTTGGTGTCTACCAAACGATTAATCACTATGATAAGCATTAAGATTTTCTTTAAGTGGCAGTTGTAACAAGTAAATGCATTTTTACACATACACACATACATACCACTATATAGCGGTGCATGTATGTTAGTTTTCTTTAGTTGGCGGCATGCGCCTTTGTTGGCCATACGCCAAAATTAGGTTGAAAGTGCATTAAAAAAAAAAACACTGTAGAAGTGATGCGGCTGATTGAATGTCTGTTATTTGAAGAAAAAGTAAAATTAATACTTGCATACAATTATAACACTGTCCTAAGTGGCAAAGTATTGGTATTGAGATAATATTGGCTTTTGAAGAGCATGTGATATGCAGCGCAGTGACTTTCATTTAGCAAATTTTATACGAATTTATGGCGTGCGTCATTTACAATTTAAATGTGAAAAATTATGCCTTTTTTGAGCTTAAAACAGTGCCTGATTAAATATCGAAACATATCATTTCTTAATCATTTGCATCATATGATCTCTCAACATGTGATCTCGTATCACCTCTATATAATTCTGAGACATTTTTAGTTTAATTTCATTCGTAAATATTAAAAATTAAAAACTAAAATTAATACTTGTAGGTAAAATAATATTTTTATAATATATATGTACTGCCACAAGGCGCAATACCAGCGTAGAAATTTGCCATTTGATATGATTATGTGATATAGATCATGCGCATTTAACAATTCGCTTAAATTTTTGAAAAATTCCTTTGTCAGTTGAATTAGTCTATATGTAAATAAACTGAGTTTGACCTCAGAAAGTGTATGTATCATTTGATTTTCTTTCATATCACTTGAACAAAACTTAAATCACATGATACGCGTTTAATATCATATGATCACGAATCACATCACTGATATGTAGAATAATGCATTTTTTTCGAATTCTATTCACTGTCGTTAATATTTTATCTCAAAAAAATACTTAATTTTCTTTTAATTCACATCGCATGAACTTAATTTAAGTCACATGATATAATATCATATGATCTCAAACCACATCACTGATTCAATAAAGTATTTTTTTTTCAAATTCCATTCGCAATCATTATTTTCAATGAATTTGGTTTAAAAAAATACATAATTTGCATTCAAGTCACATCACCTGAACTTTATTTGAGTCAGATGATATAATATCATATGATCTTGAAGTACTTCACTGCTTCAATAATTTATTATTTTTTTTTTCAAATTCTATTCACAATTATTATTTTACATGAATTTTGTTTCAAAAGATAAATAATTTTCTTTCAAATCACAAGTCACCGGAACTTAATTTAAGTCACATGATATAATATCATATGATTTGTAAGTACATCACGAATTCAATAATGTATTTTTTTTTTTCAAATTCTATTCTCAATCATTATTACTGATGAACTAGGTTTCAAAAAATGCATGATTTGCATTCAAGTCAACTCACCTGAACTTAATTTGAGTCACATGTTATAATATCATATGATCTCGAGACACATCACTGATTCAATAAAATATTTATTCCAAATTCTATTCACAATCATTATTTTCCATGAATTTTGTTTCAAAAAATACATAATTTGCTTTAAAGTCATATCACGTGAACTTAATTTAAGTCACATGATATTCTATCATATGGTGTTTAATCATATAATTGCTACAAAAATGTATTTTTTTTCGATTCAAAATCATACTATTGGTATTTATATGCATTTATATGAAGATTTATTACCACATTTCGCTTTAAGAAATATTATCGTAAAATTTATGTAGCTGATGTGATGTTATGTCACATGTTGCTTTATGGTATGATTACCAGCAAAATTTAATTTTGTTTCAGCTGATTTATTTGAAATATACATTTTTTAAACATTATTTGGCACACACAAAATTCGTACAATCAAAAAAAAATTTTTTTTTAAATCACATCAAATGATCACAAGTTAGCCATGCGCGAGAGATCACGCTAAATGCGATTTTTTAACAAATGATAATTTTTCATAAATTATTGAGGAAAAAATTATATTTTTGGTTTGGCTTAATAGAGTTTTTTTTTGTACATTTTTCGCCAACAATAAATTTCAGAAATCAATATTTCCAAATATTTTTTTTTTCTTTTCTCTTCAAATCGGTGACCTTCCACCTCAAATATTATTAATTTCATATTAATTTTTCTTATGCCCAATGATTGGGTGAAAAAAAACAAATGTTAAGCTCCCTTTGCTTTCAACGCAAAAATCATATGAAACTAAATTTGCTTTTGTTATTTGTTGGGCCTCTGTGATTTCAGCGCATTGTGGCTTTTTATTGAGAATTCTCCAAAGACCACACGCATGTACGGGTTTCGATGTTATGAAACACAAATACATACACAAAAAATGACTATTATTCATATAAATGTATCCAGTTATTGTATGATTGCCTCAATTTATGTATGTATGTACATGCACAAATCGATCGACCACTACAATTTGGGTCACCACAACAAGTTGCTTATTGACCGTAAATATTTATATATGAAATGCAATTGTAAATCAAATAATAAAAATTATTGAAAACAAAAATAATAATGAAGAAAATAATTTTATTAAATTACAAGTATGTATATAGCGCAGGCTTGCTTGGGTTGGCGCATAATTAAGAATGCAAATGCCAAAAATTAAAATATTTTCCCAGACTTCACCGCAAAGCAAGCAAAAATTCCAAACTCAAATTCCAAGAAATTGCAAATATGTATTTTGTACATTTGTTAAGCTTAATTAAAGCAAGCAATTGAGTGTAGTTAATAAATTTTAATAAATCTGAGAACTTTTGAACATTTTAATTCAATTCAAGGCAAATATCAATAAATTATCATTTCAGTTTTATTATACCACAAGAATTTTATTAACTTTGTGCTTAATTGAAGCATAAGCGACAACAAACCAAGCATACAAAATTTTATTTAGAAATGAATATTAAAATTTTCATACATTTTACATGTCTACATATTTGCATATATGAATATTAATAAGTAACTCATTGTTGTAATTTTGTTGTCTTAATAATATAAATGAGATGAAGCTTAACAGAGTTTTTTTAACGAAGCAAATTGTCTTTATATTAGAAATCAATTATTAAAATTTTTCTATTAAACTTCTAAATGCACTTGTACACAGCTCTTTAACTCACAGTTTGTGAGGATTACAATAAATAATGAAAAAACTATCAAAAACAGTAAATTTAGGGAATTATGTGGCATAATAACCGCATCTCAACAGCGTCTCAACAGCGTCTCAACAGCTTCTCAACAGCATCTCAACAGCATCTCAACAGCTTCTCAACAGCTTCTTCACACTTTATCAAACACCTTTGAAATTTTTTTACAGAAATTTCACTCTCTTTTAAACAATTTTTCTCAGAGAACGAGAGCGCCTTTGTCGAACTAAGAGCATCGCATTTGGAGTAAGCCTATAAACATTAGATTTACAGTAGCTCAAGAGCTTCTCCACAAACTCTCAAAATTACCTCAATTTGCCTACTAAAAAAAATTTCAGGAAAAGATTAACTTTAGCTCAACACTATACAGAAATTAATTTAAGCAATCGTACAAGTCTACAAAATATATATCAAATGAAAACATTAAATTAAAGGCGTCTTTAGCCTTTTTGTATGCCTATTCCATATAGTAATAACCCGATTTCCTTAGAAATGTCCTCTTTTTTGCGTGAACATAAGCTTTTTGATCTTCTCCGGTCCAAGTTTACCTCTACTTGTGACAAATCAAGTTTTGTTTTCACCCCAACACGGTCTGTTCATGAAAATCTTAATTTTTTTGGCAGCTAGTATGTGACTCGAGGCATCCCAATACGTTCAGTATCATTATATTTTTTTTTTTAGCCATCTCCGGCATTGATTTTCAATATTCCAGTAATATTTCAGAGTTTATTGTTAGCTAGAGCTTTTATTGCACTGACAGTTAAGGGCTAAAGAATATACCCGCGGTAAGGTATGCCTATCGTAAGAGGCGACTAAAAACCAATAGGCCGCGCGACAGTCGGGCCTTTATGCTGGAACGATGCGGATTTTCTTCGGGCTAGGGGTTGTCACTCCAGCAATTTTCCCCGTAGAATATTTTGGGGAATTTTTCTGCGCTTACAACAACAACAACAACAACATGTCTGCTTCCAAATATTCATTTCCAATGTTTTTTAACAGTTTCTCATATATTAAATTTAGACTGGAAGACACGGAAATAAGCTGGTAGTTCGAATGAGGGTTCCAATGCAGGGTTAAGTTAGAAAGCACCCTCCTATCAGGTTTTGAAAAATCTGTGACGTCGAGTATCTAAATTTACTATTATCTCAGATAATTTGAGATGAAACGAGCCAATATTTTTCACTCAATAAAATTAATTAAAAATATCTACGCACAATTTTAAGGGTGAAGAGATTGGTAAAAGCTTGCAGCTTCAATTTTTTTATGAAGGGCTGCCACCGAATTATTATATTTTATAAAAAAATACAATTTTTCTAATTTTTATTTATTTTTTAACTTAATACAGAGCCTTTAAGAGCAAAATTTTTTTGCAGGGCAATATTAAATCGTGAAAATGCTGTAGTTTCCGAATTTTGTTATTTCGACTTTTTCTGGAACTTTTTTTTGAATGAAAATATTTATGAATACTCAAAAATACTTAAAAATAGGGTATTCACACACTCTAACTCTATTTGCACTAGTAAAGGCCCTTCAGCGCACAGTGGGCAGTTGAGGCAAACAAGCAATCGCACCAACAGCGAAACCACCACCCACTCAACAAACCACCAACAAAGCACCTGAGGGTTCTGCCTCTCGAAGTCACCAAACATTGACAAGTTTGTCAGCACAAGGTGTTGACTAATTGGACTGCCGCTCACACACACGCACACATACACGCACATAGAAACATACTTGTATATACATTAAGGTACCACAGAAAACCCTACAATCAGTCAAGTGGGTACGCATGCACTTAGATAGCTTCACGCATGCACTTCAATGCACTCACACACACACTTACACACACTAGCACACACTTGCACTCATTTCCACAAAACTCATGTAAAAACAGTCAATTGGGGCACTGGTATGGTGCATGCGGCTGCAATCAAAAGCAAACACAATGCCATGCCACATACAAAAATCAAACGAATGAATGTCCGCAACATTTCCGGCTTCCTTTAAGTACATACATACATACAAACATACATGCACACCGTATGAGTGGAAAGCGGGTGTGTGAGCGAGTGAGGAACGTGCAGAACAATGCATTGCAATGAGTAAAGTGGACGCAAAAAAGTTTTGTAGAATTTGTTTTTTTGGTTTTGTTTTTCTTTTCGCCCTTCTTTTGTTGTTGTTGTTGTTGTTGTTGTTGTTGTTGTTGTTGTTGTTGTTGTTATGAATGCCTGCCTGCTTGACGACAAATTTCTTAATTATGCATTGATTTGTGTTGATTTTTGTATGCAACCATCAACCACTATTCACCACCATCACCACCACGATCACCACCAGCACCTTGCCTCCACTTGCCACACAATGCACACACTTCTTTTGCATGCTTTGTCAAATGAAGTTGCAACTTGCATGCGTGCTAAATGCGTGTGCGTGGCTCTCTTTGTTCAATGAATTTCATTTAGTCAATCTCCGTAGCTTTCTTTAGTCAATGCTGCTCATGTTGTAATGAGAAATGAAATGTGCGTGCGTCAAGTGCTGGTGCTGCATGTTGAGTGGGGGTTTGAAGCACACATTCGAAGCCTGAATTGTTTGTTGAATTGAAAGTAGTAAAAAAATCTTAAATGGGAATTTTTTTCTTTTCCTTGGAGCTCATTTCACTAAGTCAATGACAGTATTTGGACATACTCAGAATTCAGTACAGCAGAAAATTATGTTAAACATGTAGACTGCTTCTCTTCGGGGAGAAATACAATTAGTTCATCAATTCTAAATGGAGCTCGCCTCAGTCTGAGGGCTAAAGCAGAGACTCTCGAAGTCATTCCGCACAGGAAACTGAGCTGGATAGAGTATACGTACAAGTAACTCAGAGATATGAGAAGTCCTCCACCGCTCCCTATGTCTGTAGATGAGCTATCGGCTGAAGCCCTTAGCCTCAGACACTGCCGGATATTTTTCTCATCCGTTGTAAAGGCGATAAGCTGGAAACAAGTGTCTTCGACGGTTTATACAGGGTTTTCCATGTAGTGGTTTCGAAAATTTATGGCTTTATTTGGACACCTGTCAAATTCAACTGTCAAATCAAACAAGTTTTGTTTTAGTTAAACGTCAGGTGTTCATGAAAATGGATCGCTTAGCATTAAAATTTTTGAAATCTACTACAAAAATGGGGACTCGTGCTTTAAGAGAAGATTATGGTGCACGCAATCGGTAAAATCTCACAGAAATTTGAAGAGACTGGATCAATTACAGATGTTCTAAGACCTGTGCATCGTCGTTTCACTCGTTCCACCTCAAATATCGCTGATGTAAGAGAAAATGTTGGCGAAGACACGAATGTGACTATATCTCGATGTTCTCAAGAGTTGGGACTTCCTTACGGTACACTTTGGCGTACTTTGTCCTATGAAGTTGCACACTTACATCCATCAAAAGTTCGGCTCACACAACAACTGAAGGCAATTGACCATTCAAAGTGCAATGGAACCCGATTTTCCCAAAAAAATGTTTTTCAGCGACAAGGCACATTTCTCACTCGGTGGATACGTAAGTAAGAAAAATTTTTGCATTTGGGGCTCCGAGAATCCTAAAATATTTTAATAGAGGTCATTAGCCTAAAAAAAAACATTGCTGTCTGGTACGCTCTTCGGTCTTCGGTACTTCTTTAAAAACGCAAGCCGAGAGACTGTCCGACCGACTTTTGTCTTTTTTGCCTAAAATTGAAGGGCACGACTTGGACAATATGTGGTTCCAAAAAAATGGTGTCACATGCAGTAAAACACGAGCGAATTAGGATTTCTTTACTAGAACCAAGTGTTGGGTGTGCCTCTTGAAGGTCGTCTCTATGCCCAGCGATTGTGTTGACTGATGTGTTAAGGGATCTATGGTTCCTAGATCATTAAAGGGTGATATTCGGACAGGCAGTGATACATAGTTATTGGGCACACAGTTGAATATCTTGTAAATGTATTTTCCCAAAACATCTTTGTTCACTCCGTTTAGCGATTGACGATTTTTCGGATACAACCGCACTCTGGTTCGCTATGCGGATGATCATGAACTCGAATACTGAACATCCAAAATTATAGATTTTCTTTTCAGTTGTGGTCCTCTCTCGCCAGAGAATGCCTACTCTTCTGAGTTTAATTTTAATTTAAAGTAAAAAAATTCCTGGTAAAAAGTTCTCAGCCATTCCCAAGCGTCTTATGAAGGAAACTCTAGGTCCTCTAGGTCATCATATCTTGGAGAAACTTTAAGAGGCGCAACACAGTGAAGTGCGGCAGGAGCTCAGCTGAAAATTACTTCATTATATGTACTGACTGAGCATTGCTCGTCCCGATTTCGGAGCAGTTTAATATTTCAAAATCAATTTTTTTCGGAGTTTATTCATAGTAGATTGCTGGGACCTATCTTTTAGTATCAAAGAATGGTGCTCGGTAGCAGGACTTCTAAACATTTCATTATAAAATACAGTTAAGCAGGTCAGTAAAGGAATTTTCTTCTTCCTACAGCGAACAACGGTACTCGGTGGATATTTTTAAGAAACTGAGCGCTTGACAGCGAGACTTACAGTGGCATTATCCTGCCGGCGACTTACAGACTGCATGAATTGGGGGCAGTTTTGAGGTTTATTGAGTTCTTACCGATAATGTGTATGCAAACTGAAGCAGCTTCTTTGTATGAGTGACTCGTCCAGCACTCACAATTCATCCAAAAAATCGACAGGCGCTGCCGACAAAGAGCAGACGGCAGCGCAGATGCGTGATCTATGTACTGATTGCTGTTTGTGAAAGCAAAAGTGCTTTAAAAACAAGCCGATACATATGTATGTATATATATATATATACATTCACATTAATGTGCGGACATATGCACTCACTATACAAGTACATATATACGCACGTTCGTTGCCGCGGATTTTTAATGAAGTTGTCGATGAAGAAATAAATTTTGTGTTAAATTGCGCTTAATTACGGACGAGTGCAGCGGAATAGACTTAAAAATGGTGTTGTTGTTTGATTTTTTTATTTGTTGCTTTACATATGAATGTATATTGCTTTTCATCAGCATACTTCATGAGCGTAACGACACGCTTGCATTAGCATTTCCGTCCGATTGCACCAATTTTTATTACTTACACACCGACACACATACATACATACATACATACAGTTGTACATGGTATATACAGACACACATTCGCACTGCAACTGTGCTTGCTTGCCACACGTTCCACAAATAATTCACAATAATGTGGCATGCTCGTGTAGTGTAAAGAAGATCTGAGCGCTGTGCCGCTTCGCAGGGCCGTCGTATAGCACATGCAACACACGCTGGCGCTGGGTTTGATGATGATTGGTGGTGCAGCACCATTTGCATGCATTTGTATGAAATGAAATTTGAATATGCGCGCTACTTATAATTCTCACAATGCACATGCATACATACAAACAAATGCAACAAATGTACGTATGTGGGTATGCAGGTATGTACTCGTATGTATGTATGTGGGTAAGTAATTTCAGCATACATGAGCTATCTCGGCTTTATTACTTAACATAAAATTTTTTTACAAATATGTGCTGATTTTTTTTCAACACACACACAAACACATACATGCCTATGCAGCTGATTTTCCCACTTTACCTACAACATGTGTTGCGCATGCTTGTTGCTTTTATTTGCTGCTGTTGTTGTTGTTTTTGTTTTTTCGTGTGTGTTATGCATGTAACTACTGATTGCTTTTGCCTTTCCATGTGAACTCGCTCGATCGCTTCATCTCTCTACATATGTATGCGCGTGTGTATATGTTTTCACATATCCATTTAGTTCGGTGCAGCTTTTGGGTAAGAAAAAAGAGTGAGATTGCACTTGCGCTATTGTTTGATCTCGTGTGGCGCTAAGAGCGCTTTGTATTTGATATTGTTGTTGTTGTTGTGAAGATGTTTCTGTATTGATTTTTATTGATATAGCCGCTCTAGTGTTTTTTTTTTTGGTAACCCCTTTCTCATCAGCTTCCGCTTGTTGCATGTTTTCCATATTTATTTTGTTGTTTTTGTATTTAGTTTGCCTCTGTGACATTTCCCTGTCAATTTTATTATTTGCTAGGAAATTCGGCGCTTACATGTGAGTTCCTGTTTTATGTGTTGAGTTCGTGATTTTTTTTATATTTTTATTTTTTATTTTTATTATTTTTTTTTATTTTTTTTTTTCTTTTCTTTTTTTTTTTGAAGGAGAAGGCAAATTTTGTTTAGGAAGCAGTCGAGCACTTAATAAGTAATGGGCAAACCCAGACTTCCACATATATTTCCCAGAAGAGGTTTCTACAGCTAAAACCTATTTTCAACTAAGATAAAAGAATTTCAAGAAATCTTCTTCCATTTTCATGCCTAGACTGCTTCAAACTGCTTTATGCGCTGCTTTTTTATGTACCTTTTAGGTTGCTTAAACCCAGTTTATGGAAATTTTTAGTTGTCTGGGCAGAGCGCCCTCCACAGTCATAAATAACGCTTCTCTCCTCAAAACACTTTAGTTGTTGTTCTACAATTCTACCTATACCTAGCACTGATGCTCAAAAGAGGCAGTTCAAGTTTGATGAGTGAAAAGAGAAGGAGGGAGGAGACTCTGTTTTGCAACCGTCACTGCAAGTTGAAAGAGTGCTACCGTCACTATAAGGAGACAATCTTCTAAAAATAGCTAAAAACTGAAGCTCTGATAAATTCTCTGTTGGTTTTTATTGAGAGCGGAGACTGCTCTAATCCTTGGTGGACAATACTCCCGTGCCAAGAACATTGGCTTAGATTTAATAGAGAGCCATACTCAACGAATATTTCGAAATTAGTTGTTTGTTCGAGTTTCCCTACTTTTTTAAAGAAACAAAACATAGAAAATTCTAATTTAATGGGAAACGTTTATTATCTCTCGAAAGAACATTCTTGGACATTTTTTTTGAAGATTAATCGTTTTCAAATGTTAGCGGCGGCTACTTTCCGATGGTCCAACCGTTGAGTTCAATTTTCGATGACTCGTTCGAGCATTTCTACGGGTAACTGGCGAATGATACGAGTGATGTTTTGCTCCAAGGACTGAATCGAAGCGGGATTGTCCGCGTAGATTTTAGACTTTATATATCACTACAGGAAAAAGTCTAACGGTGTTATATAACACGATCTTGGTGGCCAAGCAACCAGCCCAAAACGTGGAATTATCTGCTCACCAAAGTGTTCTCTCAATAAATCCACTGATTGATGCGATGTGTGGGAAGTGGCGCCATCTTGTTGAAACCAAATGTCGCGGAAATCACGAACTTCAATTTCAGGCATCAAATAGTCTATAGTAGGTTATCAAGGCGCGATAACGATCGCCATTGACGGCAACGTTCTCACCGACATCATTTTTGAAGTAATATGGACCAATGATTCCACCAGCCCACACACCACACCAAAGCGTTGTTATTTTTGGAAGAAATGACAGCTCTTGAATCTCTTCAGATTGCTCTTCATTGCGGCAGTTTTACTTGTTTACATACCCATTGAACCACTTCACGGAACTTTTCAAAAGCCCATAGAACAAAGCGATGTCGCTTGGGAAGGTCGAGGGGCTTCAGTTCTTGCACAAGCTGTATTTTGTACGCTTTGAATTTAAGATCTCGACGTAAAATATGCCAAGTCGTTTCATACGTCAGTCCGAGTAGCTGCTAACGGTGCCGAATTGACTCTTCACGGCCTTCGTGTACACTCTCAGCTACGGACGTAATATTTTCTTCACTGCATGCTGGACGTGGTCTATTCGGTCGAATATTATGCAATAATAAATGCTGGGGCCCATTATGTTAACCACAAGTTGGCCGAAGCGTGCGAAACACATTCTTTACAGAACGTGAATTTCCGTAATAAAGTTGAATGATTTGTAAACGTTTTTCAGGCGTAAGTCTTTCCATGCTTCCAGCTTGACACGAATCACGCGGTGATCTGTCAAAAAAAGGCTATCGTAAAAGGTACGTCTACTTGGATCACCCTTTACAGCAAAGAAAAATGGTAGAAGAGACAGCTGTCTCGGAGATCGCCACATCTCCTCAGCAGACTTCTTACGTATTGGCGATAATCTGTCTCGTTGAGGATCTTTAAATTATTTTGTTTTTATGTCGATTATGACTTTAACTTCAACTGGGCTATTGGAAGAATATTTATAAAAAATCTCCAGTTGTTCTTCTGAAAAAATAGTGCCTGAAACCTCTTCAAACTATTCCAACCTCCGCTTCGTCTTCATTGAAGTACAGCTCTGCTATATTTTTTTCACAGAGTAGCGAAAAAATGCCTCTCTTACTGCTAATAATTCTCAACACTTTCTCGATGGCTTTATCTTGCAGAAATCCATTAATATGGTAGCAGTGGCTGATGCTTAAATAGGCAATGCGTCACGTCTATTAAGGCCATCATCAGCATAATATACATTCATACGTAAGCCGATAACGCCTTTGGTAAATATGTACGCATATTTATGAACTTACATATTTTATATATTTTATTAACTCGCCTACTCTCGCATTAGTTTTCAGTGTTTTTTTTTTCTTTTTGCAGCGGTTCATTCTAGTCACTCACTTAAGTGCCGCTAAGTACATAATTAATGATACATTTTGCGATTTGCTTTTGACAGATAAGAAATATAAATATAGAAATTCTTAAAAGAGTTGTAAAGAGTGGCAAAACAAGACGAAGAAGAAGAAAAAATTAATAAAAAATTGTGTTTGTCAGTTCATATGAGTCATAAACATGTCGAGTGTGGCCAAAGATGGCGAAGCTGATAATGCAGGCAGATGATGGCAGGTTCCGTTGACAGAATAAGTTGACAAATAAATATTATCAGGAGGGGGACTTATTTCGCAAATTTATTATGGGAGGAAGGTATGCTATGCTTATATACTTACCTTTAAGAGAGCATATTTCAAATTCAAATAGATACAAATAAAAACGCTGTTCACACAGGCACTCAATTAGCTGATTTCAGCAATTAGCAAGCCAATGGCAAAAAAATTAGTCTCATGAGAACTAGAATTAAAATTGGATTAGATGGATAAGAGTCATAAATGTGACAAGTGGCTCAAGATGGCCTCAACGAAGCTGATAATGCAGCCAGATAATGGCAGGTTCTATTGACACAATAAGTTGGTTGACAAATGAATGTATAAAACTAAATACGCTGTTCACACAGACACTCAATTAGCTGATTTCAGCAATTAGCAAGCCAGTGGCACAAAAAATTCATCTCATGAGAACTAAAATTTAAATTTTACCTGAATTTTGTGAACGGTACACACATTTTTCATACTTAATTATAGATAAAAATAAATAGGGCTAAATAACGACTTTAATCGCCTTTCTGAGGATAAACGAATTTTTCACAGCACTTATGTAACTCTAAACTATCGGAAAACCGCTGAATAGTATTTTTCAATGAATATTAAATCTCTGCTCGACTATTAAATAAATAAATTCAAAAACTATCATAATCTTAAAAAGAGATAAATTACTTTCGGAGAAAGTCTTTAAGCGCTTACGGCAAAAAGTGAATCTCTAAATTTTTCGTCTTACATAATTTTTTAGAAAATCACTAATTAATATTTAAAGCAACACATAGCCCCACATTACATATTAATAAGCGTTCACTTTCCGTATTTTTTCGCTCATATTTGTAGTTATGTATGCGAACAACTGCAATTTACTACAATTTTAATGATGAGGCTTGTAATGTCGGCATTTTGGAATTTTCATAAAAGCCCAATTAATAATATCAACACTTCGTGCATATTTGGATGAGTAACAGTAGATGTATTGCAAGTAAGCAATAAAAGATTTAACTCATTTACTTCAAAGGCCTAACAAATTGCACCTGCAAACAACCATTAAACCTAACACAGCGCAAATTAACCCAAGCAATAGGCCAGTAACAGTTGAAAGAAAGGCGTTAAAAGAGTAATTTTTCCAAAAAATTTTTACAAAACCTAAAAAAAATATTATTCTTGATAAATGAACTGCACCGTCTGCGGCTAGCGAGCGCCAATACAATGCATTAACAGCTCAAAATTTCATCGGTCGATTAGTCAGTTAATCTGTGGTGGACTATAAAGGGTTCATGAAAGAGTTAGAGAAGTTGAGAGATGACTCGCTGCGTTAATAAAAATTGTCTTATAATGACTTATTTTTCTCGTGCGTTTAATTCTCTCTTCCTGCTTGTGGTTGGTGCAGCAAACGGGTTCAACATTTTCTTAATAAAAATATGAACTAAAAAACTGAAATAATGAACTCGTAAGCCCTTAATCATTTTTCAATTTCCACAATTGATTAATTTTTTCTGCTCCCTTTTTTAAAACACTTATTATTCGTAATTTTTAGGAAATAAAATGGAAAAAAAAATTGGAAAAAAAAATAAATAAATAAATGCAAATCAAAAAAAATTAAAAAAATAAAAAAATTAAAAAAAAAATTAAATTTAAAAAAATAATTTAAAAAAAAAAAAAAATAAAAAAAAAATATAAAAATTAAATAAAATATAAAAAAATTAAGTAAAATAAAATAAAATTAAAGAAAATAAAATAAAAAAGTAAAATTAAATTAAATGGAATAAAATTAAGATAGAAAAAATATAAATTTAAAAAAAAATAAAATAAAATAAAATAAAATATAAAATAAAATAAAATTTAAAAAAAAAAAATAAAAAAAAAAAATAAAATAAAATAAAATAAAATAATATAATATAAAATAAAATAAAATAAAATAAAATAAAATAAAATAATAGAAATTTAACCAAAATGAAACGAAAATTATATCTAAAATATAAAAAATAAAGCTAAATAAAAAATTCTCCACTCTCTCTCTCTCCGCGGCCGCTTCTACTTTTTTGTGCCTTACAAGACCAGTTTCGAGCTAAAAAATTTAATTAATTATTTTTGTATTGTTTTGCATTTTTTATTCCATTTCATGCTACACCAACTCGCACTCCCGCTGTTTCGCTTTCTTATTCTTCCGCTAAGTAACACTCGGCTACTCTTTCGGCTACTTTTTTTATATATTTCTTTTTGTGCCGGTAATGGCTTATTCTGTAAACAATTTCTACGCAAGATTAGTTCATCTTATTGCTTGTTATTACTTATTGTTTAATTTTTTTTAATATATATATTTTCATTCAACATTTTTAACACGCTTCTTGGCATTCCGTCAAGTGCTTGGGGTTTTGACCCTGCGGGAGAGGTGGAGTTGTATATTTCAGTGTTTCTTTTGTTTCGGTGCTGGTTCTAACTTGTTTTTTTTTGTGCTTTTGAAATATTCTACATCATGCTGGCAAAATTCGTAACGCCAGCGTCATTAAAATAATCATTAACGTTTTGATTTTTGATTTCTCATTCTATGCTACGCAGGCGCAAGCGTTGAGACGAAGATTTCAAAACATGGTTGGCATGAAATTTTTAAAATAGAATATAAAAATGTTTTATGAAATTATTGACTGTGAATTTTGTATGGTTTATTAAAAATTTTGCCTAACCTCGAGTGAATAAGTACTAACAGAGTTAGGCTAAGTTAAGGTAGTTGAAACATACTAGTAGATCTCCTAGTAGAGGATCCTATCGCATATGAGACCTGTGGTTTGAGAGCTTTCGTGACTTATACCCTACCAACAGCTGACTTCAGATACACAGAGATGCTCCTCTCACTTTGTTTCTACTATATCTGCAAAAATTTGTTACTCAAATCATCTAACAATGCATAATTCAAAGTCTCTTTCCAAAGAACTCTCTAAAATCTTATATAGGTCTCAATAAGGAAAGTCTTTTGAAACCAAATGTTGCGGAGATCACGAGCTTCAATTTCAGTCATCAAATAGTCGGTTGTTATGGCGCGATAACGCTTGCCATTGACGGTTACGTTCTCACCGGCATCATTTTTGCAGAAATATGGACCGATGATTTTCTTCACTGCCTGCTGGACGTGGTCTATTCGAGCGAATATTATCCAATAATGAATGCTGGGCCTCAAGATGGGCGATGGTGTTGCGAATAGTACGCTCAGTAGGCCGATTATGTTGACCATAAATTGAGCGAAGGGCGCGAAAGACAGGCTTTTCGCGGCTCTGTTTACGTCTCAAGTTCATCATATTGGCGTTAAACTGTCTTGATGAGGATATTCCAATTAATTTTTTGGAGTCAATTAATGGAGACTGATCCGGGTCCGAAGGAACAATGTATATTTCTTGAACATAATAAAAAAGCCATTCCCTCACAAGCTGTTTTTGATCTGAATGAAGTGTGCTTGAATAATATTTTACAGCACATAGAGACAAGAACTGTTTATCTCACTCTCTCTCTCTCTCTCTCTCTCTCCCTACCCCTCTCACTCTCTTGCCATAGTTTCGTTAAAATACTCAGATATGCCAAGCTATTTTACCACAGCGTCTTCACCACATAAATTCAGCGTCTCTTCCATACTTTTCACTATTCTATGAGTACAAACGATTTCCATAATTGAGTGGTGTCATAATTGCCGTTAATGAAAAAACGTTCACACGCAATTTCTACAAACTGTTCATAAATCAATTGTGGCGCAGCAATTCCATGCCATAAAATGCGTATGACACTTTAGGCCAAAATCATGAGAATTGAATTAAAATGGGAGCGAAATTAAAAGATCAGTTGAAAACAAAACAGAATATGGGAATTCAAGAGCTGAACTAATTATTTGAAAACAAAAAATTTACGGAATTCCGCTAATAGATTTCACTTGCAACTTAACATTCAGTGCTCGCCTGACTCTCTACTACACTAAATTCGGCAAACCACGGTTGCGATTGAAGATCAGAAGATCGATTGGCTTAAATTCGTTAAAAAAAAAATTTAAAAAATTAACTCAAAAGTTCAAAAACAATTTGCCCTTGGCGGGAGTGCTGCTGACATGCGGCGCTTAGGTCAGCTTCCTGCTCATTCCATGGCTTTTCTACTCTTTCTCATTTGCCATTTATGTATGCAGTTATTTGGAGGCTTCGCTTCTTCGCTTCCAAAATGCTTTTTTTTTGTTTTTTTTTTTTACTGCTGCTTCTTCAGCAAGCGCTTTTAGTACGCTGCACAGCGTGGGCCAAATAAATTTATCATGAAATCAAAAAATTCTGACAATTGCTCAAAATGATTTATCTACGAAAGTTTAGCTTTTTGTTAACGCTTTGTTGCTGTCTACTGTTTTTGTTTTAGTTTTTTGAATTCTTTTTTTTTTTTTTTATAAAAATTTTTTTTTTTGACTTTGGCTTCGCGCTTCACTTGGGTGGCACAATTATTTATTTATTTCGCTTTCCCCCCCCGGTTAGTTCAATGTAATTAAAATATTTTTGGTCAGTTGCGCCGCCATTGTTGGCTTACAATTGTTGCTTAGTTGGTGGTATTGTTACCTTTATGTTGCAGTCTTTTGTTCTAAACCATTATAATAGACAATAAAAATATGTTTTTTTCTTGTATTGCAATCACTCTTCTATACATACATATAAAGCATAAGTCAACTTGTGACTCCATTAGTAAAGTAAACCATAAATTTCCACAGCAATGCAGGCCAACATGCAACATAATGACAACTTATGCACCGCAGTTGTCAATACATGCTGTAAAATGCTATGCTATATATGTATGTATGAACGTGTGTATTGTGTTGCAACATGTTGCTGACAACATGGTTAAAAGAAAACACCAAAATTGTTGTTAGAACAAGCAGGGTAAGTGGCAGATTCATCAGTCGAACAGCGGTAAGTGGTGAGAGCAATTAACACACTTAGCATGGCGTCCACAGTGGCAGGGTTGCCAACTAGACATACAATATGATATTTATATATAAATATGAAAAGGCCTATGTGGCGAGCTGATGGGAGTCAAAATTCTTTGAAATAATAACAAAATTACACAGTTTTAGAGTTTGCAGAAAATTAGTTAAAAAAGCGAAATAGAAATATGAAAATTTTGAGAAAAAACGATAAAAAAGTTAACTTTCTCAAGTTCTTCAGAGACTACTGACATTAAAGACATTTTTTCAGATTTAATTTGTCTAAAAATTCAGTTTTTTAGTAAATTTTGCTCGTCCGAAGAGCCAATACCCTGTTTTCGAATGTACTTGACTTTTTCTTGAAGTGATTTGATCTTGCCAATTTAGAAGGATTGTACCTGGCATACATTGGTACAATCCATGTTTACAATTTATAGATCACTGATGCTTTCTCAAGAACTCCTCAGCGTTTTTGTTGCCACACATATTCCTTTTAGATGAGACTTATATTATAATCATTTGTCTATCTGGGAAACGAAAAGCGACCTGCTAATTATTTGCGACATCTAAAACATGATCCATTTTGAGGTTCCCTAATTTTTTAAAGAAAAAACACAGAAATTTCAAATTTAATGGGAAATGTTTATTGTCATTCGAAAGAATATTTTTGGCATTTATTTTTTGAATATTATCTCTTTCAAAAGTTGGCCGCGGCTACGTCTCAGATGGTACATCCGTTGAGTTAATTTTCGATGACTCTTTCGAGCATTTCGAATGGTTTTGCTCCAAAGCCTGAATCGAAGCAGACTTGTTCTCATAGACTTCAGACTTTACATATCCCCACAGGAAAAAGTCTAATGGTGTGATATCACATGATTTTGGTGGCCTGTCGATCGGCCCAAAACGTGAAATTATCTGCTCACCGATGTGTACTCTCAATAAATCCATTGATTGATGCGATGTGTGGAAAGTGGCACCATATTGTTGAAACCAAATATCACAGAGATCACGAGCTTATATTTCGGGCATCAAATAGTCGGTTACCATGGCGCGATAACGGTCGCCATTGATGGTTACGTTCTCACCGACATAATTTTTGAAGGAATTTGGACCGATAATTCCACGGGCCCTTAAACCATACTAAGCGAGTGTTTTTTCTGGATGAAATTGCGGCTCTTGAATTTCTTCAGGTCGCTCTTCGTCACAAATAGGGCAATTTTGTTTGTTTACATACACATTGAGCCAGAAATAGGCCTCATCGCTGAACACAAATTGGCTCAAAAACTTCGTATCTTCTTTGAAGTTTTCAAGAGCCCATAGAGCTAAGCGATGTCTCTTGGGAAGGTCGAGCGGCTTCAGTTCTTGCACAAGCTGTATTTTCCACGCTTTCAATTTCAGATCTCAACGTAAAATACTCCAAGTCATTCCATACATCAGTCCGAGTTGCTGCGAACGGCGCCGAATCGACTCTCCACGGTCTTCGTGTACACTCTCAGCTACGGCCGCTATAGTTTCTTCACAGCGTGCTGGACGTGGTCTACTCGGTCGAATATAATCCAATAATGAATGCTGGGTCTCAAGATGGGTGATGGTGTTGCGAATAGTACGCTTGGTAGGCCAATGGTGTTGACCATAAATTGAATGAAGCGCGCGAAACGTATTCCTTACAGAACGTGAATTTTCGTAAGAAAATTGAATGATTTGTAAACGTTGTTCAGGCGTAAGTCTCTCCATGATGGAATGCCAAACAATGCTGAACAAAAATAACATGACAGCTTGACAGGACTCACGCGTGATCTGTCAAAAAAAGGCTATTGAAAAAAGTACCTCCACCTTGATCACCCTTTATTTCAAAAATTGCTCTTTAGGTGTATAAGGGTTAAAATTATTTAGCAAAACGGAGTTGCTAGGTGGCGCTGGAGTCGTTCAAGTCATAAATAATTTATAAATTAATTTTTGATTTTTTATTTGAATTTTTAGCTAAAAATATCATACACTATTACCAAAAAATGAGTTTTTTAGTATCGAAAATATGTAAATTCCATAAAATATCGAATATACTAACCTCTTCTAATAAAAATCGGACAAATTTGTAACCCAAAAGCTTGCAAAGGTTAAGACCAGTCGCAATGTGTGAAATCAATATATTTGCTTTCAATATTCGTTGGCTACTCGGCGTGTGGCAACATAAACCATGATCGCTCCAGGTGAGATTTACTTGGCTTAATACACTTTAAATTGAGCCACACGCATCAATATATGTATGTAAGTACATTTATAAGTCAAAAGCTAGCATAAGTAAGCCAAATAGAATGACCAGCACTCTATGGTTGCATGCAATGCTTTTCAAAAAAAAAAAAAAAAAAAAAAAAAAAAAAAATTTTTTGTTCTATCAACAAAGTAGGGGATCTCAGCGCAGCAAAGCTTAATACTTACTGTACATAAATATGTTTGTATATGTAGTATATAGTATGCTGTGCATACGCTTCAGTTACAATGTTGCCAAGTCGCTTGTAATTAACTCAAAATGCCGGTAGTAAAGTTGCAACTTGTCAATTCTTTTTCAGCAGCGCATCTAACCAACTGTGCAACCAACGTTCAGCGTTTTAAAGTCAATGTTGTTGCAAAATATATCTAAATACATACATATCGTATCGTATATATATTGTTCTAACTGTTGTTGCTTGTTGCGCTGTGTTGTTGTCAACCTTATTGTTGTCATATTGTGTGTGGCAAGAAGCGGCTAGCGCTAATATGTGGACTTTCCCAAGCGCAATTGGGAGGTACGTATGTATGTATTTAGCTAGAATGTAACTTTTTCTACTACCTACACTGTTTTGTTCCAGTTTTGACATCTTTCTCTTTTTCTTGTGACCATAGTTGCCACACTCAAGCGCTCTATACTGCTGATGCGCTAATGCGCTTTTTTCTAATATAAAAAACTATGATTATTAATGCAACTAACCGTTATATTTGCAAATGATATCGCCACACATCTCTGGTATTTGTTGCTTCATAAGCTTCAATAACCTTACTCCCTCCTTCTCGCTCTTGCTCTCGTGTGTCTATAGAAATACCCAATGATAAATGTTGCTGCCACATTATGACTTGCCATAAATTTGCCATTGTAACCATTACTCATTTGTCAGTAAAATGTCGCACGCATAGTCATACACTTACTAATACCGTGTTGTAGGCATGTTGCAACAATCGATATATATATATACATATATACATATTCATTCAACTAGCGCCAGCGCGTGTGGCATTAATCGCTTTTTTTGTAGCAAGAAAATGCGCATCATTGTCGCCAAATAGTTGAGGCAGATTCAAATATGGCGACACACGGCACAGGCATACAAGCGTGTAGGCAGTCAACCGTGTTGCATGCCGCACAAACCACGCGCACAATATGTCAGAAAATATTGAAGCAATCGCTGTTATCAGCAATTACCTGCCGGAACACAGGCCATAGACATAGTGATTTTACAGAAGAATGTGTGCGAGCAAATACTGAAGACTGGGTGAAGAAGTGGCGCAAAGCTGGAGGTTTTTACACAAAAAAAATAATAGTGTCAGGAGTTTCGAAAGCGTTTTGGGAGTCCAACTTTTCACAGGAGTTCGAAAAGGACGTCCTAGATGCGACAGTACATCAGCAACTGATGAAATTGATGTGGAGAATCGTTGAACTACTATTAAAGCAGTTTCCGGCGCCGTCAGCCTTAGATTTGGCATACGCAGTGTCGTTTTTCGTTATAGTTGGGACATGAAGCATGTGCTGGCGGTAATCATTCTTGCAGAAGTTAACCAAAAAACACGGCCTCACGTGCATTTTCCAGAAATTCTGGAATGAAGTCTCGGCTCGCAATATAAAATGGTTTTGGGTACCAGAGACGAGCAAGAAGCAAATGAGGAAGCTAAAAGCCAGTTAGAACAACACCCTTAGAACCATCACCTTCTAACCTTCTTATCTCACCTACACACCATACAAGACATTCGGTTGTCCGGTCGTCCGGTCTTGGATACCAGAGACCAGCAAGCAGCAGAGGAAGAAGCTAAAAGTTAGTCAGAACACCACCCTGAGAACCAGCACAGGAAACCTTCTCATCTCACCTATACACCATTTTCACAGTAAGACATCTATGCTCCCAGCATAATATTATGTTGAGATGGGAGTATCTGTATTGTCTCTATCGCAGAAATCATCCTTACATATTCTTGCTGGAAGCTGAAACGCTCCCCAGACATATCAGGAAGGGAGAACTTAACCTTACGGACTCCATTCAGTACCATGTCATAAAAGAGCTAGCGACAGGCTAAGCATATGGTTTAAGCGGAATCACCCATAGAAGCCGAAGATCTAAAGCTAATAATGGCAGTAAAGTAGGGTCTGTAGCAGACTATAGATATTCACACTTGACTCAGATATATAATGTTAAGAGGCCCCGAACGACACGCGTAACAGCTCGTTTTTTGAGCCTCCTGTCAGTTGATCTCGACGAAATCGACCCACTTTGCTAGCCCCTAAGCATGGTAAAGGTACAAAAACAATACTCAGAATTTTTTTTTTATCCAATAAAGCACTTTTGAAGCTTAAGCCTCGTGGTGTAAATAGACGAGCATAAAGAATTTTCAATTTAATATTTACGTTACAGTTTATTGGCCGCAATTGTGCCACATTCATCTTCTTTTCTTCATTTTCAGGCACATTCTGCGTTTTTGTTGTTGTTGCATTTTTTTTGCATTTACCGTTGCATTGCCAACATTGTTGTTGTACGCTACGCCCATTTATAACTCACTATATAATGGGTTACATAAGTGAATGAGAGTTGTTGCATGCAACATTATGCTATGTTGCACTTTGGTTGACATTAATCCTTGGACGATTGGCTGATGGAGTTGTTACAAGCTGTATTCCTAGCTTTAGCAGCACACATATGTATATTTTTAGCTGTGGCATGTTTTTTGCCGCGGTTTATCTGCTTTTTCTAAATTTTTTTTGCTAAGCACTCAATCATACCGACGGATAAGCAGTTGTTTTATACATACTTGTACAAAGCATACCACATACTTTGTTGCCACACGCATGCCGCTGCGTAAAACATTTGTATATAGTATGTATATACATATGCACAACTGTTTTGCCAACAACGCAGGCGGCCGGCCGGTCGGCTTGGCGGCGATGATTTGTAGGCCTACTTAAATTGATATACTCATCGGTAACTTTATGTAAAATTGTTTTTTCGCTTTAGTTAGCTCTAACGGTTGAATATATATCTACAGATATATACATAAATTTCTAACGGTTAGATGTCATAAAAAGCAGACTTTTTTGTGACCATAATATTTTTTTTAGTATTTTTAATTTTTATTACTAACTTTTTTAACTTAACTATTTCAAAAAAATAATGGAAACATCCGAGAGAGTGTTTTCAGATTTTTTAAAAGTCTCTTTTCCTTGCAGAAAATACGTTAAACTGTACCATCTCTCTTGTAATTTTCGAAAACCATTATTAAAAAATAAGTCATCTTTGTCCTCGATCCAACCAATGGGGCATTTTTTGATAAATTCGAAAGACCCGCACCGGTGACCGCTCAAATTGGTGGGCATCCTGCACGGAAAGGGCAAGATCTGGAGAATACAGCAGGTGGGGTGAGACCTCCTAATTTAGCGTTTCCAGGTAGTTTTTGACCGTTGCAACTAAAGCTTGATCCAAGTAGAGGTACTTTTTTCAATAGCCTTTCTCTGACAGATCACGCGTGAGACGTATCAAGCTGTCTTGTTATTTTTGTTCAGTACTGTTTGGCATTTCATCATAGAAAGACTTCCTAAACAACGTTTACAAATCATTCAACTTTATTACGAAAATTCACGTTCTGTAAATAATGTCTTTCGCGCCGCTCGGCTCAACTTATGGTCAACATAATCGTCCTACTGAGCATACTATTTGCAACACTCATCTTGAGACCCAGCATTCATTATTGGATAATATTCGACCTAATAGACCCCATCCAGCACGCGGTAGCTAAGAGTGTGCACGAAGACCGCGGAGAGTCGATTCGACGTCTCTTGCAGCAACTAGGACTGAAGTATGGAATGATTTGGCACATTTTATCGGTATCTTAAATTGAAAGCGTACAAAATACAGCTTTCGCAAGAACTGAAGCCGCTCCACATTCCCAAGCGACATCGCTTAGCTCAATGGGATCTTGAAAAGTTCCAATAAGATCCGACGTTTTCGAGCCAAATTTTGTTCAGTGATGAGGCCCATTTCTGGCTCAATGGGTTTGTAAACAAGCAAAATTTCCGCAGCTGGGATGAAGAGCAACCTGAAGAAATTCAAGGGCTATCATTTCATCTAGAAAAACCAACGATTTGGTGTGGTTTGTGGGCCGATGGAATCATTGGTACATATTTCTTCAAAAATGATGCCGTTAAGGACGTAACCGTCAATGGCGACCGTTATCGCGCCATGATAACTGACTATTTTATACCTGAAATTGAAACTCGTGATCTCCGCGACATTTTGGTTCAACAAGACGGCACCAGTACCCACACACTTCGGTGAGCAGAAAATTTCACGTTTTGGGCCGTTCGATTGGCCACCAAGATCCTGTGGGTATATGTAAAGTCTAAAGTCTATGCGAACAATCCCGCATCGATTCAAGCTTTGGAGCAAAATATCACCCGTGTCGTTCGCCAGTTGCCAGTCGAAATGCTCGAACGAGTCACCGCAAAGCTTACTCAACGGATGGATAATCTGAGACATAGCCGGGGCCGCCATTTGAAAGAGATAACCTTAAAAAGGAAAAAATTGACAAAAAATGTTCTTTCGAATGATAATAAAAATTCCCCATTAAATTTGAATTTTCTGTGTGTTTTTCTTTAAACCTCGAAATGGATCACACTTTTTTACAGTGAGCTTGAAGAGCTCGTTGGCGAATATATTACGCAGGCGTTACGAAAGGTGTGATGGAACGCTATGAACTGAAGTTGGGAGCGGATATATATGCAGTTAAATACAGAAAAGCGGAGGGAGAGAGAGAGAGAGAGAGAGATACCTTCGACGCAGTTTTCTCTAAATAGTAGTAGCATATGACTTTCAGATATATTTCTATTATTTTTAGAACATACTCTCTCGGTTCTGTTTAGTGTTAGGAAAGAATTCATAGTCCAAACTATTTAAATTACACCAGAAAAGTCGTTTCTGCTTTGATTTGAAATTATGTAAAGTTTTCTGTGCACCAGATATGCCCAGAAAGTGTATGGTGTGCTTAAATCTTCATCTAACACCTTTTACTTATTTATTTTAAATTTTTTTGTGAAAATAATTTTAATTTTTTTCTAAAGTAAGTATTGGCACTCTCCTCAGCTGCATGTGCGTGCTGATCACCTAAAAAAAAACGGTAAAAAAATCTGAAAATGTTGTGGCAAAAGTTTTGCAAAAACGGTGTGTTGTCGCCGCAACAACTTGCCAAGTGGACTTGTTCCGTCCATACACAGTTATTTCGTACTTTCAGTTGACTTGTGTTCCCATTTGATATTTATCATGCCCGGAGCACTTTTTTAAGCAGAATGTCCAGGCGTGACGTTGTCGGTGTGGTGCGCTATTGAAAGTGCAAATGTTTATTCTTTCACTTTGAAGTTACTTTATTCTAGTTAATAATTTTTTATTTTAATTTTTTTCTACATGCATTTTCCGCCAACTTTGTCACCTCGACTAAATGCAATTTTTCTACACTTTTTACTGCTTATTTTTGAGTTTTTTTTTAATTTTTGTCCATTACCAACACTCGCTCGTAGGCGTTTCGATTTGTATGTTGGCTCGTGTTTTGCGGATGCCATGCTTACTTGTCATATGGGTTGGTTTGGTGTATTCTTTTTTTTTTTGTATTTGTTTTTTCTCTCTCTCAACTCTTTTCCATTGAATGATGAAATCACACCTTGCAATTCTTCATGCCCGGACCTTAGTGTGACATTGCGTCCATTTGGCGATTTGACTATTACTATTTTTCGTGTTTTCTGTGGTGATTTTTTTGTTGGTTTTATGTGTTTTAATGTGTGGCGCACGAGCTGGCATTGGCAACTTTCTATAAAGTCTTTTTGTATGTTTTGTATCGTTGTTTGTTTGGTTGCTTTTTTTCTTCTAAATACTCCGAAAAATGGCATAACCATTTGTTCTAACACACATTTCCTCTCTAGCGATATATTCGTTTTTCCTCATATACATATGTATGTATGTCATTTAGTGCGCCCCTTACTGTGGTATCCAAATCGCCCGACAGTTTATGCAAAAGTCGAAAATTTTATTGTGATCTAATCGAAAATATGCAACGAGTGTGAAGTCAATGCCATGATTCTTCGAATGTCTAAGACTTCACACACCTATATATATACATATAAATACTACATATGTTTGCTGGCTCTTTAAGCGTTCGAATGTTGCATGCAACACCGGCAGGATATTATTTTGCGAACGAAATGTGACGGTAATGTATTTTTATTATTATTGGTTTTCTGACTATTTATGTGTTGATCTTTTGCTCAAAACACATTCGTAACAAAAACAACAAGTACATACAAGACTTTTACACATACAGGTATATTAGTTCATTCTAAGGATCATTGCATTTTTTGCTTTAACCAGGCGATCTATACATACATATGTACTTAGCTAACATTTATTGTCACTTCTTTAGAATTTTTATTTGAATTTGTTACATTGTCATTGTCATTCGAAGCCATGTTGTTGCTATTAGCATTGTTGCATATTTCTTTTATTATTCGTTTTATTTTCTGACTCGCTCGTCTGTCTATTATAGATCGCTCGCTACGTTTTGCATTTGTAATGAATTACTTAAGCGATAGTAGCATACTGATTTTGCATATTGAAAAACAAGGTTTCCGCATTGCATTGTCTCAGGCTGGTGGGTTTTTGTCACCAACTGTGTATGTGTATATCTTGATTTTGCTATGTAAATTTGTTGTTTTTGAATAAGTGTTTATTGCTAATTTGCCAAATTGCTTTTAACTTGGAAGATTTATTATTCTTGCATACATGTTTTCGAAATTTGCAATAAATTTTATTTGTGTTGTTTTCGCATTACCTGTGTTGTATGCAGAGGGAAGAAGAAGTGGACTTTAATTTTCTAAAGAAATTTCCGATATAAATTAAGTTAATCTCCTCAAATTCTTTTTCGGCAAAAACTATAAATTTGTTGGTTGGCGCGTTGTAAATGCCACTTCTGATTTATTTTATAATTTTGTAAAAATAAAATTTATGTAAAAATGTTAGCAAGTAGAATAATGACCAGATGCTGCGGTGTTGATGATGTGCGCTGGAAAACCTCGAAACATCACTATTATCCTACCTTAACCAAAAACCAAAATCCGAAACATCACTGTTATCCTACCTTAACGGTAAAAGCGTTGCATAACGATGAAAAAATTCCACTTCTGACTATTTTGTTGCATATTTTAAGATGATGGTTTCTGTAAATAATTAATTTAAGAAAGCAAGGTAGTACTGTTCAGGGAGTTTCCGGCCTTTATTCCACTTCTGATTTTGTATGTTCCATTTCAGTAAGAAAAAATAATTAATCTAACAGTACTTACACAGTTACTGAAAACAGTTGCTGTTGAAGAATTCCGTTAAGTATATTCCACTTCTGACTTTCTCTGAAACAAGTAAGCCTTGCTGCTGATGAGCTTTCACGATTGTATCTCACTACTGACTTTTTTATAATAAAATTTTGAGCTTAAGCAATTCCAATTCACTGATGCTTTCACCACTCACTGAAAACAAATGCTGCTGACGAGCTTCAGTACATAGATCTCACTTTTGCACATTTTTGGGACACGCAACTCAGACGAGTCTTCCCGATATAACTTGGAATAAATGTCAGCCTATTCGAAGAGCTAATTTATTGGAGTACCGGGAATTTCACTTTGTACTTTGTAAATTTATTTGGATGTTTATTTCTCACCAGCTTTAGTGTGAAGCTACTCAATAACTGACTCGTGTGCATTCCACTTCTGAATTCTTACCTCTATTAATTATTAGCCTTATTTTTTGTTTCATAAGCTCGTAGACCTTATGAAACGCTTGCAAATATTGAAGAGTTTTTACGTTTGAGACTTCTAGCGAGCATATCTCATTTCTGTTTTTTTTTTTGTAAAGTATATAATCCTCTCAAACCCTACCCAGTCCAGTGCCAACTGAGAGATTATATTTCGAATCTAACTTGCCAAGACCTGCTAGTAGGTAAAAAAAATTACTCCCTATTCGTTGAAAAAAGGAGAAATTTCAGCAATTCAAAACGCCACGAAGTTCATTAGTTTCTAAAACAGAGAAGCACCACCGGACGCCACCATAGTATTAATTTCTGCCACAATTTTCCTCATTTAGATCGAGGAAAATTATGTAATCATTTTAATTCGAGAGGATCGATTAGCATTTCAAATTCGAAAGAAAAACAGTAAATAAATTCACAAGAAATATATATTTCTCATTTATAACGAATTACTAACGAAATAAGTTAGCATATACATTCATTATTTTCTTTCGACTCAATGCCTGATAGCTGACACGCTATCTGGACGGAAATCCGTGAAAAAGACAGAATTTGACTGACATAAGAACAGCATACGAAATGAAGTACAGAGTGCAGTAAAGCACCCATTTATTCGTGAATAATTTAAAAAGAATATTGTTTTTCAACTTCGCACGTACGCCAACATTGCATGCATGCAGGTGGGTGTAGTCAACTGAGAAGCTGATTTGCGAATAGCATGAAGAAGTATCACACAAATGTGGCAAGTGGCATGCAATGTGAGTGAAGTGAGAAATGTTATTGGCTTTGTTGGATTTTCGGCATTATTTAACATGCAAATATCTTTCGGGCTTTCTCTACACCGTTAAGCAGGTGCATGACTTGCAGATTGCTTGATTTCGTATACATATATACTCATACTTTCAAACGGTGAAATTTTCAAATTCAAATGACTACATTTTCACATAATTTTCTTTAAGGAAACATCAATGTCAACATTACTCACGTCATCAAATGGAATTCATGCAAATTTTTCTGCTATTCAAATTAATTTCCTTTCAATTTTTCCAACCCTTTCTTTGTATGTAGATACATATTTGTTACACAAGTTTGAAAATTATTGTCGAAAAAAAAAGGTAAATAAGTAGAATAAAACAAATTCTCCCACATTTAGTTTATTTGCATTTCGTTCACATCAAATAACACCGTTTTGTGCATGTTGCATGTTGCAGCGTGCACGTCGCGCTTTGCATGTTGCATGTCGCATGCGGGTTCCTGTTCCTTTTCCTGCCTTTTTGTTGTGTATTGGCTTTCTTATAATTTTCCGGCTGTGGCTACTTGTCGTTCGGTCATCGTTGTGTTCTCTTTTTTTTTTAATTTTTAATTTGTTTGTGTTTTTCTTGGCTTTCAAAAGACGTTGCTGGAATTTGGAGTAGCCGTTGCAACGTGTCTGCATACTCCAATTCCATTCAGTGCACCACCACACACTTCATTTACGGCACTTGAGAGTCGGTAGTATGCATAAACAAACAACAACAATAACCAATTCTATGAGGCTCAACAATAACTCAAAAAAAAAAAAAACATTTGGGGAAAAAGAGCAAACAACAACTGGTTACTTTTCTTAAAAACCCAAATATGCGAGGTAAAATAAATTAGAATTGGAATTAGGGTTTCGTTTTTTTAGTTTTTTGATACAATTGAGCACCCTATAAGCGGTTCTCTGAGTAAGTGGTGTTGTGCTGGTAAAAATATAATTTCTAGGCTTATAAAGTCTATGGTATCTTTCTAGAGGGCTTTAAGAAAAGATTTGAAAAAGAATTATTTCTGAAAATGAAAAGACTTGTAGTTCTAGAGTAATCATCGCAAGAAACACAAAATCAGAGTTGGAATCATTTCAAAGTAAAGCAAAACTTCGTTCTATTATACAACCACTAACTAGTTAGAGGCTCCAAACTTCGCCTTTGTAGCACCAAACAGGAAGCACACTAAATGTCGCAAAACACCTTACGTGCCATCGGCTAACATCCACTGCTGGCGGGAATCTTACCGCTACCATTTGTAATGGCATGCAAACGTGAAGCATTTTTTTTGTATGTGTCCACATCTGTGTCACCAAACTAATGTGCGCTGAAGAAGTCAAAGCACAGAAACCAAGCCACGAATAGGCGGAAACTTAACAATTGTAACGCGATCATTTCGTGCTTCATTTTTTTTTTTTTTTTGTTTTTTTTTTTTTAATTTTTCTTCCTGTTACTTCGCTCTAAACTGTAAACTCCTTCGTACTTTTTTTTTTTGCTCAACCACAATTGTTTTTCCAGCGTTTATTTATTTTATTGTATTGTTGGTGCACCTTTCCGTTGTTTCTTCCCTTGGCTAGTATTTTATATTAATTGTCACGCATATGTACGTTGAGCGAGACGGCAAATATTGTTGTTTTGCTTTTATTGTAAATGCCATGGAGTTTCATTTCTCATTCCTACCCTTAATAAAGATTTTAAAAAGCATTTAAAAAAGTGGAATAGACGTTTCCATAGTCTGTAACTACCTTCAGACCTGTAACTCGCTCTAAATGTTTGCCAAGGGCTGAACTCTAAAATATGTCTCAAAGGAATTGTCAATGAGTCTGTTGGTTCTTTACTATGGTAGTGGTCTGAAATGAAAGATGGAATCATCTATGCACTCTCTCATGAACTGTTTTGTGACAGCGAGGCTGATACTGATAATTCTCACACATAGACATCAGTTACTCTACTAAATCTCGACGATAAAATCGTTGTCTAGTGCCCTATATAAAAACCACTTCTGATTTATTTTAATTTTATTTTTTTTTCACATATGAAGAAGCTATTTGTTTCGAAACATTAATCTAAGAGTGTGATCTTTAGTTGCTCAAGACAAAGGGTTTCAGCAAATATATTCCACTTCTGATTTTTTTTGTAAAGAAATTAACACTGCCAAATCAACGCTCGATATATCGTTTCCTTCCAAATAAGCGAGGCCGAAAATAGCTTCATTTAAATTGTTTTGCACCATTTTCAAGCAGAGCAATTCTGCAGGTACAGTTTAAAGTCCTTATACCAAATCTCCGGCGGTTATTAAACTAAACTTAGTTTCTGGTTTGAGTAGTTGGTTGGTTGAGAAACTGACCGGGAGCAGCCTGAAATCACAGTTTTAATATTAATAGATTGTATTTAAAAGTATTTTAGCTTCCTTTCATTGATAATATATGTTTTAGTGCCTTAACGTTTTTTTTTTTTCATTAAATATACAAAGTGTACCACATTTTTATCTGCCTCTATTCTGTAGGCCTTGCAGCTTTGCTTATTTTCTCTAAAATAAATTTAAATAAAACATTTTTTTTTCATAAAAAATAAATAAACACTCAACATGATCCCAAACACTTTATTTGCTGCCACTCTTCACGTTGCGCTCCAATTGTCTTAGCAACGGGTATCTAAAAGTAATGCGTTGCGGCTGAGTACCTGTGGATTATACAAGAAAAACAACGGCAGGAATCCGGTATGCCGTTTTACTTATTAATGCAATTACCATAAGCAGCGGTGGTGTTGTTGGATCTAGCCTAGTTCATAGAGTGGGAGTATGTTTGCTGCATGTGATCTGACTCCCGCTTGCGTTATTTCCTCTACAAGTGGCGAGTAAACAAATTCACCAGCAAAACTCCGCCACCAACTGTACTAACATTATGTCTCACTATTTATTTTTTCTTTACATTTTCATTCTTCTTCTTCTTCTTTTCATCATTTACCTTAATACATGCTACGAATATATTTACTCTTGCCTCGTAAAATGTCACGGCGCATCCACATCTCTAACCCCATTGTTTGTAGGAAAAGCTGTGTACATATTTACTCTATTTTAATACCTTTCAAGACATGAAGTGACGTTTCCAATGTTTACAAGTACGAATATCAGTAGAAAAAGAGAGTGTCCCGTCCGTCCGTTTGAAGCTTAGAAAATATTTACAGAACAATAAGTTGTTCGATTTCAGTTTTGGAGAGCAGAAGAACCGTGTTGAGTGATAATTATTACAATTCAAAAGCCGAGAGCGAATACTTTGCTTTTAACAGATGTTAGATGGAATACTCGTACTATAAAAAATCGAGATCTGATTACACGCAAATATAACTCCCATGAAACCGAATATTAGAAAATAAGTTTTTGAGCGAATATAAGTCCCAATATGCAGATAACATTATGAAACTTACAATGGTCGAAATATTGACAATAAAAAAGTATCGAAATCGAACGCCTGTACTCGTAGCATATAGCACGGACATGCAATAGATTATTCGAAAATAGATTTTCGGATCGGAACTCTGAAACTAAAGCTTCTACAGTTTTGAAAATTGGTAATATGTATACATGCTACGGATAGAATATCGATACTAAAACTCAAGGTAATCGGTCATCTGCAACATATAGCGCTCATATAAATAATTTTTCAAAAATGCGTTTTTAAGTAAAATTTCGCATATTTCTGCAGTAAATAATATGAAAATTTGATGTTCGGTACATATTTCGTGTAGGATATCTTGATCGTAAAAATTATAGAAATTGGACATCTATAACACATGGTGCTCATACAATTGACGGTTCAAAAATGCGTTTTTCGGTCAAAACTCTAACACTAAAGCAGTAAGAGTTCTGAAAACTGGTAGCTAGAATATTTATACAAAAAGTCAAAGGAATCGGCTGTCTGTGGCATATATCATGCAAACGCTTTTTCAAAAATGCGTTTTTGAGCTAAAACCCTCCTATTTTAACAGTTAAAAATATCAAATTTGGTATTCTGAACATAGGTCGTGTATGAAATCGGGATAGTAAAAATTATAGATATCGGACATTTACTTTCCAAAATTTCTATACAATATAGATTTTAAAAAAAGAATTTTTTGACCAAAACTCTAACATTTATGTAGCTGAAGCTAAGGAAATCGGTGGTCTGCATATATGCTGTAGATAGAATATTGATACGAAAAATTCAAAGGAATCGGAAGTCTATAACATATAGCTACCATACAAATGCTTGTTCAAAAATGCGTTTTTGAGCTAAAACTCTCATATTTCAACAGTTAAAAATATTAATTTCGTATACTGCTTATATATAATGCCTGGCATATTGATGATGCAAATAAAGGATCTCTGGTGACGATTTGAGGTAGCATCAATATAACTGTTTATGCAGTTTTGAGTTTTTTAAAGTTTCTGAAAGGTATACAACTTGTTGCTGTCATTTTGGAACTTACTTTTTCTGTTTCATTTTTTTTGTTTGGCTTTTTATGAGACTTTTACTACCGTTATGGTTGTTGTTGTTTACAGTCTGTGGCAACATGAGGCGGTAGTCTAATTTAAATTAGCTGTGGATTAGTTTAAGTAAACTCAAGCCAAGTGGCAGTAGATTAAATGCTGAGTATGTATGTACATATGTGAGAAAGCATGTGCGTAGTGCAGATAGAGGTAATATGTATGTATGCTTGTGAGTCGTATAAAAAGACAGAAAGTTCATTGTATGGCTTGCTTGTATCAAAGCATTGCCATTGTTCTCTATTATAATTATTTCTATTTTTTTTTTTTAATTTTTACTTTTTATTTATTTTTTTTTTCTCAAATATTTGTTGTCATCTGGCATTCTACGAGTAGTTAGTTGCGCATTCTTGTACGGCTGTCATGCTGTAAGCATACAACATGTATGCTTTTACACACACACACACAGAAGGTGAGTCTGCAAACAAATTCGGCTTTGGCGGTAAATACAAATACTCAACTGCAGCTCATCGTAAGCTGTTGCAATGTGGCTATGATTGCTACATTTTGTAATTTTCATTTAATTATTATTATTATTGTTGTTGTTTAAATTTTTTAATATTTTTTTAATTTCAAATATTAAACTGTCATGCTGTTTTTCTGTGTTTTTATTAGCCAACAGCTACTGTTTTTGTTGCTCGGGATTACATACATATGTACACATACTGTATATGCATGTGAATGCAGTAAGCAACTGGAGGAGGCACCACAGTAGGGCAAACTCCAGCTTCGTGGAGGCGCCGCTCTTCGCACTACCGTTATAAATTATGCCAACAGATAGCGCAGACAAATATATACACAAGTGGTTAGTTGAGTAACTGATATACATACATACATATGTGTAGATTAACATTTGCATATGCATGTAAATATGTATGCTAATATAAGCTGACTTATTCATACATATACTGTATATATGTACATACATATGTATGTAATCTTCCCCACATTTTGTACATACATATGTAAGTGCCTATGAATATTCATGTTGTGCCACTCATTTTTTACACAGTTGCAACCTGGTTAGATTGCCGTTGCATATACACAAACTATGTGAAATTATTATTAGTATGTATGTATATATGTATGTATGTGTGTATGTTTATGCATGCGACATATTTATGGTTGTGTTGCGCATTTAATATTTCATTAAATAAATTTAATTAACTTTCACAGCACAATATAGGTTAGATAAGACGTGGGTAAGCTCTGCGACAAATTCTACTCAAACGTATGCACATACATACGTACGTACGTATATATATATATAAAGGGTGTTTTTTATAGAGGTATAGAACTTTAAGTTGCAATAAAACAACGATGGATTATCCGATTGACATGAATTTTATTTATCCGAAAGATAATCTTGTGGCATTACATTTTGAATATGATTTCTGGCATATGACCGCCACGGCTGGTGCGGATATAGTCCAATCTGGACGTCCAATTTTCGATGAGTTTTTCCAACATTTGTGGCCGTATATCGACAATAACACGGCGAATGTTGTCTTCCAAATGGTCAAGCGTTTGTGGCTTATCCGCATAGACCAATGACTTTACATAGCCCCACAGAAAGTGGTCTAGCGGTGTTAAATCACAAGATTTTGGAGGTCAATTCACAGGTCCAAAACGTGAAATTAGGCGGTCACCAAACGTGTCTTTCAATAAATCTATTGTGGCACGAGCTGTGTGACATGTTGCGCCGTCTTGTTGAAACCACATCTCCTGGACATCATGGTTATTCAATTCAGGAATGAAAAAGTTAGTAATCATGGCTCTATACCGATCACCATTGACTGTAACGTTCTGGCCACCATCGTTTTTGAAAAAGTACGGACCAATGATTCCACCAGCCCATAAAGCGCACCAAACAGTCAGGTTTTCTGGATGTAACGGTGTTTCAACATACACTTGAGGATTACCTTCACTCCAAATGCGGCAGTTTTGTTTGTTGACGTAGCCATTCAACCAGAAGTGCGCTTCATCGCTAAAATGGACGTAGTGCGGGATACGTTTTCCGCACAGAATCATTATTTTCGAAATAAAATTGCACTATTTGCAAGCGTTGTTCAGGCGTGAGTCTATTCATGATGAATTGCCAAACCAAACTGAGAATAAATCACTTGACAGCTGTTAAATCGGTCGTCATCTTGAAAAGTAATGCCAACTTAAAGTTCTATACCCCTATAAAAAACACCCTTTATATTGTAGTTATTTACTACAAGTAATATTTGCCAAGTTATTATTACTTCACATAAACGGGGAAGACATAAGTTCAACAATGTCATGGCAACGTAGTGAAATATTTGTTTTCAGCTTAATGTGAGCCAAGCATTGTTGTAAATCTGTCGGATTATCTGTTCAAAATGGAAATGTATGTAAGCATAACTGTACCTACAAAGCCTACATATCGTAGAAAATAGAAAAAAAAAATTTTGGTAGTTCATTTTGTGTTATTTAATTAGCTTGAAGCCGAAAATGCTCAAAGTGCTTTTAAGAGGATAATAAAAAGCCTAAGCTTAGCTGATCAGAAAATAATTAAAAAAAAAAATTATAAAATAAAATAACACAAAGTAAAATGAAATAAATAAATTTACAACCACAACAAAAATTTAAAAAAATCAGTATCTATGTTGGTCTGCCTTCAGGCAATGAAAACCCTAAAAACCGCTTTCCCTTGAAACGAACTATCGCATCATTTTACTTCTTGAAATTTCTCAAAGCTTAGCAATATCCACGTAAACTACTATTATTTGATTAGATTAATTTTGAAAATCATAAGACCTTTGTTCAACAAAACATGGTCTTGGTCGTATGGTTTTGATATCAAAAATCGAAATTAAGCTACTCATATATTGTGATAGGGCAAAGCGGCTGAGTGGTTAACAGTGTGTACCACCCTACTGAGGATTATGGGCTCGAATACAAACTATAAATAAAAATAAATAAAAAATTCTAATAGCGATCGCCCTCTCGGCAGAAAATTTCAACTCCTCCGAGTGTATTACTGCCATGAAAGAAATTCTCCTCCTAAAAATTCATCAGCCCTCGTAAGTGACTTAATATAAACAGAAGGTCCATCCATTTGTTGGAAAACCATCAACGTGGACACCAAAAATTGGAGGAGGAACTTCAGCAGTGTATGTCAATCGATTAGTATAAAACATCAGACATAGAATGGCACAAAAATATTTTTTTCTTTAATAAATGAGCAAGAAATAAGGCCTCAGGAGTTGTAAGTCCAAGAGATTAAAGTTCCCTTGTATTTCCCCATAGCCATGGTGATGACTTCTGTGTGTTTTTTTTTCAGAATTTTTGACGATCTACTCAGTTTGATGGAATATAGTTAGAAGAAACAGCGCAGTTATTCGAGAATTTTGTTCCATCCATCTGCGGAAGTTCCATGAACTCCATTTTAAGTAATCATTCGTAAATTGCGTTAGAAAAGAAGCCTTAAGAACGACCAACCCAGTACTCCCTGGAGGTGGTTCACACAATTACAGCATATAGCATAAAAAAAATTTTATATTCTCTTTGTAAAAAATTTTAGGAAGAGGATAATTTGATCCATCTATGTGAACTGATTATTGCGAAAAGCAATAGCTTGTGGAATACCTGCTTGCCATTATTCAAGTAAAGCAGAAATTTTCAGACTATATAGCACATCTGCAGAGATAATGAATGAAATTTCTCTCTTCTCATTGCATATCCAGAGTGCTGAGTACGTTCTGACGTTTTATTTTTATTAAAAATCATTAACAGAAAGAAGTGCTGTCTTTGGCAATACCAAAATCTTTTTACCTTTCATAAACATATCATTCGATTTCGAAGATTTTTAGTGTTAATATTTATTTGAATTTACTTGGACAGTAAACTACATTTCGCTCCCTTTGATGCTCTCTTACGTAATTATTGCCCAAAACCTCATATCTGAGCAAATCGGTATGGGTGCTATATAATATAGTTGATGAATCTTGCCAGTTCTGAAAAATGATCAATACCTTACAAAAATTCACCCGCATATTAGGTTTCATTCAAATATCTTAGAAACTGAGGGTTCAATTAGACGGATGGGCATGATTAAATCAACTCATCTCGTTATTCTGATCTAATCGGTATACATTTTGATGGTTCTATATCTTCTTTTACTGGTACTTACATAGTTCGGACCAAAGTTAACAATTCCGGAATACCAAATTACGTGATACACTCACTACAAACCTCAACATTTTGGAACTTTTGCTGATCTCATCAAGAGTTGATCGTAGAAACCAGTCCCTCACATAGATTTCTCCTCCTAAGGGAAAAACTGATTAGCTGGATATTTCAAAGGAGTCATTTTTTCTGGGGCACGTTTTGTCTATTGCTGAGCGTATACAAGTTGCTATGGCTGTACTTCGTATTGCACAGAGAAATGAGTTTAGACAAAAGAGCGAGTAAAGAGATTTCGTTAAATTATATGTCAAACTGTTTGAATGGAAGAAATGGTGCCTGGTTTGCATATTGAATAAAAGAACATAAGAGTTTTTTCGGCATAATTTCTAATAGAAAATATAGCGAAAAGACTGGGAGGGGCTTTCAGATGATTCGTAGAAATATTAAGCATAAAGGGTTAGTCATTGGAGAGCTATTTCTTCGCTCTCCTTACTTCTGAAAACTGAAAACATATGTTTTCTAAGGAGTGACAGAGATCAAAAATTTAGCAGGTCAGTTATATGCTCCTAAAAACGGCTCTCTATTGAATCAGCAATTAGTTTTGAGTGGTTACTATCCGGACCATTTTTACTTCTAAAAATTCTAAAACATAGTAAGTAGGAATAAATAATTTCTTCCAGAGAATATTCTTCGAAATTCTCAATACAACCTGAGAGCACATCGCTGAGTTTCACATTAGTCATAGAAATATTTTTTCTCAAGTTTTATTATTTGGTTTAAAAACAAAAGTTATATAAATTCCTACCAGTGGGTTGCCTGAAACTAATTACAAACATACAGCTTCCATACAGTTAGAAATAAGTAGAGTAAGATAACGGTAACGTAAATAAGTCAGTAAGTAACTTTTCACAGTCGCAAAGTGACAATTTGCACAAAATCAACAACAACAACAACAACTACAAGTTGAAATGAAACAATTAAATTTTTATAAAGAACTTAAGCAAGAGGTAAGTTGGCTGCTTTGCACTACTTACCAAAAATGTGGCAAGCAAAGATGTATATGCGTTAAATGCAATTGCAGTAAGAAGAAGAAGAAGCACACAGAATTTTTGTGGCAAGCAAAAGTAGTAAGTGCCACATACAAATAAATTTCGAGTATGTAATAGGATAAGCAGAACAGACACAGGATATATGTACCGGACTATGTACACATGTGAATGTAGGTGAGAATGTGCGCGAAAGCTTAGAGTGACCAGCATTAGCAAAGAGAACTGTGGCAGCTTAGAACTTGCAGCATTAAAATTTCACTTAACACAAGCGTTGAGTGGGAAAGCAAAACAAGTAAAGTGTAAAATAAATGAAAAATATACAAAAAAAAAATTAAATAAAATAAAAAAAATTAAAAAAAAAAATTTTTTTTTAAATTAAAGTGAAAACAAGTGAAAATTGAGAATGTAAAAAATGATAAAATAAGCAACATACTAAAGGATATATTGACTGAGTGAATTGGAGCAAACGACAAGTGCGCAGTGCAACAACAAATCGACAGAAGCGAAAGTCACAAACCAGTTGGCAACTGAAAATGCTACAAATGGCAGGACTAAGAGATTGCTTCTGGAAGGATGCTATTTACACATGTATGTATGTATGTATGTATGTATGTATGTATGTATGTATGTATGTATGTATGTATGTAGATGACATGTAATATATAAAAAAGTGCAATTGTTTTAAATATTTAATATGCGAAAGTGCAACTACTTTGAAATATCTGCTACAGCAACAACATCAACCACAGAGCCTTGAGTGCAATTGAGTGTGGTGGAAATGGAAAAAGAATGCGGATTATGTGGAGAGCAGAAACTCCATATACTTTTTTAATTTTCCTTACATTTTCTCAGCATATATACATAACTTGTTGCAAAGTCTATTAAAAATAAAAAAACAACAAGCAATTGACGCCATCAAACGCCAATTGGCGCAGAGCACACATTTCAACTCAAGTGTTTGGCGGATATACTCGTATGTTATGCTCCAAGCCCCTTAAGCAGCTGTAAATGCTGCGAAATTAATTGAGCAATTGGCTCTTAACACATCTCCATCTGCAACTGCAGGAAGTGTCACACGCCACTGCCACTCAACGCTTGGCAAAAATATTTTTACTTACATACATTTGAAAGGATCTGGATATGTCTGCATAAGAACTGGATATACTGAAGTGCCACAATTTGTTTATAACTTCACTTTGACAATTAGTCCGATTTCCCTTGAATTTCCTTTACTTTTGAGTATATGCATCAGCGCTGATGGAAATATTAGTTCCTATATATACTGCATTGTCGATATCCTTAATTTCACAGCATTTATTTTTAGTTATTAAAGCGAAGTGGCAAATTGTGTTTGGAGCACATAAGAGAGTCATAAATTTGTCAGCAATTGTAGAATGAGAAAAAAAATTCAAAATTATTCGTGTAGTACTGCACTTATATAAGCATTTTTGGCATTTTCTATAAATATCCTTACATAAAAAATTTATACAAAAACTACTTGAAATTACAAATTTTCGTAATTCAACACCGCAAGTTTTATGCGCACACTTGCAGCACTTTAAGAGGGCCAAGTGTCCTTTTCTCATTCCTCAGCAGCCTTTTTGGTGCAATCAATGAGGCGCAAACAAAGCGGCAATTTCAACATAAAAAAAACTGTTTTTGTTGTAATTTTGTTATTTACATACTCCTCTTTTGTATTGCTTCATCCTAGTGCATTTCATAATTTCATCAGAAAATGTCCTATCTTAATTATTTTAGCTCCAATTACAGTGCCAACACATTTCAGTAGCTCAGACAAACATAAATATGTGAGATTTCTAAGGAATTCACATGTCTCATACACGAAAATCTAAGAAAAGATTTCATATCTTATCCTGTAACTCATCAAACGTATGATGAAGGTGTGAAAATTGTAGCTTTGTTTACTCTTCGATAAGCTGGAAAAGGACTAAACAGGATTAATTTATAAGGACTCGCAAAATAAAAAAATTCTTTCGAAAATAGTTGCTACTTTTGATTTTGTTTTCTAAATTAAAGCATGCCGAATTTCAAAAAGTACTCTGAGCGTGTCCTCACTTCAAGCAGTTGCCTAATAAAAAATTCTTTGGTCATCTTTTCAAGTGTGAATTCTTGCAAATTTTTCATTTCCATTTTTTGTATTTTTTTTTTTGGCAGCCTCAGCCTCTCAAATCAGAACAGTTATTGATTTGATTCCAAAAATATGTCGTAGCTTTCTCATTCAAAAAAAAAATAAAAATAAAAAAATTAAAAATAAAAATTTGTCAAAGATTTCGCTGGAATTTTTTTCAGAAAGAAGGGTTATGGTCAATCAAATTTATCAAAAACCCGTACGAAAGAGTAAAAGCGGGGAGATCCCGGTGGTCAAAGAATTGCTCGCTCCGACCGAAGCCAAGGAAGGAGTGATTGTAAATCGCTACCATCTAGGTTTGATAGAGATAGTTGCTGTAATGCAACTAGTTCCGAAAT
The DNA here is from genome assembly GCA_030068015.2 of Neoceratitis asiatica. Taxonomy (NCBI): domain Eukaryota; kingdom Metazoa; phylum Arthropoda; class Insecta; order Diptera; family Tephritidae; genus Neoceratitis; species Neoceratitis asiatica. Next base: position 81,915,283 of record CM061527.1, on the reverse strand, counting down.
ACCCGAATTTTCTTCAAAAACTCATTTACGAGAAGATTGCTTAAGACTCGCGTCGAATCAATTTCGACTACATATTCAAAAAGGCCATTGTAAGAGATGGCGAAACAGTCGAAAAGATACGAGATAATGTCTTCCATCTAAGCCGATACCGAAAAACGACATCCAAGCCGATCAGAATTCAGTGTGATATTGACTGTTTTCTATGATTATTGCAGTGTGAGTATAGAGAATTCTTGCGCGAAGTTCAGATGGTAAAATAAGAATATTATCTGAGCTAAAAATGGCAAATTTGTCGAAAAGGTCAGATTTGTAGCAAGGAAAATCATGCGTTTTGCACCACCATAACGCATTATCTCACAGGGCTATCATTGTGAATGAATTTCTTGCCGAAAGTTCAACAAACAGCATCGCAGATCCACCATTTTCGCCGGATATGGTCTTGATCGATTTTTTTTTTTCACTCTCCAAAACTTAAATCGCCACTTTTCAGTCGACGGAAGACATAGCAGAGAATTCACGGCGATAATTAAAGTTGGGCGTGAGATGGCATCTCAACTGAGCGGGTACAGCACATTTCACATGAAGTTTTGGACATGAGAAAGCTATCCACGCGTTGGATGGCGCGTTTGCTCACACACGACCCTAAGTGCAATCGGATAAACTCTACAGAGGAGTGTTTGACGATGTTCAATCAGCAATCAAACGAATTTTTGCTTCGTTTCGTTACCGCAGACGAAACATGGATCCACCACATCATAACAGAGACCAAAGAACAATAAAGACAGCGGGTTTCTCCGAGTGAGCGTGCACCAAAGAAGACTAAGGCCAACAAGTCCACGACCACAGATGTTTGAGATGCACGAGGCTTCATTCATTCATTCGCAGCTCAATTTTGAAATTTAAAAATGTTCAAATAAAATAAAAATTCAGTATAAAATGAAGATGGAATAATTATATTTATGGTAAACACGGAGTTATATTTCAAAAGAATTATAGTGAACGTGTTAGTTAGTCTTCTACTTACCGCAAAGCCGATTTCTAAAATTTAATTTGGACTGAGTCATCATTTCCCCTTTAGTATGTATATACAAATTACACACTCTCGTTCAAGCGATTTATCTCTTCTCTATTAGCTAACGAGTACACCGTGTGTGCTTGCAATACGAACGAAACCGAGCCGAGCATTTACGATGTTACATGTATTTATTTTTCACAGATTATACAATTTAAATTTTGGATATTTACTCTCCGCTTCGTATTAATAATATTTCAATTTTGTATTATTATTTTAAGCACACACTACTCTTTATATGAAGGATATTTTTCTTTAGATATTTTCACTAAATCGCTTCCACTAATTAATTAGACACGCGCACACCTCGGTTGCAAAAATCAACTAGTCAAATCAGCCTGCGCACACAAAGCTCATGCCTTTCCCCTGCAAATGTATATATTTTCAACTTAACATTGACTTACATGAAGAAACTACGCTCTTCGGCTCCAACTTTACCGCTTACAAGCGCTTTCAATCATTTTTGAAGGTCAATGCAACCAAACGCAAATTCGCAACGACAGCCATGCATATACATATTGTCGCTCATTTCCGTTTCCCCTACTTAGTACTCTTCTTCCGCTTTCCGCTAAGTGGGCGAGTGGGCGCAGAGAAAATTTATCTGTTCAACGAGTGGTAAATAAGAGTGCAGCCGGAAGTAAGAGCGTGTGGAAACGGAAATGATATTTAATAGCTGAAAGGCTGAGAGCGCGGATCTTACAGGTGTTTTGTTCGAATTAAGAGATTGAAATGAAATAAAGCATTTGTTTAAAAAAGAGTGTATGTATGTACATGAGAGGAAGTTTTTATTTGATTTCGTTAGTAGAAACGTGCAAATTCATATTGAAGGTCGTTGATCGGAGTTTTGTGAAAAATTTGTTAAATTTAAAAAAAAAACAGTATAATTAGTATGAGTTATTAAAAATTGTGCCTAAAAGGAAGAAGCAAATATTGAATCTGTGAAAATGTGTGCGCATAATAGAGTATAAATTTAAATAATTTGCAAGTCTTACTATAAATGAAATCAAATAGTGCATGGCATGGCGTGGTTTTATGCTCGGTGCTCGACTCGGTATATCTCGTGTTTCGGTTCTCATTAAAAAAGAGTAAATATTTAAAATTTCTACTTGATGATTGGTTTACGCTATATGAATAGAAATATATTTGTATTTTATAATAAAAAAATAATCAAGAGAAAATTCATATGTACGAGTATTCAGAACAAAGATATAGGTAAGTGAATCTATAATTCTTATTGTTTGCTATGTAAAGGGTGTTTTTATAGAGGTATAGAACTTTAAGTTGCAATAAAACAACGATGGATTATTCGATTGACATGAATTTTATTTATCCGAAAGATAATCTTGTGGCATTACATTTTGAATATGATTTCTGGCATATGACCGCCACGGCTGGCGCGGATGTAGTCCAATCTGGACGTCCAATTTTCGATGAGTTTTTCCAACATTTGTGGCCGTATATCGACAATAACACGGCGAATGTTGTCTTCCAAATAGTCAAGCGTTTGTGACTTATCCGCATAGACCAAAGACTTTACATAGTCCCACAGAAAGTAGTCTAGCGGTGTTAAATCACAAGATCTTGGAGGCCAATTCACAGGTCCAAAACGTGAAATTAGGCGGTAACCAAACGTGTCTTTCAATAAATCTATTGTAGCACGAGCTGTGTGACATGTTGCGCCGTCTTGTTGAAACTACATCTCCTGGACATCATGGTTGTTCAATTCAGGAATGTAAAGGTTAGTAATCATGGCTCTATACCGATCACCATTGACTGTAACGTTCTGGCCACCATCGTTTTTAAAAAAGTACGGACCAATGATTCCACCAGCCCATAAAGCGCACCAAACAGTCAGTTTTTCTGGATGTAACGGTGTTTCAACATACACTTGAGGATTACCTTCACTCCATATGCGGCAGTTTTGTTTGTTGACGTAGCCATTCAACCATAAGTGCGCTTCATCGCTAAACGACGATAAAATGGACGTAGTGCGCGATACGTGTTTCACAGAGACTGAAAGCAGATAAGCTCGTGAATTTTAGCAAAAATGGAAAAATAGTAATTTCGTGTACTGATTAAGCAATATTTTTTTGCGTAAAACAACCGTGACTGAAACCAAGAAAAGGCTTGATAAATACTAAGAGGCCTCTGCATAATCAATATCTTTAATTAAGAAGTAGTGCAGTACAAGTGGCGTTGAATGGTCGGGTCGATCGAAATCTTCGATGAAATCAATGGAATGATATTGGACGAACCGAAAATAAAAGTGTTTCAGATGGCTGAGGCTGTAGGCATCTCAACTAAGCGAGTACAGCACATTTTACATGAAGATTCGGACATGAGAAAGCTATCCGCGCAATGGGTGCCACGATTGCTCACAAATGACCAAAAGTGCAAACGTGTAAATCTTTCAGAGGAGTGTTTGACCATTTTCATCCACAATCCGAACGAATTTTTGTGACGTTTTTGTTTGCTATAGAGGAATCGTGGATCCATCACATCACACCAGAGTCCAAAGACCAATCCAGACAGTGTGTTTCTCCTGGTGAACGTGCACCAAAGAAGGCTAAGGTGGGTTTGTTGGACAACTAGGTAATTGCCATTGTTTTTTGGTATGTACGAGGTGTCATTTATATCGATTACCTTGGAAAGAGTAACATGAATGATCACCGGCGAATATTATTCAGGACTGTTGGACAGATTCGATATTGATTTGAAGCAGAAACGGCTGCATTTTGCAAAAAAAAAGTGCTTTTCCATCAGAAAAATGCACGGATGAACACGTGTGTAGTCACCATGGCAAAAATTCATAAATTGGGATACGAACTGCCATTCCATAGAGCATATTCTTCACATTTATCTCCTTCGACTATTTCTTGTTTCAAAAACCTGAAGAAATGGCTGAGTGGTAAAAGAAACGGGTCGAGTGCAGAGGTCAACACAAAAACAAAAGCCTATTTTGAGGGCCTTGAAAAAAACTTTTATATGGAAGAAATATAATAATTGGAGAAACGCTGTAGTAAATGTATTGAGCTAAAAGGAGACAACTGTGTTGAGAATCTAAACGTTTATTTGCCGAAAAAAATATATATTTCATGCAAAAAGTCACTGACTTATCAAACCACCCTCAAAAGTGGGCATAACTGTATTTTTAAGCTACAGAAATTTTTTTACTTACTTTTTTTACTTTTTTGTTCTTTTGAAAAAAAAAAAAAAAATATTTGGCATATTTTTCGGACATCATACGCAAATCAATGGCTTCCAAGAGTTCAATGGAGGAGAGAAGCTATATTTTGTTATTATTTTTTTCTTTTCTCCTTAAACAATTTTATTTACAAATTTAATTTGAAAGCTAAATGATGCTATTGCCACTGACACCTCCAACTGCTGTCATGTCATGTCATGTACATATATACTTATATAATGTATGTATGTGTGTATTCGTATGCAATTATGTGTGTTCACTTGATGGGTAGCATCAATTTTGTTCACTCAAGTCACTTGACACAATATGTTAATTACTCAAAACTGTTTATTATGTTCAGCTGCTGCTGCTACTTCGATACGTCGTCAATCGATAAATATTTGTAACTACCATGGCATGTTGGTATATATGTATGTAACACTGTATATTTATGCAAATTATTTGTATATTGTTTCAGTAGCCAAGTTGAAGAAGTCAGGCAGGCGTAAAGGTAAATTGATGGAAAGAAAAATTTTTTTTGACTGATCATGACTGAGCATAAATACATAGATAAATATAAATAAATATATAAGTATATAAGTATGTATGCATGTCGAAGTACACTTTACGTACGAATAATTGTAATGGGATGTAGCGTAACTTCGTTAGTGGGCATAAAGGGATGTATGTTTGTGTGTAACTATGTGCTAAAGTGTTCTCCGCTCGAAGTGTGTGAAACAATTTTATTTTATTTTTTTATTTTTTCATCATCAAACTCACACTTCAATCATTCACTCATACAATTTGGTTTTTTCCTTGTATAAATAAACAAGTCAGAATTTTTATGCAAATTAAGCCAGAGAATATCCACACAAATATTTAATTGGTAGGCAGGTAAGCGAAGAAGAGGAAGAAAAAAAGTAAATTCATGCAGTTTTTGTGAAGAAGCGAGTATATTATTTTGTGGTTATTTTTATTGAAATGTTGCCAGGCAGTAGCCGGAAAACTTTGGTAGGCCAAACCACGTAAATAGAGGGGAAAAATATTTAAAATATTCAAAAATTATTTTTTCCCCACTGAAGGAAACTTTAGGAACTTTTGAGATTTAGTTTTCAACTAATTAATTTAAAAAATATTTTATAAGTTTTTTTTTATTTACATGCATCTGAGCTCTCAAACTCTCAAACTCCAGTCACTACTACCATTTATCATAGTTTTTTACCTTAATTAACAGTCAATAGAATATACTGATTTTAATGAGGCTGTGCTGCCAGATCGAGATTTACTCACTAGAAAGCGTCTCACCTTTCCCAATTCCTTTTGCGCACTCACCAATGACATGCTGCATCAGTAATTGAGTGCTTCTCATTAAAAATCACTCAAAATTCAAGTTATTTCCACTTTAACTCATTACAAACCGCAAGATTTTATTACAAAAACCAATTTGCAACATGCAAACAGACGAAGTTGCAAACAGCAAATAGTCGATGTCGAATGATATTGTCTACACCACACTGTTATAGCGATAATAACTGTTGTCATAGCAATTGCAGTCATCAAGTCAACAACATGAATATCATATGTTACAGAATCAACAATTTAAGGCGAATTTTTTGCAGAATTTTTCACTTTTTGCTGTGCATGAGGGCATTTCCAGCGGCAAATACTGCACAGAAAATGCATTAAAATTCGAAATTTTATTGTTTTAGCACGTCTTTTGAGGTGAAAATAGGTTTAGCTGTTAAGAAAAAAGAATTGTAATTACTTAAACCATCGCTTGGAGCAGGTTCTCCCATTTGGATATTTTTTTTATACATGTATTTTTCAATATTTTTTTTTAATATAGATTTAATGCATTTAAACCTTTCAAAGCTTTCTAATCATTTTTTATGTTCTCAATTATTATATTGTCCCGTGCGAATATTAAAAAGAAGAAAAAGCTTTTGTGCTTTACGCCAAGGAATATTTCAAAAAGCTCTAGCGACTTTTAATATAAAAGAATCCGCTGCAAAGAAGATATTCTCAAATAAAGTTAGTCCCGTGCGACACCAGTGCGACATAAAGCTCTTCATATCTGCATTTGTAGGTAAGATGGAATAAGAGAATATCGACTGTATGCTGAAGAGTGCCAATAAATCTGTATTCTCCATATTACAAATATGAAAAGGAGAAGTTGAGCTATTAAGCAAAGCGTTTAGAAAAAAGTGTCTTCGTTGGTATTGACAGATCTGATTGTGCTTTCAAGTCTATTAGGCACAGATTTGCAGCATATCTGAGATATATATATAAAATTTCCTGTTAGTTCAGACGTTAGTATCTGTTATTAGTTCGGTCGGTCTATCATCTGCCAGTATTTTCTTGTTCTTTTCGAAGATGCTTTTATTCTAAGTCTTCTCATGTGATATTGAGGGTTCTTCCTTCAAGCGGCCGAAGGAAATTCTTCCACTTACTACTGATACACCTGATACGGTGCGTTATGTGGATACTCCGACACTACACTTAAAGGTTCCATGCGATTGGTCAGTATCTTCCGTCGGCTGTAGATTTGTTTCAAAGGGTTAAATGTTCAAAGCTTTCTCTTTCCTGGTTCGGTTCTCCGATATTGACCATTTTTATGCTGAGTTGCTAAGCGATTTTAGTGGCAGTCTGTTAGATTTGTCCCCCCTAAACTGAGTTTAATTTCCAATCTTGAGTCGAAGAAGTTCATAACATTTGTTATTTTCAAAATTGTCCCGTTCGACACCGTGGAAATGTCCATATACAACCTAAAGGTTTGATATTACATTAAAGAAGACATATTTCTACGGCATAATTTTCACTATACTCCTTTTGCTACTTAATTGACTTTTTCACATTGAATTTACTTTAATAAGTACCGTTAAGTATGTGCTATATAACATTACGCGTACGTAAGAGTGTGGGAAAAATATTTAAAGCTGCAACATGCCACCCACAAACACGCAATTTCAACGTCCAACACTTACAACTGGAAATTCTTCTAGCACATATTTTGCATAAAATCGCTTTCGCTGCCACCAATCAAGTCGCTCCAGTTGTCCCGAAAACACTGCTGAGGAGCGCATTAAAAGCCGGCAGCCGCCGTTGCACACTAAATGATGTGAAAGTGATAACAGCTGTTGTGTAAAAATTGATTCAGCACTGATGCTCGGCTCCATTTGCAAATTCTTTATTGTCTGTGCGCTGTTGGTCGACAAAAAAAAAAATACAAAAAAATGCAAAAAACGAGTGAAAAAGAAGAAGCGGAAAAATGAATATTTTATGAAATATGCGCTGTGATTTTATACGCTTGAAAGGTATGCTTTTACCCGTGGTAAGTGCAGCAGAGTCCTTTGCATAAATTGCGGCTGGGAGAGTGCAGTGAAGTGTGCGAGGTATGTGTACGCATAAACGTAGCCATCATACGACTGACTGACGAGTGTCCATATATTTCTCTGCAGCAGATAAGATTACCTGCTTGTGTAATACCACCCACACAACACCCTGTCACTCCTTCCGCGGGTAAATTGCTGTGCCAAAGTGTATAGCAAGCAACTACCGGTCACTTGCTGTCTGCTAAATGCTACCTGCAAACTGTGTGCATAATGAGTTTGAATGCTGCAATAGCACTCAATACGTACAAGCGCCCACGCCAAGCAAGCAGACGCACTATCCGAAAACGTATTGGAGAATATTGAAGGCAACAGCGCCCTTAGACCCAACCATTACGTGGTTGAAGGCGTTTGCCGCCGCTCACCGATCTCCACCCCGTCGACCGACCGCAGGACACCAGTGCTGCATGCTGTAACAGGCAAATGATCCTTTATGCATTGTTTTTGGGTTATATAAATGTTTGATTATGAGTAAAAGTATTAAGTGGCTCCAATGGCAATGCCAACGTCACTGCAAACCGTACTTACGAGTGCATGTACGTGGTTGCCACCAGCACCAATACGCTCCACTGTCCAATTCTGTTTGCTTTTGCTTTCTTCGTTGTTTCTTCTCTTGCTTCCTTCTCTTTTTCTACTTATGTTGATAAAAGCTGTGCTCAGGCAGTGACATAAATGTATTAAATACCGCAAAATGGTAGAGAAAAAGTTGTGGAAACATACTGTTGCAAGTTATACTCACCAGTCCACAACGGGCAGCCAACGTTCATGTCAATCATTCCACTTAAGTGAGCAGCAAACCAAGAATAGCGCCACAGCTACTCTCTACCTCGCTGCCTTGGTTTGTCACCGCCGGTATCTGTGCACCATCTTGATCCTTGTTGTAGTCATATTGTGCGCATTACAACAGATTCAGTTACATCAGCTCGCTATCGGTATATTTTCATCGAGTTCCTTTCACTTCTTCGCTTGTACTTTGCTCGCCTTGCCCTCGCTCCCCCTCTCTCTTTAATGTCATTTTCTCACAACTTTGGTATACTTTCCTGAGTTTGCTCTTTGCTGTCTTAATATTTTAAAATAACATCTCAAGCTAAGAGTTGCAACAAAAAAATACAAAAACAAAAATGTAAAAAAAAAAAATATCAAAAAAATACACAAATTTACACTCCAGTTGTGTGAAATGCCTTTGGTCCAATTTTCCATGGATATACATTATTTGAAGTGTAAAAGGAAGAAAAAATAATTCGAAAGCAGAAATTCACTCCAGCGCGCGTAGCAGAAATTTAATATTACTTTAGAAAGTCCTTTGCTTCCTGCTTTTTCTGGGAGCAGCAAAAATTCCTTTCATTAAATAGCACTTTAGTCAGCGGCATTCAGGCGTCACACGGTGAGAAAAAGAGAGTGAGAGAGAGTGTTGTCTTTTTTATACTAAATTACAAATATATGTGAGGAGGTCTTCCTCTTCCTTTGATTCCACAAGCGGCTACTGTACAAAAAAAAGTTTCAAAGTTTGAGCATTTTTATCCATGCAAATGGTACGATCTAGTCATCGTAGCCGCTGTTTCTTCATTCGTTGAACTATGTAAAATAAAGTTTTCCGAAACACCATTCTCTAGAAAACTCATAATGCCGACTCATCACATTTTGTCATCGTCCAGGCGTCCGCACCATGTGGCCGGGGAAGAGTGCTTAACGAGCTGTAAGCTCTACTCTCTTTGTTTGTTGAGAGAGAACCTTACTTTTCAGTTGCTTCCTCCGCCTCAAGTAGAGTCTGAAAATAGTGATTTTGCGTTCGATTTCAGGGCTGAAATTATTATTGGTGCTGAGGCTGATTCCTATATAGAACGATTTCAAAGTTAAGGCGGTCAATGGAGGAGTTGGAGACGAGACGGGATCGTCCTGACTGTTTAGTTGTTGGCAGAAGATATTTCGACTTGACCTCGTTCACTAACAGATCCATTCGTTTCGCCTCTTCGGCCGGCCTGGAGAAAGCAGAACTAGAGATATTATTTTTGAGGCCGAAGATGACAAATATCATCAGTTTACGACAGCAGTTGTTCGCTCTTTAAGCGGATTATACCTCCCGATTCTGGCGGAGCTGTTTCGAAATTTATAATTATTTTACAGTGTAATTGCGATGCCAAAGTGATTTTCGAATGAAAATGAGTAAAGAGTGATCCAAATAGAGGCACTTTTTTCAATAGCCCTTTTTCGACAGATCACGGTTGAGTAGTGTCAAGCTGTAATGTTATTTTTGTTCAGTATGGCTTTAGCTGAGAGTGTACACGAAGACCGTGGAGAGTCGATCCGGCGCCGTTCGCAGCAACTCGGACCGACGTACGGAATGACTTGGCGCATTTTAGCGTACAAAATACAGCTTGTGTAAGAACTGGAGCAGCTCGAATTTTGTTAAGCGGTGAGTCCTATTTCTGGCACAATGGGTATGAAAACAAGCAAAATTTACACATTTGGGACGAAGAGCAGCCTGAAGAGGTTCAAGAGCTGCCACTTCATCCAGAAAAAATAACGGTTTGTGTGGTGGAATCATCGATCCTTATTTCTTCAAAAATGATGCCAGTGAGAACGTAGTCGTCAATAGCGGTCGTTATCGCGCCATGTTTACCGACTATTTTATGCCTGTAATTGAAGCTCGTGATCTCCGCGATATTTTGTCTCAACAAAACGCACTTCCCACACATCGCATCAATCAATAGATTTATTGAGATAACATTTCGGTGAGCTGATAATTTCACGTTTTGGGCTGGTGTTATGGTACGTAAAGTCTAAAGACTATGCGGACAATCCCGCTTCGATTCAGGCCTTTGTGTAAAACATCGCGCGTATCATTCGCCAGTTACCAGTCGAAATTCTCGAACGAGTTGTCGAAAATTGAATTTTCTGTGTTTTTTTTTTTTAAGAAAGTAGGAAACCTCGAAATGGATCAGCCGTTATAACCGTTAATGTATGCATTACGCTAAGCTTTCGCCTCATCTTTCGCCGTTTAAGTAAGGCAAATTAAGGAAGTTGGATGTTGTACAAATCAAAAACGCGTTATGAGCCGAACATGGAGTAAGAAATTTGAAAAATTTTCTAAAGTTGTGAAGTAGATAAAATATAGAGCATAAAAATAGCACAATAATAAAAAAGAATCTTACGGGAAAATTATATATATATTGTCCATTCCTAAGACAGGGATTATAAAAACTGTTTGTGAATAATATTGTGAGGGACTAAATTGCGACTCTCTGACCAAAAACGATTAAATTGACGAAAATTCAGTTTTGAAGTAAAACTTCTTTACGCACACTGGACTTGAGTTAGAAACTGTTAAAGGTGTTACGGAGAGATTACGAAATGTGTTACTTGGAGTGGAGAACCGATGTTGAGTGTGGAGATAGAAGTTGATAAAGACTCAAGGAGAGCGAAAGAGAGTTACGTTCATATATGGGACTCTTCTTTTCATGAGTTTAGGCGATCAGAGTTTAGGCATTGTTGCATTTATTTGAAGGGAAATATTTTTACCGACAAACTGTTTCGTGCAGCGCTAAAAAGTTATCGAAAATAGAATCTAAACGCAAATATTTGAGTCTTCCTGCGCATGCCACAGTCAGCGCAATTGATTGCGGTCGACGCACAAATCACTGACATTTAATTCATAACTCAGCTGCCAAAAAATGATTTACGCGGATCCCTACTCAATATACTTAGTATATATAGTATACAAGTAAAATCACATATGTGGATAACCATTTATATAAATCAAAAGAAAAAAAATATACATTTAGGCATTTAGGTAGCTCAACTCAGTTATGAAAGTTAGTAGCAAAGGTATTATGGAAAAAAAGAGATCAGAGCTTGCTGTGTAAATCGTTCTTCCCAAAAAAAAAAAAAAATGGGTAGCGAGTGGACAGTAAAATATTATCTCAACAGAAATCAGTTCAAAACCCTTACGCTGCTTCCATTTTATTTTATTTTTAGTTTTAATTTCTTACTTTTTTCTTGGTTGGAGCACAAACGAATGCGAGACAAATGAATAAGTAATAAAGAATTCTGCATAAAAAGACAAACCCAAAAAAATTTAAAGAAATAAAAACCAACTGAAGCCAATTCAACACAACTCATAAGCAACAACCATAATTTGGCTACAAAAGTCAAAAATATCAACAACAACAACAAACAAGTTAAACGCAACAAAACGAACGGTTCACTAATTCTGAAAAAGATCTTCTACAGAAATCACTGAAGAAGTAGCAGAAAAAATTTAATATTTGACATAAAGCGATAAACACCAAGAATGAAAGACAGACCAAGCAGAAAACGAGCGATAAACTTACTGGAACAACAACAACAACAACAACAACATAACCAACAATGAAAATAACTAACAAACATAACTACCCGAAAAAAGCGGTAAAGCAAAAACAACACAAAAAAATAAAAAATCTAAAAAAACTATAAAAATATAACTTAAACAACAACAGCAAAAAACAGCCAAAAATAAATCTGAGATTTTAAACCGAAATAAAATATAAAAACTTAAATGATTTATCATAATGTGATCGCAGCGGTGGCGGTTGCTGAGATGGCAATCACACACACGTGCATGCGCACACATATGCATGTACGTAACATACGCATGACAGACGCAGGCAGGCAAATGCACAGACAGACAGATTGGCTTGAAGGTGATGGAGCGCCTCCGGCTGAGCGCTGACCGGCGGTGATGTCAGTACGGCAAGCGCAGATCGACGAAGCTTGAAAAAAAATGATTTCTTCATGCCAAACGCGATAAATACGACAAACTGAGTGACAGTGGTGGGTAGAGATGGAGGCACTCAGGGATGGAGAGAGTAGCAGTGGAAAGGGCATGGCAGATAGTAGGTATTTTCTTGTGGGATAGAATAAAAACTAAAAACAAATAACTGCAGACCACAGCGATAAGCAATGTCAAAGTGAATAGTAAATTCTCTTTTGGAATTTTTGAGGAAGGAAGCAAGGAAACTAAATATCGTGTTAAGCAGTTAACTGCTTTCTCGAAATGTCAACTCTTCATAAAAATGAAGCAAACAGAAATTAAAACCAAAATAAAAACAAAAACTAAAAATAAAAAATTTAAATTAAATCAATAAAATACAAAAAATTTTTATTAAAATAAAATATTTAAAAAAATGAAAAAAAAAGAAAAATAAAAAAAATAAAAAAATAAAATAAATAAAAAAATTAAATTAAATAAAATAAAATATAAAAACCAAAATTAAATAAAACTATATAAAAAAAAATTAATTAATCAATACAAAATAAATTAATATAAAAAAATAAAATAAAATAAAATAAAAATAAATTTAATAAAATGAAATTTAAAAAAATAAAAAATAAAAAAATTTAATTAAATTAAATTAAATAAAATTAAATTAACTAAATATAAATAAAAATAAAATAAAACAAACTTGAGATCAGGTAAAATGCTTAAAATAAATCGGTTATAATAGGTGATCCATCGCGAGTTTCCCTACTTTTTTAATAAAAAAACACAGAAAATTCATTTTTAATAGGAAATATTTATTACTATTCGAAAGAAAAAAGATTAAGCCTCAGATGGTCCATCCGTTGAGTCCAATATTCGGTGACTCGTTCGAGCATTTCGACTGGTAACTGGCGAATGACACGCATGATGCCTTGCTCCAGGGCCTGAATCGAAGCAGGATAGTACGCATAGATTTTAGACTTTACACATCCCCATAGGAAAAGGTCTAACGGTGTGATATCACACGATCTTGGTGGCCAATCAACCAGCCCAAAACGTGAAATTATCTGCTCACCGAAGTGTTCTCTCAATAAATCCATTGATTAATGCGATGTGTGGGAAGTGGCGCCGTCTTGTTGAAACCAAATGTCGCGGAGATCACAAGCTTCAATTTGAGGTATCAAATAGTCGTTTATCATGGCGCTATAATGGTCGCCATTGACAGTTACGTTCCCATCTGTATTATTTTTTAAGAAGTATGGACTGATGATTCATTCGGCCCGCAAAACACACCAAACCGTTGATTTTTCTGGATGAAGTGGCAGCTTTGGAATCTCACCACGTTGCTCTTCGCCCCAAATATGGCAATTTTGCTGTTTTTCATACCCATTGAGCCAGAAACGGGCCTCATCGTTGAACTAAATTTGGCTAGAAAACGTCGAATCTTCTTGGAACTTTTCAAGACCCCAAAGACCAAAACGATGTCGTTTGAGAAGGTCGACCGGCTGCAGTTCTTGCATAAATTGTAGTGTATAAGCTTTCAATTTAAGATTTCGACGTAAAATGCGCCAAGCCGTTCCATACGTCAGTCCCAGTTGCTGCGAATGGTGCCGAATCGACTCTTCGTGTATACTCTCAGCGGTCTTCCTGTACACTCTCAGCTAAGGCCACCATATTTTCTTCACTGCGTGCTGGACGTGGTTTATTCGGTCGAATATTATCCAATAACGAATGCTGAGTCTCAAGATGAGTGATGGTGTGACGAGTAGTACGGTCAGTAGGCCGATAATGTTGATCATAAGTTGAGCGAAACAAATTTTTTACAGAACGTGGATTTTCGTAAAAAGGTTGAATGATTTGGAAACACTGTTCAGGCGTAAGTCTTTGCATGATCAAATATCAAGCAATACTGAACAAAAATGGCAGGACAGCTTGACACGCCTCAGGCACGATCTGTCAAAAAAGGCTATTGAAAAAAAACCTCTACTTGGATCACTCTTTGCAGTCCAAACCAAGTAAGTTTCTTATAAAAGACCAGCAAATTTTAAAAAATTAAAACGTTTTTTAAAATTAGTATTAAATATTTCTTTGCTGTAACCTGCTGTGATAGTTGATGGCTACAGGCACTTTGGCCCACCTTTCTATCATTTTTAAGCCAAATTAAATTATTTCTTCCGTCTAAAATAGATATTTGTAAAATTGTTTTGCGCCAAACCCTTTCTTTTTTCATGCGCACTCTACATTTAAGTGTTTTTTTCACTTTAAACTGTTTTGTGTGTGAACATTTTTGGAGAAGACACACACCGGCAACGGTACTGGGCGCCGAAAAAAATGATTATTGACTGCCTGAGTTGAAAATTGTTTCCGTAAAATTGTTGTTTCATAAAACTCTTTCCTTCCACGTATGACATACATATGTACATACATATTCCTTTCACAGCGATCATGTTACCGAATGCTCATCACATACCGCGCATGCGCAGCAGGCAACATCACAATAAAAGTGCGGAGTACCAACAAGATTCGAATGAAAAAACACGTAAAAGTTTAAAATATGCAATAAACCCAGGCAAATGCATGATTTAAAATATTTTCTTTAACTTTTTACTTATTTCAACTTTGCCTTCGAAGGTTCTTCTCCGAAAACAAATTTATGAATTTACTAACTTATGACTTCTTCTTCTCTGGTCCAGTCGCATTTGGTCGTTGATCGCTTGATGATAATCTCGAAAATTTACGTTATAACCTGCGTAAGCAGTTATGAATATCAAATTTGATATTCTTTTATGATATTTTGTTTTGTGATGCTTCCCTACTCAAAGTAACCAAAACTGCGCGCTTATCAGTTGTAAGTGATCTGCTAAATTGAAGTTAGTAAGACAGTAGTGCTTGGTCAACCACAAATAATCTATACTAAAGATATTTGTATAAAAATATGTATATTTTAATTAATGTCCCCAAAGTCTATGGGTTAGTGGTGGCAACCCGCAGCGAAAATTTTAATTTTTTTATATTTTTTTGTCAGATGATGGCTGAGAAAATTTTTTGTAGAGAGAGAGGGAGAGGGAGGGGGAGAGTGAGAGAGAGAGAGTGAGCGCTAGCGGCAATTAGCCAGATTTTACAGTGCACACTAGAAAGAAGCTACTAGTATATTAAACCGTTAGTCTTTGCAGTAATCTATGCCTTAAGAAGTTTCTTCCTTTTAGTGTATGTATTTCTAATTATCATAGTTCTCATTGTTTCCCAGTCGTATCTGTAGTTTTCAAACAATTTTTTTATGTTTTGCATTTACATAAATCATGTCCTTTCCAAAGCCTTCTTATGTTTATATCTCAAAATGCAGCTCTCTCATGCAGCGTCTGTATATTTCATCCAACCCCACGCGCACTCTACGCCTTTCTCGCTACATTTTCCTCCAATTTCAAAAGTTCAAAAGTCTCATGTTTCATGATTTGACTTATGACAATTTGTTTGCCCCTGTAAGGCACAACAACACAACAACAACACACAAAAGGCCTGGCGCTGACATTTAACGATTTTACGCGCTGATAGCAAGGATTTATATTACGTCTTCTGTTGAGTATTATTGTTTTTAATTTTTCTTTTGTTTCTCTTAGTTTTAATTATAATCCCTTAGTGTGCTGGAAACTGATACTCTGGAGAATTTATTATTATTTTTGAATATTTTGTAATTGGGAAATTCATGAGTAATTTCGAAAATGAGTCAATGCACATATGGAGCGTTGCACTTTGCAGGAGTCAAGCTGAAAATAATTGTGATAAACCATTAGCGCAATTAAAAAGTGACAAAATTTTGTTCAGGCGATTCACACCACACCAAACCATTGTTTTTTTTCTGGATGAAATGGCAGTTCTTGAATCTCTTCAGGAACTTTTCAAGAGCCCATAGAGCCACGCGATGTCGCTTGGAAAGGTCGAGCGGATTCAATTCTTGCACAAGTTGTGTTTTGTTCGCTCTCAATTTAAAATCTCGACGTAAAATGCGCCAAGTTGTTCCATACGTCAGTCTGAGTTGTTGCGAACGGCGCCGAATCGACTCACCACGGTCTTGGTGTGCACTCTCACTACACTTACGGCCGCTATATTTTCTTCACTGCATGCTGGACGTGGTTTATTCGATCGAATATTATCCAATAATGAATGCTGGGTCTCAAGATGGGTGATGGTGTTGCGAATAGTATGCTCAGTAGGCCGATTATGTTGACCATAAGTTGAACTATGAGCGCGAAACACACTCTTTACAGTTTACGTGAATTTTCGAAATAAATTTGAATGATTTGTAAACGTTGTTCAGGCGTAAGTCTTTCCACAATGAAATGCCGAACAATATTGAACAAAAAAAGCATGACAGCTTGACACGACTCACGCGTGATCTGCCAACAAAGGGGCTATTGAAAAAGTACCCCTACTTGGATCACCATTTAGAACGTATGGTTCCCAACTCTTTGAATTCTAGAGTGTCTTATATAAGGTATCACTAACCTTTCTGCATATCATTTCACCAACAGGAGCCATTACGAGTTCTACTACTTTTAGAACATGCTCGAATTTAGAAGAGTGCCTTCGCTTGATCTCCTCATTAGTCTTTAAGAATTTTTCGGACAAGTGCATCTATGTATCTTATAATTCCATTGTGTAATACAGTTACAATTTCCAATCAGGAAATAGTGAACCCACTCCTTCCCTAGCGGTCAAACTTTCTTGGAAGGCGACTTGGTCGGGAAGTTCAACTACCATCAGCTTATCTTTATGGTCATGTGGCCAAGAACCCAAGCGAAAAATATTACCCCGCTAAATTCTTCTCTTCGAGCAGCTTGCAGCATATAGATGTCATATAAATGTTACAGTTTGCCAGAGTTGAGCAACATGGTGTAAGAGTGCTGCTCCTTTCCTGATTACTCAACTCCTTAACTACCTCAGTTGAAGAGGCGCTAGTGCTACTGTCTGATAACCGATTGAGTTTAATGGTATGATGTTGAGGTTTAATTTTAAGGCCTTGTTTGGTATGATCTTGAGGGAAACTTTACTTACTGCTGCACCATTTCGTAGTCTGACTAGGAGGAGCCTGCATTTGGAATTTTTTCACAATTTCCTCAAGTTCTTTCAGCGTTCTATTCACAAGAGTACCTCGTTTTAATTTTTTTTATGGTTTTGCTTTCCATATAATTAAGGATAACCGACCTGTTGTTCTTTTGTGATGAAAGTTACATCTTTAATCGTTTTAAGTCAAGTGTCAGCGACAGCTTTATTAATCGGTGAAAAATCGAAATCTAAATTCATCATCAACCTTAGCTATCAACGTTTCCACAACTCAGAGCCTCTAGCGTGCTGTGGGAAATCTGCATCTGCCTTGCTGATCTAACAATTATCCAAGCGCGCTCGATAATAACTCGCTAATTAGTCAGTAAAACTTTTTTTATGAATCAATTTTTGTGTCATTTGTTACCTTAACTTACAACTCTAGCGACAAATCGTAGCTCTTCACATGGCTTTGTAGCAGCCATCCATGGAGACGGTCAATCAGCGCACAGTAGCTCAATAGCCGCGAGCTGTGTGAAGATTAACATATGTTAATTAACAGTTCATTATGTGGCTCATACGCGCAACACTTACTAACAAGCTATGCACATAAATAAATACAAATACAATGTTTTCACGAGGCAAAGAAAAAAAGAGAGAGAAAACGAAAAAATTGAAAAAAAAAATTATCCTAAAACAACAAGTAGCTAACAAAGTATAATTTAACAAGCGGCTACCACACTCAGCGCCAATCTCAATTTATGTGTTAATAAACACATTCGACAAGTCATAGAATTAATGCAAATGTCATTTTTAGTCAAATGTTTTTTTATCTCAAAATTTTACTTAATTTTTTTCATCATTTCAACTGCATACAAATGGCTAATTAGTAAAATTAAAATAATGGTGATTTTTTTATAATAAAAAAAAATTAAAAAAGCTATATATTCAGCTATTAAAACCGTGAAATTGCTTAAGAAAATCAAACATGCATAAATACACAACTACAACAACAAATATATTCATTAAATTAATATTTATTGCATGATAATTTGCATAACGCTGTTTGAGATGCTGTTAGCAGATCAGGTTTTATTCAAAGCAACAACAAAAGCAACAGTTAAAAATTGGCACAAATGGTCATTTAAATAATTTAATTAAATTTTTATGACTGGTTTTGAATTACGATTTAATTTGCAAAAGATTAACTGGCACTAAATATAGAAATGTCAACGTCGGCATGGCAAATGTAAGTCTTAATTGAAAAATGTTGAATAAAAAAAAAATTCCTTTTTAGTGTTTTTTGTATGTTACTAACGGATTATTGTGTAAAGTGTCATGCAACTTGATCAGTTGTAGTGAGAAAAACTATAAAAAATTTAGAATGAGGAGAAATTAAAATGAAATAAAATAAAATAATATAAAATAATATAAAACAAAATAAAATAAAATTTTAAATATTTAGAAAAAATTAAAATAAAATTAAATGAAAATATAAATTTTATTAAAAACATAAAACAAAAAATAAAAAATTAAAAAATTAAAAAATTAAAAAATAAAATTAAATAAAATTAAATTATAAACGATTTTGAACTCAAGCCTTCGAAAGGTGGTTACGATTTAAAACAATTTTTTAATTAATGTTCAAATAAATAAAAAACATTTCTGTTATGGTAAAGGTACGAGGTAAGAGGTACTTTTTTCAATAGCCTTTATTTATGTAAAGTCAAAATCAAATGGTAGATAAGCTCTCGTTTACATTGTGAGGTTCATTGTCGAGTATCACACCCTGTCTTGAATACAGTTTACCAAAAACTGTGTTATTATTCTATGAATTTCCTACGAATTGTATTTTCCTGCTTTACAAAAATTTATTGCATTATTTAGGGTTCCCAAGATCATTATTGAACTTACATTCACCACTAAAAGAGTAAGGAGAAACCCACCACATATTCATTAAAAACCCTTGTTTAACATAAAAATTTTGAAAAATTAAAATAAATCCAAGTAAAAATCACTTTTTAGTATTGTGATCCTTATTAAATTTCAAAACACAAATTACATGTCTCTGCCACAACATTAAATATTACCCACACGCCGAGTTCTCCAAAAGCCAAAAAAAACAAAAAACAAAAAAAAAAAAACAAAAAAATTGGAACGCACTCGCAGCGCATTGTGTCGTCAATGCTTTGTGTTACATGACTTCAACTGTCAGCTTCTGTCTAATACGCATGTCAATGTCATTGGGGTATTTGAAATATATTTTTGTGTGCAATATTGAAATGCAACACAGTTTTGACAAAGGTTAGCTTGTAAACACGATTGTATGAATGGCTGTACTTATACATATATATTATGTGTGTGTTTTGAGAATACCCAAGTACATATGGAGTTGAAGCAATTATATGCTTGTTTGTATGTATTTAATGTATGCACTTTACTCTGCATTTAGTAATTGTCATTGTATCTGTTGTTCTCAATAAATTAGTAATCCGAACTCTTTCCTTTTACCTTTTTTCTACATTTTCATTCAATGTTTTGAGATTTTTCAACATTTTTTTTTTTCGTTTAATTTCCTCATCCGCTGCATTGAATGTTATTAATTTGTTGTAATTACAGAAACTTAAAAATCTTAATGCGATCAAATGTCCGTAAATATAACTCCAAGTGTCGAGTTGATGGGAAGGAAGGTGGGGAAAGCACTTGGGAGGTTGTTGTCATTTAACTTTCCTTCCTTAAAGAAAATTTATATAAATATGAATGGAGTTTTTTTTTGGTAAAGAGAATTAAATAGAAGTAAAATACAGGATTATCCATTTTGGGGTTTCTAAAATAAACGTGAAAAATATCACTTAAAATAATTATTTTTCATGGAATTCCTTTTTTATTATAAAGTTTGAACCTCCTTGGAATTAAATGTGAAACACTAAGTCTCCCAAATGACCACCTCGTGAATTTTTAAAGACTTCGATCTGTTTAAAGTAATTTTCGACCACTTTTTGGCACATATAGGGTAGTATCTCAGCCATAATTGTCGAATCTTGGTTTTCACGTGCTCACGAGTTAAAGGTTTATCCGCATAAACACGATCTCTCACGTGACCCGACAGAAAAAAATGTCCAACGGTGTCAAATCGCATGATCTCGGTGGCCAGTTGACATCTCCAAGACTAGAGATAACGTGGCCCGGAAATTTCTCTCGCAATAAAGCTATATTCGCTCGTGTTGTGTGGCATATGGCACCATCTTGTTGGAATCACATATGATCCGAGTTGTGTTCTTCAATTGCCGATCAAAAAAAGTCGGTTATCAAACGGCCATAAAGCTCCGAATTGACAGTGACAGTCTCGCAGCTATTGTTTTCAAAGGCGAAGATTACTGACTGCTAGAGTTGTAAAGACAAACGATCATGCCGGATCAGGAAATTGGTTTCAGACAACCTACTTTATTTGCCTCAAACTTCTGTAATGATCTTACGAAAGTGTAGGCAGAGTCTGGGTAGTAAAGTGGGGCACTGAGTCTGCGGTTAGCTTCACTTGCCTCTCATACAAAGGTAATAAATATTTACTCATGATCAGTTGCCACAAAATTATCATTTTAATGCTGTAAATCATTTGTGTCAATCAATAACGGGCTCTCGTTGGTATCTTCAAGCTTTGTTTGGCCGCTTAATGTCATAAGAGATCTCGTTTCATGTGTGGGGCATTAAGCTCAAATTAAGAAAAACAAATGGCTACACTCGCAGGTAAACAAATTAGTCAACCATCGATGAGCAAAATATACCATCACTGTTGATGACTTAAGGACAGCGTGGTGTTTATCAGCACCATAAGTGCCGTTATAACATGGAGCTATGTATATGAAAAAATTTTGCGGTAAAGATAACGGTCGAAAAAATGCAAATATATCAAGAAAATAAAAAAATGGAATTACAATAATAAAAATAAAATTAAAAAAACGGTGAGTTCTAACAAAAAAAACTAACTAATTTCTTCAAAAAAAAAAAAATAAAAAAATAAAAAAAAAAATAAAATAAAAGACAAAGTACAAAAGACCAAAGTGTTTGTATGCATTTTGTATGCCACAAAAGGGGCAGCAAGGAAATTATGATGAGCTGAAATTTAACAAAGCTGATTTAAGTCATAATTTATCATTTTGTGGGATTAGTTAAACTGGAAATTTTTGGTAATGCATGCAGTCCACATACATATACGTAAGGTATATACATATATATACAATTCATATATCAGCATTACAAAGTTGAAAGCAACAGTTGAAGCGAAAGCAGAAAAAAGCTTAAGTGACACAATTGATAAGTAGTCGGAGAAGAAAGAGTTAAACAAAAAACAAATTTTGTCTTTATGCAGCGAGTATTTAAGACAACGCAATAATCATTTGCTGTGAGATTCAAATAAAAAAAAAATGAGGAAAAAAAATTATTTTCAAGAAAAAACAATTAAAATAAAAAAGCAACAAATCTGAATGTTGAAAGTGTGACAATTCGTATTGTGTCATGATTAAATTTTTAATTTATTAGGCAAATGCAAAGATGCTTTTCTTCCCCCAAAACGCCTAAATGGCTTTGACTGTGTACAGTAGAAAGGCGGCGGCAAGTGCAGCTGCTACTGTGCTGGGGCAACAAAAGTTGTATGGAGACTTTACAGGTATTTATTGGCGGACGACTTGTAAGCTTTTTGAACTACAGCAAAAAAAGTATTGTCGACATAAATATACATATTTATATGTACATACATTCAAACATGAATCTGAGTCTTAAGTCGCCGATTTGCATTGGATTTACATTTATAAATAGCAATATTGGCTATGGGGTGACCAGATGTAACGTAAAGGTGAAAAAATATTTATTGGTGTGATGATTACTAGCATATAGTAATGAAAAAATAAACATTTTGGTATCCTAAGTTATTTTTTTTTTGTTACTCCACTACCTTCAAAAAAAATTGTTTCTTATTTCTTTTTATGTCGAACTGATTCCTTTATCGAACTCAATTTTCCAAAACTCCTCAGTAAATTGTAGTTCCTGTTCCATAAAAGACTAGTAGGCTCAAGAGAATGTCAAGTTTTAAGGTTTCCGAAACGCTTCTGGCAACTACGTGCTGTTTTTTTGCACTGCAAAAGAACGCTAGTCGCTTAAACTTTTTTTCGATTATTTAAATACACTATTGCTAACTTACAGCGCTAGAAAATAACTGTTTCTTGAAATATTACACAAACTCTAAATCTTATATTACTATTTAGGCAAATTGAAACAATTCATTTAATCCTTCTAGAATGTTCTTCCCTCAGTAGAGTTACTGATATAGCAGCAGGGCACTCTTAAACGCGATCTACCTGCAAAATACAGTAAAGAAGAAATAGGAGGGCCTATCACATTTACCTCTCTGTCACTCTCCAGCCTTAAATTTCTTGGAAAAATCTTCTTTGATTACCTCGCTGAGCTAGCTAGAGCTAGTATAGCCCATTTCGTACATTTTTAGCGCTGATTAAATGCTTCCTTCATTTAAGAAAGTAATAGAAACCCCACAGCGGGGTCGCATTTGTAGGAAAAAATCAAGGAATCAAGGAAACAATCGGAAAAATCGTTCGGAAATCGCTTTAACCGTTAAAAAGCACCAAACATGCATATATTTTTCGGAGATTTTTTTAAATGTTGGTATTAATAAAATACTAATAAAAATTTCCTACACTGGTCTCCTTAGAGTGGTCATCCCAAATTCCACTTTGCATAAGTCGACTTAAGTCACTTGTAGCTGCCACACACTCTTGACCAACACAGCACAGCAGAGCAGGCGAGACAATCGACGGTGTCATAATTTCATATTTCACACCTATTCAATGCCATTGTTCGACGGTTCGACGGTATTGTACGCCACCTTTTGTCCGCCACACATTCTATTTCTTCTTATAATTGTCCGTTTTTTCCCCACTCTCGACTTCGTCTCTACAGTACGCGTATGTATGCGCGTCTGTGTACTTGCGTGTTGTTTTGCATTTGCTTGGCCTTAAGCTCAAAAACTATACTACTTTATGACAAAGTATGCTCTCTTATCACCACCACAGCCGGCAATGCCGCCACGTGCAAGACTCGAAACCCATAATGAACTTGAATGCTTACCATCTCTTTCGTTACATACTCGTACATACAAGCATACCTCTCTACCTGTATTAAAAGAACAGCACCCAGCCACCGCCTAACTGTCTTCGCTTACCCCATTTCGTTTCGTTTAGTTCAATTCGTTGCGGTTGCGGTTACGTGGCGACCGATAGTCTCCGCCACCATCTCTTTCGCTGTGGCATTCATTTCTTTGTTGGTTTTTTTTGTTATTGTAACTGTGTCGGTATTTTGCTGGCTGGTTGTTGTCACTATCTGTAAGTGCATAAACGCCCTGTGATAGCCGCCTCACGCCACAAAGTCACCGCGGAGACTCGTTCCATATTTCACCTTTTCGTTTGCCTTTCTTCCTTGCTGGTTTTCGTATTTTTTTTTCTTTTTCTTTTTTTTCGGACAGTTGTTCGCGCGAACTTTATGGTTACACCTTCAATTGTCGTTGTGCCGTTGTGGCGTTGTGCCTTTCCAATGGGTCACAAAGCCAGCCAGCCCATACTATCGTTTATTTTGCATTGGCATTGGCAATGGTCATAATGTTGTTGTTGTTGTTGCTATTGTTATTATCGTCAACTTTCAACAACAACAAGAACAACGCAGCAGCATGGCAACAGCTGTATCATCGTCGTTCGTTTTCAGTCGTCGTCACCGTCATCATCAGCCGGTAAGCATCACTGGCTCTGTGGGCGAATGAGAAGGAAATTGCAAAGGCAAAGCGAAAACAACGAAAACAAAAAATCATTAAAGAAATTGAAAAAGTAATTTCTCCTCACCCCCCCCCTCACTCCGCGCTACGTTTCGGGTGTAAAACAAAAAGGGAGATGAAAATCGCGTTGCCGCCTGAAAACACAAAAATTTCTGATGGAAAATTTGCTTACGCCAATGCTGTGCGCCCAGTGCTTGGACACCATAAATCAGCTGTACATGGAAAGGATAAAATTTTGTGGAAATGTAGAAAAAATTAAGAATAATTATTATTGCATTTAAGGCAGAAATTAATGATTTTTATTCAATTTTCTTGAATTATTTGGGTTTTATGTTAAGAAAACTGTTGTTTTAGTACATCCTGCAGCCTCAAATAGCCGAGTTTTCAATTAAATTCGTGTTAATTACCACTTTTTAGTGTACTTTATCAAATTTTCTAAAAATTGTTTTCAGTGTATGTGTCTGTTGCTTGTCATCATTTGCATTTTCACCCTATTTTACTATATAATTTCAGGCTTTTAGAGTTTAAGTAGCCATTTTTGGCCTTTTTTCAGACTTTTTTTTTAGACTTTGGTATACTTCAACAATGAGCAACACAATATTTGTGTATTCGTTTGTGTAATGTTCACAGATATATGTATAAACAGACTGGTTTACAAACATTTTTTATGCATAAATCAATTTGGATTACCGAGATTTTTGGTTTTTTATTTTTGGAAATATGTTCAGAATTTGGATTGCGTCGCTTCCATTAAGCGCTTCAAGCATGTAAAAAAGTCTAGTCAAAGTCTAGTTATCTCTCTCAACAGGTTTTGCAGAGAAATCTGTACAGTGGAACAAGTGCAGAGTAACGGTCTTTAGTCGTTCTATCTCAGAAAATTAAAGGACAAATAATGCTCCTGGACAGAATTAGAAATCATTTCCATTTCCAGTAACATGAATGAAAGCTATGGAATCTTCTCTTCGCTTTTTTTGGGTTACTGTGATAGTAAATGAAGTATGAATAGACCCTCTTTATACTTTGATCTATGTTATGGTGAGCGCTCTATGAAGAGAGCAGTTGCAAACTGAGCATTAACTTTTATGAGTTGTAGAACACATTTCTGTCTTCTCTACCGTAGAAATTTATATGAAACTAAAGTTTGATCCTTTTCGACACCTGTGACACCACATGATCTTGCGATGATCCAATCGCCTGTATTCACATACCCATTGAGCCAGAAATGGGCCTTGATCGCTGAGCAAAATTTGGCTCGAAAACGTCAGATCTTCTTGGAACTTTTCAAGAGCCCATAGAGTGCAGCGATTTCGCTTGGGAAGGTCCAGCGGCTGCACTTATTGCACAAGCTGTATTTTGTACGCTTTCAATTTAATATCCCGACGTTAAATGCTCCAAGTCGTTCCATACGTCACCGAATCGACGGTCTTCATGTACACTCTCAGCTCTCTCTCTCTCTTTCCATGATGAAATGTCAAACAATACTGAACAAAAATAACATGACAGCTTGACACAACTCACGCGTGATCTGTCAAAAAAACAGGCTATTAAAAAAAGTACCTCTACTTGAGTCACATATTTGAAATTATGTTGCGAGCAACTTCGCAAAACATGTGGAAAGAGAATTTTATGTCTTAAACATTATTGGAGATAAATTTTGCTTCGGTTGCCCATGTTTTAGGAGATAAAATGGAGCTGCTAGAGCAGGAATTGTCGATAACTTTCCAACAAATTGCCAACAATTTGCTTAAAATTCGGGTATTTGCAGTTACCAAGAAATTGATGAAGAATATTTTGAAAAGATTGCACTGAATGATGCTTCTTCGCCGCAATTCTCAGTTATCACAAGTGATGCGGTTCGCTGCATGGTGGTAGTTTAGCTCTCTATCTATCCGACGATATACATACGATGAAAAATAACAGAAATCGGATTTTCCTAAAGTGCTAGGTTCCCACACGAGAGTTCGGAAAATAAAACCAGTACTGCTGAAAATCTACATATGTCCACCGAAAATCATTAGCAAACCTGAGTACATATATTCTTTGGAAGCGCAGAAGCGATTTTCGGCCGAGCTTCTCTTCAAATTTGTGGTGCTTGCGTCTTAAGGATTTTACCACCAAATGTAGGGACCTACAATTTATTCTAAGCCGCCCCCGAGCGGCCGATGGATCTTTATGAGAAGCGAAATACACTCGGAGGGCTCCACATCCTCTGCCGAGTGGAAAAATTTCCTACAATCTTGGAAGTTGGTCGAGCCTGGAAGCGAAAAGAGGCCTTCCGAACCATACTATGAAATACCAACCTGTCCAATATTGAGACGGCTATATGTACATATGGATATGTTTCAGAAAAGGAGAACTAATTTATATAATTAATTCTTCCCCTTTTTCTCTGAGCGCATTTACGAGACTTCAAAATCACAACTGTACCTCCCTCAATGTTTGCGTGCGTGCGGACCACCAAAATTCTCAATCCAAAGTTAAAAAAAAACTCAATTGCAAACGCCTTACTACAGGACAACAATGAGTAAATTCCACAAAGAAGAACTCGGCGGTATAAACCACAAAGAGGTAAAACCAAGCTGATGCATATGTATGTATGTACATATATCCGTTTGCAAGGCCAAGTAATACCTTCATACAGAGCACTGAGCCAGACTGAGTGGAAGGCATGAAAGAATTAAGAAATTATTACAACAAAGAAAGGCGAATACGGAACGGGCAATAAAAGTACAAAGTTACCGTAGGTGTGTGTGTGTGTGCATTATGCGTGTTTTTTCCCCCATAAATTCCCCCACGCATTATGGAGAAATTAATTTCTTTATGTGCTACAGCAACTTTTTTCGACTTAAGGCGTGGCGCAGCTAAGTTAATGGCCCCAGTGGTTTTCGAAAGTGTCGGCTAAGCTGCATGCTGACCTTTGTTGGGCTGGACAGAACCACCAAAGTGGCTTTTACTGTATGAACTGTTATTTTTTTTTTAATTTTTTTTTTTTTTTTTTTTTTAATTCACTCGCATCAATGGCAGAAAAAAGGCACGACCTGCCTGTCCACAGCCCACAGGTGTTGACCCGCTGGCTGCGCATGCGTAAACCCTTACAATGTCGATTGGCGTAAAAGGAAAGCACTTTTTTTTGTTGATATTTACGTTGCTGATCAGACTGCGAAAAAAAAATATTAAAAAAAATTTGCAACAACAATTCATGTATATTTGTACTCATAAGTGTGCGCCTCGCCGTATGGGCAGCGATTTTATGAGTTGTAAACTGCGCAAATTAAGTTGTAATAAAATTGTTGCAATTAATCAAGTGCGACTGACATGCAGTGCATAAAAGACACATAATACACACGCGCACACACACATACACACGCATGCGTAGCTAATTTATGAGCTTTTACAACGCGCCGCAAGCAACCCAGCCAATGTAATGATGTTGTCGACCTGCCTACGGTCAGTCGGTCATTTATGCGTCAGTGATTTGCTTGCTGCAAGAAATGTCAAGTTAGTTGCAAAAAATTTGATGCAAAAAAAGAAAATTACACAATTTTTATGGCACACAAGTGACGTTCTGGCGGCAGAATATGCTGATGAAGACGATGAAGAAGACACTGCAGCAGACTTTGTTTGAGATATCGCGCTTGATCTCGACGCGAATTTGCGAGCGTTAACCACAAAGGCGTTAACGCGTTCCGCTATGGGCTTGCCGTGCACATACAAACACACACACACACACATGCACATGCGAATAAACATACTTCACACGCCTGCTTGCTTATCTGCCTGCCAATATAGTATAGCATCTGACGTCGTACACCGTTGACCGCCATTTGTGGTTAACACCTTTGTAGCGGTTTTCGTAGCGGTTTTCGTTCACACTCACTCAGGTAAGCAGGCGTCAGTCAGTCAGTGTGTATTTGCGGCATCTGAAAACATTGCTTTCCATGCGTGCTCCTCATGCGCTGTCGTTGTGACAAATTAACGTCATACATCATTGCAATGCGCTGTGACACCGCGATAGCGCGACACCACGCCACGCATGACACATCTCGCCGCGGCCAGCGAAAAATGAAGTCTCGCTTCATATATGTAATTGCTGCTGCGCTGTTCACATTGTTATTATGTTGTTCACATACTCATCGTATATGTATGTAGTTCTTGTTACACAAATTCAGATCTTGCAAGTCATGTCAGTTATCCAGCTACAGACATACCAGCTGTGACGCGCCGCACTTGTCATATGAGCTCAGATCAAAGATTTCATCTGATTGTTAAAATACTTGCATCTCTCTCGCTATGCATGTATGTATGTATGTATGTGTGTGTGTTAAAGAATTTCTCCAATTTGTCATATTCCATCGAAAATTTACACTTAAGGCTAAGCTTTGACAGTTTTGTTAGTGTCAGAATTTTTCGTCGTCGTAATGCGTTTCTTAGAAACCTTGATTTTCGATAATATTCCCAAGCGCTTTACGCA
Source organism: Neoceratitis asiatica (assembly GCA_030068015.2). NCBI lineage: Eukaryota > Metazoa > Arthropoda > Insecta > Diptera > Tephritidae > Neoceratitis > Neoceratitis asiatica. The sequence continues at coordinate 81,886,554 of CM061527.1, read as the reverse complement.
AAGTAATTTCCAAAAAAATGGGGGAAAAAAGGAAAGAAAAAACTTGTATTTCTATATGTAATCACTTCATTTGGTACAATGCGTTGCGATAATAACAATAATGATTAGTAACTTTAAGCTCGGTATTATGGGGTTGCTCGCGCCTTGGGTGGTTTTTTGAAGTATCGAAGTATTTAACATGAAATATAAATAAGAATTAAAAATAAGAAATAACTTTTTTTTACCCAAAATTGCTTCAACTTAGCCGATGGCTCACTCCCTACCTCAACTACGGGTAGCTGTGCTGACTGCGTCAGCCGAAAACTTAAGCGAACAAACAGCACTTCAAGCAATTACTTGTTGTCGATAAACATGCAAACATAGGTTAAGAGTGATATGATTTCTTTGAAAAAAAAAAACACACTAATTGTGAAGGAAACTCAAATGTTTTATGTTTAATGTGAAGTACAATCGATGCAATTGAGATCTGAATATAAAGAACTTCATTCAAATGGCCTCCACGACTTCTTTTGCAGGCACAAATTCAATGAACCCAATTTTTGAGCACTTTTTCCAATAAATCAAGTCGTCAGTGTCATGAATATCATGTTCAATATTGAATTTTAAAGCTTGAAGAGAGTCTGGTTTACTACTAAAGACCAATGACTTCAAATAACCCCACAAGAAGTAGTCTAATGATGTTAAACCAGAACTTCTTGGAGGCCATTCAATGTGACAATTTCTTGAAATAATCGCATCTCATTCGCCTTTCTCGCAATAATTCGGTTGTTGCATGTGCTGTGTGACACGTAGCCCCGTCTTGTTGGAACCAGATGTTGCTAAGATCAACCAATCTGCCAATTGTGGCCATAAGAAGTTGGTTATCATCGATCTATAGCGCTCTCCATTGACAGTGACGGTGCCACTTCTTAATTTCGAAAGAAGTACGGACCGTTGATTCCACCAGCCCAAAAAACCACACCAAATTGTCAATTTAGGTGAATGTGATGGTTGTTTATGAATAATTTGTGGGTTTTTTTCGCACCAGAATCAACACGTTTGTTTATTTACCGCACCATGCAGATGAAAGTGAGCCTCATCGGGGAGGATGATTTTCTTAAAAAAAACCGTTATCGTTTTCAAGTTGTTCCAAGGCAAAGTCAGCAAATTCACGACGTTTATGGTGGTCCATGGATGAAATTGTAAACATCACTGAATACAATGGAAAAAAATGACAGATCATGGGATATTAAAAATGGCCAAAACGACACTATAAGTGTAGATAACCTAAAAATTATTTCTTGATGTTAATATAGTTGTGATTTTTTTCTCGAAAACGGTTATAAATAGAGAACTGCAGTATCGTATTATATTTTTGGCATCAAAAATGCATGAAATGATGAGCCTTTCTGGGGTCGATTCACTATGTTTATCGTCCTTCGTCTTTTCAGAAGTTTTCAAATCTTTTAAAAATCATTGAAAAATTATTTTCGTATATCACAGGCCTCCAACGGATAGCCAGGTGACACTCATGACTTTTCCATTGATAAATTCCAGTGTCTCAAACAACTGTAGGAAGTCTCTAACCTTGCTGGTATTCCTGTTATAGGTACATTTTTAATAACGTAAAAGTTGACGATTTCATATCAAAGTGATAACGTGAAGATGACTTAGCAAGTCTGGCCCAAGAATGGTAGGACAAAACCAAAGGACCTATTAAACATGTCTAGGAAAAACATAAAAAAACTTACAGAACATAAATTTTCTGGAGTGTTCCGATGATTTTAAGATCATTTGCCTTAAAACAGCTCCGCCGTTCTGCTTTTCCTAGGCCGGAAAGAGATGCGAGGGAAATGGGTCTAGTAATGAATGATGACCAAACAAAGTATCTTCTCTTATCGAATAAGAGATCAGCGCGTCACATTTTGAAGTTATAGACAATTTCATCTATCTCAGGACCACCATCAACACCAGCAACAACAACAACCTTGAAATCCAGCGCAGAATCATTTTTGCCAACAAATGCTACTATGGACTGAGTAGGTGATTGATAAGAAAAGTCCTCCCTCGGTGAACCAGGATCAAACTCGGAAAGTCGCACAATATTACTAGCCTTCTGGGTGGTCTAGAAGCGTGAATGATGAAGACAACCGATAAATCAGAATTTTAAGTGGGAAGGATATTGCGGAAGATTGTGATTTCGAATACCGTAGACAATGGAACGATGAAACGATGAGCGGTGTGTGATGTACGATGGGTTTGACATGACACAACTGATTATGAGGCAGTGGCTACGCTGGCTAGGTTATGTCATACGGAAGGACGGAAATACTCCAACTCTGAAAGTATTCGAAGTGGAAGCAGAGGAAAAGGAAGACCTCCGCTCCGTTGAATGAAGTGGAGAGGGACTTGGCTTCTGAAATTGTCTCCGTTCCATGAGGAGACGAAACAGTTGGCGGTCCAAGCGTTGTGTATGGCTAGTAAAAAATCATTATATTTGATCTCTATCTCTCTATTTCTCTCACTCTCTCTCCCTCTCTAAACTGGGTAAAATGCGCAAGTAGATTTAATAGTGAGTGAGTTGGAGTTTAGTTGAGTTGGATGGAAGAAATTCCTATCAGTCAGCGCATGCATATCTTACCTTGGAACACTCTTGTTCTTGAGATACAAATTTCAATAAAAACAATGCAAGTTTCGCAACAGCAAAAATTTTGTTTTTTGAAGATTAAAAATTTTATTTCAAAAGTATTTCAAAATCGTTTTTTTGTGGCAATTAATCTCATGTACGTGTCAAATGCTTTATGACTGTTGCCACTGCTGCTGCTACCGACGATTGGCTTCGTTAAACGACGGGCGCGTCATGTGGAGCTTGTGTCCAACATTCATGTGCATGTTTGTAAGGCAAAAATATAATAAAAAAATACAATAAAACTATTTCGACTAACTTGCATGGCGGAGGATGATGCTGATGTGAGTGTTTTAAAAATTATTTTCTTTATTTGCTTCACTTTGACTGCGCTGTGGCAGCAAACTGGTGTCATTATTAATTTTAAGTAACGATTTGCATAATAAAACTTTTGAGTAGCAGTCCCTTGACGGCATTTTTTGAAAGTGCCGAAACTCATAAAAATATTTTTTGAAAATTAAAAAAGATTTTTAATTAAGTTGAGCCACACGTATAGACACATCTTAGATCAGAAAATAAATTTATTTTTTATAAAATTGCAGATATCGACTGCTAAATACAAAAATGGCAAAACTCAATATTTTTCAATTTATAAATTTTTCATAACCAATTAACGGCACAAATCTCAAATGATTTTTCGTAATCACTATCTTCTGTAACTGCCAAAAAATCGTGCTCAATTTGCTTCCAATATTACACATTTTCCTTCAAAAACTGCTTTTTGCCTCTCTCTTGTGCACAATAAATTTTCCGTGTTGTGTCATTTTTGCATTTACTGCCCGCCGTGTGTTCTCTATACGCTATGTGTCAGCTTCATATCACATCATATCCACATCTTAACATACATAAATTAGCACGCGCTCCTTCGCTCTTCCCTCTCTCTCTCTCTCTCCGTCTTCGGTAAGCTTACTCGCTTGTTGATTTTTGATGTTGTCAGATTTTTTCGCGCTTTAAGGTCAATAAATTTTACGACCGGACACGTTTGTTTGCTTAAGACACATTGCAGTTTTCATGCGAAATATGCGCTAAAGATTTTTGAAAATATAAATAAGTTGTTGTTTATTTGAAATTTTACTATTTTTTATTTGAATTTTTTTTATTTTTATTTTTTATTTATATTTTTTTTTTTTATAATTTATTATTTTATATATATGCTGTGCAACTCGATGGTGTTGAAGTGCTGTCATTTGTCGGTGATGGCGTTTGACGCCTGATGGTTGTTGCTTGGTAAAGCTGTTAATGGTGATGTCTGTCAACTTGGGTTGGGTCATGAGCATTAACCAACTGACTCATGTGTAGGCTAGCGAGGAATTTTTTTGCGTCCAGTTTTCAATGGAGCTGGATTTTAAGTTAAGTTAAGTTAAGATCAGTACATAAGTTCGCCGTGTAAGGAGGTGTAAGATGAGAGCATATTTATATAGCGAGCCGCTTGCTTCGATAATGGCACCCGCTCCCTGCATTTCTCTGGTGAACAGGTGAACAGCTGCTACTCATGTAGAACCAACGAGGTGTTCTAATAAGAGATGTTCAGAACATATTGTGTTTACGAAGCGAAACACTTCTACAGCAACGAAAGAGAAACATCCGAAGGTGATGCAGCCGAATGACGGAGTAGGCTTTCCGTTATACGACTATGACAAAGTTCGAATAGCGATTGCTCGCTTGAATAATCACAAAATGGCAAAAGCCGATGTCTTACCGGTTGAACTATGCAAATGTGACGGTGAAAAACTAATAATCTGCGAATTTCAACTCTTTTGCGTATAAGGCCAGACGAAAGCATGTCCGATGGTTGGAACCTAGGTATGATAGGCTCAATTCACAAAAAGAGAGACGCTAAACTGCGCAAATTATCGTGGCTGATCGGTTCATTCATCGGTGTGCCTTCAGTTCTAGTAAATCCATCATTCACCAACTATTTATCATGCGCCAGATTTTAGAAGAGACGCGTGGGAAAAGGATTGACGTACACCACGTCTTCGTCGGTTTAAAGCAGTCTGCGTTAGCACGAAAACGAGCTCGCTTTGTGGCTCACAAAACTTATGCGGCTGTGTATACTAAATATGCAACACTAAAAAATCCCTACAAAATCGGGAATCACCTCTCCTAAGAGCTCTCTCGACGGTCGTATGTACTAGACGTATTTAGATCAAGCTCAGCGGGTTGCTCCGCGTAGTCGGCACTATGAGCTTGTGTTAAAAAGTTTTTTGCAAACGATATGTAGCGAATTCTGTGGAAATTTTAACGATGAGCAGACTGAGATATATGACGACATTGACATATGTAGCTCAGTAAGTTAAGAGGCAGCTACTGCTTAGGCTGGGTTATGTTGTCCGGAGGGATGAAAACATTCCAGCTCTTAAAGTTTTCGAAAAAATAGTCGCCGGTGTAAGTAGAGGAAGGAAAAGTCCTAATTTTCGTTGCAAATATCAGAGAGAGAAGGAAATGGCATCAGTTGGTGTCTCCGATTGACGAAGCGAGGAAACGATTAACGTGCTATAGTCGACCCGGCTCTAATACCATAAGTGGTGCCTAGGTAATTGAAAAGAATAAGATTTGAGGTACTTTATTCCACATGGTAAAAACTTTCCGTCTTCGACAACTAAAAAAGCTTAAGAAGTTTATAATAATAAGCTCAAATCCAGTCAAAACAAACTTAACAATGACATAAATACTAACTCTATAATCTCAGGAAAATAACCTCCAAAATAAGCCAATATTTATTGTGAGCCAAAATAAAATTGTGAGCGAGAAATTTTTTATAGTTTTTTTTTCATTATCTAGCGAAAAGTCAAAGAAAGCACGTGTGCTCTTCAAAAAAGCTTGAGAGTTGTTTTTTAAATAAATTTTTTTCCACTTCTGCGCCATGTGCCACCCAAATACAGAAAAGAAAAGAAAAACAGAAAAGTCAACATTTATGACCGACTCACAAGCGCGCTGATTAGTAGTGCAATAAATTTTTCAATTTTATTGCAACAACAGATGTGCCGACATTCAAATGAGCTCTGGCCGGCCGTGACGAGTGCAGTGACGAGTGCATTGCAGTGGGCGGCGCAGCAAAGCAAATGGAAATTCATGTTTATTTTTCCACAGCTGCTTAGCGGATTTTTTAATTGATAAAACTTTCAGTAAATCAGCTTAATGCTGCTGCCTTTGACCGAGATTTATATTTATCTCTTTATTAATCGATCGTTTGGTTGGGTATTTGTGTGTGCATTTAATGGGGAATAAATGTTGGAGATTTGGCATTTTTATGGAGATTTTCTTCCATTGAGTAATAGAAATTTCATTATCATTCCGTAATTATGTTTTTACATAATGTGTGGACAAATATATTGTGGTGTAAAATCTGTTTTAATGGTGAAATTGTGAACGAAATGTGGTTGATATATGTGTTAGAGTTCGCAGCGATTGATATTCGATCCAAGTACTTTTGGTATGCATGTCAAACTGAATAATTGCATTTTCTTATTAATCCGCAAAGTGGAGAGAATTGCCATAGGAACTTAATGGGACTTAGCGTAAACACTTATAAGATAAATTGTATTAACAAGGAAATATGAAAACTGGATCAAAGCTGAGCTCGTCGAAAGCAGAAGAGCATTGCATAACAGGCTGTAGTGGAACCTCAAAGGGTTCGAATTAAGCAATAACAACCCTTTAAATATATAAAGAATATGAACCGGGGTTGCATCAACCCTTTTGCCTTTCAGTTGCGAAGCCCAGACTTTTCTGTAGAGCTCTAGTATGGTGGAGGATAGCGAAAAATTCAATATATGTGGAAAGATTAGAAACAGTCTTTAGACTCCCAGTGCTCAACATTACCAAGGCTCGCAAAATATTACGATTTGGAATGTACCACCGTGAACCTAGTGGAAGAACAGGGTATTCCTAACTTTCGCGAAGGTAAGTGCCTCAAATCAGCTGAGTATCGAGACTTACGGTCACAATAGTCTCACTTTATCCCTATAAATTTGTAACCGCTGAAGCGATTATAGGCCGAGCTCCTTAAATTTTTGCGTCTGGATGTTTTTACCAATAAATTGAGGAGTCTATGGTTTAGTCTAACTCGCAGCCGAACGGCCGATGGATTTTTATGAGGAGCTTTTTATTGCATATCAGAAACTCCTTGCCGAAGGGCGACCGTAATTAGAAAAATTGATTTTCTATAATTTTTGGATGTTGCTCGAATCTGGGCTTGAACTAAGGCCTACCGAATTGTAGTTCGCAATGTTAACCACTTGTCTGTTGCGGCCGACACCTAATAATACTAATAAACTGTTCCACGCCTGACTTTCGGTAAGCCTCTGGAAGTTAAAGTAGAGGCAGACAGAGGGATCAATTGATCCAAGTTCACATACAATGCTTTGCATATCTTTACAGATGATTCTAAAATGAGTTTCGGCTGTCGCACCAGTGCAGTATCTTTCTTCAAAATCGAAATATTCGTTATGAAAATTGCGGGAGAGCCTAATGGCCATTAAGATCTTACTTCCATATAGAAAGAAGTATTTTAAGGTTGTACGATGGAAGTGGGTCATCGAAAGAATGGTGAGAAAAGAAAAGTCTACCTCCATTGGGTACCACAGCATAAGGATAGCGAAGACACTGAGGTCGCCATTGATTGGATATGAGAAAACTATGGACTTGACAATCTTTCTCTGAGAACTGAAACATGAAAAACAAACACTCTAGTATCGTGAAACCTATAGACTTTGTAACGAAGGAGGCGACAAAGTGATCACACTTCCGGCTGTCAGTAGGACTGTTAATGCCTTCAAATTAAGTCTGGCATATAGCAATAAATGAGAGGATCTACATGTAATATACGGCAACAATACGTATGTAATTTGTGAGTGTTCCACAGAGACAGAGCTTAATCGTTCCTGGTTCTTTAATCAGCAATGTACAAAAAGCTCAAATTCATACTTTTATTTTATTGAAAGAATAGCAATATTTTTCAAACTTAAGATGGATCAGGTTGATCGTTGGTAGTGTTTCTAAGTGAAATACATATATATACAAAAATTCGATGAGGCACAGGTATCCGGGTATCGAGCAGTTCTAGCAGTTCCAGCAGTTCGAGCAGTTCGATGCTTTCTCAACACTTGCTCGTTGCTCAACTGCTCAGGAAATTTCTTTGGCGCTTCAATGATTTTACACTTTGCATAAGTAAATGTAAAATTATTAGAAAAAGTTCTGAGAAAAAAGTCAAGGTTTTATAAAAATACTCGAAATGCTCATGCTCGAAATGTTTCGAGTAATGAGCAATGAACAAGTGTGCGAGTGTTTGTTACTCAAATGCTCAAACTGCTCGAAAAGGTTTGAGCAAAATCTTGAGCTCTCCTTTTAATGCTTTAGTTGGCACTTAGAAGGTTCGGTTCGATCTGCACTTCGAAAATTTTCCCAAAATACGAGTTTGGAAACACGTTAGACGGTCAAATATACTGAAAAAGAAGTTTTCTGAAAATTTATAGGGGTCTTTGATAATATCTTTATATTCCTTCTCAGACTGACAGCTTAGGCCAACAAACAGAAAAAAATGCATATTTTTGTAGGCGAAGGAAAGCCACTTCATGTTTTCATTAGGCAAACGCCTTATAGAGCAAAAAAGTTAGTAGGTCGGAATTATATTTATTCGCTGAAATGAGAGTTTCTCATCAGAATTCAAGAAATTCCAGTAGTCTACACACCATTTGAAGAAACAATATCAAAACAAAGCGGTGAATTTTTCAAATTCCAATACTAGTGCTACTAACCTCAAACATTTCCAATTGCAGCAATTCACTTTCGCTGAAAAGTATTTTATTTTGATTTAAAAAAAAAACGGATAGAAATTTTTCCGGCATAGAGAAACGCACATAATCACACCATGAATGGCGTAAAAATTTGAAAATTTCCACAATCGATTGCAAATTTAGTTGAGGTGTCGAACGCTTGAGTGCCACAAATAGTCAATAAACACTACACATTCAGCTACGTCCTTCCCTCCCACCACCTACCTACACTCAACATTGCCACATGCATCAAAAGCACATAAAAATGCTTAATCGTTCGACACTCTACTCGAGGTGTGAACAATGTGAAAAGCAACAATGGCGATAAACAATTATAATAAAAGAAAAGTGTATCCAATCAAGCAAGCCAGCAACCAACCAACCAACTAATAACGGTAAAGACACGCGCCACAAATGTGACCATGTAGCAATTGTAGCAATTGAAAGTGTGGCAGCAAGCAATGCTCTATAAGTCATTATGTGTCTCCCTCTATGTGTATGCTGTACATATCCAAGCGCCAGTGTGCGGCACTGCCTTAAACATACTTATAGTTGTACGTACATATATGAGCCAAGTCAATACCCATATGCTTGTTGCCATTTTTGTATCGGTCAGTCCATTTTTGTTAAATTGTTGCTATAATTTGAAAGAAAAATAAAACCTTTTGCAGTGGCAAGCAACGACAGCAGTTGCAAATTATGTACATATGCTGCAACTCCAGATACAGGCGCAGATAGTGCGCTGACGCGTTGAAGACTGATATTTATTTCTTTTTAAATTTTCATAATTTTTATTTATTATACACAAATTTGGTTGTTATTGTTTATTTATTAATTTTTTTTTCAATTTTTAAAATTGTTCTTGATCAATCGATCGAAGGCAGTGCATACAATCAATTGATGTGGCGAGTTGACGATTTTTTTTTCCAAAAATATAAAAAAATGATTTATTTCGGCGCGCAAAATGTGATTTTTTGAGCACTCCAACGCTAGATCTTTAACTTAATTCAATGTGGGCTAAACTGCAAATTTTATGCGATAAAAATCTGTAAAAATTTAAAAACTTTGAAGGAAATTTAGTTTTTTGTTTGTTATTTTTTCTGTTATTTATTTGTTATTTTTGGTTATTTTTTCTGTTATTTTTTTGTTATTTTGTTGTTGTTATATTTTCTGTTATTTTTTGGTTATATTTTTTTTATCATATTTTTTTTTATAAATTCGACCACTTCAACGCCTTCCACGCGCTACTGTTGATGCATTTGCGCTTATATTCTCGGTTTTTTTACATTTCATTTTTCCGTTTTTTTTTTTCACAAAAATGTCGTGGTGCCGCCGCTAAGACGTAATTATTGCTTGCGGCTTTGTCTATTCGACATTGACTATAAATTTGCATAACTGCGTATTTTTGCAGCTGTCAACTTTGTGGCTATTTGATTAATTTGTGGCTGTAAAGCGGTTGGTTTTTTTCCCCAACTGAGTTTACCAAGGTATAGTAAAGTCTTGAAATTAATGCAGAATTAAATGCAGTAAAAAATTGTTGAAAAATAAAAAAAAATAAAAATGAGATAAATTCCAAAAGTTTTATGTAATTTTTTGAAATTGTCAACTGGTTCTTTTCATAGGCATGTTGCACGGGACCAACGAACGAATTCAAGCTGAAAACGATTCAATTTTGAGTTTTTTCTTTCTAAAAATGCTTTATTTTATATAAAATAAATAGTCTCTAACCTAACATAGAAAATTGGGATTTTTACTCAAAATTTGTTTATTTATTAAGATAATTTCCATCAAGAGCCGCACGATCCGCTTTAACCTTTCAGTACAAATTTTTTAGAGAGATTTATCTTGTGTCTCAAATAAAGCCTCTCCATTCATGTGAATTTCCAATCGTTGAGCATTTCTGAGGACTGCGAGCAACCAGTAGTCACTGGGTTCGAAGTTGCTTTCATGTATGTAGTTTTGCCAATATTGTGATTGACTTTTGGAAAATGAATAAAAATTCTGTCTCAATGAATAAAAATTCATATGCGATCGTTCCTTTGTTCTTTGATATTTTAAATTTCAGCCTTTCAATGCTCATAAAGGTTATATGATATTCACTATTGATGGTATTCCTCTTCTCCTGTTGGTAGATGAATACCACACTACGTACATTCCAAAATTTCGAGGTCATAACTTCTCCAGCTGATTTTTTGTACATTCGGACACTTTGAAAGAGGTTTACTGATTGCTGTCCACTCGGGGGATGATAGCTTTGTTTCTGGATCGTTTAGATTCTGGAAGTGAGAAATCCATGTTTTATACACTGTCACATTCCGACGCAAAAATTCCGGTTTCTTAAGTTTAAAGGCCAAAAAAAAAACTGATCAGAATCATCAACAGAATCTGGGTTTTCGGTAAACTATAAGTCAGTGTGGCACCCACTTTTAACTTGCTTTTGATATCTTTAAGAAGCTCGCACAGCTACACTTTTCGATCATTCAAAATGATTTTGTGGATTTGATTCTGCTATTTTCTGGTGTTATCGCCTCATTTGGACATCAACTGTGTTCTGCAACATCTCTGTCTCTACAATCACACTCGAGGTCATAAAATCAACTATTTATTATTCTTCTGAAAGGAGCAGAGTCCTTAGACTCTTTTCAAGCCACTGCTTCACTTCCACGGTATTTTTCCTCCTCAAGAAGTAGTGTAAAATTAAAACCCAAATATTTATTATAAGAATTTCATTAAATTTTTACATCTTTCTTCTGAAATCCTTCCGTTAGTAAAGCCGGTGAGTTCAATAAAACTATCGCCATCTCTGTGTTAGGTCTGGGCTTTTCAGTTCATATTTTATTGGCGTTTTATAACCATTGAAGCTATTTTCGATTTTACTATTTTTATGGAGATAAATACCAATTTGAAAGTGAATATTATATAATAAATACTTATTTAAAACACATAAATTTCAGACTAACCATGTCACATGGGACAAAGCTTATTCGGTGAATTTTTGAATGTGATTTCAATGTATGATTCCGAAATTTGGGGTTTCAATGTCGCACGGGACATTCGAATATGTTACAAAACAAAAAATCCCAAAATTTTATATTATTTGAAAATTTTATCAAAAAAAGGTCTTTTGAGGTGACGATTAAAATCAGTTAAGAGAACTTGCTTCGTTCGGTTGCTACACTTTCAATTGCTATGGACAGGGTTACTTTAGAATTCGTGTGTTCTTGAAATACAAAGCCAATATGTATAGATATTGGAGGCACTCAAAGCTCTTATGACTCAAAACTTTAACCCGCCAGGCACTTTTTAACACTTTTTTGTTATCTCTTACGTATTCCAATCACCAATTTTGCTTTAATAATTTTTTAAAAAAATATATCGAATGTACCCGAGGCAATTAATACTGGGTCATCGATAAATACTCAACACCTACGCATAAATCATTTAATGTTGCAATTAGCCTATAAGCAAAAATCAACCAATGGACCAAAAAGCAAAACATATTTAGCATAGAAACATGTACATACGTAAATATGTACTTGTAGTTACATATGCACTTAATAGTGAATTGAATATTAGAAGCAAACAAATCTGCATATGGCCCGAGATACTAACAGTAGAGTTGGCAATATTGAGTAAATTTGCAACAGCAGCACATATGACTCTGATATGTCCATGTACTATGTTTACATACATATATATCAATATAGCATCAACTAAAGTGGCTGACAAGCAATTGCACTGGCTGCGCATGCGCAAAGCGCAAAATTCAGTTTAACACTTCTCAAGTTGTTTATTTTAAGCAGATTTATTTTTTCTTTATTTTCTGCTTTATATGCGTGTCTAGCAAATTTATTACACCAATTTGACGAATGAAATTATCGCAAATGTGTAAATGTACAAGATTTTGGTGTTTGCCTTCCAGGTGTTTGCTGGTTTGGTTGCGTATTTTTTAACGCTTGACGCAAGTAGAGCACCGTCACTCAGTTCGAAGGTGTAGTGAGTGCTTTAGATTTGCATTAAAGTGATATATAACAAATATGAATGACATAATATATAAGTATTACACTATTTTGAGCAGGCTTGCCACCCGTTTGAAGCAATTTTAATTAATAGAGGGTATTCCAAGTTGAGGTACTTTTTTTAATAGCCTTTCTTTGGACAGATCACGCGTGAGTCGTGTCAAGCTGTCATGTTGTTTTTGTTCAGTATTGTTTGGCATTTCATCATGGAAAGACTTACGCCTGAACAACTTTTATGAATCATTCAACTTTATTACGAAAATTCACGTTCTATAAAGAATCTATTTCGCGCGCTTCGCTCAACTTATGGCCCACATAATCGGCCTACCGAAAGTACTATTCGCAACACCATCACCAATCTTGAGACTCAGGCACTCAGTATTAGATAATATTCGACCGAATATATCACGTCCAGCATGCAGTGAAGAAAATATAGCGACCATAGCTGAGAGTGTACACGAAGACCATGGAGCGTCGATTAGCCGCCGTCCGGAGCAACTCAGACTGACGTATGGAACGATTTGGCGCATTTTACGTTCTACGTCGAGATCTGCAATTGAGAGCAACAGAGCAAGCGACATCGATTCGCTCCATTGGTTCCAAAAATATCCGACATTTTCGAGCCAAATTTTATTCAGCGATGAGGTCCATTTCTGGCATAATGGGTATGTAAACAAGCAAAAATGACGCATTTAGGACAAAGAGCAACCTGAGGAAGTTCAAGAGCTGTCATTTCATCTAGAAAATACAACGGTTTTGTATGGTTTGTGGGCTAGTGGAATATCGGTCTATATTTCTTCAAAAATGATGCCAATGAGAACGTAACCGTCAATGTCGACCTTTATTGCGCCATGATAACCGACTATTTGATGCCTGAAATTGAAGCTCGTGCTCTCCGCGACATTTGTTTTCAAAAAGACGGTGCCACTTCCCACAAATCGCATCAATCAGAGGATTTATTGAGAGAACACTTCACGTTTTGGGTCAGTCGATTGTCCACCAAGATCGATCGTGTGATATCCACCGTTAGACTTTGTCCTGTGTGGATTTGTAAAGTTTAAAGTCTATGCGGACAATCCCGCTTCGATTCTGGCCTTGGAGCAAAACATCACGCGTGTCATCCTCGAGCTACCAGTAATGCTCGAACGAGTCATCGAAATTAGGACTCTACGGATGGACCATCTGGGAAAGAGATAATATTCAAAAAATAAATGCCAAATAATATTCTTTCGAACTATAATAAGCATTCCCCTTTAAATTTGATTTTTTCGGTCTTTTTCTTTAAAAAAGTAGGGAATATTTCTGAAAAGGGTTGCCAAAGTGTTGAAAAAAAAATTATGTTAAACTTGTTTGTTTTCCTGACCTATACTTTGAGAGATCTTCCACATATTTCAATAAGAAATATAGGTTTGGCACTGAGCAACAACAGGTATCAAACTGCAGATTAGTAAAAAAGCTTACAGCTGAAGATACTTGCCGGAAGAGTTGCCAACAGTTCAGTTTTTCTTTCAATATTTTCTTGAAAAAGATTATATATTTTATAACGAACACAAAATTTAGAGTTTTAAAAATACTTGGACATAGAATATTTTTTTAAAAAGGGTTGCCAACTGTCAGAAATATGGGTAAAGCAAATGTGTTTACACACTTTATACACATTTATTATTATACATTCGTCTCACTAGAGCTTAAGCGAATATTTTACTTACTTAAAATATACCAAATTCAAGTATGTTTGAGAAATGGGTTGCCACTTTTCTTTTATTTTACATATGCACATCTATTTAGTGATTTTATGCTTTGAAAATTATCATATTGATTAATTAAAGTTCTTAGATTATGCTTTTGTTACATACAACAGTTTTTGCAAATTTTAGAATATTCGAGCAGGGTTGCCACTCAGTTCTTATTATACAAAATTGTTATAAAATTAAGTTGCATGCATATCAACAATGGCAAGTTATTGACAAATTTGTAGCAGAAATGTTTTTAAACAGAAATATTTTTAAACAGGGTTGCCACATTTTCGTAATTTTTTTTACAATTTTTAAACAGCTCAGCTTAGCCAGTGTAAGCACTAAACTCAATTCAATTTCCCTCATTATGTATAAGTGATTAACCAACTCAGAAGGCATTGGTGGCAAGAAGAGCAACATAACAGCTACAAAAACAATAGCAATGCTACAAAAAAATTTATCTAAGTTGCTGCTAATGACAATAGCAGTTTACACAAAGCAATAGAAAAAAGCAATATCTCTTTTCAACGCGCCAACATATACGTGCATGTGTGTATGTGTGTGTGTCTGTTGCACACGTTGCAATCAAATTGTGGCAGTAACAAATTCACAGTTAAATAACTCGCCGACATGCAATATTGCATACAATGGAGAGCATTTAAGCAAAAAGTTACAGTCACACACGCACATACATATAAACACAATGACTGCGGCAAGGTGGCAAGCACAAGCCACTAGTACTCGGTACTCGTACAATGGAAATGCCTGAGAATTGGGTCAATGAAGTTTCAAAGATATTCAATGAAAATTTTCTATGTAATTGTCTGTGTGTGTGAGTGTGTGTGTTGTGTTTGAGTGCACCAACAAGCCACACGACAACTTGACGACCGCTCGTTGAGTAACTGATGGGCTATAGTTGCAGCCGCAGCAGCAGCAGCATCAACACTTTAACGAACAGCAGTAGCAGCAAAAACAACAACAACAACAACAACCAAACAATGATGCTAAGAAATTGTATGCACAATGGCAATGGCAATAGGGAAAATCGGCAGAAACAATTGGCAGACGTTGCAGGGCACCACTCAAATGAAGTGAATAAAGTTGTTGCAACAACACTAAAAGCAGCTAACGACTAACTTGTCACACACACAGGCAGATATATTTTACTGCATAAAAGAATTTTATTGTTCGTCAACGCTTTTGTTAAACTATAAACTTACACACACACACATTACACATATGTATATATCACGCTACAGCGTGGATGGTGTGTTGCATAAACAATAGACCGCGCGCTCTTGCGCTAATATTACGAAAATACTGACAAGTTGTGGCAAATTCGGTTGACTATGGCAGCAAGTAATGTGTGAAATCCGTTGTGGCAACAAGTTGGCGAAAACTTTTCAACAGCATGCCACTTGCAACAACGTGTGGCATGAAGAGTAGGTGAATCGATGATGAGTATGTGGAAATTTACACAGGTACAATGCTCTCCTTACCACACAATACAGTTAACTAAGCGGCGTTAGTTGTTGTAGTAGTAGTTGTTGTTGTTGTGCAATTGCATAGATATGTAAATGTGTGATTGTGGCATAATTGCACAATATCGTTTATTAGTTATCCAAAGGTTGAAAAAATGTCAACACTTCCTCTTATAAAGAGCGCAATTTTGTCGATAGCAATTGTTGCAACTAGCGCATGTTGCAACATGAAGAATTAAAAAATATTAATATGAAATTATTACGCCCGTCGTTCAATTGAATTGAATTCCAACCCTTTTTAATTTAATATTATTAAATTACAACTCACATTGAATAAATGTCTAAAAAAAATTAATTTAGGTGGCAACCCTCCTCAGACATTTTTTTTATTGGAAACATAGTTCCGTCTCCTTAGCTTAAAATCATATTTTTCTATTAGCATATATAATTAATTTCTTTGCAGTACATTTTAAGTTGGTGGCAACCCTGCTAAATATATATTTTTTAAATTGGTATTTAAAAGATTTTATTATTGAATAATATTCGAACGAATAGACTACGTCCAGCACGCAGTGAAGAAAATATAGCGGCCGTAGCTAAGAATGTCCACGAAGACCGTGGAGAGTCGATTCGGCGCCGTTCGCCGTAACTCGTACTGACTTATGGAAAGACTTGACGCATTTTATGTCGAGATCTCAAATTGAAAGCGTACAAAATATAGTTTGTGCAAGAACTCAGTCCGCTCGACCTTCCCAAGTGACATCGGTGACATCGCTTCCCTCTATGGGCTCTCGAAACGTTCCAAGAAGTACCGACATTTTCGAGCCAAATTTTGTTCAGCGATGAGTCCCATATCTGGCTCAATGGGTATGTAACCAAGCGAAATTGCCGCATTTGTGAGGAAGAGTAACCTGAAGAGATCCAAGATCTGCAATTTCATCAAGAAAAAATAATTGTTTGGTTTGGTTTGTGGGCCGGTGGAATCATCGGCCCATAGCTCTTCAAAAATGCTCGAACGAGTCATCGAAAATTGAACTCAACGGATGGACAATCTGAGACGTAGCTGCGGCTAACATTTGAAGGAGATAATCTTCAAAAAATAAATGCAAAAGAATGTTCTTTCGAATGATAATAAACATTCCCCAATAAATTTGAATTTTCTCTGCTGTTTTCTTTAAAAAAATAGGGAACCTAGAAATTGATGACCCTTTAGAACAAAGGGTTCTATCTTCTACAAGAATCGTTCAACCACCCCATGAAAATTGTATTCGATTAGAATCTGAAAGTAAAAACACAGGAATCGACTTCAACATTGTGTGAAAGATCACGTCGAGGAAGATCCGACGCACTTTGTGTCTCCAACTGGCGCCAAACGGAAGAAGAGAAGAAACGATTGGTGCGATATTGTTGGCTTGGCTATAAATGCCTAAGCATTACCTATCCCAGTACAATAATGGATGTCTTAATATAGAAAAATTAATTTTGGTTTTAATTTCCATGAAGTCCAAATTCAACATGCGAACATATGAGAACTAGTATTAAACTCCTCATTAATATGGAATTTTCTGTGTTTTTTCTTTAAAAGAGTAGGAAACTTTGTAATGGATTACCCGTTACAAAAATTTAATTTTTTTTCCAACAGTTTGCCTGAATAAAATTTTAAATAAGTGGCAACCCTTTTAAAAACATTTACTGCAATAAATTCTTTGAAAACTCTTTATTTGGTGTGCAATTGTGTAAGTTTTTTTTTTAATTTTTTAAATTTAATTTGGTGTCTTTTATATTCTTACAAATTTTTTTAAATATCAAAACTGACACAGTTGGCAATCCTGCTCTAATTAATGCTCATACAAGTTTATATTTAAATTTTGTACCTAACTAAATTTACCTAAAAACTACTGTACAAAATATTTTATTTCCGCTTTTCAGTAACTTATTTGAAAACAATTTTGAACAGTTGGCAACCCTACCTAGAAATAATTTTAGTTGTAAATTAATTTTTTTTTAAACTGAAATTGTTTTCAGTTTTTAGCTTATTTTGAAAATGTAAATTTTTTAAATCAAATTTGTAGACACGTGGCAACCCATAAACTTTTTTGATATAAACCAGCCTAAGGTTACAAGCAAAAAATTAAAAAAAAATAATTTCAGTCGGCTCAACCATTATTATTTTGGAGTTCAGCGCGTTCCAAACGTGGCGGAATTCGAGTGCAGAAAAAAAATTTTTTGCGACATTCGTGCCTAGTGTTGCAAGAAATTTTTTTTCAAATAAAAAATTGTATTTATTTAAAGAAAGTAAATTTTTGGCATAAATTTAGAAAGAAAAATATTTTTTTTTAAATTTTTAGAACTTTTTTTTCACTTGCAATATACAAATACTTTGCACTGTTGCATGCCACATACCTTGTGGCGCAACATATTTTCAGCGCAAGTTTTTTTCACTGCCTATAATATATGTATTTATGTATGTATGTATATGTTATGAGCACACTTTGGTCGCTTTTGTTGGTGGCCTCGCTGCTGTAGCTAGTTTGTTTATTTTCAATTTTTATGTGTTTTATTTTTTGTTGGTTCTTTATTGCCATTTCTTGCTCATTTCATTTGTGCGCTTGATTCAAATCAAACTTGTACGATTTATGTATTTGTCTTTAATACTATTTTATTACCGCATTTACTGTCAAATTGCACATGCGCTTTAAAATATCTCGTTTCGGCTGGCTGTTTTTTTCGTTGTTGTCGTTGTTGTTGCCCGCTCTTGTTGCAAGTTCTTGTTGAATTTCATAATTGTTGCCTGTCGTTACTTACCGCCGCTCGCTGCAGCAAACTTTGTTGGGACTTGCGCCGTTGAGATTCATGTTGGCTTTCAGTAAATTACCTAATGATACCATTGTTATTGCTGTTGCTGCTGCTGTTGTTGTTGTTGTTGTTGTTGTTTTGCAAATTTACAACTCGAAAAGGCAAAACTTCAAATTGTGCGCTTTCAGAGTTGTAAGGCTGTGTGTATGTGTGCCTTTGCTTGCTTGTTTGTTTGTATGTCAGTAAAATAGCATAAATTTTCGCTACACACACACATATCCATGCATGCATGCGGCACATAAATTATACTACGTCACTTTTTGCCTAGTTTTTACTTGTGTATGTGTGTGTGTGTGTATGTTTTTCTCGCTTAATTGCAATATCAGTGGTTTATTATACATACAATTTCATTTGTTATTGCTGTTGTTGTTGCAGCAATTTTATGATAACTAGTTTATGGCAACTATTAAATATTGTGAGCAAAAAGAACAACAACAACAACAACAACACTAAACATAGAATAAACCACACAATCACCAGCTAATTATGATTACCTGTTTTGACCATTTAATTTTCTACTTTACAACAACAGCAACAAAAAACGAACGCTTGTATCTATTTACTTTTCGAAAGTAGCTTTTTGGTGGACCACACACAAGCTACGGCTAAAGCAGACCACATTTTTTATTTAGTTTTAGTGTGATTACGGTTTATCTACTCTGATTTAATCAATTTTTCAATTTTTTTTACTGCAAATTTAACTGGTAATGTTGCCAGACTGGTAGAGGAAACTCATGCCTGGTTCAATTTTTTTTTTTCAAAACAAAAGCCATATTCTGGTTTATTTGTCTTTGTAGGAAGTGGAATAATAAATCACTCAGACTTTGTTAGCTCTGAAGTTTCCCTCAACTATATTTGTTCGACGGTTCGAGGAATTTTTCGATTTATTCTCTACTCAAAATTGCACGTTGACGAATCTACATTTTCTTCCTTCTCTATATTCCCACAACTGTTAGAGAAATCTTTTGATTTGACGACCATCGTTCTTCCATATGTATATGCAGTGTAGACTGCTAACGTTGTCCTACGGAAAGTCAATTGTCTGCCTTGAGATCAGCCTCATACTAGTTTAATACTAGTTCTCATATGTTCGCATGTTGAATTTGGACTTCATGGAAATTAAAACCAAAATTAATTTTTCTATATTAAGACATCCATTATTGTACTGGGATAGGCAATGCTTAGGCATTTATAGCCAAGCCAACAATATCGCACCAATCGTTTCTTCTCTTCTTCCGTTTGGCGCCAGTTGGAGACACAAAGTGCGTCGGATCTTCCTCTACGTGATCTTTCACACAATGTTGAAGTCGATTCCTGTGTTTTTACTTTCAGATTCTAATCGAATACAATTTTTACGGGGTGGTTGAACGGTTCTTGTAGAAGATAGAACATTTTGCTCTAAAGGGTCATCAATTTCTAGCTTCCCTACTTTTTTAAAGAAAAAACACACAGAAAATTAAAATTTAATGGAAAATGTTTATTATCATTCGAAAGAACATTCTTTGGCATTTATTTTTTGAAGATTATCTCTTTCAAATGTTGGCCGCAGCTACGTCTCAGATTGTCCATCCGTTGAGTTCAATTTTCGATGACTCGTTCGAGCATTTTTGAAGAAATATGGACCGATGATTCCACCGGCCCACAAACCACACCAAACCGTTGTTTTTTCTCGATGAAATAGCAGCTCTTTAATCTCTTCAGGTTGCTCTTCGTCCCAAATGCGGCAATTTTGCTTGTCAACATACCCATTGTGCCAGAAAGAGGTCTCATCGCTGAACAAAATTTGACTCGAAAACGGCGGATCTTCTTGGAACTATTTAAGAGCCCATAAAATGGAGCGATGCTGCTTGGGAATGTCGAGCGGCTTTAGTTCTTGCAAAAGCTGTATTTTGTACGTTTTCAATTAAAGATCTCGACGTAAAATGCGCCAAGTCGTTCCATACGTCAGTCCGAGTAGCTGTGAACGGCGCCGAATCGACTCTCCACGGTCTTCGTGTATACTCTCAGCTGCGGCCGCTATATTTTCTTCACTGCATGCATGGTCTATTCTATTCGGTCTCAAGATGAATGATGGTGTTGCGAATAGTATGCTCAGTAGGCCGATTATATTGACCATAAGTTGAGCGAAGCGCGCGAAATACATTCTTTACAGAGCGTGAATTTTCGTAATAAAGTTGAATCAGATTTGTAAACGTTGTTCAGGTTTTAGGTTGTAAGTTTTTCCATAATGAAATGCCAAGCAATACTGAACATGACAGCTTGACACGGCTCACGCGTGATCTGTCAAAAAAGGCTATTGGAGAAAGTACTGCTACTTGGATCACCCTTTATTTTTGCACTGCACTGAGAAGTGGGCAACATTTTCGACCCAAATGAGAGAGTGAAGAATGAAGCTCAAATGTCAGAGCTTTGTTTGGTACGCCTCTTCTGAATTAGGAAAAAATCTTGTTAATATCAGTTCTTCCTGCAGAATACCCCTTCGCACGAAACGCGACTACTCAGCATGCTGAAATGAAGAATAAGAACTCAAACTCAGATATTTTCTTTTATAATTTATTAATTAACCTTAGCCAAAGAGTTTACATTTAAGCCAAGACGAAAATAGATTTGCTCAATTTGACCCGCAAGGGCCTTTAAATCACCATAAAATTGACGAAATTTGAAGTTTTTTTGGCTGGATCTAAATTTATATAAAAGTGTGCACGTATATATGTATTGTATATTAAAAAGTCATTTGGAAGTTGATCTACAGCTTCTCATCATCACCACTTAGGCAAAAAAAAAAAAAAAAAAAAAAAAATACAGTACAACAACAACAAAAAACGAGTATCTTGTTAGTAATGCCGCTTTGAGGTCGCTGACAATTACTGTGGCATTCCCAACAGTTAGACGTTAAGCACAACAACAACAACAGCAACACTTAACCAGCCAATGTGCCACAAAATGCTGCAGCAACAGCAGCAGCAGCAGCATCAAATCAAAAGATACAAACGAAAAAAATGGGGAAAAAATACCTAAAAATTATGCCAAGAACATGCAGAGCCGCGCAATCAAAGCGGCAAATGACTGTTGCTCACCGTGCAGCAACAAGTCAATGGCGGCAGCATGCAGCATGCAGCATGCAGCACATAGCATTATGTGGCATAGAGCTTGTTGCTGGTCACACAAACAAACTTGTCGTCGTATTCCCTGGCACGCAAAGCACTTTATAACTGTTTCTTTTTGCGCCGTGCTATTATTGCGCAAGATTGGATAGAAATGATTCTTCAACACCTCGATTTCACGGCTGCTTGTAGCGTACGTAGAGTGCAGCAAAGTGGTCAACAATAACAGCAGCAACAACAACAACAACAACGACAACAAAACACTAGAAACAACAATAATATTACAGGCAACAACACCACTAAGTAGTCGTTAGTCTAGCATTTCTCGGCTGTACGGCTGTACGGCTGTGGCGGCATGATGTACTACACGGCTGTACGGCTGTGCCAGCAACTCCTACTTTACCGCATCGACAACAACAACAACAACAATAGCAACATCGAAGGAGCATTGGTTTTTCCTGTGTGCCAATTTTTTCCACATTCATTTTTTTCTCCTGCAACAATTTCCTGCCGCCAGCTATTGCTATATACTTGTTGCCGCTGCCACTGCTGCCGCTGTCGCCCCTATTGCATCAATAACGACTCTACAGTTACGTGGCACACAGCTTGTTGCTTGTTGCGGCCAGCCATCACATAACCCGGCAAATTAAGTTGGCACTCTTTAATAAGATGATGATGGTTTTTTGCGCCGTTGATATATCAGTGTCGGCCAGACACTTTGTTAACAACGCTCGAGGTGCAGCGTTGCATTCTAAAAGTGGTGAGCAACAAGCCAGCAGTGGCCTATGCAACAACAACTTGGAATATGTATGTATGTATGTATGTATATTTTAGGGATGGCAGGAGTCGTGTAGATTAAGTGCGGCAAGGTGTCATGTTGATTAGAGAAATTGCAGTGTCAGATGGTGACGTGCAGAAGGAGTCAAGGACTGGCGTTGGCAGAGAGCGTGTTCGTGTGTTCAAGGTGGGTAAAAAATGGAAAGAAAAATACGCCTCTGCACACAAAAACAACGATTTGGAGCTTTAAGCAGGCGGTTGCTTAGTCTGCGGCCACATGGACTCGGAGGTAGCTCACGGCGCGGCGTAAAACCTTTTTTTTTTATCTGTAAAGAAGAAGAGTTGCACGAGAGATTTAGTACTTTGAATGAAAATTAGCTTTAATTCCAGATTTATAATTGCTTGTTTCAAAAGTGGAGATTTTAGCATCGAAGTCAAAGACCATCCTGGCCAACCTATAAAGTTTGAAGATGTGGAATTGGAGGCTTTACTAGATCAATACCCGTGCCAAATGCAAACTGAAATCGCAGAATCGTTGAAAGTGACTCAGTAAACAATTCTCTTTCGTTTAAAACAATTTGGATTTATTCAAAAGCAATTTAATCGGGTGGCATACGAGTTGAAGCCGAGAGATGTCGAAAGTCGTTTTTGCACCTAGAATCTGCTGCTGGAAATACATTAAAGGAAGTGATTTTTCACTGGATCGTGCGAGGAGATAAAAAGGGGATATACTACGATAAAATCAAAAAGCAAAAAATACTATACAAAGCCTGGCGAGCCCGTTCTATCATCGTCTACATCGACGCCGAAGAATCAAAGTCATACAACCAGGCGAAACTATTGATACGAAACGTTATCGACTACAACTAATGCGTTGGAGCCATGATTTGCTCCAAAGAAGGCCAGAAACACAACTACGTAGCTGTACGATCAAAAACTATCTGGAAATGTTAAAATGAGAGTTCTTACCCCACCTGCCGTATTCTCCAGACTTCGCTCTTTCCGACTACTGACTTTTCGACGGATGGAAAACGATTTGGAAGGTCACCGGTTCGGGTCTCTTGAAGAAATCGAAAAAAAGGCTAATTGACTCGTTCGAGGACAGAGAGGACTTACTTTTAAGAGTTGATAGGGGCTAGGGCCGTAGAGACCTAAGTTTTATGCAAATATGAACATACTACCTTGTATATTTGTATGTCGCACGGGACAAATTTTAACTAAGTACAAAAACCAATGTTTTTTTCTTTACTTCACAATTTAATTTTTAATATTTATAACGGGTGATCCATATCGAGGTTCCCTACTTTTTTAAAGAAAAAACACAGAATATTCAAATGTAATGGGGAATGTTTATTATCATTCGAAATAACATACTTTTGCATTCATTTTTTGAAGATTACCTCTTTCATATGTTGGCGTCGGCTACGTCTCAGATGGTCCATCCGTTGAGTCCAATTTTCGATGACTCGTTCGAGCATTTCGACTGTTAACTGGCGAATGACATACGTGATGTTTCGTTCCAAGGCCTGAATCGAAGCGGGATTGTCCGCATAGGTTTAAGACTTTACATATCCCCACAGGAAAATGTCTAACGATGTGGTATCGCAAGTTCTTGGTGTTCTCTTAGTAAATCCATTGATTTATGCGATTTGTGGAAAGTGGCGCCGTCTTCTTGGAACCAAATGTAGCGAAGATCACGAACTTCAATTTCATACATCAAATAGTCGGTTATCATTGCGCAATAAGGGTCGCCATTGACGGTGACATTCTCAGCGGCATCTTTTTTTAAAGAAATATGGACCGATGATTCCACCGGCACACAAACCACACCAAACCGTTGTTTTTTCTGGTTGAAATGGAAGCTCTTGAATCTCTTCAGCTTGCTCTTCGTCCCAAATGTGGCAGTGTTGCTTGGTTACATACCCATTGAGCCAGATATGGGCTTCATCGCTGAAAAAAATTTGGCTCGAAAACGTCAAATCTTCTTGGAACTTTTCAAGAGCCCACAGAGCGAGGCAATATCGCTTAGGAAGGTCGAGCGGCTTCATTTTTTGCGCAAGCTGTATCTTATACGCCTTCAATTTGAGATCTCGACATAAAATACGCCAAGTCGTTTAATACGTTAGTCCGAATTGCTGCGAACGGTGCCGAATGTACTCTCCACGGTCTCAGCTGTGGCCGCTATGGCCGCTGTCAAAAAAAAAAAAGCTATTGAACAAAGTACCTCTACTTGGATCACCCTCTAGTATTATTTGAAAACTTCTATTTACATTCAATATGAATATTTATTGGCTTTTTAACTATTTTCTGTACTTTGATGTCGCACGTGACAAGTTCGTTGTATGGGAAAAATTTAATTCAAGAACAAATCCTTTATATTTGAATGTTTCGCTTACAACTTAATAGCCATGAAGATCTCTCTTTGATTTAGTATGTATTCATGCGTTTTTTTCTCACGTTTCTAGATCTCCATGTCGCACGGGACAAAGGTATTTGTTGTTGTTTGCTACCAGGTAGCTCTAATGCATTTGTTTAATCTTCACGCATTTGAAAATTTTAACGAAAGTAAAGTCCAAGCGTGCTGATTTTTTAAGTGAATTTATATTTTTTTAAATATTACATGCAAATGAGAAAAGTCTCAGCAGCCTGATTGTCGTTCCACATCCCGAGATTTTCCAAAAAAAAGATCGGAACTAAGAATTTACGCTCCAGAGAAAATTCTTCTTTAATTATAAATTTTTTCCTTCTATGCCGCAATTTCCACATTCTGTTTCCAATTCATTTGTCTTCCTACATACTACTTAGTTTTAATTTATATTTTATATTTTATTATTTTTTGTTTTAGTTTTTTTTTTAAAGTTTTTTTTTCATTTTTGGTTTTAAGCTCCGCTAAAGTCGGCGTTTTTCTTTTTCGTTGTCAATAAATTCGTAAATTTACTCGCGACATCGAATGCTATTTTCCACTCAGCGCTTATCAGTTGCAGCAAACGACGCTGATTATTGCACGCCATGAAGAAGGGCAACAGTGTTGCATGCAGCAACTCCACCAACAGGCAGCCCAACTATGTATGCGCCCACTGTCTTATCAGCATCAGCGGACGCGTCACATTGCAAAAGCCAGATATGTATGCATGTATGTATGCACAACAATATATTTGAGTGTCATGAACTACAACTTGGCAGATGAGGGTATTTAGTTGCTGAAATTGGAGCCCTACCATTAAGTAGAGTAGTGCCATCATCGTCATCGCCAGCGTCAGCATCAGCGCGTCATGATCAACATCAGCAGCATAATACTGTTGCAGCTGCACTACCTACTCCGCTTTGCGCTGAGTACTCTATGTTGGCGGCGGTGGCGGTGGCGGCGGCGACGGCGGTTGGCAATGAAATGTTATCGCTGCTGCTGCACTCAGCTTTCGCGCGGTCTGCGCGCTTGCTTGTCAACAACACCTTTCCGGGACGCGCTTACTCCTTAACACCATGATGCTGAATGCTTCGACTGCTATCTGTTGCGTTTATCTTTTACGCGTTGCTGTAATTTTGCATTAATTCCCCTTGTCTTGTTGCTCTGGCATTCGCTTATCACATTGCCTGCTGCTGCATATGCATCTCCACACTGTGTTTCTTTTCCGCTTTTTTTTTTTTTTTTTTTTGGTTGCACTGCATACCGTTTTTGTAGGTGTTAACTTTGCTGCTTTTAGTCGATCTCTCGTCCTCAACGTCATCTACTCTTGCGGCGCGCGCCTGTCGTTGTCTAATCTGCAAGTCACATCAGCCTGCTTTTGGTGTGCACGCCAGACACGTACTTTCTTTCGCCCGATTGTGGTGATCTTTTCTCGCTAGCTGGTTTCGTATATCTTTCAAAGAGCATAAAGTATGAGTACTGTCTGTGTGTAGCACAACTGAAATCACCATTTTTGTGCATAAAATGAAGCAGCAGCAGCACTTATCTTGTCGCATGCGGTTACGTGCCCTTTTTCTCGGCCATCATATCAAGCAACTTTATTGGATATCTATTACCGCAGACACATTTACGTCCAATTACATGAGTGTTTCTGGTGGGAAGATGAAGTTTTTGAAAGCAAAAAAAAAAAAAAAATCAAATTCCATTGAAATATTATGTGCAAGTGGAAAGAAAGCTGAAAGAATGCAAAAATACAAAAATTTAGTTTAAAGTTTTAAACCTTGATTGAAGCTCTGAAGAAAACTTATAATTTACAAAGCTGTAGTAACGCCGATTGGGTGCTTGAACAACAAGCCGTGGCCCGTGAATGTATTTCGCTCGCTTCGCTCAACTTATGGTCAACATAATCGGCCTACTGTGCGTACTATTCGCAATACCATCACCCATGTTGAGACCCAGCATTCATTATTGGATAATATTCGACCGTATAGACCACGTCCAGAACGCAGTGAAGAAAATATAGCGGCCGAGCTGAGAGTGTACACGAAGATCGTGAAGAGTCGATTCAGTGCGGTTCCCAGCAACTCGGACTGATGTATGGAATGATTTCGCGCATTTTACGTCGAGATCATAAATTGAAAGCTTACAAAATCATCATCGCTTCACTCTTTGGGCTCTTAAAAAGTTCCAAGAAGATCCGACGCTTTCGAGCCAAATTTTGTTCAGCGATGAGGCCAATTTCTGGCTCAATGGGTATGCAAACAAGTAAAATTGCCGCATTTGGGATGGAAAGCAATCTGATGAGATTCAAGAGCTGTCATTTCATCCAGAAAAAACAACGGTGTGGTTTGTGGGCCGGTGGAATTATCGGTCCATATTTCTTCAAAAATGATGGCGATGCCAACGTAACCGACTATTAGATGCCTCAAATTGAAGCTCGTGATCTCCGCGACATTGGGTTTCAACAAGACGGCGCTACTTCTAACACATTGCATTCATCAATGGAATAATTGAAAGAACACCTCGGTGAGCAGATAATTTCACGTTTCGGGCCGGTCGATTGGCCACCAAGATCGTGTGATATCACATCGTTAGACTTTTTGCTGTGGAGATATGTAAAGTCTAAAGTCTATGCGGACCATCCCGCTTCGAGTTAGGCCTTGGAGCAAAACATTACGCATATCATTCACCAGTTACCAGTCGAAATGCTCGAAAGAGTAATCAAAAATTGAACTCAACGGATGGACCATCTGAGACGTAGCCGCTGCCAACATTTGAAAGAGATAATCTTCAAAAAATGAATGCCAAAGAATGCTCTTTTGAATGATATTAAACATTTCGCATTAAATTTGAATTTTTTGTATTTTTTCTTTTAAAATAGGGAACCTCGAATTTGATCACTATTTACTTCTAATACTTTAGAAATATCCACTCTTTTGAGATAGTACCTTTTTCGATCTCTTTTCATACAAATTTTTCTAGATGCATTGCAAGCATCAGTGCGACTCTAACCTAATATGGCCTGCTCTAAGTAAATATTTTGAGTTGCAGTTTGCATGAAGCCTATTTCATATATTATTGCATGCTCTTGCTCAGTCTGGCTAGTTCGTATACCTCGCAATTGCTCTTTATGACCTTGTGTGGTCGGGAACCTAATTGACAGATATAAGTAGTTTGTTCTGGTTGATCATGGCCTGTAGCTTAATTTTTGAGTTTGTTCATCAGATCAGCGTTGAAAATAACTATATTTCGTGAAATCGGCTTGAGTGCAATCTTCAGTTCAAAAATTGGGTTTCCTGAGAAAAAGACCTTCGTAAACTTCTCCAACCACCTTCAATCTATCCGTAATTTTTCTCAGCAACACCCATGTCAATTATTACTGATCATTGGATTGTGTTCAAGAAATTAACCTTAGCCGGCAGATGAGAGTCTTAGTCCCACACGAGAGTATTAGTCCTAAAACAAATCTACCAATCGAGTGACAGATCTTGGGGCTTACGCTGTTTTACTTAATAATGGATTTTTACATGTGCTGCGTGCGATAGAGACCTTCTTCGACTTACTATAGTATATAGGCTTTCCAGTTCAATTTCTTGTCCAAAACTATGCCTCGGTCCTCAAATCTACCATTCGGTGTAGTCCATATGTTATATTTATTAGCGAAAATAACTAGTTCCACCTCTTTTTATTTAATAGAGTGTCCAGATCGGCAAGACCAGTTATATTCTCTGTAAAAGGTTCATCAAGTTGCATATAATTTGTGAGTCTTACCACTATAGATCCTAATTGTGACAAATTTCGCTGAAATCATCATTTAAATATTTATTTACGAAAATCATTTGTTCCGTGCGAATATCTGGGTTCTCTCATTCATCTTGAAAAAGAGAAATCGACAAAATCAACGCTCAAAAGGATTAGGAAACTAGTTCATCATAAGGTTTATAGTAGAAAAAACAACAACATTTAGGATAGATATTTTTCCACGCTTGTCCCGTGCAACATGACGGGAACACCCATATGCATATATGAATAATATTATTTCATCTTAAGACCAGGAAAATGAGTTCTTTACTTTCAAAAAGTTAATGAGACTTGGAGATTTTTATGACTCTATTCAAGCTGCTGGAGATAAATCAAGAGATATTTTTCGTTTTCGAAGCACAAAGCGAGAAAATTTCTAATTCCATGCAAAATAAGCCACAACAACTGTCACCTGAGGGCAGCTAAATGAAGGGCATAAATGTTTTCTTAAAAAAGAAAAAATTAAAAAAAGAAGTAGAAAAAACCCAGCTACAGCTCAAGTGTAACGAGAAAATAAATATGGCT
The DNA here is from genome assembly GCA_030068015.2 of Neoceratitis asiatica. Lineage (NCBI taxonomy): Eukaryota > Metazoa > Arthropoda > Insecta > Diptera > Tephritidae > Neoceratitis > Neoceratitis asiatica. The sequence goes on along the minus strand of CM061527.1, from coordinate 81,857,409 downwards.
TTGCAGTCAGTAAAAGATGGCAGAGATGCTTAACAGCAAATTGCATGCAACCAAAGCAACCGAAGGTGTTGCAGCAGACATTAAAATGTGGAGTATGTAGCTCAGATCTCGGCTGCAACACCAAGCAACACAAATCCCCATTAATACTCATAGCGAGAACTTACTTGTTGGCCCGTCATCAACGACGTCTCCTCCGTTGCCATTTAAGCGGAAACAATAAATGACCGTTAAAAGAAATGCATATGAAATTAGTCACAGCTCAGCAAATGACCAGGCCAACAGCAAAATCCAGCAACAAACTCAAGGAAATTTTGCATATCTTTTGTTTCTACTTAAGCATGGGTGGTGGGTGAAGCTGAAGTGGGGGGAAGCTTCAGTTCAGTGGTCTACAAGTGTAGCAGTTATATAACGAGGCAGCTCTGTGGCACCTAATGAGATGAGTATAAGAAAAAGCGCCGCGGCCTCCCTCGCGCTGATGCGACTTGAATGTCTTTCCTTCGCTTCACTGCTCTTTTCTCTTTTGTTTTGAAACTTTTTTATGCAAAAAAAAAAAAAAAAAGAAATTCTCCTGAGCCCTTTCAGCGCATTTAATTAGTGTATCTGCGATCTACGCGAAAAAAATGCATGAAGAGTGAGAAAGGGAGAGAGGCAGTGATGAATGCTGGTTATGGTGTTGTTGTTGAGCTGCTTCTACTAGAGATATTAGCACAGGAATTTTAATTGCTATGGCAACACTTCCAAACAATAAAGCAATGAATGTGCATACATACGAGTATACAAAGATATGGAGTATTGAAGGCGCACGAATCAAGCTTCGTGAACAAACCGACTTGCTGACTTACTAACTCTCAATAGGTATGCTGCTGGCTGCTTGAGTGAGTGGCGCGCGAAGAGTGCGAGCATGAGCGTTGAAATGAATGGCAGAAAAGGTAAGAATTACAAGGAAAAGGGGAGCGCATCGGATGTGCTGTGCTCTGCTGTGCTATGCTGCGCTGTGGCACATTTGTCTCGTGCAATATCCGCAAGCTTATTTATAATTGCCCTCCAAGTGAAGATAGTTGTTGTTGTTTGCCTTTGCTAGATGTTCACACTGATTTGTTGAGGTGTCAACAAGGCAATAAAATGCAAACTGCCAACTAAAGTGGCAAACAATGCTTAGGGTGATTTTTTCCATTTTTTTCCATTTTTTTCTTTCCCTCACTCTCTCTCTTTGCCTTTGTTTTTGTTGAAATCAGCATTTAAGTCTGTTCGCAGTAGTTGGTTTGAATATTGCGCATATTTTATGCCATTCGTAAAATGGCTCATATTTAATTCATTACTTCTTGCAACATGATAGCCTTGTTTGCCAATTCCTTCTGTGTTCTTCTGTGCTGTTGCTGTAATTAATTGGTGGTAAGGAATTTTATAAAATTTGCAAACTAAATGAAATTTAGTATGGTCGTAGCAGTTGAACGTGTCCTTGTAACCAGAAGATCTGTATTCAAAATAAATGTCTAGTGCAGCATTGCTAGCGAATACTTGGAATATCGTCTCACATTAAGCCATAAAATAAGTTTGCAAACCATAAAAGGATACCAAGTAAGCACCAAGTAACCAGTGAGTGTTAGGCAGACAGGTTAAAACCAAAAAAAAAAAAACAACAAGGCGGGAAAGGCAACACGTGTGAACACACTTAATGAGTAGGGAGCAATGGCGGTTACTAGAAGAGTGCAGGTCTCACAAACGCCAAAGTGGTGAGAAATAACAAGTTTGTTCACAGTAACCGTGTAGTTCCCGTAAAAAACTGGAACTTGAAATGGATCTAACAAAATATTTGAGTTTTTACTATACTTGATTCGAGCATCGAGTAACGGCTATGATATTCAGTCTCAATCAGGTGAAAGCTGGAATTCACAGAGGTCCTCACATCCTTACACCTTGCTCCTCATTTAGTACATCTCACTGTACTTCGCTTTCTAAAAATCTCTACCATAACATTGAGTTCTTTTGAATACAAAAAAAAAAAAAAAATCATTACCAACATCCCACCTTTCCTTGGTGTTACTTTTGGTAAACTTCAAAAACTTTTCAAGGCTCTAAGCGTTTCTTTATAACTTACGATACCCGAGCCCATATCATTGAAGCGCTGGTTATATGCCATTTTTTCAGTGTTTTCTAAGCCTGTAAGACTGGAAACCCATATACTGCTTAGTCAGCTCCTCACCAGAAGCCTGTTTCTTAAATATTCAGACTTTTCACTCGATGAGTCTTGGTACTCTCGCAAGAAACCACCACATTTATTGCAAGCAAGTTATCAGGAAACTGTGAATCGGCATTTCAAGCACTCAATAACAGTCAATTGAAATGTCCCCGACCTAACATACCATAGTAAAACACTTCTTTGTGGCAAAAATCAGGTTATTTCTGTATTCAACATAGTTTTCTTCAAGGGTGATACACTGACTGTAGCGACTCTCCAACTTTTCTATACCATTTTTGTAGTAAGATTTGTCTTTTACTATTATTTTACTAAATAGTCCTCAGTTTCGGCAATCACGTTCATTCATTCGACGAAAATTTCTTCCCAGTGAGCATTCTTTTGAGATCTGAGCACAGAAAATAGTCACTGAGGGCCAGATCTAGAGAATACGGTGGATTCGGAAGCGCTTCCAAGCCCAATTCAAGGATTTTTGCCATCAATTTCACTGATTTGTAGCACGGTGCATTGCCTTGGTGAAACAGCACTGTGGACGTGTTTCGTCCTTCAAACGGTCCAGTAATGCTTTGTAATAGTCGCTGCTGATGGTCCTTCATTTTTCAAGGTAGTCAATGAAAATTTTTCGTACCGTGCTCATCACAAAATACAGATGCTATAGCCTTGCCAGCGGACTGATGCGTTTTCCCACGCTTCGGAGCGGGTTCATCGTGGGCAGTCCGCTCGGATGACTGCCGATTGGACTTCGGAGTGAAATGGTGGAACCATGTTTCATCCATTGTCACATATCGACGCAAAAACTCGGGTTTATTATGCTTGAACATCTCCAAACACTGTTCCAAACCATCAACTCGGCGTTGTTTTTGGTCAAAAGTGAGCTCGCACGGCAACTACTTTGCAGAGAGCTTTCTCATAAACAAATATTTCATTCAATTTCAATTTATGGTCATTCAGAATTGTTTTGTGGATTTATTTTTTTGTTGTTTTCGTCGGTAACAACCTCAAATGGGCGTCCATTGCGCTCATCGCTGCGGTGCTCATTTCACCACGTCTAAACTTGCCATACATTTATGGTTGATTTCCCTGGTTCAGTTTCCGGCAGCTCGTTGCCAAGCCAGGGTCTTCTGAGTTTATGGAAAGAACTCTTCTTCCGACTGTTTATCTTCTGTGATAGAGAAATCAATGGATACGGCAAACTGGAACCCATAAACGACGGTGGTTGTATAGGCATTCCATCATCCTTCTGTAATGAGGATTATACAGCCTTTTCCGGCTTAAAGAATAACATGGTTCAAATAACTAAAATTCACAGTTTAAGCTGAAAACTTGATTTCATCCCATACAACGCTGAAAGGTCTAGCGACAAGCCTAGCTAACTAACTGACAACCTAATCATGCATTGCTCGTGTGTCTATATCCACAAGTAGAACGACAAAGCAAGTATCAACTCCTTAGCTGCTCAAAAATACAAAATTGAGATGTCAACGTCAACATGCTGTGACTCAAATATCGGCGACAGCCAAGTAAAGTAGACGCTCCTATGGGCAACAAAGCTGTTACTAGAGCGTCGGACAATGAGTATCCAGACGTACTAGTATGTATAAGTATGTAAATATCTTTTTTTTGTGCACACAAAATACTTATCAATAAGGTCTGTGCGCACTTGTTTACATACAATTATTTATGTATATTTGTAGCCACACGCACTACCACTTAAATTGTTTTTTTGACGCCGCCACCGCCGCCACCACCGCCGCCACTGCCACCGCTGCAGCCACTAACACTTCAACCGCCGTTGCCTTACTTAAAGCAACCCAATGCTCGCCAGCTCTTCATACAACAATTACTCCACCTAAACAACAACAACAATGCGGGCATATGAATGAAGCTTCATTTAATTTGGTCTTTTGTAAGATGATTTTTTGTTATTGTTGCACCGTTGGAAGTTGGCAGTTGGTGCGATGGCGCGTTGGTGCACATGCGCATTGCATATGTGCTGGGTTGGTGTCTACTACTCGTTTGCTCTCTGGCGCGTGTTTATTTTGTTTATGTCTCAAATTTTAAATTTCAATGTTTTTACAAGCGAAAACTGTCATGTAAACAATTTTGGTTGGCACCAGCCACCGAGCGTGGGGTGCGGATGCCACAGTAACAGCTTTAATAATGAAATAAGGAATTCAATATTAAAAAAAAAAATAAAAAAATAAAAATTAAAAAAAAAAAAAGATCTAAAATACAGAGATTGTGGTTCTAACCCTTAGTTAATGCTTTTTTTTAATAGTATTTGAGATATTATAGCACACTCAGGCTGAAGAGCTAGAAAAACTTTCGAGATTCCCTACTTTTTTAAAGAAAACAACCGAGAAAATTCAAATTTATTGGGGAATGTTTATTACCATTCGAAAGAACATTTTTTAGCATTTATTTTTTGAAGATTATCTCATTCAAATGTTGGCCGCGGCTACGTCTCAGATGGTCCATCCGTTGAGTCCAATTTTCGATGACTCGTTCGAGCATTTCGACTGGTAAGTGGCGAGTGACACGGCTCGAATCGAAGCAGGATTGTCCGCATAGACTTTAGACTTTACATATCCCCCCAGGAAATTATCTATCGGTGTGATATTACACGATCTTGGTAGCCGATCGACCGGCCCAAAACGTGAAATTATCTGCTCACCGAAGTGGTTGCTGCGATTTGTGGAAAGTGGCGACGTCTTGTTGAAAGCAGATGTCGCGGGGATCACGAGCTTCAATTTAAGCCATCAATTAGTCGGTTATCATGTCTCGATAACAGTCGCCTTTGACAGTTACGTCCTCACCGGCATAATTTTTGAAGAAATATGGACCGAAGATTCAACTGGCCCACAAACCACACCAACCCGTTTTTTCTCCGGGATGAAATGGCTGCTTTTGAGTCTCTTCAGGTTGCTCTTCATTGCAGATTCCTCTTCATTCATGCATTCTCGTCCCAATTGCTATAATTTTGCTTGTTTACTACCCATTGAGCCAGAAGTGGACCTCATCGCTGAACAAAATTTGTCTCGAAAACGTCGGATTTTCTTGAAACTTTTTAAGAGCCCATAGTGCGAAGCGATATCGCTTGGGAAGGTCGAGCGGCTTCAGTTCTGGCACAAGCTATATTTTGTACGCTTTCATTTGAAGACCTCGACGTAAAATGTGCCAAGTCGTTCCATACATCAGACCGAGTTGCTGCGAACCGCCCCGAATCGACTCTCCACAGTCCCACGGTCTTCGTGTACACTCTCAGCTACGGCTGCTATATTTTCTTCACTGAATGCCGGATGTAGTCTATTCGGTCGATTGGTATCCAGTAATGAACGTTGGGTCTCAAAATGGGTGATGATGTTGCGAGTAGTACGCTCAGTAGGCTATATCTACTTGGATCCCCTTTAGTATTCGTCTCATAGTGTTGTGTGTGAAAAAGTTTCACATTAGCGACATTGAGCCAAATGTAGACTGAACAAAATTCTCAGCTCATCAAATCTTGTTATAAGAAAAACACAGATCTTCTAGTCCCTCAATGCTCACATAAGGGTTAAGAGCATGCAAAATTTGTGCCAGACTTTTGTGCATCCAGTAAATAGTGAAATACAAACTGTACATCAAGTTCAACAGCAATTTGCGTGCAGCAGCACAGTAATTTTGAAAAACAAAAAAAAAAATTAAAATAAGCGAAGAAATCTTCGAAAAAAATCTCGGTTCATTTGACTTTTTAGAAATCAAGCAGCAGCACCAGCAGCGTTTCAGCAGTTTAAGTAACGCAATCAACTGCCGACACTTCAGCTGAAACGCCTCGCTATACACAAATACTATGCTTATGTATGTATATGTGTGTTTATAAACTGGACAACCGATTCGCCGATCTTCAGGTGACTTTGCGTGTTAGGCTATACAGACTTACACACACACACACATCCTATTGAACGGTATAAACTGTACAAACAGTCCAATCGATCTGCTTTGTGTTTGCTGCTACTCTTACAAGTGCCACCACGCATGCGTGCTGCTACACCCATATGAGCTGGCGTGTGGCATGTGGCATGTGCATGTGCCGATAAATTGCATGTTTACCCAAAATGTTATTTACTTTTTTCACTTTTGATTGTTTTTTTTTTGCTTTTTTTGTGATTTTCTGCACTTTTTTCTGCTGAAATTCATCAACGAACCATTGTCTGCTCATCAAGTTCGATTTTTCAAGTGCTTTGAACTTCAGCAAGGAATCCTTGAGTATTCCAGAGGCGAGTACAAAGCGCTTGTGAGCTGGCAAGTGTCGCGGCAGGCAGTTAAATAAGTTAAATATAAATAGTCTAGAGTGGTAGAGACTTTTAAAATTTTTGAAAATATTTAAAGTAGCTTGAGGATCCAAACAAGAGTAGGGCTATCCCACGCTAATTGGCGCAGATGGTGGCATGCGACTTTGGTACAGATTGAGCAGAGCACACTCAAGCTTCAATCGTCTATTATAACACTTTCGTCCGATTGAATTCTTCAAAGAGGCTGATTTTTGCACCTTTTCAGCCCTTCGGTGCCATATTTCAATAGCTCGGCCATCGGCCGCCTCCGATTTGTTGTTTTTTTGGTCGAAAAATTGCTGTATGAACTTCTTCGTAGTCGGAAGAGCAGCTCCATCGTTATCAATTATGGAATCGGGCTCGCCATATTTTGGAAGCCATTCAGAAGCCAGAAGAAGTGTTCTCTACATGAATTCAGTATACTCTGGGCATCAGTCACTAGATCACGCCCTTCTGTAAGTTGCCGCATATTTTCGTAGAGCTTTCGAGCACTGCCCTTGTCAGCCAGCTTCTCAAGTTTCTCAAACTCTTCCTACTCACGCATCTAGATCTCTTTCTTGTTTTGTCTGCATAAGCGTCTCGTTTCCCTCTTCAATACTTGGTATGTATTGCACCCCGCTGTTGTTTCGGTCCATCGTAATGCTGCGAGGTAAGCAGCTTTCATTCTCTCAACTTCAGCTCAAGAATCTTCATCAACTTTGTCGAAAGCCCATAGTTTCCTTGGCGGCGGTACGCAGGTAACATAAAATTTCACCACATAGTTCATTTATTTCGAGGTGCTGATGCATGCCTGGAACACCAGACACCTCATATATCTGGTTTCGAGTTTTTAGATTTGGAAACAACTAAGTAGCTTGAAGAGTTTTCTTATGCTGTACGCGAAGTCGATTGGTCTCATAAAATTGAAGAAGTTCCGTTATGAAGATTGAATTTTCAGACTGCTGTACCAGCCAATTGGCCAGACTTAAAACATCTCGTCATTGCCAACGAGCAATGTTTTCTGAAAACAGACCTTTCTGACAACCATGTCCATGTGAGGTCCGTAAGATCTTTACTAAACGTTGCCTTCAGCAGAACTTACTGCATTATCTCCAGGTCTTCCAGAGTGTATGTTTACTGGCTGGGGACTGGTGAAGTGATTATATACTTTATCTTTATCATAAAAAACGAAATTGGTGGTGGAATGAAAAATAATTTTTCAGGAAAAGTATTCACTTTTGATTTTAGTGGAGCGAAACCTCTTTGTAAGGCATAGTTGATTACCTTAGAACACAGATGAGCAACGTGATCAAAATAAATGTTGTGTTTTATATAAAGCCAAAACTTCAAAAAGTACAATATGCAGTATACAGAATAAATAGGCGGTAGATGGCGCTCAGGTCGATTTATTAGTAAATCTCACATATCTGACTCCCTTTTGTGTAAATTTTGGGCATAAAAAGGGACAGGCAATGAACTTTCTCAGAGAGAAAAAATCGCTTGGTTTCCTCTTAGTCACCTTTAAATGGTTTAAGTGAAACCGAATACTTACATATTTCCCTTACATATAGATGAGCGCGGAGCCTAAAAATAAGTTTTTTTTTCTAAATATAAGTAATAAAAAATCATGCAGTAGTTTACCAACTAAGCTAGCGATTATTTCACTTTACAATAAAATATTTTCTTTTTCATTTTTTTTTTACCAAACTTTATACCACAAACAAATAAATATTTTTTTTTACCAAAAACACAACTCACAAAATTGTTTACTTTCCTTTATTCTTTATACATGAATTTTATGCGATTCTATTAAACTGGATTACCAAAGTTATGTGATTGTAAATAAAAATCACGACATCGCTGCAATCTATATGTATGTACGAGTACATACAGTGGCTTGGCCAACCAGCCAGCGAGTAAACAGCGCACAGCAGCTGCCTTTATCCGCCCAAGCAAATGCGCCACTTAAATCTCTGGTTTTGTGCACAAATAAACTTCAAAGATAAATAAATAAAATCAATCAAAAGCATTTCGTTGTTATTGTTATTGTTGCGCATGTCAACATATGTCAACATGATATACGCGTAAACCGAAAAACTACTGGGTAATTAAAAGACGAAATTTATCGGCGCTAATCAAAACATATTCATGTCATATTCATAAACATATTCATGTCTAATGGGAAATGTTTATTATCATTCGAAAGAACATTCTTTAGCATTTATTTTCTGAGAATTATCTCTTTCAAATGCTTGCTGTGGGTAAGTCTTAGACGGTCCATCTATTGAGTTCAATTTTCGATGACTCGTTCGAGCATTTCGTCTTATAACTGACGAGTGACTCTCGTAATATTTTGCTCCGAGGCCTGTATCGAAGAGGGATTGTCCGCACAGACTTTAGACCTTACATATCCCTACAGGAAAAAATCCAACGGTGAGATATCACACGATCAGGTGGCTAATCGATCGGCACTAAGCGTGAAATCATCTGTTCACCGAAGTGTTCTCTCAATAAATCCATTGATTGATGCGATGTGTGGGAAGTGCCGTAAAAGCGCCGTCCTTTGAAACCAAATACTGCGGAGATCACGAGCTTCAATTTCAGGCATCAAATAGTCGGTTATGATGGCGCGATAACGGTCGTGTTTGATGGTTACATTCTCACCGCCATTATTTTTGAAGAAATGTGGACTGATGGTTCCACCGGCCCACAAACCACACCAAACCGTTGTTTTTCTGGATGAAATGACAGCTCTTGAATATCTTCAGGTTGCTCTTCCTCACAAAAGCGGTAATTTCACTTGTTTACATACCCATTGAGTCAGAAGTGGGCCTCATCGCTGAACAAAATTTGGCTCGAAAACGTCGGATCTTTTTGGAAATTTTCAACAGTCCATAGAGCGAAGCGATATCGCTTGGGAAGGTCGAGCGGCTTCAGTTCTTCCACAAGCTGTATCTTTTACGCTTGCAATTTCAGATCTCGACGTAAAATGCGCCAAGTCCTTCCATACGTGAGTTCGAGTTGCTGCGAATGGCTCCGAATCGACTCTCCACGGTCTTCGTGTACAATCTCAGCTACGGGCGCTTTATTTTCGTCACTGCGTGCTGGACGTGGTCTATTCAGTCGAAGTCTTTTCATAATAAAATCTCAAAAAATTCTGAACAAAAATAGCATGACAACTTGACACCTCTACTTGGATCACCCTTTATATGCAACTGAGCAGAGCAGCGCAGAAAAATCACCGATTTTTATTGAGTTCATAAATTTCAATATTTATAACTAAACCGACAATTGTGTTGACTACGACAGCCAAGCAGGCCAAATACGAAGAAGGAAGTATACATTTATGTATGCCCGTATGCATGTGTCCTAAACAACAGACGCCCCCCAATATTCCAGCCTACTCCAGTCTATTAGACATAAATTTTGTGACCGCCTGAAATTACGAAATTAACTAACTCAGCGGCTGCAGCAGTAGATTTTATAGTCAGTCATCACTCGCTGCTTGGAATTTCACTAACCAGCAGCAGGCGTATTTTTGGCAGTAGGCAGTAGACAAGCGCACATAAAAACCGAAATGTTTCGTCAGAAGCTAAAGTGGCGCTGGTGTAATAAATACAAAACCATGAACTCTAAATGGTCCATTTTAATTATATGTGTAGCCAAAATACTGCAACAGTAACAAAAAGGATAATCAGAAATGAAAGATAATGAAAGGATGTGCGAGTTCAGCCCTTCTACTCCAACGAGTCGGTATGTTTTGCTTATGTTTGGAAAACAGTAGTAAATATTTAGTTTGGAGGCGTGGTAAGAGGCTCTCCGCTGTCATGTGTTTAGTGTTTTCAATATCCTTTTGACTTTTCAAGGGAGCGCTAAGCATTGTGCTATTTAAAGCGAACTGGAGGCGTTGTCGAAGACAGAGAAGTTAACAAAACGACAGGTGGGGGCAGAGAGATATTGATAAAATATTATATTCAAAAAAGAAATGTTTCGGTTTATCTTCACAGAGAAAGGAACAAATTTAACTAGTAAAAAATCGTAAATTCATAAATTTCAATATATTCCTTTCAAAATTTCTTTTTTTTCCCTTCGGATATATTTACTTTTAAGGTTATACCAAGGAAAGTGGAATTCTAACAGCTCAATAAGATTCAGTACCTTGTACGCTGTAGCGATCCGTATTTTTAATTAGCATAGAATATAATGACTCTGGAAGACCCGGTGCGAATGCAGTAAGTTCTGCTGAAGTCAACGTTTAGTGAAGATCTTACGGACCTCATGTGGACATTGTTGTCAGAAAAGTCAGTTTTTAGAAAGCATTGCTTGTTGGGAACGAGGTGTTTTAAGATTGGTCAACAAATTCGTGGTTGACGTAACAACATGCCACTTAGTGGTAGAGAGCCATCCAATGCTGTGGAAAAGCTCAAAGATACCGTTTTTACGTGAGATCTAATACTGCTGAAAGTTCATGCTCTTGTTAGAGGGAAGATGACTGTAATATTTCCAAACAGAACAATTAAAGGAGGACGAAACTTTGGTTGGTATTCCACCACGGTGATACTCCGGAAGAACATTTCATAGTATTTTGGTTATAGAGCAGGACACATACTCATTTCTGTAACCGGTAGAGAGTATGACTCACTTCCACTTCTCCATTGGTCAATTCAATTCAGTACACCATCAATTGATGACAAAACATCCACTCCCCCTGCGGGTGAGGGGTTCAAGAATTTACCCGCGGTAAGGCATGCCTGTCGTAAGAGGCAACTAATATCGAATAGTTCTCGCGACAGTCGGGTCTTTATACCGGAAGGACCTGGATTTTTATCCGGCCAAGAACTGTCACTCCCGCAATATTCCTCGCAGCCAATTTGGAGAATTTTCTGCAGTTACAACAACAACAACAAAACCTCCACAAGAGCGCTGTCACCTTGATGGTCATTCCATCTGAGAGAAGAAATATGAAGGAGAATGTGATACCGCAACCGGCTGAGAAGGCTAGACGCCTACACCTGTGCGCCACGTTGACCGTAACTGGTTAGGCTAGTCCACTACACCTGTAACGATGGAGAGACATTTCATTCATATCTAGCTTATGGAAACGCCGCGATGACACCGACGAAGCAATAGTAAGCGGAGGAGTGAGTGATGCCGATGCCGAAGCAACAGTTTAAAGCAATGCGTAACAAAAATTAAAGAAAGACTCAGAAAAATTATAATAGAAAATATGAAAATTCGAAGAAAATCCAAACCTATCACAGTACACACAGTTCTATCAAAAAAAAAAAAAAAAAAAAAAAATATGGGACTCACCCAAAAAAGCGCCATTGCTTTGTCCCATAAGAATTATATAAATAAAAAGAAAAATTATAAAATTATGTCAATTACACCTATAAAAATTTTGAAATACAGCGCCATATTCAAAACTAATCCAGCAAATATGCTTTACACATGTTCGATTATCATCGACTCGCAATGCACTCTTACTGTACTTAAACATACTCGCACATAAGCATGTTCATATAAGCTCATGAAAAGTCCCAAAAAAATTTATAACCAATGCATGCAACAACAAATTTATATTTAATTTTTTTTTTTTTTGATTTTTTTTTCTTTTGTGGAAATTTTTAGTGCTCAATTGTCACGGCGTGCCTGGCACCCCACTATCAACAACTCGAATGCATGCTTATACATACATACGTGTATATAAATATTTTTGATGGCAATTTCAACACCATCGAATTTTTATTTATATTCTAAAAACGCTGTGGCACATTACAAATATTTTATTGGCTTTTTAAATTCGTTACACACATTATTATTAGATATTTTTCATGCGACTGGCACAGCGTTTTCTTGAATAGCCACACATGTTTTACTATACACACGTACATGCCGACAGAAGATGTGCTCAAATTTGTATGGCGTGGCAAGTGCATGTGTTAATTGCCAATCGAATCAGCTACATTTCAGATTATGTTTGAAAATTATTAATTGTACAATTGCAACATTTATGCGATGAATACAAATGTGATGGGATTTTTTTGGTGCGTTGCGCTTACCAAATAACATACATACATCTATATATAATGAGTTCCGTAATTTTTTTCTTATTTTTTGGGTCAATTTTGACATTTGTGCTGATAATGCCGAGCAGATGCGCTAGTTAAATATGAAAAAAAAGATTGCATTATTTGAAAGACCTTTTGAAATGATTTCTAAAATGAAAAAAAAATCCAAATTAATTTTGAGTTTTTTAAAATGTTACGATTAGATGCAGCTTAGTTCCAAGGATTGCCTCAACTAAACTTTTCTGATTTCCGACAATGTCACTTTTAAATTTTAGGCTTGTTAAGAAAGTGATCAGAGCTTCTGTGGGCTGTGTTTGAATGCCATAAAAGGTCCTTTAAAAATTCTCTTTCCTCCCTTTTTATTTTTATCTTTATTTTTTTGGATCCTTTCTTTAAACACAAATGCAGTTAAACATGAAAATACTAGTTTGATTTTGATTGAAGAAGTTCAAAAAAATAACAAAGTGGCGGGAGCCGATCGATGGCTTACCGGCAGAACTATTCAAATGCGGCGACGAAGAACTGACAAGGAGCATGCATCAGCTTCTTTGCAGAATATGGTGTCGGCCGAAAGCATGCCTGACGTATGGAACCTAAGTGTGCGCTGCCCAATCCACAAAGAATGGGAGACCCCACGGTCTGCGCCAATTATCATGGGATAGGTCTCCTTAATAACGCATCACAAGATCCTATCTAGCGTTTTGTGTGTAAGCCTAAAATCCACCGTCAACTCATTGATCAGACCTTATCAGTGTGGCTTTAGATCTGGAAAATCCTCCATTGTTCAGATATTCACAATGCGCCAAATCTTGGAGAAGATCCGAGAGAAAATAATCGATACACACCACCTTTTTATCGATTTTAAAGCTGCCTTCTACAGCACGATAAGGAACTGGCTCTACGCCGCTATGTCTGAATTTAATATCCCCCCTATGTAAACTGACTTGGCTGGATAATACCAGAAACGCATTCAGAATTGGAAAGGATCTTTCCGAGCCGTTCGATACCAAAATATGTTTCAGACAAGGAAACTCTTTATCGCGGGATTTCTTCAATTTGATGATGGAGAAAATAATATGAGCTGCAGAGCCAAATAGATCAGGTATAATCTTCTAAAAGAGTGTACAATTGTTGGCGTATGCCGATGATATTGATATAATTGGCCATAACAACCGCACCGTAAGTTCTGCATTCTCCAGGTTAGACAAAGAAGCGAATCGAATGGGTCTGGTGGTGAACGATGGCAAGACGAAATAGCTCCTATGAACAAGAGCTATGAATAAAGCACAGTTGAAACTCGGTGCATCTCGGTGCTTCTTCGAAATCTACTTGTTGCGTCATCGGCTATTTTCTTAAGGCACAAAACTGAATTCTTCTCGGATATTAGTGCCTACACCAATATTTATTTAAATTTTTTCACACAATATAACTATATATATGTAAATATGTATATACATAAACAAAAGTGATACAAATTCTAAAAAAAACCTGCTAATAAGCTTTTGTTGAAATATAAACGACTGTGCATAAGCCTCACAGAGCTCATTTGGTTTTTATTTATTTATTTCCTTGTGTGGCTGGCGAACAGAAGAATTTCTGAATGAACTTTTTTTCCATACTTTTGAATGAAACGCATGCATAATAAAACTAAACTGCCGCTGAATTTATGACATTAATTTCTACTAACTGCAACCGTTAAACATGGGAAAAAATACTAAAAATAAATTTATGAGCGTTTGAAAAGAAAATGCCGACCATCAGCGGCTGGGAGGGGACAAATGAGAAAACACAATATTCTTTTCTCTTTAAAATATATGTGTGTCTATGTATAAAAGCATTTGAAAATGGAAAAAAATGAATGCGGCAATACGCCCCAAAATACTCAAAATACTCCAAAGCACTCACTCACTCACTGTAAAGCGGCTGTGAAAGTAAGTCAAACAAACTCGTTGTAGACCAAATGGTCACATGGAAAGCAATAAATGACAGATCAATGCAACTAAAATTTTATTACAAATTTTTTTGTACTTTATTGAGGACGTACAAAGGTTAGAAAATCAATTTTTTTTTTTTTTTTTTTTGAAATTTGTAAGTTAAACCAGATGTGGCAAGCAAGGCGAGTGCACTGAATTTTAGAGGTTTGATGCCGTATACAGTTGCAATCAAGCCACCAAAGCAACGATTTATTTTAAATTTAATTATTTAATTATGGCATTTATATACTGTGCCAGCATAGACGCCTACAAAAGCAAATTTATTAGAATAAAAAAAAAATTCCAAAAAAACAAAATGTTGTTTATTACTTTTAAATAAAAAATTTACGAAAAAAATTTTTCTCTTTCTTTTTATTTGTTACCGATTTGTATTAAAAACACATAAATTAATTCCAAAACATACTCATTACCTACAAAGCCTCAGGGTAGAGAAACAAAATCGAAGGCGGCATTACAGAAGCGCTTTGTGTGGTGGTAGCGGCGAAGAAGAAAACATCAGCACCAAAATATGACTCTGAAAGATGCACCACCACCAACTGTGCCATTGTCGGCGGCGGTCAACATTTGTCAAATACAAACAACAACAACTACACGCGAGAAATTGCTCGCTTGTTGCTCTACACACAACAACAACGTTGCGCTCTTTCACATGAAACGAACCACAAGTGTGTTGGCTTGCCGAAGACAACCTAAAGTGATTGTCAAGCACGGAAGCTTCGAATACACTTTCAACAGTCTTTCTTCGTTGCAGACGGTCTGAATGTCGAGTGGTGGTAGCGTTTTAAAAAATATAATATACAAATTTCAGTTAAATTAAATTCAAGTAAATTAGAGTAGAAATATTTTTAAAAACCTGAAAAAATTTTATGGTTTCTAAACTGGAAAAAATCTAATTACAACAACAGATTACATGGCAGTGGTTGGCTCAGTGGTAGAGCACTCACCTGTGATGTCAGAATCCGTCGGTTCGATTCCTGGCAAAAGAAGTTCGATGAGGAGGTGTGGTGATCTCCGAAACAACTGTCACTTCTACGCATTTTTCTTTGTTGTATAACAAAATATTCAAATCAAAAAATTTTAACAAATTTTTTGAATAAGCACAAATTGGGATTTATTTTATTTGACACCATTTTAGGATAGGGTTGCCATTTTGGATTTTTTTTTTTTTTTAATATAATTCTGAGGATTATTTATTAATTTATTTCTTCAATGAAACATTTAGAGTCGATATTAAGATACAAAATAAATGCAAATAAAATACATTTGAAATAATTTTTTTCATGGAATCCTTTTTCATTATTAAGTTTGGACCTTGGGACTTTATGAATTACATCGTTCAAACGACCGTTTCGTTAGTGTTTCGTGGAACTTCGAGCCATTTGAGATAATTTTTGACCACTTTTTGGCACATATTGGGCGCTATCTCGGCCCTAACCTGACGAATGTTAATTTTCAAGTGCTCAAGAACAAAAGGTTTATGCGCATAAACACAGTGTCAAATCGTACGACGTCGGTGGCCAATCGACATCGCCAAGTGGAGAGAATACGCGAACGGGAGTTTTCTCTTGCAATAAAGCCATATACGCTCGTGTTTTGTGGCACGCCGCACCATCTTGTTGGAACCGCATGTTGTCCGAGTCGTGTTCTTCAAATTTACGACAAAAAAGTCGGTTATCATAAGACAACGCTCCAAATTGACAATGACAGTCTCGCCGTTATCGTTTTCAAAAAAGTAAGGACCAATCACATCTCTATACCAAAAAGCGAACCAAACAGTAAGTTTTTTTGGATGTCATGGCCTCTCTGCAATTATTTCAGGTTTCTCGGAGCCTCAAATACGGCAATTTGGCTTATTCACTTATCCACCGAGCGCGAATTGTACCTCGTCCCTGAAGAAAATTTCTTTGGAAAAATCGCGATCCTCTGCTTACTGTTCAAGCATCCATCGACGTAATTAGCTGGCTGCAGTTGTTGTATGAGCTGGACTTTATACGGATCTAGGTGTAAGTCCAAGTGCAAAATGTGCCATAATGTACCGTAAGAAAATCCCAGCTGTTGAGAACGTCGATAAATAGATGCTTTCTGGTCTTCGACTACACTTTCACTTACAGCACCGATATTTGAAGTGAAACGAGCAAAACGAAGATGCGCAGGCCTTACAATAACTACAGCGGATCCAGTATCTTCAAATTTCTTTAAAATTTTACCAATTGCTTGAGTAGTTGGACGATTATGTACATCATAATCTCCTCTTTAAACACGAAACGTGGTCACGTTTGAATCACCATTACTGTTGTAGGTTTCAACAATTTTAATGCGTTGTGCGGTTGTTATTCGATCTATTTTCATAAATGCCTGACTTTTAACTAAGGCAAAACATGTTTAGTTTGACAGTTAAAATTGACAGATGTCAAAATACAGTACTGCACTTTCAAAACTACTAAATGATAAAAAAAGGTGGTCATCTCCTCATTCAATGATAACTTTAGGAGTCACCCAGAGAACCCTTGTGCGCAAATTTTTATTTTTTTATTACAGAACTTTTCTTTTTATACTGACAGCCATAATCTACGCTTATTGCATAATAAGTGGCGAAATTTGCAGCTGTTTTTAGATTTTTTTTCTTGTTTGAGACAATAATATGCTCAAGTGGCCATCCATCAGAGCAGGATTCACTAATCTGCTAATGTTACGAAGTCAACACGAATTGACTCTTTATTTATATATATATTTTTTTTTTGCAATGCTGATTCTGACCTTACAATACAATATTTGCCTATATTTATCACATACGCATGTGCCGTTGCATGCTACAAGCATTTTCGCTACGCCATGAACTCAATGCTAATGCAGAGATTTGCGTTTTTATATATATATTTTTTTTTCATTTTATTATTATTATTTTTTTTTGTTATGATACGTTGCGGTCATTGGCCACAACTGTTTGTTTATTCAAATAGTAATTGAATTAAATATTTATATAAAAGAAGGGAACGTGTGTACTTGATGCGTTTTTTATTTAAATTTTATATTTTTTTTATTTTTTTTTATTTCTACTTCGAATTCCCCCTTCCGCTTTTTATTTCTGTTTTGAAATTTGTGCCATTTGTTTGCACCTTAAAACCACATCTAGCAGCTGCTCCCATTTCTAGCTACCGCAGCTAAGAGTTTTAATTCTTTACAAATCGAAATAGATGGTAAATCTACGTGCTCGATCGCTCGCGTGTGGCATTATCTTAATGAATGCATCTCACAGTGTGTGCGATTCAGCATAAACAAATGTTTAAAAAATGCAATCTTTACAAATGTTGTGGTTTGTTTTTGGTAAATTTTTTTCATTTCCCTTTACATGAACCCTTTGAGGGGTAATTTGCAGTAAACGGCTAATTTTTAGTACAGTAACAGATGGGTAACAAACTGAATATCTCAAATGTTGCGGGGTAGAAATCTTAAAAAAATTCAGCTAAAATAAAATAAAAAAATTTATTAAATAAAATAAAATAAAATAGAATAAAATAAATATAAATAAAATATAAAAATAAAATAAGGACAAAAAAATTAAATTAAATTTAAAAAATTAAAAAAAAAAAAAATAAAATAAAATAAAATAAGGAAAAACAAATAAATTAAAAATTAAATTAAAAAATTAAAATTATTAATTAAAAAATAAAATAAAATAAAATAAAATAAAATAAGGAAAAAAAAACAAAACAAAATAAATTAATTAAATTAAATAAAAAATATAAAAAATTAAATTAATTTAAATAAAATAATAATAAAATAATATAAAAGCAAATAAAATAAAATAATATAATATAATATAAAATAAAAAAATTTAATTAAATTAAATTAAATAAGGAAAAAAATCAAAAAAAAATTAAATTAAATAAAATACAAAATAAAATATAATATTAAAAATAAAATTAAATAAAATATTATATAAAAAAATTAAAATTAAAAGAATTAAAAAAATATAAATTCAAAAAATGAAAAACCAAAATAAAATAAAATTAAAAAAATAAAATAAACACAATAAATTTAAAAACAAAAATTAGAAAATATAAAAAATGTAATGCACTTTTAAATAATACAGTAACCGTTCCATAGAGAAACGCACTTCTTAAAGCAAACCTAACAAAGAATTTTTTCAAACTTTTTTTTTTCTCTAAAATTTCCATCCCATAATTCAAATCAACTACTTTTCGCATTATTTAAAAAATAACCATTTTACACCTTTCCTTATAAACAATTCCAAACATGCAGGCACACGCCAACTGTTGTCTTCCCTATCAACCTTGACTTAGTATTAGCAGAAACGGTACTTGAAAATTAGTTATGCATACATTGTTGGTTTATAAGCAGTTTTAAAATGTATGAGAGCAGCGTGCTGGTGTGCACCTTTCAGAAAGTGACAAAACACAGAATTAAATAAAGTTAAGGCGAATTATACGTATATGTAAGAGACACTTTGAACCCCCCATGTTTACAAAACATATTACGCACATATACACATGCCTGAAATATTCGAAAAGGATGTTGTTAATGTGGCGTGGAAATTAAAATTTCACGAAGTCAGAGAGCAGTGGAAAAATTTCGTATTCAGGAGAAAGTAAGAAAGAAACAGTAGATAGGATATTTTAGAAGGATTTATACCTTTCATGAGCAGAAGCTAATTTTATTTTGTGAGTAACGAAATTTATTTTGTAAAAAAAACCTCATAATTGCAAAAGTTTTGTCAAAAAATTTGTTTTTAAATAATAATTTTTTGGGAAGCAAATGTTATATAGTAGCAGGATATCGCTGATTATCGCAAGGAACGCTCTGTATGCATATGTGTAGTGTATAAAACGTGTACACAGACCAAATTTTATGCGTATCGCTGCAAAATTAGTGAAATTGTTGCCCAGAAATGCATTTTTGAACAAAAATTTGTACGGCAGCTATATGTTATAACCGTGCGATTTCAAAAATTTTCAGCTTGTTTCATTCTCTCATAATATGCATGCAGCATGTCGAGTTTCAAGTGCATAGCTGCTTAGATGTAGGAGTTATGACTTAAAATTGCGTTTTTGAACAATAACTTGTACGGCAGCTATATTTCATAGTAAATTGATTTCAAAATTTTTAATATATATGTATTTGAACCATAGTACGAGTGTTAAGTATCGAATTTCATGTATGTAACTATATAATTGTGAGAGTTATGACTCAAAAACGCGTTTTTGAAACATTAATTGTATGATAGCTATACATAAAAGACAACAGATTTAGTTGTTTTTCAGATATAATAATTATATGATAACATTAAGCTTATATAAAACATTTCATTTGTATATCTCAAAAACTGCGTAAGTTTTGTGCCTTACAATTTCGAACCTTGTTTGAGTTCGCTCTATTTCTTACTTACAAAGTTTTTAGTATTTTACGTTTATGAAGGGTATAAAACTCAAGCAGCGACAACACGCGTTTGCTGGCCACGCAGTTTCGCGGAAGGACTAAGGCTCGAAGCGCATAGGTAACGCGTGCTCAATTGTGCCATGAATGTGAAAGTCAAATAAGATAGAAAATATGAATGACAGTTGACACTTTGGTTGAGAAAAGTCAGTTTTTTTTTGGAAAAAAGGTGCTTAGTTTTGAAATTTAGTTTTCAAGGTCGTTGCTTAACTACTTTTTGACAAAATTTCAAATAGTTTTCGTCACAGCATGTCAATAACTAAAAGTATCAACGAAAAGTCAGCGGTTGGCTGACGAAATTTTTCGCAAGTATCAATGAATTCAATGCCAAACTGCGTGCTGCTGAGACTGCTCGGCATTTTTATGCCGAAAAATATACCATTTGCGCTGTCGGCACTTCATATTTTGAAACGACCTTGTGTGCGATTTTATTACACCTTTCAGGCGAAATGTCGGCGTGAGTTTTATGTGACACCAGCCTTCTACATGCTTGCAACAGAGCAAATTACAACGCTCAGTGGGAAGTTATCGTGCGCGCGCTTAGCAAATATTAGTATTTACAAAAATCTGCTGCTCCTTTGATATATGTATGTGTGTGTAGCATAAATTTTTTCCATCTTAAGCCCGTGCCTCAATTTGCTGCGCTATTGTAGTCAACGTTAGGCGCATACCTGTGGCCTGTGGCATCTTCTATAAATATTTATTTATTTATTTGACGCCTTCTCTCCATATCTCGCTCTCTCTCTCTCATGCAACTACTCTACAATTAGTTATTCTAAGCAGGAATTCTACATAAATTTCCGGGGCGTAACAAATATTTCTGTGTCTTCGCATTTATTTATTATTTATTTTTATGTTTATCCCAGAGAGATTGCCGTAAAGTTAACTTGCCACACTTGCAACTTCTTGCAGAGATTTCTTTATATGTACATATATAACGAACGCAGTGAGTGAGAGATTTGACATGCCTTACTTAGCCCACACGCTTGACACGTTGAATATGCTGGCGGCGGCGGCAGCAGCAGCTCTCCCAGCTCGTGTGGCAGCAATTCGTTGCACTACCTTACACAAATTTATTACCTTAACTAAATAATATTGAGTTGCTGAAGGCCAACTTTTCCACTAACAGCAGCAGGAGCATTAATAATTACATACATACATACATACATACATACATACATACATACATACATACGTGTTATGCATATAACGGCATATGCAGCAGAGTCAGTTCAGCGCTTAGCAGCGTAAATTAAACAAACATTATAATCATATTCGCAAGTCTGGTGTGTGTGTGTGTGTGTTGCATAAATATTACCAATTTTGCTGCACAAACTCTCCAGCTTCCTTATATGTCTGTATGTAGCGCATACATATACACATTAATTCTACTCAAACTGTTAATTTTGCGCTTTTGCGACGCTTAATTCTCTTGGCGCACTCTGGATTTTCAGCGCAGCTTCCCTCCCTTAGCCAACTCAAAACTGGCTACTGCTACCTGTTGATATTGTTACAGCGTTTGCCTTTACTCTTGCGTATGTATGTATGTATGTATGTATTTATGTGTAAAACTGGCAGCTAAACTCACTTCAGTGTCGCCAATTCAGCCACCAACAACAGTCGACGTTTAGCCTTTGGCACTAAATTTACGGCTCTTCTTTGCTTTGCAACAGCAACAACAACATGTGAGGAGGCATATAGTGATTGCAAGTATGCACGTACTCATATGTGTATGATTTTAGCAAAACTCTTGCATAAATTTGATTAAGCACATGATGGCTGAGAGTGTTTGGTAGTTGGTAATCGACTTTTCGTAGTATATTTGTTGGCTTATGCATATATAAGATGGTGTCCCACTGAAAAGGAGACTGCATAGAATTCGTAATCTTTCATTTTGTACCTCATATATTGTACTTCAGAGCAATGCCTAGAAAATTTATGTCCTTTGATAAACCAAAAACTACTGGTTTAAGAGTCCAATGGGTAAAGCTGTTTATAGCTTCCCTCGAGTTAAAATTTGTTTGCTTCAAATTGTGTAAAACTTATACTGAAATTTATTATATATTTAGATTAAATTGTTAACCCATGCTGGCATTTTAGAGAGTTCGAAGCTCATATGGGATCTGCGGCTGTTCACGAAAAACAGCGCCTTAAAAAAGTCAGTGTAGATTGGGATCTATAACTCGAAAGAAAATCACCCGAAACCGAAACAGAATTAATTCGAAGATGAGAAGATTATGCTATAGAAAATAAAAAAATTTCCCAAAAACCTAATTATACTGGTCTTTGCAGTCGTCGATAGTACTTAGGTAGAACAGTTTTCCAAAAATTAGATCACAACTATTTACTTGGTTAATAGAATGATGAACTTGAGAACCTGACTACACCTAAGCCATTGAACTATGCATTCGCAAACAGTTTCTTGATTACTTTCAACCATGTGTGCCCTTATCGTTGGTTTATCCTAGGAGCATCGTGAAAATTTTGCCATCGAAATCGGCTGCATGCTGGTCAATCGCATAAGCAGTAGTCCAACGTTTCGTCTTCTTCCGTGTATGCTGTGCAATCAACCGATGCCATCTAACCTAGCTTTTAGATGTGATATTTTAGGCGTAGTTACCTCGTCGATGCATCTACAGGAAAACGGAGTTATATTTTGCTTATTGCAAGTAACACATTGGTATGTCTGCAATCTACGCTGCCTCACATTAATTTAGTGTTACGTCCTAACCTGGAAGTGCTCCGGCATATAAATTTTTTTTTTTTAGGATCCACTGCTTTAGCCCACGGTTGAAAACACTGAAAACCTAATACAGTCGATGAGGACAGAAATGCTAACAGCGATAGCGGGAGCCGACTCCCTCTTCGCCTTTACAGTGACCGTTTGAGCTTTGGGTTGGCACACTTAACTGCGGCAAGGGGCCGCAATCGCTTTCTACCATTTTACGTCTTCAGTAATGCCCAAATATCTAATTGGAAACAGTGGATGGCTTTCACCAGGCTAAAGGTTTCTTTCTCGAGGTGACATTGTACGTTAAGACCGAGCTCTGTTATATTTTTTTGTATGCCATTCTCTCACAGTTAAGCGACTGCAGCTTTTTGTCTCAAACTTTTAGACGGCTAGCTGTTAGCATTGCTTCAAACGTGACTTTTTCCCCTCAGACTGCTTAGTTGTTAAGGATGATACCAAGGCCTTAAATAGATACGTTGAACTGGTTCGAAAAGTGAAATGTAGCCCAATTGGGTATGAGTCTTATAAAAGCTGTGTAAGACCAATGCATCACGCTTGTCGTTTCGTAGAACTTAATATATCTTCCATCTTGTGAGCCACAAATTGATTTTGACTTACTTCGGCTCATTTCGTACTATGCAGACTGCGACGTCTATCTCACCTGGCCTTCCATCTCTGTCTGAACCAAGTCCAACCGAACCGAGTAAATTTTTGTTGCATAAAATCATAAATGAAGCAGATTCCCACTTCTAGGGATTAGCAATTTTTGTGGAGTCCTCGAAAGGGTGAGCTACTTTCATATAAACTTCCATCTAACACATCAGCTCACTCAGCCAAACACTTGCGGCTCCGTATCTATGCACATTCAAGCTTATTACCATTTCTAGAGACACTTAAGAGCAAGAAATGACTAAATTCTCAACGCAAAAGCTCAAAAGTTAATTTTCCATGGTCTTGGACTAGCAAAAATTTAGCAAAAAGTGACCATCTCATTAAACTCACTAACTCACTACAGGCTGAATGAGTTGCTGATCAGTGTGGCGCTGAATGCTTCATTTAGAAATCCTCTGAATGGCGATAAATTATGATGTAGACGAGTAACCGGTTACTTAGATTTTGTTAAAGCCAAAATTTATAAATGAAAGTTAAGTGCAGACATGCCCAAACACGTACACACATCTATATATACGAACAAGGATTTGAATATGCATGAAAACAAGAGAAGCAAATAACCTCGAAGCGGTAGATAAACAAATACTTGTATGGGGGTCCGTATCGTAAGTATTGGCCATGCATAAAAGGCTCCCAAAGTAAAAAAAAAAAATATGTAAAATTATCATACATTTGGCCTTCTAACAACTGAGCGCTGCACTTGAGCATGATGCCAAACGCCTGTTAACTATCTCTGCTGTCTGCCGCTGACCATGAGCGAGCCCGACGTTGGCGAGTCCCCATACAGCGTCGCACACTCGCTCAGTGAGTAGTATGTAAGTACACTCGTTGACATAATAATTTTATACGATAAGCTCTAAGCGGATTTTGGAATCGGTTTTTTGTAAGCCGATTACATTTTTGTATGCCCATGAAGCTGTTTTCAGCTGGAGAGCGCTACGAGAGCAGGACATTCAGATGACAGCCATTCGTTATGTAATTACATATACTCGTGTCTCATGCATGCATCTGCATTGTATCCACAGACACATGATTTTGAATTAAGAGTTGGTTTTCAAGTTTTTACCCAAATTTTTCTTTATTCAAGCTTGCAGCGCGTGGGAGAAAGTAAATGTGTTTTCTGGGTCGCATAAATTACATTAGATTTGATAGAAAGTTTTTTTCCCTAAATTAGTAACAAATGGTTTTTTTTGAGCTCCTTCTTCAGTTTGCGGAGCAGTCTTTATTTCATATCAGAAATACACTCGAAGGAATTGACATTCCCCTCTGCTCTCTATCTATTTCACTTAAATCTTACAATTTTTCATTCGACACTTGACTAGGTTAGGTAAAGTTGAAGCGTCTGAGCGAGAATGAGCACATTTAGGACACAAAACGGACCCATTGCCCCCTCGCGCTAGTCAAACCAATGTGTGGAGTTAACAAAAGTCCCTAAAGACTTCAACCTACTCATCCAGAGTGCGGGGCAGTAGCAAAGTAAGTGCCTAAAAAGCTCAGGTTCTTGCTCTTCTCTACAACTTCTGCAGAAATCATTTGATGGTCTCTCAGTCTCCCAGTCTCTCTGCGTGCCTGCATAAAAGAAGATATCTCTCTTGACCTTCCTTTGTACCAAGTCGGCCACATTATCCTCGCCGCATTGCAATACTTGAGACTTTTCGATCTTGAGTTAGCATCAGCAGTGAATGGCTCTCCTATAATTAGCTTACAAGTAGAGAACGGCATACCCAGCATGCCCAATCCATGTTGGCGAAAGTGTAAGGGAAGTGTCCTACCTCGCAAGCTCGTCCGACATCTCGTTACCTGTTATGTTACTGCGCCCTGGCAACCATACAAGGCTAAAAGAGAACTGCTTGGCCATCGCGTTTAGTAATTTTCGGCAATTCTCTTCTACCGACTCTGATTTTATTGTTATTGATTCCAGAGGTGTTACAGTGGCGTCTGGATATCCGAGGAAGTTTAGATACATCTCACCGAAAGTACCATTTGTTCTAGGTCTTGCTTGGAAAACACTACACGGTTATCTTACTTATATATAGCCTTACCGTAATCTTTATCTTCCAGAAAACTTGAAGAAAACTCCTGCCATTTCTGCTCTGACTCATTTTCATTGGGTACTGAGCGCTTGGGACCTCTGCGCTTAAATAACTCTAAGGACTGAGAGAGTGTGCGGATCTACTTCTTCAATCTTACTTTACTTAAGTTCTTTTGGTAGAACACAACAGTTTTGGAAAACCGAAATGTAACCTAGTTACACCATATGCTTTTGAATACCAGTCACCAGATTGTCGTCCGCATATTTTCACTGCCTGCCTTGTGCTTTCAAGTTCTTCTGCTTTTTTTTATTTCTCAACTGTTCTATGAAATTTGATCCGGTTTTATCTTCAACTGGAACATATGCTGCACTATTCCTTTCCTCCGCAACAATTTCGATCCGACCTCTTCTGAAATTGGCGATGAAATGAATAAAGCGAGTCTTGGCACCTCATCTGAGGTGAGAAAAATCTAGTAGCTAGTGGGAGAGTAGCATCTTTATACCGGAAGAATGATCGGATTTCCATACGGCCAAGAAACTTCAGTAACACTTGCCAACAACGTATTTTGGCAATATTTTTGTAGTTATAGAACGGAGTGTTCCCGTCGATGCAGTTTCTCCATATATGTTCCATGATTTCAAAGGAGTCTCACTTTTTTCTACTGCGCTTGTCCCGTTCATAAAATCCCATGATTGGTGGTATTACCTGCCACAGATAGTTCTACTAAAGTTGATGTCCTCAAAAACGGACTTTTAAGTCCGTGATTTTGGTTCGTGGACCTTTCGTTTGACCCGTTTGCCATGTATTCAATGAGCTGCTGGCTTCCACAGACTTCTGCTCTTTCTTTCATCCTCTTTCGTACCAGCCTTAACTGGAGTGCCAGATTCCCTACACTATTATTTTCCACATTCACATGATGGCCAAACATCAGATTTTCTGTTGCTCAGTTGCGGTTATATCGCGCATGTCTAATCCCTTTATGATGATTTAAACAAAAATTCAAAGGAATTGCATTGGCCCAAATCATAATGCATATTTATTCGTGCAACATTAAAAATAGCAAATAATTTATTTCACATTTTCTATGCTTGTCAAGCGGTCAAACGTTTGTTGCGCTGCCAACCACCAGACAGGAGGAAAGGCTACTCTACGCAAACGGTCCGAAAAGTGTCCAGCGCACAGATTTGTCCAGCGTGACAAAATGAAGGGAGCGAGAGGGCCTAAGCAAAACAGAACTGAATCATGACATGTCAAATGCGAGCGAGAATGCAAAAATTTATACACAAACACATATGAACATAGGTAAATGATGTGACCAGGTGGGTGTGCGCTAAATGGTTGGTTAACTAAATGGCGCATGCGCAGCAGACATGACTAATAAGCGAGAGTATTAAAAGGGAGAAGTAGAGCCTGGGTAGGTAGGGTAAGTGACAAGCGAAATGCTAATTTGGTGTGACTAAAGTGCGCTTGTACTGTGTGTTAAATATGCATTGTCTGTGCGCCACATTAAAAATTCTCACTTGAATAATACATACACTGGTAGGTACATCTATGTATGTTTGTTCCAAGCTGTGTGTCCACACGTCCGCAATTCGTTACGCAGCCGCCACATGATGTGAGTAAAATTTATGGCGTCTACCGGCAAACAAATTTAACTGCGTGCTATTTTATGCATGGCAATCATAGCGGGGGCACCGAGAGGCATAATAGTAGCTAGTAAATGCGCAGTAGCGTTAGTCGTTGTTACACTCGGCGTGGTTATTGCGGGGGGCTAGTAGAGGTACACGCGCATGCGCACACGCACTGCTCGTTTGCATTAGCCGACCTTTTATATGCTGGCGGCATATAGTGTTTCGTTCATGGCTACCAACAGTATTTAGCAACAGCAGTAGCTCAGTAGGCAGGCGAAATTTTCACGGTCATAAATTCAAATTTTTTTAGAAAACAAAGGAAACAAAAAAATAAAAATATAAAAATTCAAGGAATTGCATTTAAGCGACTAAATGTCTGTGACACATAGCTTCTTATGGGCCTAGAATAGGATCTACAACATGAAGAGAATCAGACATTAGTCTGATGGTCGTAAATTATATTTAAAAAAATAATATATAAAATTATAAAACAAATTAAAATGAAATAAACTGAAAATTAAATAAACTAAAAAAATAAAAGAAAAAATAAAATATAAAAAAAATATTTAAAAAAATAATAATAAAATAAAATAAAATTAAATTTAAAAAAAAAAAATTAAAAAAAAATAAAATTAAATTAAATTAAATTAAATTAAAAAAATTAAAATTAAAAAAATAATAAAAACCAAAAAAAAACATAAATAAAAACAAAATAAATAAAAATAAAATCATCCTTTGGTTCATTTCGAGGTTTCCTGCTTTTTTAAGAAATAAAAAAAACACAGAAAATTCAAATTTTATGGGGAATGTTCATTATTATTCGAAAGAACATTCTTTGGCATTTATTTTTTGAAAATTATCTTTCTTAAATGTTGGCCGCGGCCACGTCTCAGATTTTCTATCCCTTGAGTCCAGTTTTCGATGACTCGTTCGATCATTTTGACTGGTCACTGGCGAATGACACGCGTGATATTTTGCTCCAAGGCCTGAATCGAAGCGGGATTGTCCGCATAGACTTTAGAATTTTCATATCCACACTGGAAAAAGTCTAACGGTGTCATATCACGCGATATGACCAGTCGACCGGCCCAAAACGTGAAATTCTGTGCTCACCGAAGTGTTCTCTCAATAACTCCATTGGTTGATGTGGGGGAATTGGCGATGTCTTGTTGAAATCAGAGATCATGAGGTTCAATTTCAGGCATCAAGAAGTCAGTTATCATGGCGCGATAACGGTCGCCATTGACGGTTAAGTTCTCAATTGCATCATTTTTGAAGAAATGTGAACCGATGATTCCACCGGCTTACAAACCATAACAAACCTCGTTTTTTCTGAATGAGATGGCAGCTCTTGAATCTCTTCAGGTTGCTTTTCGTCCTAAATCCGGAAATTTTGCTTTTTTACATACCCATTGAGCCAGAAATGGGCCTCATCGCTGAACAGAATTTGGCTCAAAAAAGTCGGATCTTCTTGGAACTTTTCAAGAGCCCATAGAGCGAAGTAATGTCGCTTGGGAAGATAGAGCGGCTTCAGTTCTTGTACAAGCTGTTGTACGCTTTCAATTTAAGGTCTCGATCTCCATATGTCAGTCCGAGTTTCTGCTAACTGCGCGGAATCGACTCTCCGCGGTCGTCTTATACACTCTCAGCTACGGTCGCTATATTTTCGTCACTGCGTGCTGGACGTGGTCTATTCGGTCGAATTTTATCCAACAATGAATGCCGGGTCTCAATATGGGTGATGGTGTTGCGAATAGTACGCTCAGTGGGCCGATTATGTTGACGATGAGTTGAGCGAAGCGCGCGAAACACATTCTCTACAGAACGTGAGTTTTCGAAATAAGGTTGAATGACTTGTAAGCTCTCCATGATAAAATGCAAAACTAATTTAAATATGTATTGGAGAATTTCCAAGTAAAATCAGCAGTAGCAATCACTTGCTATCAAGTTGGCTACCTCTGCAGCTACTTTTTTTGTTATTACTTCTTCGGGCACTGCTACCAGCTGAATGAGCCCTAGAGACTGCTATTTTGCCTCAATGTCAAGAAGTGCAACAAATACACTTTTCATTGCTGAATACAAAAAAAAAAAAACATATTTCCTTTTGTGCATGTCCTTGCTTTTGCTTACCCCCTCCCAGTTAGCCTGTATTGCCTGCCACCACTTTTGTTTTGTAAACAATTCATTTGCATTTATTGGTAGTCGATTGATATTGGCATTTGTCCCACCGGGGCATTAGCCTTCAAGCCGCTCATAAAACAGCAGTACACATATGCAGGCACTTGCCCCCCTCCGGACGAATTTTTTATGACTTGTGCCACCAGTCAGTCGTCAGTCATTCCCCCCGCTGTTCACCGCTTTTCTACAACGCTTCTCCTTGGCACTGCCACTGGCGTTTCTGCCATTTGGTTTTGTTTGTTCAGCATGTTTTGTTTTGCTTACCAATTAATGCTGGTAAATATTGCTTATTGTTTTCCAAATCGCAAACAATTAATGCCTCGTTGAGTCTAGGCGTCCAGTTGTGGTTTGCTATATTCTTTTCTTTTCTTTTTTAGTTTAGCCAATATTTCTTGCGATTTCAGGTGTTTTTCGTTTGCGACTTTCTGTTATGTTGGCAGATTTTTGCATTGTCAATGGTCAGTTTCAAAGTCCTACTGCGCCGGCAGCTGTAGTTTATTTGAAAATAATTAAAATTGACTTTTGTACTGTAAGATTTGCCAACTGCTCGCGTTTCGTTTAATTGTCCAGTGGCAAGTGCGTTGATTCTCCAGCTGCAAAAATCGATTTTGCGAAGGCTAAAGTCTGAAATTCCAAATATGTTTTAACAAGCCACTGCAAAACTAGAATATTCGAAAAATGTGGCTTTCAAATAGTTATTTGCTCGTGTAAAACGCAATTCAAATGCAAAGACCAACAGTTGTTTAGTTTGGAAATGCAGAAAGAAAGCAAAAAAACCAATATTTTTAGTGTTGAAATTAATTAAATTTGTCTTTGCGTTCCTACAACTCCACTAACATATACTAAATATACGCCACTACGTTCGAAATTGCAGAATTTCTTACAATCAAAGCCTTGAAGCTTCGAATTAGCGTCCCATTCGACATTTCTCTGTGTCTGTTTCGCAAAGCGTTTGGTGATTTTCGCATTTCAACACCACGATATGTGTTTCTCCGTAGAAAATACTACCAGTTGAGGAGTACTTAGTTGAGGGAACACCGAGTTTGAATGAACCTCTTTCCACTTCTGGCGAGGAGCTCCTTAACTCACAACATACAGGAAATTCTATTCTTCTCCGCTTTGACTGATAGCTAGTCTTGGATTTAAGTTGCGTGGCAGTCTGTAGGGACTAAGTTATTTGCTCTTGCGGTTTTGAACGTTGTGGTGTTGTTGTGGCTTCCTTTCCGTGGTGTTGATCCATGGATGGAACTATCGAGTATCAGCATTTGTTTCATGCATAGGAAGCTTTTTCTGTCGAGTTATGTAACTTTGCCTTCTTGTAGCTCATAAATACTGCGGTGGTTGGTTGGTTGAACATGCCTTCCGTCTGCGCGTTGACTTGTTTACAATGCCATGTCCAGCAGCAAGTTTTGTGCCCGGCAGGAACGTGGGCTTAAAATTTGTTTCTTAATTTTTTGTGGCCTAAAGGAAGGGAGATGTATATAAGCGGTGAACTTCTGCAGAGCTCCACACCGCAGCAAGTCACTGTTCCTCTCGGAGGTCGGAGCAGAATCCCGGAGGCTTTGTTCAGCCACCTAAAGCTTGTAATAGCACGGCCGAAGCGTACCTGACGCGATTAAAGGTGAAAGGTTTTTGTTGTTGTTGTTGTAGTAACCGCCAAAAGTATTTCCCAAAATGACTTTCGTGGAATATTGCGGGATTGACAGTCCTTGGACGGATAAAAATCCCGGACGTTCCGGTATAAAGACTCGACTGGGAACTATTGCATTTGAGTTGACTCTTATGAAAGGCTTGCCTTACCGCGGGTTAATTCTTTAAGCCTAATCCGCAGGGATTAGCAGAGATAGGTCTTTTTGGTCTTTAGTGTTCAGCTAATGAAGGAGAGGCACATCTTTAAGATTACGAGCCCTCATACCAATATGAGAGGGGATATGAAGACTTTTGATATGGAATACATTATGGAAAGCATGAGTTTTATAGACGGGAGAGAATTTTAAAATTTTTATTTAAGTTTAGTGAATATTTGTCTTTAAACTTCTGCCGGTACTTAATGAGATCCCCTGAATACCGGGCTAAACCAATTAATTAACCAATTTAGACCGTGAAAATAGAATTATTTCCAACCTTTTGACAGAGTAGTTAATTAAAACACATAAATTTGGGGTAATTATCCCTAAAATCACTTTCTACAGCCCTAACCAGATGTTCGGCTTTCTCCGCTGACCTATTTATGTAAGTAAGCCGGGCTAGTGAGGCGCGTTTGATAGTTTTAAATTTTATTTAAACAAAAATTTTTCACGGGCAGCTGCAAATCTCATTACTTTTAATCAACAAAAATTACTCAGAAATATTTCAAAAAGACCAATTACAACAATACGCGTTGAAACTCATAAGAAATTTGCTACGCAACAACCTTCAACATACATATTTGTATACACACCAGCAGCTTGCAGCATGCAACATGCAACATAATACTTTGGTATGTGGCTCGCATGCAAAGTTCAATTTGGGAAAAGAAAAATTTACGAGATTGACATACATTTTACGAACAATTAAAAAGCAGCCAGCAGTAAGCAGGCGAATCGAGTTGAGCACGCAAAATCAAAGCGGCTCATACAAATCGCTTGTGACGAATTTGTGCGATTTGCAACGGGGGCCTGCAGCGGATACGAACGTAGTTGACATACTGCGAACGCAAACACACGCAGTGATGACACTTTTCGTTGTCGCTGAGCCGTAACGAAAAAAGGAAATTGAAGATGCAAGGCAATACAGTTGGAATGGCAGGCAAAAAACAAAAAAAAACAAAAAAAAAAAAGAGCAGAGGAAGCAAGGATGCTTATGCCATTTGGTTGTTGAAAGGAAGAAGATCGGCTTAAGTGCATTGAGCGTAACGTGTTTACTTTGAGACAAACACACACACATGTGCAAAGCATCCCCTCTATATGCTTTTGTGTGTATGTAGCTTGTTGTTGCTTCCTTTTGCGCTGTTGCATGAAATGCGTAAAAGATCTGCAAGTGCTAATGAAATGTCCTTACTTACTTTGCTCTCTTTACGAACACATGCAACGCAGTAAAAAAATATGAAAATAAACAAGAACAAACAGCGCAGCAATGACAGTCTCCACAGCCATGCACGCCAAACAAACAAGAGCAGAGATGCGTGGCAAATTTAAATTGCGCATGCGTAAATGCTGCTTATGCCCAGCCAAAGTGGCAGGCAGTGAGCAGCGGCAGCGGCAGTTTAAAGCGAAGCAGCAAACAAAAACAAATGCACAATTTTTTCTATTTTGTTGTTTTTACAGTGGCATAAGCCGCATTATTCGCAACTCATTGCTCGCGCACAAAGCCACGAAGGAAATTCAAAATATAAAAAATAAAATTATAAAAAAAGCGCAACAAAAACAAATTCTAAAGGTGATACGCATCATTGCAGCTTTCGACAGCTGCTTACTGTTGAGGCGGTGTTTTTGCGTTACACAGTTGCAGATATGCGCTTGAAAGGCGCATCGAACAGATGATTTCAGATTCAAATATTTTTATAGTTAATAAAAAAAAAATTATAAAAATTAAAAATTTAAAAATTAAAAATTAAAAATTAAAAATTAAAATTAAAAATTTAAAAATAAATTAAAAATTATAATTAATAATTAAAAATTAAAAATTAAAAATGAAACATTAAAAATTAAAATTAAAACTAAACATTAAAAATTAAAAAATTAAAAATTTAAAATTAAAAATTATAAAATAAAAACCAAAAATTCAAAATTTTAAATTAAAAATTAAAAAAAAAAAAAGTTTAAAAAAAAATTAAAAATTAAAAATTAAAAATTAAAAATTAAATATTAGAAATTAAAAATTAAAAATGAAACATTAAAAATTTACAAATTAATAATTAATAATTAAAAATTAAAAATTAGAAATTAAAAACCAAAAGTTTAAAAATTAAAATTAAAAATTTAAAATTAAAGTTAAAAATTAAAAACTAAAAATTCAAATAAAAATTAAAAATTAAAAATTAAAAGTTAGAAATTAAAAATTAAAAATTAAAAATTAAAAAATTAAAATTAAAGATTGAAAATTAAAAATAAAAATTAAATAATTATAATTAATTATAAAATTTTAAAAATTTATAATTCAAATTTGAAAACTAATAATTAAAAAATAAAAAATTAAAATTAAAAATTAATAATTAAAAATTAAAATCTAAAAATTAAAAATTAAATATTAATAATTAAAGTTTAAAAATTATAATTAAAATTTAAAAATTAAAAATCAAATATTAATAATTAAAAATTAAAAATCAAAAAATAAAAATTATAAATTCAAATAAAAATTTAAATTGAATATTTAAATTTAAAATTTAAAACTTAAAAATTATAAATTGATATTAAAAACTCAAAATGAAAAATTAAAAATTTTAATTAATAATTAAAAATTTAAACCAAAAATTAAAAATTAAAAACTAACAATAAAAAAGTAAAAATTAAAAATTAAAAATTAAATATTAAAAATTAAAAATTAAAAATTAAAAATTTCAATTAAAAATTAAAAATTAAAAATAAAAAAAATTGTAATTAAATATTAAAACATAAATTTAAAATTTAAAACTTAAAAATAAAAAATTAAAAATTAAAAATTAAAAATTTATTATTAAAAAAATTGTAAAATTTTTTCCAAATTAGACTGAATTTTGGTAGAAAAGTCTTATGAGGACACTTAGCAGCTGCTGAAATAACGAAACTTTTGTTGCCCAGGCCGTTGTTGTAATCTCTTTTCTCTTGTTTCTTACGAGATATTTTCTGCCTGAAGCTCAATAAATAAAAAAGATGAATAATCTTTATAAAAAGTAATTTTATTTTACAATTTTAGGCAACACTTTACTCTCATTTCGCATTCATATTTATGTCTTAAGCTAAGTCGGTTATAATTATCGGCAATTTCATGGCAATATAATCTTCGAGCGTGCAAAATTACAAATGATAACGAATTATGACAGACACAAAGCTCAAGTGGAGTAAGACGCGAGTTGCAAGTTCAGCGCAACATATCTTCAATACGACTATCCAACGCATTTATGTTCATATATAAATATGCAAGTCAGTTGAGATATGAACATATTTTGACGACTGACTGTTGTAGTTAGTGTGGAAACCTGCCGAAATTTACTGGCATAGGTAAGACAGATACATCCAATAAAATGGCAAGTGCTTTTCAGCAGCACAAATTTACTTGTTAGCCTTGTGCAGCATGCAGCTGTTGTTTCGCGCGCAACATGATTAACGCACTCGTCAGTTGCGGCAATTTACAAGGTGAATTTTTATTATATTACTTAATGTTGTTATATTTCACATTGTCTTGCAATTATTTTTTATTTTTTGTGATTTTCTTTTGTTTTCAACAACTCACACAGTTTAGTTGGCGACTCTCTAGTTGACCGGTTCGGTCTTGGAGGCGATTTAATTTCCTTAACGCTTTACGTGATTATAGGTTGAGGTGTGAAAGCGCGAAATTAATCATGTACGTGATTTGTGTGTCCCAGGATAGGGGCGGTGATCAAGGTGAAGATGAAGATGAAGCCGCAGCAGCAGCAGCCGATTATACATAAAGCATTTGTAACAAGCTAAAGTGCTAAAGTTGCAAGGTGTCTTTTTTCTGTGGGGGGCGTGGCTGTAAGTGGCTAATTAAACTTTGCGCCGCACTAATTTCGATGCGTTAAAAGGCTGTGGAGTTTGTGAAAAAAAAATTAATAGAAAAAAAAATAATAATAATAATAAAATTAAATAGAACAAAAATATATTAAAAAAAAAAAAAAATAAAATAAAAAAATTAAAAATTTAAACACAAAATAAAATAAAATAAGATAAAACAAAAAAAAATAAAGTTAAAAAAATTAAATTAAATTAAATACAAAAAAAAATTAAATAAAAATTAAAAATATAAAAAATATAAATATATAATCAAATACAATAAAATAAAAATAAAACAAAAAATATCAAACAAAAATTACAAAAATTGAACAAAATAAAATACAATAATATAAAAATTAAAATCAAATAAATTAAATTAAAATAAAAGAAAACCAAATTAAAATAAATAAAAAATAAAAAAATATAAAAATATAAAATAAAATAATATTAAAAATATTTATAAAAAAAAAAAATATTAATAAATGAATTAAAAAATTAAAAAATTAAAATAAAATAAATTATAAAAAAAAATAAAATAAAAATAAAACATAAAATTAAAAATTAAAAAAATATTAAACTAAAAACATAAAAAATAAAAAAATAAAAATATATAAAAAAATTAAAAAATAAAACTAAAATAAAAAATCAAAAAATTCAAAATATATAAAATAAAATAAAAAATAAAAATTAAAAAATAAAAAAAATTTCACTAAAAAAATAAAAAATAAAAAAAAATATGAAAAAAAAAATTAAATAAAAAATTTAACTAAAATAAAAAAATAAAAAAAAATAAAGAAAATAAAAAAGAAAAAATGAAATAAATAAAATAAAAAGTATATAAATAAAAATAAATAAAAATTAAAGAAATATATATATAAATAAAATAAAAATAATATAAAAATAAAATAAAATAAAATAAAGATTTATATTATTTTAAATTAAATAAACCAAACTGAGACCTTTTTTTTACTTAAAAATTGCTCCTTAATTCTCATTTTCTCCCACTTTATATGATGATATGAGCTGAAAATTTGCATATAATTAATTAGCTCATCATTAAATGGATTGGCATGAAATTAACCGGAAAAAACATTGAATTTTATGAGCGCTGCGCACATAAATAGCTACCAGCTTATCAGCCGCGACAAATCTACGCATACAAAACGCTTATGATAACTATACAATTTAGCTGATACCAGTACTGGTATGCTATACAGCCAACAACCACAACTATGAAAACAAGGTAATATAAACAGATTTTATTGCTGATTATTTCTTGACGATAAAGAGCGCATAAAATCACAAACCTCTTAATTGAAATATATTGAACTTGTATAATGCAAAAATTATGATCAATAAAAAATGGACAAAATAAATTAAAAAAAAAACTTGTTTAAGATTTTAATCGAAATCGCAGGCGAAGCAGAATACAGTATTTAACTTAAGAGGAAGAGAGGATTTTGATATTTTAAAGTTACTTTTTAGCGAATAACTAAGTTTTAGATTTCTTATAACAGCGCGAAGGGAAGTAGGGGAAGTCCTTTTAAAAAATTTCAAACTGCAAACTCAGTCCAAAATTCGAATGTTGCCACCTTTTTTTTTCTAGATAATTTCTTCTAGAGCCAGAGCACGAGAGAGAGGATCAGAAACAGTTGAGGTACCAAGAAGCGCCCTCCTTTTTGAGCCAAAACAAATTCTAAGAAATATTCTTACTGCCTCTTCTCTCTCTCTGTCTCTCTCTCTCTCTCTCTCTCTCTCGATTGACTTTTAGTTGCATACATGTCAATATCTTTGTGTGCATTTATGCTCATAAAGGTAATTTTTTTGCTTGAGATTCCTAATTAATGCAGGCTAATCCCACAAACAAACAAATTTTCTTTATTAACCGCAATTTCTTTGCTGTTATTTTTTCGCTCAACTTAATTCCGCATTAATTAAGGATCTCTATCTCGCTCAGCCGACAAGCTGCAAAAGCAAACAACAGCGCGGTAAGGACTTCAAAATCCTGCGAGGTAAAAAACGAAACAAAACAAAAAACGAGGCAATAAAAAAAATGAAAAACTGCAAAAAAAGTGAGCAACTCGGCGTAGACTGACAATAACGGTATTAAATAGCATTTAAAGTGCAGATGACAGACAATAGGCTGAAAAACTACTTGCATACGCACTCGTATACAAGTATGAGGGCAACAGCAAAAACTCAATGTCCTGTGAAAGGCTTCTCACATACGTACATATGAGTGAGTGAGTATGTGTGAAAATAATGTAGGGAAAGCAACTAAATACCAGCAAACAAACAAATAAACAAACAAACAAACAACACGCAAAGGATCTGTGTACTCAAGCGTTTCGCAAGTGCGTGTGAGGGGAGAGCGAATTGAGTTGCTCCTGCAACAACTGTTTGTGTGGCAACGCGTGAGTGTGTGAAAATGCGAAGGAATTATGTTTTTTTGTTTGCATTCCTTTTTTACCTTTTCCTTTAATTATACTAGTGTGTGTGTGCTGGTATAAATGCTGCTTAATCCTTAATCCTTTTGCACAATTGCCAGCGTTGAAAAGAAAGAAATTAAAAAAAAAGGATTTCATGTGTGTGGCATAAGTGCTTGCATGTAATTGCGCGTTCGTGTGGAATTAAATCCTGTCGTTTACAATATGTTTTTCAGTTGGAAATTATACGAAAATTGTATACAAATACTTCAGTATGTTGTTGTATCTACTCATACTCAGATACTTATTAACAGTTTCACCGTAAATATTGAAATGTTGCATGTAAACATTACCGCTTAATACTAGTGATATTTGCAAAGGATAACAGCGAATACGTGGAAGGACCTACCGCAATGTGGCGTTGGTTGGCCCGGAGTATATAAAACTACTTTTATTGTTTTTGTATATATATATTTCAATATTTTTTTTTACAAGGAAGAAAAAAAATTTTAGTTGGGGATTGCCACCCTTTTTGGCAGTTTTACGCTAGTAAATCATTTGATGGAAAGGAATTACTCCAAATGAATGTCAAAAAAAAATTCATGAAAACCTACGTATTTTGTAAATAATTATGAAAATATTTATAAAAAAATGTTGCCACACATTTTTTCTATCAGTATTTAAAAAAATAATAATAATAAACCAAATAAGAAAATTCATGAGAAATACTCACTTCAATACCAATTGAAAAACAGTACGCGGAGATATTTTGTAAAAAGGGTTACCATCAATTGCTATATTCAAGCTTAGGAAACATTCTACACTTAACTTTTCAAACATTTTTTGTTATCCAAACTTCAAAATGTTCGCTGAGGAGCTTTATAAAGCTTTACAACCCTGTCTTCATAGCGTAGCCTGGGAATTTTCATATAAATCCGTTGATTTACCCGTTGATTTATAGTCCGACGGGGTCCACATGGCCTTAACTCAAGTAGAGTTCAAGATTTTGTTCGAACATTTGCGAGCTACTTGAGCATTTGAGCTAGGAGAACTCGCACATTGCTCGTTGCTCGAAAACCTTTGAGAACGAGCTCGAGCATTTCGAGCATTTGGATTAAAACTCATACTTTTCTCTCAGATTTTTTTTTATTAAAAAATTTAAATTTACTTATACAAAATTCATTGAAAGTATAGGGGAATTTTGAGAAACAAAATTTGAAAATTATGTATTCTGCTGAGCAGTTGAGCAATGAACGAGTAGCGAGCGAAAATCGAGCTGCCCGCATTGCTTGCACTACTCGATACTCAGTTATCTAGAGCTCTAATCTGTAGCTGGTGTACCACTGATTATCCTTGGGTTTCCATTACTAATAGAATTTACGATTTTGTTTGCCTTCAATCGGTAAAATGAGAACTATCAAGTACCCTTTCAATTCTCTAGGACTCCTTCATCGTATAATGCTGCTGAATATAATACTTTTTGTGATTTTGTCCCCTATAAGCCTGAAAAATAAACTCAACCCTGTCGTTTATATCACCACTGCTCCAAATGGTGTGATGTGCGAGAGCATGCAATATTCTACCGGTGTTTTAGTTGAGGTAGAGCATCTTCGATATTGTGGGCCACATAACATGAGGTTAGGATGATAGTAGCCGCTTTCTCTGTTCTATAGCCACTTCCACCATGTCCTCAGTCCATTATTGCAACTCTAATTCTTTCTGCTATCTTTATGTAAAATAAGTCATAGTTTGTTGTGTGTTGTTCAGAAATCTTTCAGCCAGCTGCGTTCCTGAACCAATGCTACATCGAACTCCCCTTTCTTTAAAGGTAGGAAAATCTCACTCGAAGTCATCTTTTTATGCTACAGATTTAGCTGAAGGACTTACAACTTTACTATGGTGCACATCCACTGCCTCCCTAGCAGACGCTTTATAGCTGAGTCATCTGTCGCAGTTTTTTCATTCCAAGACTAAGTTCCTGCTCGACTTCTTTTGCTTCCAACGAGTTCACTTTGCAATCTCTGGTACTTATATTCTTTAGGCAAAGGAATACACTGTTCATAGCCAACGACATTTTGCCGTGCTTTGGCTGAAGCGGGTCTTACGTCCATTTGCTAATTTTAACGATATAGCCCTGCCTCTCTTTTGTTAGCTTAGAAACGTGAACGATTGGAATCGTTTTTTAAGAAACTCTAGCTGCACTGCATTGCATCAGTTTTCAGCTAAGCTCAGTTTCTTGGTCGCTGTTCTTCAGCAGCTCTTATTTATATAGCTTGAGTCGCTACAGCGTTACCCCCCTTCCAGGTAAAGAAAGATTGTTGATTTTGCTAAGTCCCAGAGCCACTTGAAATTGCCTGACGGCGCGGAAAAAATAAATAAGAATTAAAAAAAAATGAAAATTTTCAATAAAATCAAAAAAGGAGCATAAATGCCTTAATCCTTGTCGTTATTAAATTCACTATTTAGAACCTGCCTAAGACATGCCTGCGGACATAATTCGTTTATTCTTCTTTGCTTAAGTACAAAA
This sequence comes from Neoceratitis asiatica, assembly GCA_030068015.2. Taxonomy (NCBI): domain Eukaryota; kingdom Metazoa; phylum Arthropoda; class Insecta; order Diptera; family Tephritidae; genus Neoceratitis; species Neoceratitis asiatica. Next base: position 81,817,516 of record CM061527.1, on the reverse strand, counting down.
GCTCCAACATGTATATTAGTCTCACTTTCGTTGTTTCTTTTATTTTCCGTTAGTTCAGCGCTAAGTTCAGTTGATTGAATTTACCGTTCATTCTTCTTTATTTCTTCATCGTATTTCCCTTAAGCCAATAGGCTCTCATCTCCAATATCTGTGACAAAAAACTCAAGCAATATGTCATCTTCATGCCTATTTACACTGTCTCGCGATTTCCTTTTCCGTTATCCGCTTGCTTCCTTTCAATACTTTATTGCGAATTTCTACTACTTTGACGTTGCTTGCCAATAGGCGCGTAAGAATTTCATATTATCCTTTTCAAATCTTTGTTTTCTCATTGAATTGTGAGTTTTTCATTTCCTCTGGAAGATTTTTTTCAGCTTTTTCTATGAAAAAGATTCTAATATACGCCTTTTTTTGTCAAAAGAACGCTTGGATGAATATAAAAGTTTGCTGAAAGTGAAAAATGTGCTATGTAAATTGAATTAGTACAAGTAGTTTTCTCTCTCTCTCTCTCTTCATCTGTAGACATCATTTTTTTACACTTTGGATAGCACTTTTATTAACTGTAACTAACACTCAAAGACAGGTGTTGCCAATTTGATTGTCGTTGACAACTCACGCAATAACAACCGCTGTTTGCTTTCATAAGTACTTATTTCACTGCTCTTTTGCTCACTTGTCCTGCTAAAATTTCCCCTCAAAAAATTTAGTTTCAATTTAAAATTTCACGCTCTTTAGTTAAGGATCTTAAGACGCTGTTCTTGTGGTTTTCGAGTTTAATTTAGGTGTTAAGGGCGTGAAAATATCTAATTTAAATGCGTATGTTAATCGTTGCGGAGGGTAGGTTATTGAAAACATCTGTGCTCTTGACATTAGAGCATGTAATAAGCGGAGCGAATTTTAGTTTTATTATTGGGAAAATTATTACCGTTTGCTCAACTTCGTATGGATTTTAAAAAACGAATGCATGTTTCGGACATAAATACCACGTAAAAGCGTACTTGTCATATTCAAGTGGGAGAGAACACAAACTGTTGTACTTATAAAGGGTAATCCAAGTAGACGTACTTTCTCAATAGCCTTTTTTTAACATATCGCGTCAAGCTGTCATGTTATTTTTGTTCAGTTTTATTGTTTGGCACTTCATCGTGGAAAGACTTACGCCTGAACAACGTTTACAAATCATTCAACCTTATTACGAAAATTCACGTTCTGCAAAGAATGAATTTCGAACGCGCTTTGCTCAACTTATGGTCAACATAATCGTCCTACTGAGCGTACTATTCGCAACACCATCACCCATCTTGAGACCTAGCATTCATTATTGGATAATATTCGATCGAAGCTGAGAGCTGGGAGTGTTCACGAAGGCCCTGGAAAGTCGATTCGGCGCCGTTCGCAGGAACTCGGACTGATGTATGATCGACTTGGCGCATTTTACGTCGAGATCTTAGATTGAATGCGTACAAAATACAGCAGGAACTGAAGCCACTCGACCTTCCCAAGCGACATCGCCCATTTCTGGCTCAATGGATATGTAAACCAGCAGAATTGCCGCATTTGGGACGAAGAGCAACCTGGAGAGATTCAAGAGCTGTCATTTCATCAAAAAAAAAAAAAAAAAAAAAAAAAACGGGTTGGTGTGGTTTGCGGGCCGGTGGAATCATCGGTCGATATTTCTTCAAAAATGATGCCGGTGAGGAGGTAACCGTCAATACAGACCATTAGCGCGCCATGATAACCGACTATTTGATGCCTGAAACTGAAGCTCGTTATCTCCGCGACATTTGGTTTCAACAAGACGGCGCCACTTCCCACACATCGCATCAATCAATGGAGTTATTGAGAGAACACTTCGGTGAGCAGATAATTTTCACGTTTTAGACGCCAAGATTGTTTCCGGCGGGGATATGTAAAGTCTATAGTCTATGCGGAGAATCCCGCTTCGATTCAGGCCATAGAGCAAAATATCACGCATGTCATTCGCCAGTTACCAGTCGAAATGCTCCAACGAGTCAACGAAAATTTTACTCTACGGATGGACCATCTGAGACGTAGCCGCGACCAACATTTGAAAGAGATAATCTCCAAAAAAAAAAAAAATAGATGCCAAAGAATGTTCTTTCGAATGATAGTAAACATTGTCCACCAAATTTGAATTTTTTGTGTTTTTTTTTTTTAAAGGTAGGGAACCTCGAAATGAATAATGTCTGACAGAAATGGCAGTCAATTTTGAAATGGTTGGTAATTCTGTCTCCATTTCCAAAACAGCTTCAACACTTACAATTTTGGCAATTTTGAAATCTCACGAAAAATGACTGTGGCCAAGAAATTCTACTTCGGATTGAGTGGACAACTGGAAATTAAGTTATTTTCTCGATAAAAAGCCCTGTATGCTCGTTCCATGTGCTATATTGAGACGAATGTTTTTACGAATACTGAAGACAATATAACGCTGAGCGCAACGAGGGAATTGGTAACATATTCCGACCATTTAAAGGAATCTTTTGGAAATTTCAAGTAAAGAGGGCTCGATTTCACTTATTATTGTCAAAAAGCCGTAAGGAAAGTGCAAATGAATTTTTTTTTTTAATTTTTCTAACATTCAGCTCAAGACTTTGCAGTTAATTTCAGCATCTTTAGTAGAATGACATAATCGCTTAAATTTAAAAAAAAAAAAAAAAAAAAAAAATTTTTTTGAGTCGTAATGTAAGTATCTACATGTCTCTCAAACAAAAAGCAAGAGAAAAAAAAATTCTTTGCAAAATCGAAAATCCAAACACATTTTCGGAACGAATTTTGTATTAGTAACGCATTGCACGAATCCTACGATGACAATTCAGACAATTGAACAAGCAGACGAACGGTGGTGATACTGATGGATGGCTGAGCAGACAAATAGGTCGGCAAATGGCAAGAGAGGATGCACGCACAGACAAACAAGCAATAAGCAGCCCAAAACTGCCATGCCAATGCTGCTGTCGGCTGGAGGAAATGCCGTGGCGAAGATGAATTGTGACAAACTGTTGAGGACCTACCGCAAAATAATCACTCTCATGCGGGAGACGAGCACACATACACCATGAGACTGTACTTATAGATATTTTAGACATGTAGGAGCAAATCGGCTAGAAAACTGACTGGAGACAATGCAGGCAGGCAAATTCATGTAGATCTGTCAAGACAAGCCACAGTGTGCTGCAAAAACCAAACGGTGGCATAAAACGCTACATGCATGCAACTGCAACGGCCGGAAGAGTCTACGTTTTTGAGCGTACACAAAAAATATGCTCAACAGCACCTACCGAACGCCAATAATGGCAAATGCTTTGAAGTCCTGCGAACGAGGCCAGTGTGTCTATGACTGCTGTGCGGTCTTTCTTTCCTTTTTTTTTTTGCTTTGAGTTTTCAAACTCACTTTTCAAACTAAGGAATACCCCAGGATGTACGGCGTGTGAACCGTGTAACAAGTGTAACAAATTTTTTGTGACTTCGTTATATGACTGCCGACGAGAATTCCTTTTATTTGTGTGAAACTAACTAAAAAAAAAGTGTCAAAAAATGCGACAAAAATTCGTAACGCCCTTTGCTGCTACGCTTACTTAAAGGTTACTTGGTCGATTGCTTGGGTTGCATATTTTTTTCTATTTGGTCACATACCTATGGTAGTGAGAGCGTTTATGCACTTTTATGGATATTATTGATTTTCTTCTTCTTCCACAGTTATTCTCCTCAACATTGAATATTTTCCGTTATTCAAAGCGGTGCATTTGATTTTAGTCACATATGCGGGATTTATGTAGGAATGTGTACTTAAAGCGTGCGTGTTCTCTGTTCTTTCATACAACATTTTACTCAAAAATTTGTTTTTTTCTTTTAATTAATTATTAATTTCTTTTTATTATTTTTTTTCTCTTATTTTATTTTATTTTAATTTTATTTAGTTTTGATTTTATTTTTTATTTTTTTTAATTTCAATTATTTATTTATTTATTTTTATTTTTTATTTTTTTTTAGTTTTTTTTATTTTACTTTATTTTTTATTTTTTTATTCTATTTGTTTAATTTTATATTATTTTTATTACTTATTAATTTTAATTTTATTTCACTTTATTTTACTTTACTTTATTTTTTATTTTATTTTATTTTTGTTTATTTTTTTTTTGTTATTTTATTATGTTTTTTTTTTAATTTTTTTTCTTTCATTTTATTTTATTTATTTATTTATTTATTTTTTATTTTTTTTCAATTTTATTTTATTTTTTTCATGTTTTATTAATTTTTTTAAAATTTTTTTTATTTATTTTAAATATTATTAATTTTTATTTTCTTTAATTTTTTTTCTTTATTTAATTTTATTTTTTCATTTTATTTAATTTTTTATGATTTTTTATTTTTATTTTTTTATTTCTTTCATTTTTATTTTATTTATTTCTCTTTTTTTTGTATATAAAATTTTACTTTTCTTCATTTTATTTTATTTAATTTTATTTTATTTTATTTTACATTACTTTATTTTAGTTCATTTTATTTTTTTATATTTTATTTTATATTTTTTTCCATTTTGTTTTATTTTTTTCATATTTTATTAATTTTTTTTAATATTTAAAATTTTTTTTTCTTTTATTTTTTTTTTCTTTATGTTATTAAATTTTTTTGTTTTATTTAATGTTTTATGATTTTTTATTTTATTTTTGTATTTTTTTCATTATGTTAAATTTTTATTTTTTTTATTTCTCTTTTTTTTTTGTAAATAAAATTTTATTTTTCTTCATTTTATTTTGGTTTTTTTAATTTATTTTATTTTACATTACTTTATTTTATTTCATTTTATTTTTTATATATTATTTTATATTTTTTTCCATTTTATTATATTTTTATTTCAAGTTTTATTAATTTTTTTTAATTTTTATGTTTTTTTCAAAATTTATTAATTTTTATTTTTTTATATTATTTTTTTCTTTATTTTATTCAATTTTTTTATTTTATTAATTTTTTATGTTTTTTTTTATTTTTTTTATTTCTGTCATTTTTATTTATATTTATATTTTTTATTTCTCTTGTTTTTTTTTGTATGTAAAATTTTATTTTTCTTCATTTTATTTTATTTCATTTCATTTTATTTTATTTTATTTTAATTTATATATTTTTTCCATTTCATTTTATTTTTTTTTATGTTTTATTAATTTTTTTTTTGAATTTTTTATTTAATTTTAAATTTCATAAATTTTTCTGTTTTTCCTTTTTTCTTTACTTTATTCTATTTTTTCATTTCATTTAATTTTTTATGTTCTTTTTTAATTTTTTTATTTCTCCCATTTTATTTTATATTTTTATTTTTTTATTTCTCTTTTTTTGTATATAAAATTTTATTTTTCTTCATTTTATTTTATTTCATTTTATTTTATTTTATTTTATTTATTTTACTTTAATTTATTTTATTTTATTTTATATTATTTAAGTTTTTTAATTTTTTTATTCTTATTTTTATCTATCTGTCGCACTCAAGCGCACCTTAGAAGACAAAAATAAAAATGAAGGAATAAAATTAATATGAATAATGTGCATTTAAACATATTTATATATATATATATATATACTCATAGCTCACGCCATCAACACATTTGATTGTCACTCCTGTGTAACAGCTACAGGCGATGTGCCAGAAGAAAGTCATATTTGCCAGTTTCTTTGATCTCTCCATGCAAAAGCTCTGGCATGTGGGCGTCATTGCACTTGCTGCTGCCGCGGCTGAGGATGCCAACAGCCTTCATTCAATCTTTTCTTATCCTGCTTTTCGTGCTGCCGCTTCAAATGTGTTTCTCATCATCACCGTTCAAGGCAAGTTGTCATTGCCGGTTTGTTGGCTTTTTGCATGCCTGCATATGTATGTGTGTGTGTGTAGTGCCACGGCTACACCAACTGTTTGGTATTTACTTAAGTGTATATTTGTCTCTGCCATCCACAGAGCTGTCGTCGCCATCAGTCACTCAGTCAGTGCGTTTGTCTTGCAGTCATCTGCGTAATATTTCCTTGCAACTCATTGCATTTGTCTGGCGCGAGGGAAAATTTGTCGCCGCGAAAATGCATGTTAACAATGCCTAAATTGACAGGGCAGACTATAAGACGCTCCAGACTTCAAACAAAAAAGAAACTGGCTGTCTGACTGCTGTGGTTAGTGCTTTTTGACTTCTTTGAAAGTTTTTTTACTCATTATTATTATGGAAATAATGGGTTAATTGTATTAAGTAAGAGAAGGAAAATGGCTCATTTGGCTGATAGTTCGAGATTCTACATAGAAATTATGGTATTTTGATGTTTGGTATTCGGGAAACATGATGATCTAAAAGCGTACATCTCCAGATCTTCAGCACAGCGTCTAGAAGCGATCCGAGTTCGGATCAAAGAGAGAGAGAGAGAGAGAGATAGAGAGATTTTAAATACCTATAGAATATAGAGGGGTTGAAATGGGTCCGCTAGCTCGCTCGCCGTACAGGTGTGTGGGATTTTTCAGTGGCCGGCACTCACGCCAACATTGTGTTCCATTTGTTCATACTACAGTATTCAGATCTTAATTGTGTCAAAAATATGTTGACTTTCCTGTGGAATTGGGACTCATATCACGTTATTTTCAGGAGGAGAGTGTTGAAAAGTGTTAAGAGACTCTTTGAAACCTAAAGCTCCCATAGGGATCCCATATTCTTATTGATCTGTCTGGGAGACGGTTTCACAGCAAATAAAAAAGTGATCATTTCGGCAACGAGCCAACAAATTCGAGAGATAAAGTGTTTGAGTGCTAGCAGAGAGCGGTTCACTCGCCATATGCCAACATCGAACAGTCATTAGCTTGTGAGAATAGCGAAGCTGTTGATCAAGTATAAATTGACGCTCAGTTCTTTTGTGTGTGGCAGTGTGAAATATATTTAAATTGGCTATAATTCAGAAAAAATTAGGACCCGGAATCTTTCAGAAGCCTTTTAGCTAAATTTAATACAATTTATGTAAAACCGAAAGCATGAATTGAGTATAGCGGCAGCAACAGCTGAGATATTATTATTGCGTACTACTATTCTGGAGGTCATAATTCCAGTACAGGTTCGTGCAACATCCAAAATTATAGAAAATCAACTTTTCTACTTGCCGTCTCCCTTCGGCAGGGAAGGTCTAATGCTCCGAGTGTATTTCTCATATGAAAGAAAAGCTCCTAATATAAATCCACTGACCATTCGGAGGCGGCTCAGAATAAACTCTAGGTTCCTTCATATGTTGGTAAAAACATAAAGACGCAAAACCACAAATTAGTGGAGAAGTTCGACCAAATATTTCTTTTTTTGTTATAAAGTTTGAACCTTGGCATTATATGTCAAACACTACATCATTCAAGTGACCGCCTCGCGAGATTTTACAAACTTCGAGCCGTTTGAGGTAATTTTCGACCACTTTTTGGCACATGTGGAGCGGTATCTCAGCCATAAATAAACGAATGTTGGTTGTCAAGTGCTCAAGAGTTAAAGGTTAATCCACATAAAAACCGCCTTTCGCGGAGCCCCAAAAAAAAGAAAGTCCAACAGTGTCAAATCGCACGATCTTGGTGTCCAACTGATACCGCCAAGACAATCTCTCGTCCCGCGGACCGGAAATTTCTCCCACACAATAAAGCCGTATTCACTCTTGCTGTGTCGCATGTGGCACCAACTTGTTGGGACAACATACTTTCTTAGGAGTATTCTTTAATTGCAGGCGATAAAAGGTAGGTTATCATACGATCATTATGCTCCGAATTGACAGTGAGAATTTCACCGTTACCGTTTTCAAAGAAGTAAGGCGCAATCACACCTCCGGACCAAAGAGCGCACCAGACAGTAAGTTTTTATTGCGTGTAATAGCATCACTTCAATTATTTGATGATTTCCGTAGCCCCCAAATGAACGTAACTTTGGCGTTGTGAATTTTCGGGCGAAAAAATTAATTTTTTGGATATTTTCACAGCAAGAATCTTCAACGTTTTGGATATTTCTGAAGAGGACTCACTTACTTTTTAAACAAACGCAACTGTTTAAATGAGCTCACGCATTGCATACAAACTGATTTTCTCACAAAATGTGCTAGAACTCCCGGCAGTACCGAAGCCAATGTTATAATTGAATATTTATTTAAAGTTATTCTTGCACAATTTAGCACAATTTTAAGTAAATACACAAACAAACACAACCTGTTGTAGGGAAAGATCGAAAATTTTTTTGTATATGGCGGCAACATGACAGGTAGATATGTGTAAACAAAGGATGAAAAACGCCGCCTACAATGACGTCCATTTGTAGGTAAATGCGGTCAATTGAGTGGAAGTTGAACACAAAAAAAAAAAAAAAAAAAAAAATACTATAAAGGAAAAAAGTACAAAAAAAAAACTTAAATGATGTAATACGAGTCATAGAATAAACAAAATGAAAACGATACAAAAAACAATAAACAAAACGAAAAACAAAAAATGAGTAAATAAGTAAATAAGTAAATGAGTAAAACGAACAAAACGGTAAGCAAGCAAGCAATTGCAAATACAACTAGGGAAGGTGGTGTGTGAGAATGTTGGCTAAGAGCGGCAGAGTGAGGGTATTTCTTTTGGATTGCATGGCTAACAAACAAAAAGTGCACAAATAAACAAAAGCAAATGCAATAAACAGAAAAAAATGAACACAACCAGGAAAGTGGTAGGTAGTAGACGCAGATAAAATATTCTACAATAGGAAATTTGAAAGTAAACGCACAAAAAGTTAGAAAATTGCAACAACAAAAATTATATTAAAATAAAAAATTAATTGCTAAACAAAGCAAATGTTGCAATAAACCTGCAATAATCCCTAGCTATGTACATATTTTCCCGGCGCTACATTGGGATGAGCAACACAACTCAGCACAACACCACACTTCTCTGTCCAACACTTTTCAGGTGACAATTGTGTCGCATTACTAAATGAGCTATTGCAACAGCAACATTCTCATCAATGCTCAAGTAGGCCATGCTGTGGCAGATTTATACGCTAGAAACTCACCAACAACAATTTAACAATGGCAAAAGTTGTGTGCTGCCGCCTTTCTCTTCTTGCTTTCAAATCCCAATGAGACTGCACTTAGAGGAGTTTGTTCGTTTGCTGTAACAAGCTGGTTATAAAACTAATTACTGTCATGTTATCGTTGACTTTTCCAGCTAACTTTGTGTTGGGCTCACTTAAATACTTTTTTTAAATCATTTTTGAATCGCTTGTTTGTGCTATTAGAAGAGAAGGGTTTTGATTTTATAGAAGAAAGTTAAGTTTTGAAAAAACGATAGAAACTTTTATTAAAAATTTATTCAAAATCAACAAATGTGCATTTAAGAATCTTCAATAGTAGATCTACTGCATGATTACCTCTTTAAATGTCCCGTGCGACTTGGCGAAAAAATAGTTGTAAGAAAAGAGTCGCAAGTAAACATTGAAAGCTGATCTAGCACAAATCGTTTTTGTTCTTTTTCTATAAAATCTAAAATGTGCGATCTTTGAACTTAAAAAAAGTGTGTCCCATGCGACATCGTAAGTGCGAATATGTCTTTTGACTGGATGATTTATAACGATTATTCTATTAAACATTAAAATAATGTGCAAAAATATAAATTAGTTTAAAAAATGGCCCCCGAGACAGTGATTAAAATTTAATTGAAGAAAATAATATGAACTGTGTGTTACCAAAATCCTTTTTTAGTTTTAGTCGAATTGAAAGAGTGTTGCCCCTGAAATGTGATATGTTGGCCGCCAAAAACGCACTTGTTTGTCCCGTGCGAATTGGTTATGTTTATAAGCCTTTTAAAAGCATAAAAATACTCAAAATCAAATTTAAAAACTATTCTGAATCTAGCTAAAAGAAGTTAAGGTTAAGTTATATGGGCAGATTTCTACTCTGACATGAGCCAGATGGTCCTATTGGTTCGTTGCTGGATGGATTTCGACTTAATTCAGGAATGGGCGTTATCTGGCATGCTTTTTGAGAAGTTTAAGAGAGGAGTGTCATCCATTTTGGAAATTTCGTCTAGTCCTCTGAACAGCGAAGCTACTAGGTACGGTAGGTGTTCAAAAGAAAAGTGGAATTTTGATTATTTTGTGAAAATTACTTACTTATTCATCGATATCTATTTTGTCCCTTTCAAAGTAATCCCCCTCGGATATAATACACTTGTTCCAACGCCTTTTTCAATCCTCGAAGCACTTCTGAAATGGGCTTTTCGTTCGGTATGGCCATCAGCTCTTTCTTCGATTCTGACTTGATCTCATCACTTTCCTATTGGATTGGTTTCTTTAGTTTTGGGTATAGGAAAAAGTTGCAGCGAGCCAAATCTGATGAATACGGTGCTTGAGTCATGATTACGGTTTTGGTTTTGGCCAAAAAAATCACCAATAAGCAAAGCACAATTCCGAGCGCTTGAGCCGTATTGCTTCACGCAAACGTTGCATAACTTCCTTGTAGTATTCCTTATTAACTGTCCTACGATCTTTTGGCAGGAGCTCATGATGTACCACACCATGGAAAAAAAAAAACAGTAAGCAAAACCTTCACCTTTTCCTTTGAACACATCTCGTATCTACGACGGGTTCTTGATAACACCTAATGGAAATGGAACATGTTTTCCAACGTTTGACTTAAGCCTGCTTTCCTACAATGGTTTTCCTTGAAAGTTTTTACGATTGCGTGAGATCTAGCATAGCGCAATAGATTCCTTGGTTTTCCTTGAAAGTTTTTACGATTGCTTGAGATCTAGCATAGCGCAATAGATTCCGACCCCAACGCCATCAGTCATTTCTGATCAGTCCATGTGGATGTTGGAACATAAGTTCCGCTGGCGAGCCGCTTATTTAAGCGTGGCTTGAGGTCTTCTATCGCACAATTTCCTTGTTTTTTGGGTTATGTTTGAAGGTTTTAGCAGAGCTGGCTGAGGATATTTTTTTGGATAAAGATTTTCAATATATATATTTTTGAGTTATTTTGATCTGGGTTGAAATCCTTGTCAGTTCAATCTCATTCGACTACAATGCAAAGTAGCTTCAAAACTATTTTCTATCGGAGTTCTTGTGCTTTAGTCCAAGACTCTTTTGCAGACAACTATGGCTTGCAAAATTATTAAATTTTCCAATTTTTTTGTTAATTTGTTTGTGCATTTTTTGTTCATTTCTTTTAATGAAAAAATTAACATTTCTTTGCTTCCTCAAATGCAATGAAGAGTTTCAATTTAATATGCAGGCCTGTCGTATGTCACAGAATTTCCATACAATACCTCCGACAACACTTCAGCTGTGCTATGTAATCTTACGTACAGACCTACCAACATGCTCATTTTCCAGCCGAAACTACTAAATCTCACCTGCGCTTATTACCACCAACAGTTCGGCTGGTAGCAATTTGTGGTTTTTTTTTTTTTTTTTTGGTGGAGCTCATTTTAAAGCCACACACATCGCCTGCTGTACGATTGTAAGCGTGCAGCATACTGAGTAACAGATAGTAGCGGAGAGTTCTCACACTGTGCTGTGCTGCTTGTCACTTCGATTGCGACGCGTTTGACACTTGGCTATGTCAAAGATGACATTTGCGTTTTTCACTCTTCTCCTTTTTGTTGCTAATTTCGTTTTATTTTTATTGTACTTTTTAATGGCTTTCGGTAAAATTTCTAACATCTATGTATGCGGCGGTCTGACTGTAATCGCATTTAAAAAGAGACAAAGTAAAATCCTTCATAGTGAAAGAAGGGGCTGACAATCAGTCACGGGACGGCACAACTTCGCTTTATGTTATCTGGTACAAAGTAGAAATGTGGAGGCTGAAGCAACAAGCGGCATTTAATGATGTCAGTTTCAAAATAAATATATATTTGTATGCCACACAAATTGCATTGTCATTCTCGGCAAACAATAATGGATTTTATATTATTTATTTTGTGGTTTTTTTCTTCTTTTTTTTCTCTTCTTAATAACTAAGTAGACGAAGAGTCGAGTGTTGTTCTTAAGGCCATCAATACACCGCTCAAATATATATTGTTAGAATGACAACAAAATCGCAATTAGAGTGATGATGTGTGGCATTTTTTGTTGTTCCTTTTATAAATTATATTAGAGAGACTCTTTGGAGTACAGTAGCTTCTTCATCGATATTGGAGCGCCTCTTTTTTGTTGTTAGATTGTTGCTGTTGTGACATTATGCGCTGTTCGGTGCGTGTCCAATTAGTTAGTAGAGTGGGAAATATTTCAACTGGCCGCCTGTTGTATTAGCTCAAAAAATGTGCCTGTCATTTCCGAGATTTTTTCCGTTTTTTATGAGTTTTTTTTGTGAATTGAAAAAATTTGTTTAAAAAAAATTAATTTAGGGGTTTCTCATGCCTCTAAGCGTGGTTGCTGAGCGATTCTCACTCCCAAGTGTGCTCAATTTCAACTAAAGCGAGATCCACTTCGAGGTTCCCTACCTTTTTAAAGAAGAAAAAAACAAGAAATTCAAATTTAATGGGAAATGTTTATTATCATTCGAAAGTATATTTTTGGGCATTTATTTTTTGAAGATTATCTTTTGCAAATGTTGGCCGCAGCTAAGTCTCAGATGGTCCATCCGCTCAGTCCAATTTTCGATGACTCGTTCGAGCATTTCGACTGGTAACTGGAGAATGACACGCGTGGTGTTTTGCTTCAAAGCCTGTATAGAAGAATTGAGCCAGAAATGTGCATCGTCGCTGAACAAAATTTGGCTCGAAAACGTCGTACCTTCTTGGAACTTTTCAGGAGCCCATAGAGCGAAGCGGTGTCGCTTGGGAAGATCGAGCGGCTTCAGTTATTACACAAGCTGTATTGGGTCCGTTTTCAATTTAAGATCACGGCGTAAAATGCGTCAAGTCGTTCCATACCTCAGTCCGAGTTGCTGCAAACGTCGCCGAATGGACTCTCAATGGTCTTCGTGTACTCTCAGCTACACCGCTATATTTTCTTCACTGCATGCTGGACAATATTCGGTATTCGGTCGAATATTAACCAATAATGAATGCTGGGTCTCAAAATGGGTGATGGTGTTGCGACTATTACGCTCAGTAGGCCGATTATGTTGACCATAAGTTGAGCGAAACGCGCGAAGAAACACATTCTTTACAGAACGTGAGTTTTCGTAATAAAATTTAATGTTTGGTAAACGTTGTTCAGACGTAAGTCTGTCCATGATCAAATGCCAAACAATACTGAACAAAAAGAAACATGACAGCTTGACACGACTCACGCGTGATCTGTCAAAAAAGTCTATTGAAAAGAGTACCTCTACTTGGATCACCATTTATAACGCAAGGAACTTGACGGAAGTGTCACGACTGTTTTTTTTTCAGATGAGAGGTGATGTTTTGTTTTATCTTCGTCAAAATCGGTTCGTTTCAGTTAATTTTTTACTTTGGCGAAATGAATGTGAACCCGCCTCCATATTTGAGTAGCTCAGCTAGTAGACCGTCGACTCGGGCTATAATTTCCTGGGAAACTAGGTGAGCCAAAACTAAGAAAGCTTAGTGAGTGCTGCTACCATAAACACAGTCTGCTATGTACATACCTCACTAACCCGATCACTTCTCTCGCGTTTCAGTAGGATTATGGCTTGTCTTCGTTAAGTCAAATATGCTGGGTATATTGAGTAACAAATTTTTACAGTAAACACACTTACCATTTATTGGCAATAAAAAAAATTTGCTGACTCTCATATGCAAATAAATATCACGCCGAGTATTTAAGGAAAAAAAGCTTACATGGGGAACCACTAAAAACAAACGGGTAATTTAAATGAAACAAAAAAAAATTATTTTCGAAAGCACCAAATTTTTTTTAATTTTTTTTTTTTTTGTTTTTTTTTTTGTTAAACCTTAAAAGAGTTGATAATAAATGGTGGCTGCAAAATTATTAATCACACATTTTATGCCGTTAAGCTTTAATAGGCTTAAATGTGCATGGCTGTGAGCGGGGCGCAAAAGAGAGAGAGAGAGAGAGAGAGAGAGAGAGAGGCAGAGAGACAAAACCGTTCTTAATTCGAATGCGGCATAAGGTGGCTTTTATGGTGGTGCGAAAGGTGATTGTGCTTGAGTACATTTGTATATATTTTTTCATACATATTTACATAAATTTTTTTTTTTTTGGGCTTGTTTAAGCTGCGTAGGGGCTCAAGGTATTAACATATGTAACTGTCAATAAAATATGCATAAATTACAATGCTGACTGCTTTTAGTATTTAAAGATAACAAGTCGCATTGCAAGTGTGTGGAAAAAAACAGCAGTAAAAGCAACAACAGCAACCAATTTGTAAACTAACAAAGTAAACAAGAGCATTTAAAAGGGAACTCAGAGTAAGCGGTTTAAAAAAAATTAAAAAAAAAAATTAAAAAATATATAAAAAAATTTAAAAAAAAAAAAATTAGTGTGAAAAGTATTTCAGCTTTTGTTTAAAAAATCATAATAACCAAAACATGTGTATGTATTAAGAACAGTAAAGAAGAGTCATATTTTGAAAATACTTTTATTTACTTTTTGCTGAAATCAGCCACGGAAATGGCAATAGCGGCTTTTTAGTAAATATGGAATTTGAAAAAAAAAATCATTTTTAAAAAACTTCTCATTATACGGGGCCTCCCAAATAAACTTAAATTATTTAAAATAATAATTTTTTTTCAAAAAGTTTCGCTTTCATTACAAAGTTTCTGTGTTTGGCCCGTTCCTTTGGAATTTGACGTATGATGGCATATTAACGTTACAACTTCCAAATAGAACCAAGATAATAGGTTTTGCCGACGACAACGCCGTAGTCACAGTGACAAAAACTATACCCGAAGTGGAAGACAAGGTCAACGAATTAATTTAAAAAAATTATAGATCGGCTCTCAACAAGGAAACTGCACACAAAACAGAGGCTGTACTAATTAGCAGCAGAAAGTTGATAGAGGTGATTAATATCAGACTAGGGTTTGAGCTGATCCTGACTAAGCCCGTATCTCGGCGTTATAATAGATAACCGATTATATTTTGAAGCTCACGTAGAGTATGCGCTTGATAAAGCTTCAAAATTCCACGCTAGTCTATCCCGTATTATGCCAAATAATGGCAGCCCTACACATAGTAAGAGAGCAGCTATTAAGCAGGGTGGTAAGTTCTATTCTGCTATACGCTGTACCAGCTTGGGTCGAAGCTTTGAGCAACAACGATATCGAATAAAGCACCAAATGTTCTAGCTTTGCAAATCCCAATTAATATCCTCGCTGAGGAAATGAAAAGGGTGTATTTAAGGCTCTGGATACTAAATATGGCCTTTAAGCGAAGGGAAATCGCTGCCGAAGAAAGACGTCGGCCTACAAGTGACTGGCAAGAGCGATGGTATAACTCTGCGAATGACAGATGGACTTACGAGCTCATTCCCCGCTAAAGGCGGTGAATGGAAAGAAGACACGGTGACACCGACTTCTTTCCGATGCAATTCCTTTCAGGACATGGTGGAATTTTTAGGAAATACCTCAACAGATTTGGCCATGTCAGTTCGGCGTCTTCTCCAATATGCTCAGGATGTGAGGAAGATGCTGGACACGTAATGTTTCGATGTGCGAGATATCGTTCAGACACCAGCAGGGCTTTGGATGAAAGCAATTTATTAACTTATATGTTGCTTTCCCCTGAAAATTGGCCAAAGAATCTGTATGATTTCGAAAGTCATATATACAAGTTTAAGACAAGCGGAAATTATAAGGTACCAGGACCTTTAATAAAGAGCTTGCAATGTGGTGCCTTTCACGAAGTATGGCAAATATGATGAAATGCAAAGCTAGCCTGGATCGGAAACTCGTTCTTTCCGACCACGCTTAAAAACCTCTCAGTTGAGAGGAGCGGAACCAAAGGCTTTCTGCCTGTCCTACCCTGATTTGTGGCACTCTGGCACCCTGAGTTTGATAAGAGAGAAAAGATTGGAAACTTGGACATTCCGCCTGCAGCAGAATGTAGTAGACTGGTGACTAGGCCTCTCCAGCTATTCAGTTACCGAGTGTATCGCGTTGTTAAAGTAACGCGTAATAGCTAATGTGCTTACCAGCCCCGCGTGGAAATACTTTATTGGTAGTTCCGTGGGGAGAGTGGTAGTGAGTGGAGAGATCTTTAGTAATTAGGTGCAGCTGTGAGTTTGCAAGTCGTGCATACTTTTATGTCGGTGTAGCAGTGCTCATGAGAGTTTACTTTCCACGGGAGTCAGCCAAAAAAAAAAAAAAAAAAAAAAAAAAAAATTTCTCTCGACTACAATGTTTATCCAGTCTTTCGCGTATCCCCATAAAAAAGTCCAACAGTGTCAAATCGCACGATCTCGGTGGCCAATTGACATCGCCAAGATGAGAGATTACGCGATCGTGAAATTTCTCCATCAATAAAGTCATATTCGCTCGTGTTATGCTGCATGCGACACCTTCTTGGTAGAACCACATATTGTCCGAATTGCATTCTCCATTTTCTGGCCAAAAAAAAAGTCGGTTATCATACGACCATTATGCTCCGAATTGACAGTGAGGGTCTCACCGTTATGGTTTTCAAAGAAGTAAGGTGTAATCACACCTTCGAACCAAAGAGCGCATCGGATAGTAAGTTTTTTTTTGGTTGTAATAGGCTCTCTCAATGACTTAAGGATTCTCGAAGCCCCGAATGCGACAAGTCTGCTTATTTACGTACCTACCGAACCTAATGGGCATAATGACGCTGTCGCAAGGGACATTTTTCCTGTAATGATATTTATGATTTTGTATTGTCATTTCGTAAACAAGCTCTGTGACTATTCAAATATACTTTCCCTTTTCTAATATATATTTTTACTACAATAATACTCATCTGTCTCTCATTTCTTCGATCATCTACGTGCATTATCATTTCATCATTTCACCATTAAACAATTTATAGTTGCCTACAAACGTTGTAGAATGTACATTAAGAATGCCACTGATGATGCTAATCATCTTCGCCATCAATTTCTCGCGACTTGTCCCCTCAAAACCAAACGCACACAGCGCCCCTACAACCAGCACGCAGTCGAAGTAAAGTGATTTCTACTTATATTTAATCGCAAATAGCATATAAATAATGGACTTAAATGTCAAAAGGGGAAGAATCAATTTGTTTTTCTCTTCATTTCAATGTTGTTTGGGTGCCACCTAAAAGTTTCAATATCTTAATGCGCTTTTGGGGTAAAGTAGTGCTGCAGCAGCCATGCAATAAAAAACAAAACAGCTCGAAAATGCCAAAAATGCAGGCGGTGAGCGCCACAAGTTATTTGCTACAAGGCGGAACATATTTAACAGCATTTTTTCCACATACATATATTTTGAACTTTTTTCTGTGTTTCAATTTCGTACGAAAATTTTTTCCGTTTTTTTTTTTACGCCAACACTTTGCATCCGCTGCCGCTGGCAACCGGTCAGGCTGTACACTCATGTCATACAGCGTAAGTAAGTCACAGGGAACACAAGGGAACACCCGCCAGCCTTGCTGTTTGTTGTTGTTGTCCGTAAGGCATTTCCAGTCACAGCGCTGGCGTCAAAGCCGGAGCATACTTGCAGCCTCACAGGCTGTGGCAGCCAAGTAATGCCGAAGAGCCAGCCAGCCAGCCAGGCAGCCAGCGTCGCTGAGTGCTTAAGTGCTTCCGAAAGTGAAACAAATCTGTGACATGTGTTGCGCGCTGTCGGGCCGAGCCGTTGGCTGCTGGCTGCTTACTTGCGCTTAAATTTTTTGTCGCACCAACTGACGGTGAATGCAAATTTTTTTCGTTTTATTTTGCTATTTTTTATATTTAATTTTCAATTTCAATACAAAGTGCCTGCTTGGCTACTGTTTTGCTGCGTGATTTTTTTCGATGCTCCGCTGTATGCTGTATTTTTTCGAAATTTTGTTTCACTTTTTTTGGTGTTTTTTTTTCTTTGCCTTTTAATTTCTTTATATGAAGCTATACAACCTACACCTCCTGCAGCAGCAGCCTTCCATCGCCACCGCCACCATCTACACTTGAGCACATTTTTAGTGCATTTTAAGCGGATTTTCACATAATACTATGATGCCATTGGCTCGCTTATGAGCATTGTTGCATTTCGTTGTGGATGTTGGTGTGTAGAGCGGGGCGCTTGTCTCGGCAGCGCAGACAGAAGTATGTGCTTTTAGCTTGTTTGTGTGCTCGGACTCGTAGTGCTTTCGTTGCCACGAAATGTTGCTGTTATTTATGTGATCTGCTTATGTACGCAATAACACTGGATATGGACTCCACCAAAGCAGCTGAGTGTTTTTTGTTGTTGTTGTAAACAGCTGATGTGCTTTTTTTAATTTTTTATTTTTTTATGCCTGCCTCAAAACCGACCTCTTCCCAGAAATCAGAAAAATACAAAAATTGGTTCTCATCAGTAAATGGAAGGCGAGCCCAGTCAACCCATCAGCACACCGACCCCTTTGTATGCTTAACACTGCTGGAAAACTTCTAGAAAGTTTGCTCAAGCTGTGACTAGAAGAAGCTATCAACGCCGCTGGAGGACTTTCCACAAAGCAAAATGGTTTTCGGTCCATTAGATCAGCACTGGGTGCAGCCGAAAATGTAATCAAGATTGTAGAAAAAGCCCAAAGAAGAAGCTATAAATTTTGAGCGCATTGTTCTCGTAGCTACCTTAGACTTTAGAAATGCTTTTAACACCGCCAAATGGAAGGAGATCGTTGAATCATTGGATAGAGCATTGAGCATACCACGTATCTTAGCTCAATGGTTAGAAGCAGCTACCTAAGGGACAGAGTCTCGCTATACCATACCACAGACGGCTCACGTAGACTGAAAAAAGTTACATCAGGAGTAGCCCAGGGCTCTACTCGTGGTCCAGACCTATGGCACATCAGTTACGATGGCATATTAAGACTGGCAAATGCCTGAAGGCACATATCTAGTTGGATCTGCGAACGATATTGCCGCGATAATTACTGCACTGGAAACAGAAGATGCACTTAGCAAGCTAAGCCGCTATCTTAAGCTCGTCACGGACAAAACTGAAGTGTTACTTCCAATTAAACGAAGAATGGCAAGAGTCCTTAACTACCAAGCCGTAAGATTGGACTCCAGTCCCAGTTTCTGGGCACAAATCCAATACGCTGGGCATAAGCCGCCAGAATAACTTCCCAACTCAGTAGACTAATGGTCAATATCGAGATACGAACACAGAAAAAGAAGAAGCTTTTGATGTCAACAACCCTCAGTAGCATGATTTACGGAGCAGAGTTTTGGGCGAACTCGCTAAAGAAGGCTAGCCAACGAAATATACTGAACAAAGTGTATCGCACAGCAGCTTTGAGCATAGCATCAGCATATCGCACCGTATCAGTAATAATCGGATGCATTCCTATCAACCTATTGGTATTCGAAAGGAAAATATGCTGGTCGCTAATCAAAATCAGGGACCAAGGTTGGGTCACCAATACCACAAGGGAAGAGACAAGAAAAGAAACTCTGAAACAGTGACAAACCCGTTGGGAACTAGAAAACTGTGGAAGATGGACAGCCCGGCTAACAGCAAACGTCAAAGTATGGACTAGCAGAAATTTCGGAGAGGTAGATTATTATATCACACAGAAGCTATCCGATGCCAACGAATATGATTGCCGAGCATACATTTTTCAGGTGCTCACGGTGGCCAGCTGAGAAAATTAGACTCGGAAACACGAACCAACCGCGAAATGCAGACAACATCATCTCTGCGGTAGCGGGATGTAAATCTCACTGCGAGAAAAATGGAACTCCACTCCGAAGTAATCCGAAAGCAGTTCCAGGTTGGGTGCCGGTTCCTTAGAGGAGAGCTTTTTAGTGACCTGCAAGAGGCAAATACCATTGTTGTGGCGACACAATGACGATGCGTTTTGTAATAAATAAAGTGAAATCAAAAGTAGGGATTAATCGCACGCATATGGCATCATAAAAGCTCATTAAAGCTCATTGTAAGCGGGAACTAATGCGGGTTTATCACTGCAACGAAAGGGATTAATTTGCCTTAAGCGGATTTCGAAACCAAGCAACACAAAACATAAATATAACTGAAATAAAAATGAAGTAAGCAATAAAAAGGTCGAAATTTCGAACACTGTTAAAAGAAAGAAAGAGTGAAATTTAAATTATCCAAAGCTTAAATCAAAAAAATTAAGCTTTGCTATCTACAGCCTATGCGCACTCAGTTTAGAGCCACTCTAAATTATCAGATCAGCTGGAGAACAACATTAGCTTTCCTATAAACACGGCGATATAAAAACAAATCACATAATAAAATCACATAACTAAAATCAATCGGCGACGACACACAAAATATTTAAAGGCGTCGCGTCGCGCGCGCTTCATCGATGGTGGCGGCGGCGGCGGCGGCGACGTTAACGCCCCAAAATGACACTTTCGTGTTGTCATGTTGAGTGACACTTTATGACACTTAACTTGTCAAACAAATTGACAATCAAATGAATGACAATTGTAGATAAACAAATATGGTAAAATGTATTGGAAAAAATAACAACAACAACAACAATAAAAAGGCAATAAGCACTGCATAAAAATGCCAACAAATGACATTAAAGTGATTTGGTGGCTGCATTTTGGTGATTTTGTTTTGAATGCGTCAACAAAAAAGGCATAAAAGACCACCTAACCGACCTACATACATTCACAGTTTCACAGTTACATATGTATGTCTGTATGTATATTTTTTTATAAGCTAATGCTTGCTGTGTGGCAGGCAATAAAAATAATTTAAATAAAACATATATTCAGGCAATTAAGCAACAAAAACAAAATCACAGTAAACAAGTTTTTTACGTTTTCGATAAAATTATATCGAAAGAGATCTTAAAGTAAATAGAGGAAATGCACTTACAGTTAGTTACTTGTATGGGTAACAAAAAAAAAAAAAAAAAAAAAAATTTAATAATAAATATTTTCTTCAACCAATTTATGCTTAAAGTTGAAATTTCTCTAACTAAAAAGTTAATTTTAGTACTTTTAGGCATCAGAATTCCATTCAAGATCCAATTTGGGTTAAACTTTTGTTTTTTTTAGAAATCCTCTCTGATCTCACTAATTTTTAGCAATGAATAAAACAAAAATTTTTTTTATTATTATTTTTTTTAGAATTTCTTCTTCAGTTCATTATGCAGTATCTTTTACTAGCTATTCTATCCTTTGAAATAATTTATAATAAATACATATGTTAGAAAAAAATTCGTTTAAACTTAAGGAAATCATTGTATCAGCGTTCTACGTACCCCTAGCATTATAGATTAGGTTAGGATGAATGAGCGCTTAGGAATCTGCTTTAAAAGCCGTGTGATCTCTTTGTTTCTAGTGGCGATTTATTGAGCTTTAACTATTCCGCAGTCATTTGTGCTGTTTCATTTCCGTTTAGTCTGCTGATGCAGGAGAGTTTCATATGTATTCTTCAGAGGAGCATAGCTAAGTTGAAGGTGGCGACATTTGCTTAACCAGGTGAGTCTAATGAAAATTGCAATACGAGGAAGTTTACTTTATGGTTCATAATACCTGAAACTCTCACCTGAAACAACCGCCATTGCTCTCTAACTCTCTCTCTCGTCAAACAAAAGCTTCTGATTGCAAATCCTGGCATCAGCCTCTTCATCAAATTTTAACCCATACTTAAAAAATGTTCTCTACTTTTTTTTTCAAACCCATCTGCAGTGATGGCAAAGAAAAAGAGAGATATCAACTGCTCGGAGAGACGATTATGCTGAGTTCGTAGCGAAAAACTGACGGTTCTTTGCCTTAGCGTGTCGAACATTCATTCATTCTGTTAGCGATGCACGCATCTAGTCTGATGACTGATGAGAATTTCGGTGTATTCTTCACTTCCGTGATGCCTCAGGTCTTGACTCTTTTACTAGTTCATCGGCTAATTTCCGACCTTCGCTGCCTATATACCCTGGTAGACAGTAAAACTGAGCTTATTTCTATTGCCCACTTTCCAAGGCCTGTATCGAAGTGGGATTGTCCGCTTAGACTTTAGACTTCACATATCCACACAGAAAAAAGTCTAACGGTGTGATATCACACGATCTTGGTGGCTAATCGACCGGCCCAAAACTTGAAATTATCTACTAACCGAAGTGTTCTCTAAATAAATCCATTGATTGATGCGATGTGTGGGAAGTGGCGCTGTCCTGTTGAAACCAAATGTCGCGGAGATCACGAACTTCAATTTCAGGCATTAAATGGGTTATTTTGACGCGATAACCGTCGCCATTCACGGTATCGTTCTCGCCAGCATTGTTTTTGGAGAAATATGGACCGATGATTTCACTGGCCCACAAACCACATCAAACCGTTGCTTTTTCTGGATAAAATGACGGCTCTTGAATTTCATCAGGTTGCTCTACATTCTAAATGCGGCAATTTTGATTTTTCGCATACCCATTGGGTGAGAAATTGGCCTCATCGCTGAACAAAATTTCCCTTGAAAACGTCGTATCTTCGTGGAACTTTTCAAGAGCCCATAGAGCAAAGCGACGTCGCTTGAGAAGATCGAGCGGCTTCAGTTCTTGCACAAACTGTATTTTGTACGCTTTTAATTTAAGATATCGACATAAAATGCGCCAAGTCGTTCCATACGTCAGTCCGAGTTGCTGCGAACGGCACCGAATAGCCGAATCGACTCTTCACGGTCTTCGTGTACACTCTCAGCTAAGGCCGCTATATTTTCTTCATTGCGTGCTGGACGTGGTATATTCGGTTGAATATTATCCAATAATGAATGCTAGGTCTCAAAATGTGTGATGGTGTTGCGAATAGTATACTCAGTAGGCCGATTATGTGAACCATAAGCTGAGCGAAGCGTGCTAAACAAATTCTTTAGAGAATGTGAATTTTCGTAATAAAATGGAATGATTTGAAAATGTTGTTCAGGTGTAAGTCTTTCCGTGATGAAATGCCAAATAATACTAAACAAAAATCACATGACAGCTTGACACGACTCACGCGTGATCTGTCAAAGAAAGGCTATTGAAGAATGTGCCTCAACTTGGATTACCCTTTATTATCATTTTGGATTTAAATTTTTAATTTTTTTATTTATGCTCCTCTTTCGGGTTGATGAATTAGTTCTTATTGCAGAGGTATTAAGCTCGAATATATTGGGTTAATAATTATTTATGGGTCAATTGTGATAAGAAAATTCAACTTTAGTGATTTTTATTGCGGATAGCGGACTGTTTTAAGCTGAAATGTGAATAAAAATTAAAAAAAAAATACTATAAATCACTAAGCCATAAATCAACAAATTTCGTGTTTTAAAACCAAAAATAGGTGCATGAGGACCAGCTGCAGCTGTGAATAAGTCAATAAAACCCAAGCGGTAATCAGAGAATTTTCCATCAAAAAGTGAATAAAAACACAAAAGAACAAGAAAAAAAATTTATTAAAATAACGGCAAGCATTGACTCTGTGGAGGTGTTACGAATCTGATTAGCCGCGCACAGGAGACAATCACCAAACCAACCAGTTGATGGAGCGTTGCAGCGTGGCAAAAGCACAACAATTAAGCAAATCGATGATGGTCATTTGATGTTGAATGCTGCTGATTCTCCAGTGACACACTTTTTGTCATTTGGGGATTCGATTTGATATTTACTGCTTTTTTTCATCACAATTTTCTTCTACTACATTTTTTCACTCTCTTCTGCTGTGCTGGTCTTTTGTGTTGTGGTTAATGAATGTGTGTGTGAGGAAATCCACTGAAAATTGCCGTGTGGTATTCAAAAGCACAGATGCATGCCAAATTAACGGCGATAGAGAGACGAAAGACACAATGGCATGCAAGCACCTACACACACCCGCACACACACACACATACAGCCATTTCAAAAATTCGCCCATAGACCATTATAGGCATTCAAAAATGTTCGTTGTTGCTGCGTCTCTCCTTAATGGCTGGCTTTCGGAAACAATGCAAAATTGGTGGTCGTTGGTGGTCGTTGGCGGTGGCAGAGTGCCATCGGTGTATTTGTAACTAGTCTCCTCCACACACATAAACCCATATGCACATGCACATGTACAGGCATGTGAGTGTAAGGAAATTGCTATCTTGTCTCTCAAAGGACTTTTTGTGTATGGCCAACATCACACAGCCGGCCGTAACAGATCGATATGGCACGCACTGAATGAAAGAGAGAATGTTTTGAGGAAACTGAAACAATAACTGGCGACAACGACAATAGTTTAAAGGACAATGAAAGAATTGCTATGTGGTGCTGAATTTTTCGAACATTTTTTTTTTGGTGGAAAAGCAGCGCAGTTGAGTAGGCTGCTTTGGTCGTTGAAATAGGTAAATGTGGTTGTGAGTATGAGAGGAAATATTGTTGCACCTGGGCAAATTTGTTATCAAACTCGCTACCTTTCCTCGGAATGGGCACTTTTTTGAGAGTTTTGGCAGGAATTTAATGGAGAAACAAAATTTGCCTCTCCACATGTTGAATTCACTAAGAATAGTTTAAAAAAAAACAGTTCTGTTGGAGTTGATATCTTGGAAGATATAATGTCTCCTAGTCGCACACATTATCCTCTAGTCATAAGGAACTATCAAATCCTCTTATTCCAAAATAGATCGAAAGTGAATGGAGGAGCTATCTAAATCTAAATCACTGCATCTATACTCAGAAACTTCACCATTAAAGGGATGATGGCCAAGAAAAAGAGATGCGGAGATTGCTGAAAATGCAATGAAGTGAAGCCCGCGGAATAAAACGGAGTGTTCTCTGCCTGAACTCGCTGAACATCCCGAATCACTGATTCAGACCCGATGGCGGCATATGCTGTTAACCTACAAGACGAATGCGTGTTTAGCGAGTTAAATTTTTCGAAAGACCTCCAAGACAGTTAAAAAAATTAGCTAAACCATAAACAAGATTTCATAGAACCAGATGTTCCTTCCGAAGCAACATAATATTCGATATCAATTGAAGCCAAGGAGATTAACCAGCTGGTCAGCGATACTTTCCCAATTAAGGACAGGGCGCCCACACATACTGTCTGAGCCAAGAAGGGCAGGTAGTAGTCTAAACAATTTTAGAGTTCAGTCAAAGTAAAACTGAGATAAAAGAATTTGAACTTAAAAGCACGGGTTAAGGGTTTAACAATTTCCCCGCGGTAAGGCATGCCTATTACAAGAGGACACTAAAATCCAATAAATCCTGCGACAGTCAGGTATTTATACCAGAACGAACCGGACTTTTATCCCTCCAAAGACTGTAACTCACGAAATATTCGCCGGAAAAAAAGTTTGGGGAATCTTTTTGCGTTTACTTCAACAACGGAACATTGTGCCGGCTCAAAGTAATCACACTAACCAGAGTAACGGCTCCGAATTATTTGCTTTGTCTCTTTAAAGTCCAGAACTTGTGATTAATTACTTTCAACTGTTTGGAAATTTGAAAATAGTGCTGAAGGTTTGGAAATAGAAACCAACGAGAGAGAAAAAATAATTAAATTACATTTTTTTTGAAGCAACAGAGAAAAAATTCCGATAAAAGATTATCCATTTAGTGGTTTCGAAAGCGAAGGGCTGTATTTTGACACCTGCCAAACCTAACTGTCAAACCAAACACACTTTGTGCTTTAATACTAGTTCACGGGACACATAATCCCCCAACTATTAAGAAATTTGTAAAATTGTAAAGAAATCTGAAGACTCTAGATCGGTTATGGATATTGTAAGGCCTGGGCATTATCTCTTCGCTCGTTTCGTCTCAAATATCGGTGCTGTAGGTGAAAGTGTAGCCGAAGACACGAATGTGTCTACCTCTTTTTCTTACGGCGATTTTTGCACTTGGACATCCATATAAAGTCCAGCTCACACAACAACTGCAGCCAGCTGACCATTCACAACGTCATGGTTACGTCGATTGGTTGCTTGAACACCAAGCAACAGATCGCGATTTTTCCAACAAAATTTTCTTCAGCGACGAGGCACAGTTTTCACTCGGACGATACGTAAATAAGCAAAATTATCATAGTTGGAACTCCGAGAATCGTCAAAATACATGAAGAGTGGTCAATACACCCAAGCAAATTTATTTTCTGGTGTGCTCTTGGGTCCGGAGGTGTGAAAAAGGAATTGAAAAAAAAATATTTTAAAAACATTTTATATTTATTTCGGATTGTTTAGTTGATTTGAAGATTCATGGTGTATTAGTCAATATTTGAAGCCATTTTTACGAAAGGATTTGAGACCGTTTCGAAGTTCTGCAAAAATTCAGACTTCCAGACCTAGTTTTATTTCGTTCAAAATTTTCATTCGGGAAATTGGGCAACTCATCAAATACTTTAACTCCTTTTGAGGGATAAAATCTTTCCAGGATCATTGCGTCAAAAAATAATGTCTAATGACAAATAGGGGGAATGAAGGGAAATCCATACACACTTACACATATATTCGTGGGAGGAAACTTGCAACACAATGCGTCTGCAAATTATATGCTTTAAATGCATGCTTACCGTGACCCCTGATTTATGTAATACTTTAGCCGGCATAGAGAATGGCATAAGCAGAGGTCCCTTTAAGCTTTAAACAACCTTAATACCCGCTCACCAAGCTACTTGCGCCCAAAGTGTACTTGAAGTGCTTGGACTTTTGTTGTTGTTGTTTTTTGCAAATCTTGCGTGCAGAATTTTGCAAATACACCCACAAAGAACAACAACAACAACACATGCTATGTATACTAGCAAGTAATACATACACAAGCACCACATGCATGCACAATGCGTTCGTTCTAACGCAAATCCATAGTGGGATAATGAAGCTAACTACTGAAGATGGATGATGTTGCCATGCTGATGATGATGATGCCTCCTCATTGTTGTTGCGGCTACTGAGCTCACGTCGTTTGGTATTTCACTATTTGTCTACGACTTTTTTTTGCTTAGTACTTTTGCTTAGTGTGTTGTTTTTGGTCTGATAACTTTGCATGCCAAATAAGCTAAAGCCGGTCAACAAGCACTGGTGGCGGCGGTGGACAGAAAACTGATCTATATCTGCTCTCAGCTCTCTGTGTAACTTCTTGTACATTTGTAGGCGCTTATTTGTATGCTTGTGTGTTGGCATGATTGACGCTTTGACACAATGGGTTGACAAAAAAAAAAAAAAAAAAAAAAAAAAAAAACCAAAGAAAAATGAAAGCAACACAAGCGCCAAAGCCGATAACGATTTGAGAATGGTTGTTGGCTTATTTGCTGTCTGTTTCTCCGTATCTGCTTAATGTTTAGCCATGGCTCATTCCCATGAATCCCTTGCTGTCGGTGTCCCTTGTTGCAAGGCACGAAATCTGTGCTTTTGCACTGAAATGCTTATACTCAAGCGTTTTTTGGCGCTTCACTGCATTCACTTATCGTACTCGCTCGTTTGCTGTCCTTCATACACTCTGCGTTTTTCTTCAACAACAACAACAACAAAAATAACAACAAAAAACTCGACCATCTCTCGCATTCAAGCATTTTGCATTCCAACCACTTTTTTCCTCATTTCTGTTTCGTTTCGCTTCTCCACCCAGTCACCAAGTCCAGCCAAATTTCTTGTTTATTTGCAGTTCTTCTGTATTCTCTCTGGCATTCCTCTTTATGTGTTGTGGGTGGCTGGTCGGCTTGTCCACTCTGTCATTGTATCTTTCTCTATCTGCCGCTCTCTCTCTCTCTCTCTCTCTGTGTGTGTGTGCTAATGAAAATGAAATTTGGCGAAACTATGTCACCAAGCGTTTTACCAGCAACACTTTTGTTGTTTGTTGTTTGTTGTTGTTGTTTATTGTGCTCTACTTTTGCGCATTGATTTTCTTTCTGCCACTCGTAACAGGCAAACATGAATGATTAACACGCATACAAATACACTGTACATACACTATTACAGGAATCGATTTTGTCTTTGAGTTTGCTCTGACTTAATTTTGCAATTGTCTTGGCGATTGGTTTTGTTGTTGTGTTGAAAACGAACGAACGAAGTCAAAGAAATGTCATAAAAATGGTAGAGTAAATATTTTTACCATGCCACGCCCATTTCTTATAAGTTGTTGCTTCCCGAAGCTAAAGAATTATAGCAGGTTTAATACCATGAGCAAAGAGAAGTCTTAGATAGCTGAAGACCTCACCAAGAAAAGATCCGACTTCTAAAGTACTTAATTGACGCCACTCTTTGAAACCTTGACTAAGCCTATCGGCGAGAAATTGCATTAGATTACTAACTGCTTAAGCTAGGATTGCTCTGAAAGAGACAAAGAGCCCGATGCACAGTCAGATAGAACGCAAAACTCTCATTAAACGCTCTATTATTCCAAATTATTCACATTTTCTCTGAGATGGATCATGGAGCTTCCTCTCTGAGAAATGTTCCGTCCGGAGGTGGCCTAGAAAAATGTTGTATGTGCCTCCACTTGTTGTTGTCTGCTGTTATCACCCAGTGTCTATGTGTGGTGAGCTTAAAAACCGGCAAGCCTCTATTAGTCTCACTCTCGGTAGTTGCCTGCCTGTTTTTGTTTCAGATCGATCTTACGCTAAGTTGAAAAATACCAAGTGAGAACTGCTATATCCCCAAGAAGGCGTCTTAATCTTGCCAGACCAGAGTTTTGTCTAGCATATAACTTCTTTGACCTCCTTGGTAGCTCCAAGTATGTTCGTACTGGGGGGGGGTAGTTTGGAAGAACCTTGGTACTGCATTCTGGTATTCTTTTTATATTTTACCTGAGTCCTCTTCCAGGAATAAATGTTAATGTTTAGCTAGACAAAACAGATGACTTCGTACACAAATTTCAGTAAATTGAACCATAAATATATCTTTGTTTTCTATTAGATCGATACTAGGTAGTTACTTCCCTGGAAAAAGGATAATTTCAAACCATCCACGAACTCGTTGTATGCATAAATAAAATGTTTTGTAGGAGATAGGGGGCAAATACATATAGAGAACAATTGGATAAGTATATATTGTGTGACCATATAAGAGATATTCGGCAGTGGATGTCTTCCACATGCGCTGTGGCTGAACGGCTAATGAGATCTTATAATGAGAGGCAAACCCAGACACATCAGAAAGGGAATACTAGACTACCGCGAATCCATACAGCAATAAAGGTAAAAACCGCTGGACAGCACAGGTTTTAAGAGCCGAAAGTCCTTTAACACCTTGGTGAACTCTCTTTCAGTGAACGGTGTCCTCGAAATCCAACTGGCAGCACCTATTGCAAAACAGGAACTCAATCTGCCTCTAAAGGCCCGAGTAACACTGCCGCAAATAAGGTCTGATTATTGTAGTAGACTTAACTACCTACCTATTCAGATGCGATCCCGACATATCCGACGTATGTCCCACATACAATGAGTCCCCGCACGATACTAAGCTTTGCTTTGCAAACCCACTCAATCCGACTCCTCTAATAATCCTCTCACACTGCTCCGAACCCGTCGAAACAGCACCTTTCCTGGGCCTACCGTTAGATGACCTCTATAACTAGGACTAGACCTAATTGAACCTAGGCAGGGTAAGTGAACCGCTACAGCAAAAACAACAACAACAACAACAACAACAAGAATAACAACAATAACAACAGGTATAAATTTTTATTTGTTTTCCTGTTCGAAATTTGAATTCTCTACTGCTACTCCCGGCAACAATGGACATCAAAAAGGTTAGTTTTTTTTAGAGGAACTTAAGAGGCTTGTGGAATGATATTATATTTTTCAGGATATTATATAATTTCGAGGAATCTATGCTTTCGCAAACTTGAAATTAAAAAAAAATGTTTCCATGCAACACTAGACTCCACTACAACTATGCATTAGTTATAGCTTTATAAGCACCGCCTGATTGACACGACTGCCGCACGCCACGTTCACCGGTCGGTCGCTCAGTTAGCCAACCAGCCACCCAGCCAGTCAGCCAGACATCGCCAACGCCATGCGCATGCAACAAACACTACAAGTTGTCATTTTCAACATTGCAATTGCATTTCCAAACGATTTATAATAAATTTTAAAGTAAACTGTACACATATATACATACATATAAGCGCTGATAAGTATTATGCGAGCAAATGAAATGAATAAATGAGTAAATATAAATGAAGTCGTGCCGGGTTAGACGCCGCGACGCAAGTAGATGGCTGCTGAGTGGTTTGTTTGTAGTTTTATGTGAAACTTTCATGGTTCGCGACCAAAAGCTTAAGTGTTGAATATGTGAAACTACAAATGTACATATGTATATATCTACATAGATACGGATGTTGGCATATGAAAGTCACTAGCGTTGGCTGCGCTGTGTGTTGCAGCACTCTAGTCGCCTAATGACCGCTGTTGCTGTGGCTGATGGCAATCACTTATGGCTCGCTCACTCGCTCATTCACCAACAACAGCTTCAGCAATGTGGCGGCGGCTTGTGTGTGATGGCGTGGCCGGCGAGCGCAAAATTTGCATTTGCAATAGACTAGAAAACTAATTAAAAAAAAAAAAAAAAAAAAAAAAAAAAAAAAAAAAATTAATTTTGCTTTTATTTAATTTTTGCATATTTTTATATTTACTTATGAGTAAATATACATACATATGTACGTACATATGCATTTTTGTGTGTGTATGAACTAAATAAATCGTTCGTAATCAAGTGAGCGTGGCCAACTTGTTGGCATAAGCACTGTTCATATGTCAATATATACGTACATATATACATATTTATATTCCCAAGCACAAATGCTTTGCGCGCTGCCCACTGTGTGTGGCGGGTGAAGCAACACGTTAACATATTTCAAATATTAATTTGCGCAAACACACATACACATATACATACTTTTATTATATTTAATATATATATAATATGCAAATTAGCGCATACATACACACATATATGTAATATATTCACATAAATGCATTAAAAATCAGCACTGCAATGGGGTATGTTTGCGGCTCACCGCCTTTGCGAAATGTATTTACATACATACATACATACTCGTATGCCACATATAAGTACTTGCAAATCATTAATTTGCATTTTACAACATTTTATGTAGATAAACAAAATATTTCATTGGCATGTCGGTAAGTTGTTGTTTTCTTACTAATTCAATTAAATAAAGCATAATTTGATTTTGAATATATATTTGAGTGTGTGTATGCAGTACGTACTAATACTAGAAATCATGGTTTTTAACAGTTAGTGGATAATTTTGTAACTGTGAGTAACAAGAGCAATTTATGCGAAAAAAAATGCATTAAATCTGCTTATTGACAGCTTTAAAAATTATTTAATACACAAAAAAAAAAAAAAAAAAAAAAAAAAAAAAAAAAGATATACCGAAAAATGTGTGATCGTAGTGTTTTTGTTTAAATTTTTAATTATTTTAATTTTATTTTTAATATATATTTTACATTCTTGAATTTTCGCTAATAATTTATATATATTTTTGCCAAGAATGCAAAGAGTTTTGATGCATATTCTCATATCTCGTTTCAAACTGCCTCTGGCATAGCATAAAATCTGTGAAAAAATCCATATTTTTCTAACAACAAAATTAGCTGGCAAATACGAACGCATAAATTTGAAATTTTTTTTTAAATCTTTTAGTCTATTAACGCAAAGTTAAAAATGCTGCTACACCATTTTCCCGAAAATTCCCACGCATATAAATAAATTTCGCTAATTACCACTGCAATCATCAACTTCATTAACAGCTGGTAGCAGCAGCGTTGCAATCTTGAATTTTTCATGCGTTTTTAGCCGCTATTTTCAGTGAATTTCTTCTAACGCAGAGAGTTATCCAGTAGACGAGATCCAAAATAAACGTAAATAAAATGCATTTTAAATAATCTTTTTCAAGAAATATATTTTTTATTATAAAGTTTGAACCTTGGCATTACAAAGGGTGATCCTTTTTGAAATACACCACTTTTTCAAAGAAAAAATATAAAAAAACAAAGACAATTCAAAGTCACTGGGTAGTGCTTACTATCATTTGATAGCACATTCTTTGGCATTTATTCTTCGAAGATTATTTATTTCAAATGTTGGCCACGGCCACGTCTCAGATGGTCCATCCGCCGTTGAATCCAATTTTCTATGACTCGTTCGAGCATTTCGACTGGCAACTGGCGAATAACACGCATGATGCTTTGCTCCAAGTCCTGAATCGAAGCGGGATTGTCCGCATGGAATTTAGACTTTACATATCCCCACAGAAAAAGTCTAACGGTGTGATATCACACGATCTTGGTGGCCAATTGACCGGCCCAAAACGTGAAATTATCTGCTCACCGAAGTTTACACTCAATAAATCCAGTGATTGATGCGCTGTGTGGGAAGTGGCGTCGTCTTGTTGAAACCAAATGTCGCGGAGATCACAAGCTTCAATTTCAGGCATCAAATAGTCGATTATTATGGTGCGATAACGGTCGCCACTGCCGATTACGTTCTCACCGACATAATTTTTGATGGAATATTGGCCGATGATTCCACCGGCCCACAAACCACATCAAACCGTTGGGTTTTCTGGATGAAATGGCAGCTCTTGAACCTCTTCAGGTTGCTCTTCGTCCCAATTGCAGGAATTTTCCTGGTTTACATACCCATTGAACCAGAAATGCGCCTCATCGCTAAACATATTTTTGCTCGAAAACCTTCGGATCTTCTTGGAAGCTTTCAAGAGCCGATAGAGCGAACCGATGTCGCTTGGGTAGGTCGAACAGCTTCAGTTCTTGCTCAAGCTGTATTTTGTACGTTTCCAATTTAAGATCTCGACGTAAAATGCGCCAAGTCGTTCCATACGTCAGTCCAAGTTGCTGCGAAGGGCGCCGAACTCCACGGTCTTCGTGTACACTCTCAGCTATGGCCGCTATATTTTCTTCATTGCGTGCTGGACGTGATCTATTCGGTCGAATATTATGCAGTAATGAATGCTGGGTCTCAAGATGTATGATGTTGTTGCGAATAGTAAGACGTAAGTCTTTCCATGATGGAATGCCAAACAATACTAAACAAAAAAACATAACAGCTTGACAGGACTCACGCGTGATCTGTCAAAAAAGGCTATTGCAAAAAGTACCTCTACTTGGATCACCCTTAATTACTGGAGCTATGCAATCGCTGAAGTGATTTTCGGACGCATTTCTACTCCAGTTTGTGATCTCCATTTTTAGAACTTATTTTTGAAAAATTAAGCCCAGTATGGAGATTTTTGAAAAAACGAATTAATGAACAACTTCAATCGGCATCGGAATGTTCATTCACTTAGTAGTCTTTAGCTTTGCTTGTTCTTCCCATATTTCTGTGAAACCAATGCTTTTGAAAAATACCCTTTTATACCCATCCCCTAACCCCATCAAATATGCCTTTTCATCAATTAAAAGTGTGAGTGCAATGAGAAAAATGTTGCCAACAATTTTTATCTGATATCAAAAACACCTGCCACACGCCATAGAGATAGACAAAGCAGACTTGTGAGGCATGCAAGCAACAATGCGCTACTGTGAAAAAAAAAAGAGAAAGAGAGATGAAGAGAGTACACTAGGATATGAGTAGCGTTTGGCATGAAGTAAATAAATTCCGCAACAAAAGCAACAACAAAAATTGCATTCACACTGCCTACTTAAGCAGGCAACAACTACAATCATAAAGTAGAAACGCATTAATAACGCGCGGCCGATAAGTAATGAAACTACGTGCAACAACAACAACAAAAACAACTAAAAACAACAAAATATTCGATACGAATCATATTTAGCTTTGGGTTATGCCCGTTTAAGTGAAATCGGGTGTGTGTGAGTGTATCAAGTAAGTGCGCGCACATGCCACATACCATTTGCCACAATAGAGAAAAGCGACGGCGGCCGCCGGTAGACGCAAGTCAGACTGTCTATCTTCCACTACTGTTTTTCACTGTTTTACTCGCAGCAAGCACTTTCGTTTCGCAACCATGCCTTAGCCGCTGTTACATTTAATAAATTTCTACGAGCTCAAGCTGCCAACGCTCTGTGCTTGCAACATTGGAGTACACTATTTGTTGCTGGTAGGCTGGTAGGCAGTCAGGCGGGCAGGCAGCAAGCGCACTCAAGCGCCGCACAGTCACTGAGCAATGCATCAGCGATGGCAGCGGTAGCGGCAGTGGCTGTTATGCTGGACGTCAACTTCCTGTCCGACTTAAGAAATATCTATGTTGCACGGTTGCACGGTTGCACTGGTGCAGTTGTCGGCTGCTACTGACTATAGGCTACTGCCACTGATTACTGTTGGACGGCCAGCAAGCTGTTTGCCGCTGTGCCGAAGTGCCATTTCATGTAAGAATCATTGCGGAAGCTCTGCTGCTACTAAAATCTGGCTCCTCGTCTACGGCTCTGTAAGGCTAGCTGGCCGACTGGCAGGCACACAGGAAGTGGCTTAAATCAAAATTCATGCCTCTCAGGTTTAATGACGTGCGCAATGATGGGTGGCCTGCTGGAACGTTGAAGGCGCTGAACTTGTAAGGAATATACACAGCAAAGCCAGCAAAGTGCAGACCAAATCGTTTTGAGCATATTTTTCGGACAAAGTAAAAAAAATTAATATGAAAATCAAGTTACAGAGATATATTTTATTGGAAATTTAAAAAAAAATCATATTAAAAGAATTAAAATAATAAAAAATTTTCCAACAAAGTATACTAAGAATATTTACTAAGAATGAGGTTTGTATGAGAGTGCCCACCTGTTTCAATTCAAAAAAATATTATAAAAAATAAATAAATAAAAACTGAAAAACTAAAAAATGAACTTAAAGCCAAGAAGGTTCAGAAAAATATAGCTGAACACTTTTTACAGTGTTGCCACCCATTTAAAAAAAATCGATAAAATTAAAAATATGCAGGGTTTATAATGAAAAAGGTTTTAGAAGAGTCTGGCAAGGGTGTTTTTGGATACGAATATCAAACTGGAAGATTATGAAACTGGAAAAACGATTTTTGTTAGGAAGAGTTGCCGGATCTTTAATTTTTTCCTTTTTTTATCCATCTTGTAAAATTAATTTAGTCAAAAAAAAAAAAATAGTGTAAGAAAGCTTGGAGGAGAAAATATCGCTAAATGAGGTTGCCACCTGTCGTCAAGTTAATGAAATTCTAAATTCTAAATGGTTGCCAACTTTAAAACTATTCCATTTCAGTCAAGAAAGCTAGGGAAATATTTGAATACGAGTATCTAACTAGAAGATTATAAAACATGAAAAGCGATTTTTGTTGAAAAGGGTTGCCATTTACTTCAACTTTTTTATTTCTTAAAAATTTTGTAAAATAAATTTAAAAAAAATTAAAATCGAAAAAGTGAAAAAAAGATGGCTTAGAGGCGAAAATATTGCTGAAAAAAGTTGCCACCTGTCTACAATCTACATCAATTGAATATATAAATTAAACGAGCCTTTCCTTTAGGCTATAAAAGCAATGAAAATTTCAAATTTATTTAAAAAATTGTTTTTTAGAGTTGCCAAATATTTAAAATATTATAAAATTAAAAAAAATTTCTAACTAAAGTGGATAAAATACGTTGCAAGTGATGATCTCTGTTCGAAATTTGATAAATAAATATTTTATGCACTAAACAGGAAAAAAGAATAAAAAAAATGTTTTCAACGATGGTTGCCAGCGTAAAAAAATATATATATATATATTCAATTTCATTCAAATAGTAAAGAAACATTATTATACAAGTATAAAACTGAAGTTGTGGGAAGAATTTTTTAAAGAAAATATTTTTAGTAGCGTTGCCACTTTTTAATTTTTTTTATTTGTTTTTTTTTAAGTCGGAATAGTAAATCATAAATTAAAAACATCGAATTAAATAGGTTTAGGAAGGCTTACTGTAAAAAATCCTGCTTACACGGGTTGCCATTCATATGAAAATAAAAAATAAAAAAGTTTTTTAAATCTTTTATTTCCAATATAAAATATTGCTTGCCACCTTTATGAAAAAAAAAATTGGCAAAAAAAATTTTGTTATTTGCCATATAGAACTCAAATTGAAAAAGCTGAAAAAATGTCTGGTGAAGATCATTTTGGGAAGAAAAAGGAAAGGAAAATTTTTTAATGTTTTTTTTTTAGCTCTGAATACTAAATCACATATTAAAAAAATTCAATTTGAATAGGTTTACGAAGGCTAAGAGGAGAAAGTATTGCTTGCGTAGGTTGCCACCAAAAAACAATCTTTTTGTTTCCAATATAAAACTCAAATTGAAAAAATTTAAAAAATTTCTTATGAAGAAAATTTTTGGAATGGTTGCCACCTTTATAAATATATTAAGCAACTTAGAATGACGCCTTTCACTTGTTAAAAGGATCAGGAAAAAGAATTTTTGTAATTTTTTGAAAAAAATAAAAAAATATTTTTTTCCAATATAAAATTCAAATAAAAATTGAAAATTTTGAAAAATTGTCTGGTGAAGATGATTTTGGGAAAAGAAGGAGAGGAAAGGAAATGAAATTTTTTTATGTCTGTTTAACTCTGAATAATAAATCACTTATTAAAAAACTCAGTTTAAAAAGGTTTAGGTAGGCTTAGAGGAGAAAGTATTGCTTGCGTAGGTTGCCACCTCTAAAAAAAATTAAAAAAATTTTTTTTTTTGAAAAAAAAACCTTTTTGTGCCCTATATAATACTCAAATAGAAAAGATTTAAAAACTTTCTGGTGAAGAAATTTTTGGAAAGGGTTGCCACCTTTATACAAATATTAAGCAACTTCGATTGATGTCTTTCACTCGCTAAATGAAAAAAAAATTGTGTAATTTTTTATTTTATTTTGATTTTTTTATATAATTTATTTAGCAAACATTTCCTCCTGGGTTGCAGCAACATATAATATATAATAAAAAATTATGATTTCCTACCATCCTTATCGTGATAATATTAATGCATTGTACGGCTACACTTGAGAAAGCGCAAAAATTAATTAAGTTGAAATCTGGCAATGAAGTTGGTGGCATATGCTGCAATATATGAATGAATATATGTAGTATATTATACATATAAAAAGCAACATATCAATGAGCAACTGATTGAATCTACAGCGCATAAGTCGAGCCGGCAAATTTTATTTATCTTTATGAAAGCCATCCCGTACAATAATAAGAGTCCAAAGGCCATAGCCAAAAAAAAAAGAAGAAAAATATTTGCCCGCAGGTGGAAAATTTCCAAGAGCAAGTGAAGGAAAAGTGTGAAAAATTACAAATTACATATGTTGCCGAGCAATAAATATGCCTCAGCTTATGCGAGGAATACTCGTCTACCAGATTTCATTAATTAATATGCATTTATGTGCATATACAAGTATATTTCACTACGAGCACGGCTTTGAAGTGGGTTAAAGTCGCTGGCGTTGGCGTTGGTCATTTGCAACATCATGGTCACCAAGCATTTCATGCCATGTTTGCCTATCAGCAGCATGTGTTGCACCTCTACAAAATCGCCACAAGTATTACGCACACCCACACACACGCACACATTTGCTAACTTCAAAATTAAGTAGTATGCATGTAAATGTATGCATGTATGTATGTATATTGCATATTTAATTAATGAATTTTCGTCGCCTACAACCAAATGGCCACACAACATACACTGTGGCGCGCTCTTGGGGCAGCAACTACCGCATGCGAGTATGCTTGCAACAGCAAATCAGCAAGTGTCTCAGTGGTCACTATCGCTTCAATGGCTTCATTAAATATCCGAATATTAACTTACTCCACCTGCGTGTGTTGGCTTTTTTCGCAAAGACCTTTACTTACATACATACATATACGAGTATATGTATGTATGGGGATGTAGGAAAATGTCCACTCATTTGTTTTTTTTGTAAAAAACCACTCACTGCTTGGGACCGCCCCGCAAGCGGAAGTGTTATTAATTTTGATTAATATACCTTAAGTCTGCAGTGGGTGGAGCTTGAAAGCTTGAGAGGCATGTGTGCGCCCATAAACTTGGTTAAAGTACATTCAAGCTATGTGAGGGAAGTGTCTTTTTTCGTTAATTAAAGTTTATTGAGCTTAAAGCCTATCATTTTTTTAAATTACCGCTTCGGAGAGGCTTTTTTTTGGTAGGCACTGTGTGGTTAAGCGCTTAAAGGATTCGAAAAGAAAGTTAGACTTGGTCTGTGGGGAAGCGGCAATGATTTTTGTGAATATTTCCAAGAAAAGAGTGGAAATATAGTTGCTCCACTCTACGAAGTCGTCAGCTGCATGATCTGCAGAATCTGTTTATTAAATTAGGGAGAGCTATGGGGCTATAGAACTTCGAAAAAAAAAAAAACAATCTCCAGAGTCCACAGACATCTTTATTGATGGAGTTTGGAAGCAAAAGT
This sequence comes from Neoceratitis asiatica, assembly GCA_030068015.2. Taxonomy (NCBI): domain Eukaryota; kingdom Metazoa; phylum Arthropoda; class Insecta; order Diptera; family Tephritidae; genus Neoceratitis; species Neoceratitis asiatica. Next base: position 81,779,126 of record CM061527.1, on the reverse strand, counting down.
GCTATGGACTTGGTGACAGAACCAGTTTGGAACACTCCAAACAATGTTGAATAAACCAGACATAATTCTCCCAAGGTTAGATTTTAATAGTTGCTTCCAGGCGCGCTTATCCTCTAGACGGAAATGACGAAGAGGTTTTTTTACGCGAGGAAGATTCCGTCTCAATTTACACCGGCAGGTCCGAAATGAACTGCGTGTTTACTTTAAGGATCTTCACAACTTTCTCTCTCTCTCCCTCTCTCTCTTTCGCTCTTTCTCTCTTTCTCTCTCTCTTCGTGTCAATTAAACATAGCTGTGACCTACCGAGCAGAAGTACTAAGCACAGAAAATGCATGAAATGAATAATTGCAGGAGATTGCAGAAAGCAGTATGTCTAACCTGCGGGTATATATTGGAGCTTTGTAAACGCTGAAGCGATTTTGGCCGAGCTCCTTCTCCAATTTGTCTTGATGCTTTTACCAATAAATGGATTTTTATGAGGAGCTTTTATTTTAAGTCAGAAATACACTCGGATGACTTGATATTTCCTGCCGAGGGGTGATCACAATTAGAAAACTTCATTTTCTGCAATTTTGAATGTTGCTCGAACCTGGGTTCGAACCCAGGCCTTCCGGATCGTAGTACGCAATGCTAACCGCTAGGCTATCGCGGCTTCCGCCTAACCTAAGGGTAGCTGATGGTAAATTTCAGCATTATCAATAACTGTAGCGACATTCTAAGCTCGCTGGTAGCTTAACCTGACATCATCAAAATTGTGGAATACGTTTGATAAGGGCAAAAAGCTGACAACTGGGCTAAGCCGAGAGCATCTCTCGACCAATTCGAAGCGAAGATAAACCATGTACGTTAGAAGCAATCAGGAGAGCATCACTTGCAATAAATGACTGAGAACGACGCATGTTCGACTCATTTGATCTGTAAGTGCCCAGCTCTCACAAAAAATTTGACATAAAACACTGTGGAAGCCATCAGGCTGTAAACTTTGAATGCCTTTCCACGAAAACCATATATGTGTTATATATGTATTTGCATTCAGAACACTAAACGGTTGGAATGCAAATATGATAGCAGAAATATTGTGGTTCATGAAAAGACTCATCTAGAGCTAATTGGGATCGGAGCTAAAATTGTACTTACTTTTCGGTATGAGGGGCTCAAATCGAAGGGTGGTTGCAGAAGAATATTATTTCTCTTCCAAGGCTTATTGAAAGAAAATTCGTTTTTACTCACAAGAGGTGTGATTTAAGTGTGTTTAATTCAACTTGCTTATTTTCGCTAAGCGACATGTTGTTCTATTGTAGGTTGGTTGCAAACGAACACAGTTTTATACACAATATTCTCTTTTTTATTTGTTTGTTTCAATTTCTGCTGGATATTTAGGTGTTAAAATAATAAAAATTTATACTATTCGTCATTATTTGTAAATAAAAAAAAAATATAATTTTTTTTTTTAATTTAGAGAATTTTTTCTTAAACCTTCTTGTCAGTTATTAGTGTACTTTTCGTTGGTCTTTAAATTATACCTAAAATATTTAAAACAATTTCTCCCTACACCTCAAAAGGAAAATATCATGAAATAAATTCCATATACTTAAGCAGATGAACAGTTCAGGGAGTGCGTGTGAGAGAGAGAGGGAGAGAGCAGCATAGCAACGCCGTTCCTTCTTAGGCATGCAGATAAATGTCATTCATGGAATTTTTATGCAAAATTTCGATAGAATGAATGCGTTCGCAATAAACGCACATACTTGCCACATATGCCACACCCGCTTGTACCAGATGCGTACACAAAACAAATTGTGTGTCCAAGTGGCGAGTGGGGTGGCGAATATGTGGCAAGTAGACATTTGGGAATGTGCAAGGAACGCAACGTGAATGCATACATACAATTTGATTTATGGACTGATGCAAAAACAGTTGCAAATACGTGTAGACAGAACGAAACGAATGAGAGCCAAAGTGTGGAGAGAGACACAAAAGACCCAAGACAACTGCATACATACTTTGATGGAGAAATGTTTCATGCAAAAGAAAATTTTATTAGAAAATTAGTGAATGAAAGACATAACAGCGCAGCGGCATCCTGACAAGTCATAGTGCAGCGTTCACCTACAATGTTGCAGCAACATGCAATCAAAGGCCGTTGCGATAGCAATAATTCATCCCAAAATCTCCACACGCAGGTACACATACATATGTGCGTATTTGCATATGATTAAGGCGATTTTGATGCGTTCGGACACAGCCAATCGCAGGTTCAATAAATATGTTAATGAGCACATGCAAGGACGGCAAACAGAGGCTACATGTTGCATGAGTCTAGGCATTGCGTGCATAAATTCCACTTGCTGCTACTGCCACTGCTGCTGTTGCTGTTGATTTGCCAGCACAAACCTGCACTCCACCTGCAGCGTTTGCATCTCAGTCTCACTTGCTTGTTGCACTAATTAATGTTACAGGCAGGCAGACACAGCAACAGCAACAAGTTTAGCAACATGTCTAGCTCAGCAAACGCATGAATGGGTGGAAAAGTTATTGTGTCCTCGTCGTACATATGTACATACAGCACTGCACATGGCGACCATTGGGTGGCAGTTGGCGACAAGTGATCGCCTATGACTGTCGGCTGTCAGGTTGTGTGAACAAAATCCATAAAATTGTTTGTTGTAAAGGAAAAGTTTATAATTAAGACAGCAGAGAGCAGCAACAAAAGCTGTTGTTGATCAGCATATGCGAACATATGTACATACACACATGCATAGTCTTATTTACTACACGCTGCCGCCATAAAACGGATGAGAACAGCCACAGTTTGGCACTAATGAATCAGAAAAGATCTATCTGCGCACACGCACATACTCGCATATACACACAGTTGATGAGCACTGTGCATTTGTTTTCACTTGTGCGGTGTGAGGTGTTGCAATTAATTGAAACGTTCGCACTTTGTGCCGCAACGGATGCAGATGACATGAGTGAGATAAAAATTACTCACATTTACATATGAGTATGGGAATAACGGTTCTTGGTTTTTTTGCCTTTTAATTACAATTGAAGACCCACGCCAAAGCAAGTGACAAGATTGTGTCTTGTAAAGCAGCGATTTTCATTTAGTTAAGCATCTGGTGAAGGACAGACACGGACCGGTCTCAGAATATACTTTGCTGCAGGGTTTGAGCAGCAATAGAATCAAAGTAAAGGGTGATCTAAGTAGACGCACTTTTTTCGATCGTCTTTTTTTGATAGATCACGCGTGAGTCGCGCGCTTCGCTTAGCTTATAGTCAACATAATCGGCCAACTGAGCATACTATTCGCAACACCATCATCCATCTTGAGACTCAGCATTCATTATTGGATAATATTCGAGCAAATAGCCCACGTCCAGCAAGCAATAAAGAAAATATAGCGGCAATCGATTCGCAACCGTTCGCAGAAACTCGGATTGGCGCATTGAACGACTTGCGCATTCTACGTCGAGATCCTAAATAAAAAGCGTACAAAATACAGCTTGTGCTAGAACTGAAGCAACCCGACCTTCCCAAGAGGCATCACTTCGCTCTATAAGTTCGTGAAAAGTTCCAAGAAGATCCGACGTTGTCAAAGCAAGTTTAGTTTAGCGTTGTGACCATTTCTGGTTCAATGGGTATGTAAATAAGCAAAATTGCCGCATTTGGGTAGAAAAGCAGCCTGAAGAGATTCAAGAGATGCCATTTCATCCAGAAAAGAAGAAAGGTTTGGTGTGGTTTGTGGGCCGGTGGAATCATCAGTCTATATTTCTTCAAAAATGATGCCGATGAGAACGTAACCATCAATAGCGACAGTTATCACGCCATGATAACCGACTATTTTAGGCCTGAAATTGAAGCTCGTGATCTCCGCGATATTTGTTTTAAACAAGGCGGCGCCAGTTCCCACACATCGCTTCAATTAATGGATTTATTTAGAGAACACTTCCGTGAGCAGATAATTTCACATTTTGGGCCGGTCGATTGGCCACCAAGACCGTGTGATATCACACCGTTAGACTTTTTCCTGTAGGGTATATGTAAAATCTAAAGTCTAGACAATCCCACTTCGATTCAGGTCTTGGAGCAAAACATCATGCGTGTCATTCGCCAGTTACCAGTCGAAATGCTTGAGCGAGTAATCGAAAATTGGACTCAACGGATGGACCATTTGAGACGCAGCTGCGGCCAACATTTGAAAGAGATAATCTTCGAAAAATAAATGACAAAGAATGTTTTTTCGAATGATAATAAACATTACCCCCACGAAATTGGAATTTTCAGTGTTTTTTTCCTTAAAAAAAAATAGGAAAACTGGAAATTGATCAGCCGTTTTAACTTATGAGAACTCAATTCCTTTGGTAAAAGGTGCTATATTTCACACTCCTAAAATACAATTTTCAATATTTTTTCCAGTAAGAAACTCTTTAAAATCAGCTTCACACAATGCTGAGCAGCAACACTTTCTCTACCATTTAATCAGGCAAAATTTCTCACATGCATACACACATAGATGAAGCAGTTAAATGAAATTTATAGCAACTTGAATGCTTAATAGATTCTACTGTGCGACATAAACTTCATTTAAAGACCGATTTAAAAGAGATTTTCGATTTTCCTAACAAACAATTGCCGCTGCTGCTGCTGCTGCTGCTGTAAACAATAAAACCAAAAAAAGAAAAACAAAAAAACAAAAATCGTAGGTGAATCGGAGTATCTAAATAAAGCCGACACTACTTGCACACACCCCGACGCGCGAAGAGTTGCCTTGGAAAGTAGTGAAGTCCCCAAACACGATTTTACAGCGTGAACAATAGAGCGGAAGCTGCGAGTGGCCTCATAAAACTACGAGCTCCAATTCTAAGCGGCAACTCAAAAATATGTTTGACTCCAAGAAAGAAAAAAACAAAAAGAAAGAAAGAAAAGTGAGAATAAAGTACCCCAAAGTGTACCACAATGGAATGAAAGAAGGCATGAAAAGCCCTAAATGATTTGTTTGGACTGGAGAAAAATATGCACTAAAACTGATTTAACGATGCCTTTAATCCTTTAAGTTATGGTCTTATGGATGGAGTGAGTTTGAGTTTGAGAAGCGAGGCACACACACTCACTCATACACTCATTTCTACATTCATACACACTGATAAAAGCATAAATCTAGGCAGATTGCAATCAGCCAAGGGTCGGCCATACCAAACAAGAGTGCCGAGGGGGGCGCACATTCAAATGCCGAATGCTCAGTGGAGTTGCGCATGCGCAACACAACGACACGGAAAGCGACGCGGCCGCTTAAGTTGAATTTATTCAATGCGATCGATTGCAATCAATTTTGGTTTAACGCCAAGTAACGCCAAAGCAAAGCACTGACGCGCTTGAGTGCAATGTCAGCCGCGCATACACACATACATACATATACTCGTATATATGAGAGTATTTAAACTCAGTTTTGCGCTTACACTTGCTTGGCTTTGGCCTTTGTTGTCGCATTTGTTGCATGGGTGGAAGGATGGTTGGTGCTCTGCTTAGTATCTGTCTGTATGTATGTATGTATGTATGTATATGTGTGTGTGTCGGTTATGCTGCCAGTAGAATTCAATAGCAATTTTTATTTGTTATTTTTGTTGTTATTGTTGTGTTATGAATACCACGTATTGTATGATCGACATATTGTTATTGTTATTGCCTTGTGTTACGACTGCCAGCATACACATGCACATACATACAAACATACATACATTTATTGTCTTTTAGTAGTATAGTTGGCAAACGTATTAAAATGATTTTCGATTTCAAATGAAGTCAGTCCCAACAACAGCTGCGGCTGGATAACCAGCATTGTTGCATGGTCAGCGTCGCTTCGTCCTCCAGCGAATTACGGTTTGTTTAGGTGTTGGCGGTGCATAAGTAATGCCACATTATTTATTAGCATAGGGAATTGACGCGAGATAATACGAAGGTATATGCACCGCATGTGCATGCGTGTGTATGTGTTGCTATTGTTTTGTCTAACTAAAATGGAATTCTTTTATTACTAATAGCAGGGCCATTCACCACACAGTGCACTGTGAGAAAAGTAGGTGAGGTAAAGAAAGAGTTGACTTGAAAATCAGCTGTTCGTGAACTAGTTTAGAACTAATTCGTGTATGGTTAGTGATCTATGATACGAGCTGAGCTTCAAAAGTTCGTTTAATGCAGTAGTTGTCTACTAAAAGTAAATTTAAATTCATTTTTGGTCTGAATATAATATTCTTTCATCGAAAGCCTCTTATTTGCTTTGATAAATAGTTTTTCAAAACTTAAGAAAAAAGAGATTTTAGTATTTTTCGCTACTAAATGAGCCAAAATATTTAGCTTTGCCTCAATAATTCCGGGACATTTCCTTATCCTCAGCCTTTGGCGGATAGACGTGGCTCTTATGATTAGTGAAACACAGCATTTAATCTTTTTCAATGAAGTTTATCGGAGTTTGCTTTTCTTATGTGACGCATTGTATTGCGTAAAGCTTGAAAAGCTTGTAAATTTTTCTCAACTTTATACCTTCGAAATACTTAACACGAAAAACACCGGTTGGTGCCAAATTTTACCAAATACTGGAGTTTTTGAACTACCTTTCGGGTTGTGTGCCATTCCCAATATCACTCCAGAAACTTATCTTTACTTTGGTATTGATTTTTCAAGCCGAATTTCAAAATTCTTCAATTTATTAAAATATGAGGCTTTTTTTCAATATATGCGAGGTACATATATTTTAAGCGGTTTCTGAGTGAAAATCAAAACCGTATACCCATAATTTCTTAAAAACCTCATGTAAATAAAATCAACCAATTCTAAAAAATCCAAACTTTTCAAAATAAGATTTCAAACAGTACAAAAAAAAAGATTTCCACGTACCACAAACAAAATCCCCTAAAGTAGTACAAAAAAAAAAAGAATAATAAAAAAAAGAAAAAAAAAATATAAAAAAAAATTAAAGAAAAAAGTCTAAAAAAATTTCAAATATATTTTTAATGCTAAAAAAAAATTCCCAAATATATATAAATATAGATAAAAAGAAATAAAACAAAATTCCAACTAAAGCTTTTTTAAATATAAAAATATTGATCAAAAAATATTAATAAATTTTTGTTCCGAAATAAACTCAAAAATATCCCAAAAAATTTTAGAAATTAAAATAAGTGTTTTTTTTTTTTTTTTTTTTTGACAAATTCCAAGTGAACTGTCAAAAAAGTATTAAAATAAAATCCATCTATATCTCTAAATTTCCAAAAAACCAAAAACCCAAAATAAATGTTTTTTTATATGCCCAAAAATTTCCAAAATTATTTAAAAATAAATCCAAAAAAAGAATGAAATAAAATTTTTCTCAAATTCAAAAAGAAATATTATAAGGAACATAAACATTTCTTTTTGAGAAAGAATTAAAAAAATAATTTAAATTTTTTTTAAATTGTAAAAAAGATTTATAAAAAATTGTTTTCGGACTAAAAAAAATATCCCAAAAATATTTTGAAAAATTAAAAAAAAAAAGTTTACGGAAAATTATTTTAAAAAATAGAGACAAAGTTGAAAAAAAAACCAAAATAATTTTCCAAGTAGTCTCGATTTTTTAAAAGAATTTAAAAAATATCAAATAATTTCAAAAATAAAAAATTTTGAAAAATTTATTTCAAATATTCTAAAAAAAATTCCAAATTAATCCCAAGAAAATTGCTTAAAGGAATTCTAAACAAAAACGTAAAATTTACAAATTAATCCCAAAATCATTCTTTAAACAAACTTTTTATAAATATATATAAAAAATATTAATAATTAATTGAAAAACTTTCGAAAATAATATTAATTTCGAATAAAATTCTCCAAAAATACCAAAATATACATACGAATAATTTGATAAATTATCAAAGAAAAAGTTTCCAAACAAAAAAAATTCAAAACTATATCTTAAAATAGTCCACAAAATTTTTTTACGTGTGCTTTATTAACATTGACAATGCCACTCCAGCAGCACTTTACCCAGAGATGTAACAGTCACTTCCCTCTCCTCTTTGTCTAACGACTGTGGCATGCCGTGGGATTTTATGGGCATTTGGTCGTAAATGTGATTTGCCCAAGTCCTTAAGTAGCTACAATCACATAAAATACATAATATTTGCTACCATTTGAATATTTTGACTGACAGTCATCGCCACTCCTTTGCCCCCCAGCCGCTTTGTACCATCGATACCTTAACTACCGAGAGCGGCTTCACTGTTGTTGGACGTTCACACTGCTAATGAGTTTTTATCAACGTTTAAATGCCAGCGAAGTAGTCATTAAAAAATACAATAATTTCGACTTTCAGGAAGTACAGGCAGTCAAAGCGAAAGACGTAGGCACAGAAAATACCAATACAAGCAGCGCCCGCAGTTTCTTCACCTGGTTCACCACTGCAACAATGCAATCCTATTTTGTTGTGACATGTTGTCGTTTTCGATTTATTCCTTTTGCTTGCATTGCTCGTAAAACTTCCAACTGTGGAGACAAAAATACTTAAGGAGGAGCCCTTCCTTGATGCGGCAGCCGGCTGCCGTTGTTGCCAACAAATACCAAAAGTTGTCATAAAAATATATAATTTTTATTACTTTTTGAAAACTTATTCTATTATTTTGTGAAATTGAAAAATTTCATTTTGGTTATCATATACTTGTAGCAGTAGTTTGGCTTGTGTACGAGTATGTAAGAAATTCATTATTGACATCAGCTCTGCTCACGAAGCATATACTTTTCTAACACTTACTTGTGAACTTTTTCAAATATTTTCGAATTAGCAGCAATGACCGTGGATTATGGCAAATTGAAAATTCTTTACTGCCTACCTTTTTTCAGATATTATTGTGCACGAAAAAAATATTTCCTTCTCTAGTTAAGGCATTTTGATTGTAGAAATAAAGGGTGATCCATTTCGATGTTCACTACTTTTTTAAAGAAAAAACACAGAAAATTCAAATCTAATGGAGAATGTTTATTATCATTCGAAAGAACATTCTTTGGCATTTATTTGGCTACGCCTCAGATAGTCCATCCGTTGAGTCCAATTTTCGATGACTCGTTCGAGCATTTCGACTGGTAACTGGCAAATGACACGCATGATGGTTTGCTCCAAATCCTGAATCGAAGCGGGATTGTCCGCATAGACTTTAGACTTTACATATCCCCACGAGAAAAAGTCTAACGGTGTTACATCACATTATCTTGGTAGCCAATCGACCGGCCCATAACGTGAAATTATCTGCTCGCCGAAGTGTTCTCTCAATAAATCCATTGATTGATGCGATATGTGGGAAGTGGAGCCTTCTTGTTGAAACCAAATTTTGTGGAGATCACGAATTTCAGGCATCAAATAATCGGTTATCACGGCGCGATAATGGTTGCCATTGGCGGTTACGTTCTCACCGGTACCATTTTTGCAGAAATATGGACCGCTGATTCCACCGGCCCACAAACCATACCAAACCGTTGCTTTTTATGGATGAAATGGCAGCTGTTGAATCTCCTCAGGTTGCTCTTCGTCCCAAGTGCGTCATTTTTGCCTATTTACATACCCATTGAGCCAGAAATTGGCCACATGGCTGAACAACATTTGGCTCGAAAACGTCGGATCTTCTTGGAACTTTTCAAGAGCCCATAGAGCGAAGAAATGTCGCTTGGAAAGGTCTAGCGGCTTCAGTTCCTGCACAGTCTGTGTTTTGTACGCTTTCAATTTAAGATCTCGACGTAAAATGTACCAAGTCGTTCCATACGTCAGTCCGTGTTGCTGCGAACGGCGAAGAATCGACTCCCCACGGTGGTCGTGTACTCTTTCAGCTACGCCTTGTATATTTCCTTTACTGCGTGATGTACGTGGTCTCTTTGGTCGAATGGTCGAATATTATCCAATAATAAATGTTGCGTCTAAAGATGGGTGATGGTCAGGCACATTCGAATGGACCAATGGAAGTGGGATGAATTGGGACAATCGAGAGGATAAAAACTGAATCTCTGAAGGAGCTCAAAAATATACCATAAATTGCGTATCAGAACCGCTTCGAGGATTGCAGAAAATCTTGTATTTATTGCTTTACGGCGGAGAAGGCCATATTTCAAAATGGAAAAATCGAAATTGTTGAGTACTTAAAAATTTTCTGGGGATAAATGAAAATAGAGTTTGTTTCTTTGATCAGCTCTCGTATGTTATCATTAAAAACCTTCGAACATCAGTGAAAACCATTAATTTTCATACTGGCTGGTAAATCCCAGCAACAACATCTGACTAATCGTGTACTTATTCAACCTATAGATGCAGTGGTGAGTAAATAGAGCTTCCGTACTCGAAATATGACAGAGTTACTAGACTGAATATTCGTAAAATAGACCCTGCTCATATTGGATCGTCAAAGAAGTCGCTGGTGCCTGCAGGGGGAGGGCTTTCTGGAAGGATTGTAGTAGTGGAGTCTTACATTATTAAGGACCTATAGTTCCTAGATGATTATGTTGTTACCTCATGAAACTTACTTGATATATTTATTGAAAAATTATTCTTTCTGTAAATTTGAAAAAAATTCGAATTTAATTTTCGAAAATCACCAATAACATACTTTATTAAATAAACATCGCCTCTCACCACTCTTAAACCCCACCAGACGACGGCATTATCAGTTTTCAACTCTTTTGAAAATTTATTGTCACTTCCACTGGCAATCAGCAAGTCTTCATAAAACGCTACAACTTAATTTAAATTGAAAAATCGTATCTAGTTACGCACATACATACATACATATATATGCATATTTTTACTAGTTGACTTTGTATGAAGCCATTCAAACCGTCAGTAACAACTGCAAACTACGTCATTAAAATCATCATCAACAAAAGCAACAATAAGCAATTGCAATGAAATACTATTTCCAAGCAGCGCCGCCGCACTACCGCGCCGCCATTCCGAACGTCATTCGAACGCACGCTTGCTGGGCAACATTGTCTCTTTAACGCTTGTGCACATCAACGCTGCCATTGCCATTACGCGGCTAACGGCTGACGACTGTCGGCAGCTAGTGGTTGTGCCGGTTGATGCCGGTTGATGCCTTGCGGTAGCATTGTGGCGGCGGAATTAATTGCAAATGAAAAGCAGCCATAATGAATGGCGCTGAGCGGCGCGGCGCGGCACTGCACGGCTTGAACGGGTGCAGGAGGGGTAGCAGCAGCACATTTGCCATTGCAATTCACACATATTCAATATGACAAATTAACGATGCGCACAAGGCGCTCAAAAGCATCTATGATTGCTCGCTTCAATGCAATTTAATAAAAGTTTATTCACCCAATGTGGCAAACGATGCGGCAGCAGCAGCACTGGTAGACACAGAAGAAGTGGTGGTGGTGGTGGTGGTGGCAATTGTTAGTCAGTCAGCGCGTTGTTGTTGTTGTTGTTGGCACGCATGCGTAATATCATTTCGGTTGGGCAAGTGAGTGGCGGTGTTAATGGAAATATGCGAGTGCGCATGCGCAGTTCGCAAGACTTACTTTGCCAACCGCTGATGATGGAACAGCCTTCGTCGTTGCTGCGCTCTTCTATGCCACATAATAAATGTGATTAAAAACTGGCTAGATTGGCAAACTTATAAGATGCATTCACATAGTTTTACATACATTTGTTTGCTGTTGTTAAAATTGTTGTGTATATCATCGGCCTTTGCGGTGTTTCTGTGCTTCTGTACTGCTGTCAGTTCGCGTTAAATTAACACTTCAGCGATTACGTTTATTTTGCACTAAAACAAGCATCACTAATCACCACAGCCATCTTTATGAGCCAGCGCATGAGCTTGTAATGAGTGAGTTAGCGAGCGTCGCGCGGAATTGCTATGGCAAGGGGCAGCTGTGTTCAATGTCTGCGGGAAATTTTTGCGGAATATATGTATGTAAGCCACACCGAGAGTGAGAGGGATTCAAAGTGTGGGCTATAAGCTGTAAGATGATTTAGGTTACAGCCATATTCGTTCCATCCAGCACCAGAAAGATATAGGATAAAAATTAACGATATCTCAGCCACAACTAGACGAATTTTTTTGAGGTGGTTTTGAAGTGCTCAAGCGTGAAAACTTCATCCGCATAAACACGGCCTTTCAAGTTTCAAGGCCCGACAATCCAAGTCCAATGGTGTCAAATGGCACGATCTCGGTGGCCAATTGACAACGCCAAGGCGAGGGATTATGCAGACGGGATTTTCTCTCGCATTAAAGCCATATGCGCTCATGTTGTGTGATCTATGGCACCATCCTGTTGGAACCAGATAGTGTCACCGTTATCGTTTTCAAAGAAATAAGGTCCAATAGCACCTCCGGACCACATAATGCACCAGACAGCAAGTTTTTCTTGCGTGTAATCGCCTCTCTCCAATTATTTGAGGATTATCGGAACCCCAAATGCGACAATTTTACTCATTTATGTATCCACCGGGTGAGAAATGTGCACCGTCGCTGAAGAATTTTTTTTTTTGGAAAAATCGCGGCCCTTTTCTTGTTGCTGAAGCAACCAATCGACGTAACTACAGCTTTGTGAATAGTCGGCTGGGTTCAGTATTGCGTCAGCCGAACATTATATGGATGTATGTGTAAGTCCTAGTGCGAACACATATTCGGGTCTTCGGCTACGCAGCAGCGATTTTGAGGTGATTAAGTTTGACAGTTAGGTTTGACAGGTGTCAAAATACGGCCCTGCATTACGCCCTATGGGCTCTTGAAAATTTCCAAGAAGATCCGACGTTTTCGAGCCAAATTTTTTTTTTAGCGATATGGCCCATTTCTGGCTCAAAGGGTATGTAAAAAAGCAAAATTACTGCATTTGGGATGAAAAGATTCAAGAGCTGCCATTTTGTCCAGAAAAAACAACCGTTTGGTGTGGTTTATGGGCCGGTGGAATCATCTGTCCATATTTCTTCAAAAATGATGCCGGTGAGAACGTAACCGTCTGTAGCGACCGTTATCGCGCCATGATAACCGACTATTTTAGACCTGAAATTGAAACTCGAGATCTCCGCGATCTCTGGTTTCAACGAGAGGCGCCGGCTCTTCCCACACATCGCATCAATCAATAGATTTATTTAAAGAACACTTCGGTGAGCAGATAAATTCACATTTTTGGTCAGTCGTTTGGCCACCAGGATCGTGTGATATCACACCGTCGGACTTTTTCCTGTGGTAATATGTAAAGTCTAAAGTCTATGCGGGCAATCCCGCTTCGATTCAGGGCTTTGAGTAAAACATCACGCGTGTCATTCGCCAGTTACCAGTCGAAACGCTCGAACGAGTCATCGAAAGATGACCTCAACAGATGGACCATCTGAGACGTAGCCGCGGCCAACATTTGAAAGAGAAAATCTTCAAAAACTAAATGCGAAAGAATATTCTTTCGAATGATAAGAAAGATTTCCCATTAAGTTTGAATTTTCTGTTTTTTTTTCTTTCTTTAAAACCGTAGGAAACCTCGAAATGGATCATTCGTTATATGCGTGGGCAATGAAAACTTTTGTGGAGTTAGGAAATCTCTGGTTTTAGACAACTGTATACAGAGTCTAAGAAGGTTATCTTCTCTGAACTATATACCCACTCACATTACTCTTCCAATGTGCTGATGTGAACTCTCTTAAGGGGATAATAGATGAATGGAAACTGCCAGGAAGTTTCGATGGGAGAGTTTCCTTCGGAAGGCTCCTAGTTCATAGTCGTCTTCGTTTATGCTGGAGGTTCTGCCTTGCCAATTGAGCTAAGGAGCTTTTTTGTTGAATTATAGAGTATTTTAAGACGAAAGCTACGGAATTACGGGATTTAAAACTATAATCACAGTAGCCATTGCTACCGACTCAGAATACCACTTGAGGGTAATTAACCATTAGAAGCTGTTAGTGAGCTATTTTTTCCGCTTGGGTCTTCAATACCGGCAACATTATTGCTCCGCGTGTGCAACTACCAGAAAATTTCAGTTACACATGTGTTGCAAGTTGCATTTAGTGGTGTAATAAGTAGATAGTTGGAAGAAGCAAGTTACAATCTTTACACACTCCATACACCGTAACGCCCTTTTCAAATGCCTCAAATAATGGCAGTGATTTTCTACCTACATACACACACACAAACACATTCAAGTTTGTTGCGATCATAAAAATTGTGCAACACTGGCATCTCGACGACAGTGGTTAGATGCATATTTTTATGGTCACAACAAAGAAAAACAACAACAAATTATGTGAGCCACACTTCAAGGTATTAGAAAGAAGGTAGGATATGTGCGAGTAAGTGCGAGTGAGTGTGTGTGTGTGTGTGTAAACAGAAAACTGTCAAAAATATTTTTTACTACACATTTCAATGTTGTTTTTAATTCAATGGAAATTATTTCATAATTACTAAAGTGAGATGTTATAATTAAATTTTGATAAGGCAAGCGAGTAAACGAAATACAAATGTAGTGGGAACAGAGCGCGACACGCCAGTGTACACTAGTGTGCGTGCGTACATGTATGTATGTATGTTTATAACAGGAAATGTCAACTACGCTTTAACGACTTCATTGAAGACATAGAATTTTTCCGAAAAAACTACTAATTTTTTGAAATTTTTTTTAGATGTGGAGCGAAACGCAAATGAAAAGGCGCCAAATACGCGTCGCGGCTTGCACCATAACAACAACAACAAAAATTAGTGTACTCTTTACATACATACATATGTATGCATTTATATAACTGTGTCCAAGCATAGTTTACTCTGTCAGCTGCCACTCTCGACTACATACATACTTACTCTACTACTCCTATATGAGTACCTGTAATATTCCGTCGCATTGCCTGAGCGGCATAACCAATAGGATTGATGTCTTATCAAAATTATAGTATACAAACTACATTCCAAACTCAACTTCAATGTACTTGTATATTCAAAGTGCCGTTTTTTTTGGTTTTGGGTTCTTGGTTTTTGTACGAAATTCTTAGAAGTCAAAATTGTTCTTATTTTGTAGAATTAGTGGCACTTAATGAAGTGCATGTTCGCGCATATTAACTGAATTAAATAGAAAAAATAATTGTAAACCGAAAAAAATTAACCGAAAATTCTGAAATATCCAAAAAAAAATTTTTGGTTTTTCAATTCTTCTAAAATTGAGATGGTATCATCACACGCAATACCTGCACGTCAATCTTATTCTAGATTATTGAACTAAACTACACGTAACCTCATGTGGCATGCGTGACATATTAATTAAGATTTTCTTACTGGCGAAGCATCTTGAAATGTTGTAAATTGTTTCAATTATCTGTGATCCTTCAAGCGTCTTTGGAATATAGCGCTTTAACTGTTAGTTTCTAGGGAGACGCAGGAAATGCTCGCTTTAGTTCTGAATGCTCTCTTCCTCCCGTCTCTCTCTCTCTTTCTTTCTCTCTTTCTCTCTCTCTCTCTCTCTCTCTGGCATGCATAATTGAAGCTTTTCTTAGTGATCGTTCAGTTGCGTTATATTCGAAAGTTTCTTTGTAGTCACATTAGGGAGCGGTGAGAGGATAACAAAAATTTTGTTTCGTCAGGTCCAGATATTCTGAGAGTTGTTCACAAAATCATTTCTCTTCTGAGAGCGATAAATATCAGCTTTGCAATCCTAATAAAGCCGGTTTCTCCATCTCCTCACTCACACAGTTTTTTTTTACCACTTTTTCCTTCTTTTTGAAGATGCATGCCGGACTCCTACTCACCTCTCGATATGTTCGGCACACAGCGCGTTCTGAGAACCAAGACGGGTTAGGAGTTCAAGAATTTACCCGCGGTAAGCGATGTCTGTCCTAAGAGGCGACTAAAATCCAAACGACCCGGATTTTTATGCGGTCAAGGACTGCTACTCCCACAATACTCCCGCAATACTCCCCAAAACCCCATTTGGGGAATTTTCTGCGGTTACAACAGCAACAGCAACAACAACAACATCAAGACGATATTGTAACATCGACCACGGCTTGTCTCTCCTCAGCTCATTTAATCCTCTCGATCTTCTGATATTAGATTGAGATTCAGCCAAATTTCGGATCCCAAGGAATCAACAAGCATCAATTTTCTAAATCTAGTAAATATCATCGAGATCATTTTAAGAAAAGAAACCTGTGATTTCGGTATCGATTTTAGGCAATAAGAAGTTCATCTGTTATACTTTCTAGAAGATCAGTAAGAGTATGATCCAGCTCTGCGTCTGTTGTAGATACATTTTGGATTCCAGTAACAACGTTCTTGGTGTTTTTGAAAATGTTTCTGAAGAGACAGCTCTTGGCCGGACAAAATCTTGAATTTTAGTTATCCCTTACGACAAGTATGCCTTGAGCCCATCTCAAATTTTGGCTCCCCATATCCACAATGGGTCTCTTCAACTGTGCGTACTAGTCCTCGTCATCCAGATTGGTGCTACGTACTTAACAATCTGCCAGTCGATTGTCTTCTATGTTGTATATAATGTTTCTAGCTGGTGGATAGAGAGTTCGTTGATTTCGTGGACAGAATGTCAAGTTCCAGGCGGTAACAAAACAAGAAAGTTCACCTTAGAACATCAATATTATTCCAGCCAGTATCCAGGTCGAAACATCATCAGCATCGGGTGACCTAGACAGTATTGTCATGAAAATGTTCTTTAAGAAGTCCCAAAGCATTCAAACATAAATGATGGTATTTGGAGAGAGAGAGTCGCTCTTCTTATACGTCTTCTTAACTAGTTTACCACCATATACAAAAACCTTAATGGACGCCACACTGTGCCGTTTTATCGAATATTGGTGACTCTGACTTTCAAATTTCCTTTGACTGGTTTAATGTAAGGGGTTGTGGCCAGAAACGATTATTTTACATATGTTTCAAGCAGTTCACGACTTCCGGTCTTAGACCAAGTATCCTCTGGGTAGCCAACAAATTTCGTTTAGAGGCGAGCTAAAATGAGAAGACGAATTCCCTGAGGTTGTGCGTAGGGTTTGGAACCCACCACATAAAAACTATACTCTAATGAAAAATCAACAAATGCCTCGGATGAGAGAGAGAGGATCACGATTTGAGGGCATGCACCTGGAATTTCCGGTCCCTCAATTGGGAAGGTGCGGCTGCCCAGCTGCTTGATGTCCTCCTAAGACTAAAGGCTAACATCACCGCCATCCAAGAAATGCGAAGGACGCGACGAGGACGGAAGAAGGTGGGGCCTTGTGATATTTACTACAGCGGCCATTTAAAGGAGCGCAATTTTGGTGTTGGGTTTGTGGTGGGAGAGAGACTCCGTCGCCGGGTCCTGACATTCAAAATATCGTTAATTTGCACCCACGCCCCGATAGAAGAGAAGGATGATGCTTTCTATGAGAAGAAGATGAGATTTCCAAAGATGCTTTCTATGAGAACCTAGAACACACTTATGAGGGCTGCCCCCGCCACGATGTCAAAATTGTGTTAGACGATTTCAACGCCAGGGTGGGCAAAGAGGATATTTTTGGCGCAACAATCGGAAAATTCAGCCTCCCCAACGAAACATCCCCAAACGGACTGAGGCTGATTGACTTCGCCGGGCCCCGAAATATGGTTGTCTGTAGTACCAGATTCCAGCATACGAAAATTCATCAAGCGTAAGCGGTGCCTACGCCAAAGAAGAAGAAGAAGTTTCAATACAGAGCAGTAAGAAAGATATAAACATTTCAATTTTCTTAGAGAGGACGGCAGGAAGTTGAGATCACACTAAGGGCGTGCTGGCACGAGGCTTTCAGTATCTGAAACCCCACCACATCAAATAATTATTACAATTATTGTAAGTTTTTCATTAATACGTTCTAGAAATTTGTTTCAGATTTAAATACTCTACGTATAACACGAGAATCTGAGCTTATGGGAGCGCAGAAAGACGATTTTGAGACAATCATCCTAAGTACGAATTATTTATTTCAAAACACAACATAATAAATGATTGCAGCAATATGTTCTCAGGTTTTAAAGATTTATTTCTCTTCATATTTTCCAAAACATTCCCACTTGATTGAGATCTGTGGGGCATGGAGACCTAATTTGTGTGTCACTTAACTTATGTTTCAACTCAAAATACCTCGAAATCCACCAGAGAGTAATTACCAAGAAACGGACGTGATAATTTTATATAAGCAAAGCACAGAAGAAGATTCATTGAAGACGAAAATAAAAGAAAAATCAGAGAAAAACCCAAATTAAGTTAAAAAGAGATGAAAAACACTGGGAAAACCACAACAATTCCCAAGAAGATTCAAACGAAAATCACAACAAATGAAATAAAAATATAGTCATAAATTAATGTTAAAGAGGCGAGAGAAATGATGCAGGTCTACAAAAGTTACAAGTAAAGGAAGAAGAAGGGCACACAGGCAGCCAAAGTGATTGACGCGAAAACAAATGAATAAGTGGTAAAATGGAATGCCAGCAGAGGGCATGAAGGCAGAGAGAGAGAGAGAGAGAGAAAGGCGGTGCAAAAGGATCACTCAACATTCCCAGCGGTATCGAAGTGACAGCGATAATATGCACCGTACGAGCGTTGGAAAATATTACATACATACATTTACCTAACATATATATAATGACTGTTGGCTGGTGGCTGATGGCGTGCAACTCACACCTTCGCCTGGACGTACGGACGCGGGTAAAGAACACTTCCCACTTGCACACAGCGCACATAGCTCATGCAGTAACGGGTATGGTAATGTATGTGTGGCATAAAATTGAGCAATTTTTTGGAGGAAAAAAACAAAAGATAAACATCTTACACAACGGTCGAAGGGAAGTCGGGGTCGCAAGCGGGATATGCCAAAACGACTTGTATTCGGTCGTCGAGGAGTAAATGTGCAATTGAATTGAAAAGCAATGGACTGACTGACCGTAAAGTTGAATTGGTTTGGATTGTAGTGGTGCTGTGTTGTGTAGTTGTGAGTTGGGTTGGGTTGGGATTCGCTCGAATTTTTGACTGGAATTGAGTTCGTCGTCGTCGTCGTTCGTTGGTGGAGTACACGCGTGTCTTGTAGACGCGACACGTAATGTGCGTCACGTAGCGCATGTGAGATGGATGGATGGATATGGCATGGACACAGACGTGCATGTTGCTGTGGCTCTGTGGACGTGTATGCGATGGTATAAAGCGTGAACTCGCCAAGGAGGCTGATAAATGCAAGTACATTTGTTTGCCTACACAGAACTATCCATATGAGAGACTGAGAAACTGGCAATGGCAAACGTAAATGAATTGCAATGAAATAAAATGAAATGAAATTACGGGAAAGTAGAGTCGAAAGAACACAAAAAGAGCTTACGAAAACGATTTTTTTTTTGGTCTAAAAAATATACCGAAAATACCAAACTGATAAAGAAATGACCGAAATACATACATACATAGCAAATATGTGAATAAATATTTTATTGTATTACCTCGACGCTCTGTGGCAACGACAGCAAGACAGCAACGACAGCAACTGAAACTGTAACAGTGAGAAGCGAAGCGTCAAAAAAAAAAAAAAACCTTTAAGTACGTGTCCACTGCTGGGAAGATGTTCTCCATCGTCCACCATCATCGATAATTTATTTGCAGTCAGTCAACATAGACGTGTTGCATAGTTGGCTTTGACTTAACGGCTACCTGCTACTCGCTGTTCTGTCATGTTTTCTCTGGTTTGTTTTCCACTGGTTGAATTTTTTTTTTTGGCTACGCCAAGTGATAGTTCGCACAGCGGGTGACGACGACGACTCGCCGTGTACGTGTTGATATCCTAACCAAACCAGGCGGTGTACTACACTACAGTGGTAAGTAGTGTATTGAGACAACAAATAGATAAATGTTTAAACTTACAACAACAACAACAATAACAAAAACAACAGAAAAAGAGAATAGAAAACAACAACAATGTGGCTACCAATTTTATGACATAATGTTTTGATACCTCAGACAATTTGATCAAATAAATAAATAAGAAGGAAAATACAGTTCTAAAAGGACTCACACATCCTTTTTCTGCGCTTATCGTTCGTGTTACACGTTTTGGTATGTCTTCTGATAAAAAAAGAAAAAAAATACATCACAGTTAATATGTAGAGTTATTCTACAGAGTTTGAAACAATTTTTGACTCTGTCATGTCTCTTTATTTCAGAGTTTTTGGAAAAAGCAAAAGATGCTGTCTTTCGATTAGTCCAGTTTTATAGGAAGCTGTGGAAATGAAGGAAAAGTGACTTTTATCGGAATTATTTTAAGATTTATTTTAGCGATTAGGGTGCCCGGAAATATGCGGCAAGAGTATGCAAACCTGATCACTGCTGATGAAATTTTGTTCCGCACGCTAGCATTAAATAGAATGTCAGAATAGCAAATTCCGTATCCGTAGGAATATAACACATCAATTGGGAAGTGCCCAGACTGGCATATAGATGGCGCTACTAGAAACGCGACCACATAGAGTTTTAGTTAGCCCTAACTTTCAAAAGGCACGTGTATAAATTTGACAGCTGTCAGATAATTAGTTTGTGAATTATAGCATTTTGAGTGAAACAACTTTTGTTGCTCTGAAAAAATGTATAAAAATGAATTTCGCATGCTGATAAAATATAGCTTTTTGAAGGGGAAAAATATAATTGAAGCAAGAACTTGGCTTGGTGATGAGTTTCCAGACACTGCCCCTGGAAAATCAACCATCAGGGATTGGTACTGCTAAGTTTAGAAGTGGTGAAATGAACACCGAAAACGATGAGTGCGCAGTAGACGCCCAAAAGAGGTTGTTACCGATGAAAACATCAAAAAAATCCACAAAATGATTTTGAACTACCGTAAATTGAAATTAAATGAACTAGCAGGCACTCCAAAGATATCAACTGAATATGTACATCATATTATCCACGAATATTTCGATATAAGAAGTTCTGCGTAAAGTGGGTGCCGCGCGCGCTTACTTTTGACCAAAAACATCGACGAGTTGATGATTCGGAGCAGTATTTGGAGATCTTCAAGCGTAACAAACCCGAGTTTTTGCTTCGATATGTGACGATGTATGAAACATGGCTCCACCATTTCACTCCGCAGTCCAATCGACAGTCATCCGAGTGGACTGCACACGATGAATCCGCTCCAAACCGTGGAAAAATGCGATAGTCGGCTGCCAAGGTCATGGCGTTTGTATTTTGGGATGCACATGAAAAAATTTTCCTTGACTACCTTGAAAAAGAAGGACCATCAACAGTAACTATTACATAGCATTCGTAGATCGTTTCGGACGGAATCCACAAAAACAGGTATTTTTTGAAGAAAAAGAAAGTGCTGTTTTACCAAGGCAATGCACCGTGTCACAAGTCAGTGAAATCAATGGCAATCCACGAATTGGGCTTGGAATTATTTCTGCTTTCACCATTTTCTCCAGATCTGGCCTTCAGCGACTATTTCTTGTGCTAAGATCTCAAAAAAAAATCCCGCTGGAACGAAATTATCGTCGAATGAAGAGCTGATCGCCGAAACGGAGGCCTATTTTGAAGCAAAGGACAAATCGTAATACAAAAATGATAACGAAAAGTTGGAAGGTCGCTATAATCAGTATATTTCCCCTACACGGAACTATGTTGAATAAAAAAAAAAAAAAAATTTTGCCAAAAAGATGTGTTTTACTATGGTAGGCTAGGGACTTTTCAATTAGTCTGTTATATGTTGCAAAATTCTTAGTACTGAATGGCTGACGGATCAACACAACGCCTAAAACGCCGATCCTAGTGAGCTTAAAGCTTTCGGGTGTGTTCTGTGAATGACTTGGGCATCCAAAGAGAAATTCTACTCCTAAGTTGTTGAAAAATGGGGATAAAGTTTTTACGTGATAATGCTCTGTTTGCGCGGCGTACTCCAAAACTGCTGAAACGATTGTTATGAAATTTCTCATCCGCCAGTAATTTGGTCTAGTTCTACCATGAAATTAACCAGAAACCGATTTATTGGAAAAAATTATATTTTTGCTTCGATTTGCTAACGATTTGGTACATAGATAGCACTTTGTCTGGGTTTGTTTTTAGAGAGGGATAAAAGAGCTGGAACCGATCTTTTTGAAAAATTCAAATTTTTGGTTCGATTAACTTTATAAGAATTCAAAGATTTTAAGATTTTTTTTTAAATAAAATATATAACGAAAAAACTCTATTAAAAGTATTATGGAAACTTATAGAAATTCCATGCGACCAGAGCTAGTCGTAGACAAACCCCTTGGAATAGCATAGGACGGTAGCAAAATCAAAATGTGTTAAGTGGCTGAGACCATAGACCTCACAACCAAGCGATGCGTAAATATATGGACATGAAAAAGCTATATGTGCAATTTTTGCCGAGATCGCCCATATTCGGTCATGAATGCAACCGTGAAATGACTTCACAGAATAGTTTAGAGATGTTCAGCCACAGTCTGATCGAATTTTTATGTCCTTTACTTACCGTGGAAGAAACACGCACCGAACACATCACACCATAAATCAAAGAACGATCAAGACAGCAGTGTGCTTTGGTTGAAAGTGCAGTAAAAAAAGACCAAAGTGGATCCATCAGCCAACCAAGTCGTAAAAACAGTTTTGTTGGAATACAAAAGGTATCATTTACACCAATTACTTTGAAAACTATCATCGAAGAATGTTATTCAATGTTTTTTGGACAAATTCGATATTAATTTAAAGCTGTAAGCACACCTTTTGGTTTGCGGTTTGCTATCAGGACCCCTCTCGGCCACGGCATACGTGTTAGTACCCATTGAAAAATGCATAAATTAGACTGGGAACTATTTTCTTTTTCAAAAAACCTAATCTTTGGCAGGAACAAGAATATTGAAGACTCGTTCTAAATCTATTTGCCTGTAGTATTTTCGATTGTTGGCATATCTTCCGCAAGCACCCCAGCCTATTTGCAATTAAGCAATGCAAAAAATCTCTAAAAAACGTATTTCCAAGTGCGGTGAACCCGAAAAAATGTGCACTGATACCACCGCGTATACTACGTACATAAATAATTTTCACTGTTTCTCTTGAATCAACATGACATCAGGCGCAGTCTTGTGAGATGAGTAATGCTTTGGGCTGCGCGTGCTGCACGTTCATCAGAGTTGCTTTGAACACATGTAAGTTGACATGCATACTATGTGCACACACTTACGGGCAAATACATATGTATATATTTATAAAATTGTATCTAAATACACACAATACAATGTGTCACATGCGGCTCGTTTTTTTTGTTTCCCTGCACCATTGTTGGCGCTGCCCAACCCGCCTAATCAATATTCATGTCACTCGTTGTGACATTGTCTCTTAGCAGCCGCGAGCGTGCAACTCTTTTACACTTAAGTTTTTCTCTGGCCTTTTTGGTTAAGTTGCATGGCTAAGTGGCATTTGGGTTGGACGGATTAAGTGCAATATAGCAGAAAAGGCATTAAGTTGACTGCGGTCTTGAGTTGTATTTTAATATTTTTACTTATAATCAGGTTGAGAATTGCAATTAAAATGTTTACGTTGATATGGCAAAAAAAAAAAAAATTAAAATAAAATAAAATAAAATATACAAACTGAAAATATGTAAGCTATGTATACATATGTATTTTCAATGCCACATATTTTCCTATTGAGAAAAATCGAGGTGTAATAATTAGAGGAGAATTTATTCCAAATTCTTCACTACGCTGCTCTTAGCCACTCACTCACATGCCTACAAAAATATGTATTTTTTAATGAGTTTTTAATGAGGCAATGATATGATAGATGTCTTAAGTTATATAAGCAGTTATGGTATAGGTAAACGTAACAAGAACGGTTATGATAACATTGAAATAAATGAATCAGTAAGATATGTTAAGGGTAACCAATTGCGAGGTTCCCTACATTTTTAAAGAAAAAAAAATCAGAAATTTCGAATTTAATGGGAAATGTATATTCTCATTCGAAAGAACATTCTTTGGCATTTATTTTTTGAAGATTATCTCTTTCAAATGTTGGCCGCGGCTCTACGTCTCAGATGGTCCATCCGTTGAGTCTAATTTTCGACGACTCATTCGAGCATTTTGACTGGTAACCAGGCGTATGACCCGCGTGATGTTTTGCTCCAAGGCCTGCATGGAGCTCCAAGGCCCTTTGAGCCAGAAATGGGCCTCATCGCTGAACAAAATTTGGTTCGAAAACGTCGGATCTTCTTGGAAATTTTCAACAGTCCATAGAGCGAAGCGATATCGCTTGGGAAGGTCGAGCGGCTTCAGTTCCTCCAAAAGCTTTATCTTTTACGCTTTCAATTTAAGATCTCGACGTAAAATGCTCGAAGTCGTTCCATACGTCAGTCCGAGTTGCTGCGAGCAACGCCGAATCGACTCTCCACGGTCTTCGTGTACATTCAGCACAGCTGCGGCCGCTATATTTTCTTCGCTGCGTGCTGGACATGGTCTATTCGATCGGATGGTCGAATATTATCCAATAATGAGTGCAAAATAGTACGCTCAGTAGGCCGATTATGTTGATCACAAGCTGAGCGAAGCGCGCGAAATACACTCCTTACAGAACGTGAATTTTCGTAATAAAGTTGAATGATTTGTAAATGTTGTTCAGGTGTAAGTCTTTCCATGATGAAATGCCAAGCAATACTGGCAAAAAAAGGCTATTGAAAAAAGTATCTCTACTTGGATCACCCTTTTTGTATGTATGTAGTCTATATATTCTTCGTTATAGTGACGTAAGCAAGCTTGGTATTTACTGAATTGATTTTTTTCGCTCTATAATTTTTTTGAAATTTCTTTTCACTACTCAATTGAGGCATTAGTGGCATCACACAAAGCTATTAAATAACGATAAGCGTCAAAAAGTAATTTTTAAATCACACACAAACACGCTCTACGTAAGCTTTAAGGCCAACACATTTGGAATGTAATCTCGGGAGAGTTAAGCACAACACAACCGAGCAAACGAAGAAAGAAAGAATGAACGAGTGCATGAATGAAGTTGCAGAGGATTTTCTGCTAGAAACATTGAAGATTTGGTGAAGTAATCAAGTGATTTGTGTTGAATTTTCTATTGTATGAATGGAGACAGCGCACGAAGCCGTGGTATATATGCGGTGGAGCACGCGTTGGCTTTGAAGGCGACAAGGAAATAAAAAACACATTAAATAAGGTGTACTTCTTCACACAAAGAAGACATTAAGCTAAACCTCAAAAGTACAAAAAAATCCACTAAACAAACGCCTCAGAACATGTTCGCGCTCATGTAGCCAACACAATTTAAGCCATTGTTTGGAGCCAATGGATTTATTTATATTTTTTTCTCAATTTATTTTTGGATTTTTTGGTACGACAGCGCTGGTTTTACACAGCAAACAGGAAGTGTTATGTTCTGAGTAGAACTTTTTTTTTTTGATTCTTAGAATATATTTTGCTATTTAAGACATTAAGAACTTGCGCGCACACGCGACTTACAACAAAATGTTTGTATAGTTTTGTAATAGAATTCTCAAATTTTAACAACAGCAATGAAATAAAGACACTGAAGGAATATAGGAGTATAATGCTAACACTTTCATACCTTAGTGATTTGTAGCTCTTAATATTTACTAACTACTTCATGGCATATAACTTTTCTACAGTAGAAATAAATTGGAAATCGTCTGAGAAGTACAAATTCTGATTTCTAAACGAACGAATTAAGGTGAGCAAATAGGTGAAAGAGAGATAGTAGCTGCTGAGTGCACAGTAAACGTACCTACTAAAGCGAGAGAACGACGAATGTATGTATGCTTTACTAACTAACAATGCTCTCAACTGTGTAGCATTGCTCTCAGCTCAATGAAAACACCTGCTTTACGCTGTCAATCATACCATGCCTTATCAACCCGTTTGGTTTTGAGTAAATAAAATTAAAACTCTATTAGTTATAATCCTTTAACAAAAGCGGTTAAATCTTCAATTATTTATTGAAATGCTTGCTCTCTCGCATGTGAGTGTGACAAATTGGGATTTTCACCTGCGTTTTTAAAAAGCATTCTTTGTTACGCTTCAAAACTGTATGCACAACAAATCATACACATCAAATAAATAAATAAATAATAATAATGGGGAAAAATTTAGTGATATATCGTTCTCTCAAACAAAAGCGACAGTGGAAAAGATGGATCAGTTGAGCGCTCAATTTCTTTTAATTATTATTTTCATCTTTTTTTTATTTCAAATGCAAAGTAACAGCACAATAATTTGACACGCTTTCGTGATCCTTTTTTGTGTTGAAAAAAAAAATAATAATAATTAAGTGCTGGAAAAACTGTATCAAACTACTCTCCGTGTCAACCCTCACTCATCATTTCAATATCCATTCACTACCGCTTATCACCTCATCTACAATTATCCATGTGAAATGAAAATATGCATTTCATTTTCACAATTCATAATTCGAAAGCAGAAAAAAAGATAAAAATTCACATTTATAATTTCATTAGAAAGCATTTTCCACGCTCGCTCTCTTGGCAAACTTACTTAGTACGGAACCTTCAATTATTTTTATTTTTTTCTGACGTATGTACATAGCTCTCCAACTTGTCAAAATTTGTGACAAGTCACTATCGCTAGGTTTAGATCGTCTGCATTTTTTTCAACGCTTTTCTTTACGCTGACATTTTGTTATTTAAATTTTGACAGTTTCTTTCTTCTTTTTTTGTGAGCTGGCTTCAGTGGAATTTTTTTTTTTTGAACTATGGCTCGAGTTGTTTTACTTTTTCTTAGCGTTAAGGATGAGTTACTTGCGCAAGTAAGTGCAAAAGCGTGTAATGATAGATCGTTTCATGGATTTCGTCCCAAATTATGAAGATAGCATGCATGCTGCAGGTGAAAATTGTTTCAAAATATTCAAATAATTAATTTGGGAGTAAATTTCTGGAACAATTTTGGAAACAAGCTCAGAAAGGAGCGCTCAAATTGTTTCAAAACATTTAAATATAGAATTTGTGGTTTAATTTATGGAAGAATTTTGGAAACAACCTCAGAAAGGAGCGCTCAA
This sequence comes from Neoceratitis asiatica, assembly GCA_030068015.2. Classification (NCBI taxonomy): domain Eukaryota; kingdom Metazoa; phylum Arthropoda; class Insecta; order Diptera; family Tephritidae; genus Neoceratitis; species Neoceratitis asiatica. The sequence goes on along the minus strand of CM061527.1, from coordinate 81,752,072 downwards.
ATTGTTTCAAAACATTTAAATATAGAATTTGTGGTTTAATTTATGGAACAATTTCGGAAACAACCTCAGAAAGGAGCGCTCAAATTGTTTCAAAACATTTAAATATAGAATTTTTGGTTTAATTTATGGAACAATTTTGGAAACAACCTCAGGCTCATAAACCATGTAGATTGGTATTATAAGTCTAGAATATGACCACGAGGCTCTGGACGCTCCCTAAGGCATCGTAAAACCCAATCTGTACACAAAAAAAATTTCTAACAGATATTACACCGAAATATTGAAATATTTATGAAATAAATAAAGATAGGCAAATTAAATTAGCGCATGCTTCAAAATTTACAGAAAAATAACCGTAAAATCTCAGCTGGAACTATTCCAAATGAGTTTCATGAATTTTCTGTTTTCAGAAACAATAGATTACATTACGAAAATTATGAGGAAAAACTCATAAAAGAGAACTGAAGAAAAAACTGAAGAAATATTCGAGACATATTCAAAATTTCATCATAGAAAAAAAAAAAAAATGAAAAGCAGACCAAAATTCACCAAAAAACTTATATAAGACCCACGTAGCCCAAAAACAAGTAATAAAAATAGACACCATTAAGAATTTTTTTTTTTTTTTTTTGCAGCACCCACCTATAATCAATTTCTTATAATTTATTTGACAGTTTTTGGTAGCAACACATATAATCCTCTTAAATTCAAAGGCACTTTCACTGGTACATTGCCTACCAGATCACGTACGAAGACTATTCAATTCTATGTGTACCTGTCGCTTGTGATAATATCGCTTCGTACATTAATTCAGCTACAAGTGATCCTTACAAGTGGCACAGAAAACAAATATTCAATTTCTTAATAAAGCAGCTCACGTGTTTTGATTTCGAGAATTATTATCATAATTTATTTACTTAAATAATTTTTTTTCTAGCTGAAAAGTGTCTCACATTTTTTATTGGCGATTAAAGAGTGTCTTCTTCGTTTGCTTTCATAAATACAAAATTTATGTCTTTGCTACACATTACAATATTACTTAGAGATAGGGGTGAAAATTCTTTCGAAAATGTATGCTTGTGTTAGAGGGTGACACAATAGGGGTACTTTTTTCAATAGCCCTTTTTTTGATAGATCACGCGTGAGTCAAGCTTCGCTCAACTTATGGTCAACACAATCGGCCCACTCAGCGTACTATTCGCAACACCACCACCCATCTTGAGATCGAGCATTCATTATTGGATAATATTCAACCGAATAGATCACGTCCAGCACACAATGAATGAAACATAGCAGCCGTAGCTGAGAGTGTACACGAAGACCGTGAAGAGTTGATTCGGCGCCGTTCGCAGCAACTCGAACTGACGTATGGAATGACTAGGGGCATTTTACGTTGAGATCTTAAATTGAAAGTGTACAAAATACAGCTTGTGTAAGAACTGAAGCTGCTCGACCTTCCCGAACGACATCACTTCGCTCTATGGGCTCTTGAAAAGTTCCAAGAAGATTCGATCCTTTCGAGCCAAAATTTTGTTTCAGCGATGAGGCCAATTTCTGGCTCACTGGGTATATAAACAAGCAAAAATGCCGCGTTTGGGATGAAGAGCAATCTGAAGAGATTCAAGAGTCGCCATTTCATCCGGAAAAAACAACAGTTTGGTGTGGTTTGTGAGCCGGTGAAATCATCGGTCCATATTTCTTCAAAAATGATGCCGGTGAGAACGCAACCGCCAATGGCGACCGTTATCGCGCCATGATAAGCGACTATTTCATGTCTAAAATTGAAGCTCGTGATCTTCGCGACATTTGGTTTCAACAAAACAGCGTCACTTCCGATTGGCCAACAAGATCGTCTGATATCACACCGTTAGACTTCTTCCTGTGGGGATGCGTAAAGTCTAAAGTCTAGGCGTACAATCACGCCTCGATTTAGGCCTTGGAGCAAAACATAATGCGTGTCATTCGCCAATTACCAATCGAAATGTTCGAACAAGTCATCAAAAATTTGACTCAATAGATGGAGCATCTGAGACGTAGCCGCGGTCAACATTTGAAAGAGATAATCTTTAAAAAATAAATGCCAAAGAATGTTCTTTCGAATGATAATGAACATTCCCCCAACTAAATTGAATTTTCTGTGTTTTTTTCCTTTAAAAAAGTAGGGAACCTCGAAATGGATCACCCGTTACAACGCACGATGTAATTAAATAGTTGCATTGTTTGGTATATTTTCAATTATCGATATGAATTTAAATGTTTTGGAAATTATTCTAAAACTTATTATGCGTCGCATAGCTCAAGCGCACGTCTTTGGGTGGCTCACAGATATTAAATCATTTCTAGATTTTTTTTGTTTGGATTTTTGAAATTCCTTAAATACCTTTGCAGCTAAATAAATAATAATTAAAATAAATAAATGATTTGTTGATTTGATCAAGATATTGCTAAGGCTAGAGAGCAATTATATGAGGTAAAATCACCGGTAGATGGCGCAAGCGTTGACTTATTTCCATCGATTGAAGCAGAGGAAGATACAGACCTTCACTCGAGTGAAGAGAACAGTTGGTGAAGGACTTGATCTTTCCAATTGATGCCGAACTGCGAAATGGGGTAACAACAGACGCGCTCCTGTTGACTTGGCTATAATCGCGCATGTGGTGCCTACATCACTAGAGAAAAATGAGAACTCGTCGCGAAGGACTCTTTGGATTTCACTATGGGAAATATTATTTACTTAAAAAAATAATTATAATTTGCCATTTCCAACCTAATGAACGTTGTATGAGAACAACACTACCCAAAACTCGGCGGGTAGCAAAACATCAAGAAGAATGAACAGCAAGAGAAAAGGAAGAAAATAATTAACCAAAATTTGTGACGCTCTTTAGGCAAAACAATAACAACAACAACAAAAAAAAATAATATATATTTAATCTGCTTATGAAATGGCTAATGCTATTATCCAGCGCAACGACACTGCGACAGACTGGCGGCTGCGCAGAGCATTATGATGCACACACACAGATATAAGCAGGCACAGGTGAAATATAATAAATATATTTATATGTATGTTATATGTATATAGTTAAATACAGCAGGTTGTTGCAACAGTCCAACAGTGTCCTGTAGGATGGTTGATTATCACCAAAAAGGTTTCGCGTCAAGGCTCTTTGAACCAAATCTGCTTAAGCACTTTGAGCTGCAACGTCAAAAATTGCATGCCATAATGGCAAAATGCGCAAACAACTAACATACATACATATATACATACATACTATAAACACGCCATGAATGCATGCTAATATAATAATCATTAAGCAGGCTGGGGGTAAGCAGATTAGCCGCAGCCCTTTGCCTTTTTATGGTTTTATGGTGGTTGAGGCGTTGCACATTTGGGCACTGGTAGAGTGAAGTTCGATGCTGGGCATACAAAAAAATAGTACAAAAAATATATAAATAGAAGAAAATATAAATAATGAAACTAAAAATGTGGCATGCCACAGACTAGCTGATCAAAGGTAACTTCATTGAAAAAATATTATAAATCAAATTAAATTTTTTTTATTTTTTTAGAAAAAAAATTAAATTCAATTTTTTTTTATATTTTAGAAAAAAAATAGAAATAAAAATCCAATAAAATTAAATTTTAAATTTTAAAAAAATTTTTTTTCCAGCGTCAAATGGCATACAAAAAAAAGAAGCTCCAATTATTTGCCCACAATTAGCCGCGGCAAGGTGAGTAAGCCCTAATTAGCATTTGAGCTCAAAGCACGCATAGAAATTCATTTCAAAAAAATCATTTCTCTGAAGCAGTGCGTGTCTTTGCGTGGAGTTAAATAGTTTTTTTTCGGGATGCTTTTTTACGGGTATTTGATAGAATTAATCATGCCGCCGGCTCAGGTGTTTGTAGTTGAGATTTCCTATCTAAATATAAAAGTGCCGACCGCTAAGAAAAGATTTGACTTAAATTTTTATTACACCATTGATTGTTTAAACAACTTCTGGGCACGCAAACAACTTTATTTGAATTGGATTTCTGATAAATATGCGTAATTACTGGACGCTAGTTATCAAACTGCTGTGGATTGCTTTGCAGAGCAGCATATGAAGGTCGATTTTCTTTGATGCTGTGCCCACATGGCCCTAATCACTTACAATTTTCCAAAAATTTCATTAATTTTTTCATAAATCCAGGACTTTCCACACCCAGCATCTTCAGTAGTACCAAGCTAAAGTCAACCAAAAAACGCTTGAAATGTTAACATACTGCAAAGTTCCTAACCGATGGAGGAGCCCAAGATAGCCAAGATGAAAAATTCGCTTTGTAATCGCTGAAGCAATTTTTGGCCGAGCTCCTCCTCCAATTTGTGGTTTTGCGTCTTGATGTTTTACCACTAAATAGACGGACCGACAATTTATTCTAAGCGGCTATGAATGGCCAATGGATTTTTATGCGGAGCTTTCATTTCATCTCAGAAATACACTCGCAAGACTTGACATTCTCTGCCGAGGGGCGACCGCTATTAGAAAAATTAATTTTCTATAGGTATTGTTTTTGGTTATAAGTAAATGAGCTGTATTCAAAAGCCTATTTTTGTTAGAAACATTATTTTTTCATTGAATATTTGATTTGATGGGGAGATGTGGTGATCTCCGAAACAGCTGTCACTTCTACCATTTTTTCTTTGTTGTAAAGGGTGTTCTTTATAGAGGTATAGAACTTTAAGTTGGCATTACTTTTCAAGATGGCGACCGATTTAACAGCTGTTAAGTGATTTATTCTCAGTTTGGTTTGGCAATTCATCATGAATAGACTCACGCCTGAACAACGCTTGCAAATAGTGCAATTTTATTTCGAAAATAATGGTTCTGTGCGGAAAACGTATCGCGCACTACGTCCATTTTATCGTCGACGATCGATGAAGCGCACTTCTGGTTGAATGGCGACGTCAACAAACAAAACTGCCGCATTTGGAGTGAAGGTAATCCTCAAGTGTATGTTGAAACACTGTTACATCCAGAAAAACTCACTGTTTGGTGCGCTTTATGGGCTGGTGGGATCATTCGTCCGTACTTTTTCAAAAACGATGGTGGCCAGAACGTTACGGTCAATGGTGATCGGTATAGAGCCATGATTACTAACTTTTTCATTCCTGAATTGAATAACCATGATTTCCAGGAGATGTGGTTTCAACAAGACGGCGCAACATGTCGCACAGCTCGTGCCACAATAGATTTATTGAAAGACACGTTTGGTGACCGCCTAATTTCACGTTTTGGACCTGTGAATTGGCCTCCAAGATCTTGTGATTTAACACCGCTACACTACTTTCTGTGGGGCTATGTAAAGTCATTGGTCTATGCGGATAAGCCACAAGCGCTTGACCATTTGGAAGACAACATTCGCCGTGTTATTGCCGATATACGGTCACAAATCTTGGGAAAAGTCATCGAAAATTGGACGTCCAGATTGGACTACATCCGCGCCAGCCGTGGCGGTCATATGCCAGAAATCATATTTAAAATGTAATGCCACAAGATTATCCTTCGGGATAAATAAAATTCATATCAATCGAATAATCATCCATCGTTGCTTTATTGCAACTTAAAATTCTATACCTCTATAAAAAACACCCTTTATAACAAAATATTCAATGAAAATATAATGTTTCTAACAAAAATAGGCTGTATTCAAACAGCTAATTTACTTAAATTTCTATAATTTTGGATATTGCTCGAACCTCGTTTAGAACTCAGACCTTCCGAGTTGCAGTACTCAATGCTAACCACTCAGCTGTTGCAACCGCCGTTTGCATCTAGTAATTCGAAAATAAAGTCCGAAGCTGTGGAAAACCTCTTGCGTCCGGATAATGCACCTGCTCACTCGGCTTTAGGATAGATAGCTAGGAGTGGCTCCCGATGTAAAAGCATCAATATACTTATACCAAGCTGGGTGCATTGTGATAACACAGTGATCCGATCTTAATACGTTTCACTGTGGAATTTTCATTATAAATATTATTAAATAAGGTCTGATATCTTAGACAAATCATCGAGGAAGGCAGTAGCCAGACATCGACGCGAAACTCTCTTTTCTCCTCATCGTTTTAGAACTTTCAGCAACATCTTCTAAAAAGAATTTCCAACCTTGCTACATGTCATCCTATCGAAAAATCGCATGTGAAGGCTCCAAATACCTAAGAGGTATACTTTCCTTTGAGCGAGTAGATTTATCTTGACATTTTCCATACCGACATCAGCCACATTTGTCCAGAAGGTCTGCCAGTCGTAGTGAGTGTGATGACATCTCAATGTGATCTGCTCATAAGTAAGTTTGTAAGTGGCGAAAGGCATACCATTTCTAGCTAGATCGCGCCTTCCCTCTTAAGTTCGTTTACCTGACAGCTTTCTCTTTATGCGCCCGTGCAGAACCCAAGTGAGTGGCCAGATGCTGAGCAACTTAATCGCACCCTTGCTCTTGCTTTCAGGTTCAAAATAAACTGCTTCCCCAAATTTGCTAAAATTACAAAATAAAAAGATCTTAAATGATCAGATAGCCCGAAATAAGCCTCAAGAAGCCGGTTTCTTGAGAAAACATCTCCCCAAATCTTCCATCCAGCTCGATCTAACCCTAGATATAGTCATTATAAGGCCCTAATGTTTATATTTGACATCAGTTACAATGAAGAGGCCGTGAGAGAGTAAGCGCTTACCCTCGTAATGTTGATGCTCAGAGCCAGTCCTAATGAAACAAAGTTAGTTATTACAATTTCAAGCCTACGAGAATAGAACATGCCACGAGGCCGATAGGGGCTTTGATGGCATTAAAGTAGTCATGACATTAGCATGAACACCATTCTTGAAACGTATCACTCCTGTAAGATTAGGTTAAATAATCTCTTAAACAACGTCTCAGATCAAGATTAAAATTCTAGGTAAGGGCAATGGGGAAAGTCCCTGGACGAAAAAGCTCATGCAAAGGTTGACGCAGCTTAACTTGTGCCCTGCAAACCATAAAACTCTGCATTCCTAGGAAATCACAGCAATTTATGCCAAAATTTCTATATTCTCTTCCTATGAGACTCTTCTTACAATCAGGTTTCAGAGCACGGGAGGACTTCTTTGAGGGGGTACCAGAAATCTTTCCCAAGTTAAGGTTTTTCTCTTATGAAGAACATTTATTTAAATCCTTTATGACAGATCCGGAATATTTTAATGCGTAAAGCCTCTATTGCAAAACTGAGGTGGAGAGAGTGGGAAAAAGAGCGAGAGAGGGAGAGAAAGAGAGTGAGTCCGTGCGCAGAGAATTATTATTTGATTTCAAATTAAAAAATTCTAAAGTGTGAAACACATCTGCTGTTGAATTTAAAGTAATTATAATTTTTTGATGAAAATTCAGACTTTTTTTTCCATAAGAGTGTGTGAATTGTCCTTTTTCTCACGCGGAAATTATGAAATAATTTGCTCATTTTTCTGCTTCTTCCCACGAAACATGCATTCATATGAGCGTGTCCACTTTGCGGTTGCATGCCACACCAAATTTAACCACAAAATTTGCTATCTCTCCGATTATTGTTGTTGTTGCATAATTATTTGCGGTTTTACGCTTGCCGAACCGCAGTCAACTAATGTTAATTTTCAAAATTAATTTTTTTTTTCAGTGTAATTTCACTCATCCAATATATTAAAGTGAGAATTTTCATAGAATTCTGTTTCTCCACCACACAACCCAAGCGAATTTAGTGCTTAAATGACTTAAGTAGACCGCCAGTAACCTCTAATGAGTATGTATGTCAAGCACAATTGAAAATCGATTTCCCTGCTGCAGCTGCATTTGAGTGGGCGACTTTAAGTGAAACAGTAGAGAGAGGTCATCGAACTAACGGTACACGGCGTACTTCAGCAGCGACGTTGTCTGCCAGCCCAAAATCGTTCGCTGCGTCATAAATTAATTAAAATGAAAACTTGCAATTGACAAGTTTGAAATGCAACCAAGCGGCGTGCTTGGCATGGAGGTGACAACCAAGCCAGTAACAGCTTAAAGCAATCAACGACAACAACAAGCAGCAACAAGAAGCGACAACAAACAGCTCGCTTAACACCAATCGTGCGACAACGCGCATTTAACTAAATGGATAATTGCGCCCCGTGGATTAATGGCTGGGACACATCAATACAACAATTATCAGGCAACATATAGGCAACAACAACAACAAGAACAACAAGAACAGCAATAACAATGATAATAACATTAGTAATCGAAACAACAACAACACCTCAACGTCCAAAAGCATCGTTTGGAAATTGCTTGAATGCCACAATTCAAAATCAAAAGCGTAAGCGACGGCAACAACAACAACAACAACAACGGCACAGTTAGTGTTGTCACAACAATTATTGTTTATGTTGTTGCTGCCACCAGCAGCACTGAGGAGACAATGCTTTTCAGCTCTTTTCCGCTGCAAGCAATTGTTGGTGTGTGGAAATGCAATGGAGATTTCGCCACAAAAGTTGTTGTTTTGTTGCTCGAAATTTTGTTGTTGGCATACATGTATGTATGTCAGTATGTATGTAATTGAATTTGAAGTTGTCCTTCGATATTGCGCTAAATTACTCGAACGCGAACGTTTAAATTTTACTGCATGTATTTGTTGTTGTTGCAGCAGCAATTGTTGTTGACGCCTCTATTATTGTTTAAATTGCAAGTTTAAAGCATTTATTGATTGTTTGCTGCAGCTGTCACAGACAATGCGATGATTTACGGCGCAAAATTATGGCGTAAATGGCGACAGTAGCAAGCAAAAACTGCCAACAATAGAAAACTACAAAAAAAAAAAAAAATACAATAAAAAGCAAGAAAAATACTAATGTGATGATCCACTTCGTGGCTCCCTACTTTAAAGAAAAACACAAAGGAAACTCAAATTTAATGGAGAATGTTTATTACCATTCAAAAGAACATTATTTGAGAGTTATGCTTTGAAGATTATCCCTTTCAAATGTTGGCCGCGGCTACGTCTCAGATGATCCATCTGTTGAGTCCAATTTTCGATGAATCGTTCAAGCATTTCGACTCGTAACTGGCGAATGACACGCATGATTTTTTGATCCAAGGCCAGAATCGAAGCGGGATTGTCCGCATGGGCTTCAGACTCTACATATCCCCACGGGAAAAAGTCTCACAGTGTAATATCACACGATTTTGGTAGCCAATCGACCGGTCCACGGTCAGGCATTAAATAGTCGGTTATCCTGGCGCGATGATGGTCGCCATTGACGGTTACGTTCTCACCAGCAAAATTTTTGAAGAAATATCGATCGATAATCCCACCGGGCCACAAACCACTCCAAACTGTTGTTTTTTCTAAATGAAATGAGAGCTCTTGAATCTCTTCAGGTTTCTCTTCGTCCCAAATGTGGCAATTTTACTTGTCTACATACCCATTCAGCCAGAAATGGGGCTCGTCGCTGCATAAAATGGGGCTCGAAAACGTCGGATTTTATTGGAAAGTTTTCAAGAGCCCATAGAATGAAGCAATGTCTCTTGGGAAGGTCGAGCAGTTTCAGTTCTTGCACAAGCTGTATTTTCACTTTAAGATCCCGACGTAAAATGCGCCAAGTCGTTCCATACGTCAGTCCGAGTTGCTGCGAACGGCGCCGAATCGACTGTCCACGGTCTTCGTGTACACTCTCAGCTACGGCCGGTATATTTTCTTCACTGCGTGCTAGACGTGGTCTATTCGGTCGAATATTATGCAGTAATGAATGCTGGGTCCCAAGATGGGTGTTGGTGTTGTGAATAGTACGCTCAGTTGGCCCATTATATTGACCATAAGTTGAGGGAAACGCGCGAAACACATTCTGTACAGAATGTGAATTTTCGTAATAAAGTTGAATGATTTGTAAACGTTGTTCAGGCGTAAGTCTTTCCATGATGAAATGCCAAACAATACTGAAAAATAACAACATGACAGCTTGACAAAAGGCTACTGAAAAAAGTACCTCTACTTGGATCACCCTTATCCAAGTATATCATGAGCTCAGAGCTCTTTTAAGCGGAGAACGTTTGGCTCATGCTAATGGTGCAAGTTTTCCGGTGAGGTTGCCCGTTTATAATGTAAAGAAATTAAGGGACTGTATCATCGAGCTAGAATCACTTGCTGATAAACTGCATATCACGGCGTCTAGAAGAAGTTTTGAGGAATACTATTAGTAGCGGAAGTGCATATTTTCCAGCTCCCAATAGAACCTTGTCCCATGTTTCGATTTGATTGATTTAATTGACTTAAAAAAGTTATACTCTTTCTCTATCCCAGCTCGTTTCAATTTAACCTTGAACCTGAATATACCATTTTCTTATAATATTTTTTTTTAGACCTTTTCACTGGGGTGCTCAACATAGAAATGCTACCTCTTTCAGCGCCTGCATCACACCAACTTTTTCTAATTACAACCTCAGAAGTCGCCGACAAGGCAATTTCATTATTTTTAAACAAAAAAAAAACGATTTGTTTGCCTCAAATTGTTTTCCGCGCGCATTTCTCGAGACAGTATCGAAATCCACAAAGGGAAAAATATACAATTTTACTGCACCATGACTGTAGCCAGCAGCTCAGCGCCGTGCTGCAAGTGGTAAAATGCAACAGAGCAAAGACAATTGAATGGTTGTTGGCCCAGCCGCAATTAGCAGCAATTCGCTAATTACTTTTGGGCTGGCAGCCAGCCAGACTCACTTCAAGCAAAACGTGTGTCTGTCTCACACGTTCACTTTCATGCGCCAAAAATCAATAACGCGCATCTTCTCAGCTCAGCAAGTAATCAGAATTTTTTTATTGCTACGTCTACGCCTTCTGGCTTGATTAGATCTTCAGAACTTTTGAGTATTTTTTTTCTTTTTTAATATTTATTTAACAATTTTCTTGCGAGCGTTGCCAGTGCATCACGCCGTTCGTCGTCTAACACTATTGTGCTAAATAAATTAGGTTTCTCTCAACAAATATTATGCGAACGCAATTAAAAATCTTCGGAAATTTTTGACAAACAGTAGCCGCCGTTGGAACTCACTTTTGGTTACTTTGTTGGCTGGATATTTTTCTTATTCATTTCTTTGTTCTGTTTATGGTAAACACAGGCAGTTCATTAAGTGTTTGTTCTGGAGCAATTTAATTTGGTTATAGAAATCCAAAACACAAATATTAATCTATTTTGCTGGCGAGACATCGTTACTATACGTTGAGTGTGAGATTTTGAAAAAGGCTTTGAAAATGATAAGATAAGTATCCGAACATATGGACAGTTGAAGAGTTGAAGAGGCGCAGCACTTCCAGGGAGAAAAAGTGAGAGGCCGAAATGCATGACTATGAAGAGAGTGAAGAGAGAAAATGTGACAACATAAAGAAGGTCTGGCGATCGGAGGACCAAAAGTAGTGATGCCCAGACCATACTGAGATATAACACTTCTTCAGGCAGCTGAGTAGCAGTGAGAATGAAACATCCGGAGATGAATAAGCCGACACCCCAATCGATGACGATGTAATAGCATTCAGTTTTCAAACCATGGTGAAGTCTGAATACCAGATGCAAAACAACAAAGTGAGTCGAAGGCCAACCAGCTCAGCTTTTCAGATATGAAGGCGAGAATACAATTTCCGCCAGTCATCGTGGGGTAAGTCTTTCAATTTCGTGTATGAGATCATGCCGTGTGCGAAAAACTGAATACGTTATAAATTCACCATTGAACAGATGTTCACCAAGCGTCAAATCTTGGTAAAGACCAAGGAGAAAAGCAACGATTCACGCCACCTCTTCGTCGATGTTAAAACAGCCTTCGATAGCCCGAAAGAAATCTGCAGGACATATCGGTTGTATGACCTGACGCCGAGCAAGGCTTAAACCTCCACCAGGATTCGGAAGGAGCTCTCCCTGTCGCTCGATGTTATACATATCTCATCAAAAAAAAAAAAAAAAAACAGTGAGGACAGGGGCCAGTAAGAATAATAAAACAATGTTAGTCTGAAAATTCGCTCGTGCTAGCAACTGCTACTTTGGATGGAGTCGGTAATAGAAAAGTAGACTTACTTTCTCTCTCGATCAACAAAGACTAGGCTCTAGAAATCGCCCATTATGAAGTGGTCGATCGGATTGGATAACGACATAGTTTAGTGCGCTGGCTAGATCACGTCTTCGTATGGGCGACAATTGTCTAGTCTTGGATGTACTGGATGGAGTACCCGCTGGTGGGAGAAGGGTAAGAGGAAGTCCTTCAGTACGTTGTAAACGTTAGGTGGAGAAGGATAGGGCTCAAATTGGTACCTGCAATGGACGCCTCCGCCAATTAGACAGAAGAAGAAGTTCAACAGTTCAATAAAAAAATTTTGCTGAAGACGATATCTTCTCACGCAGGGTTTTTTGGGCATGAAATTCTCTGAAACAAACCATAAGTCGTTGGGAGGTTGCCACTTATTTTGAAGGGAAAAATGATAAGAAGGGGAGCTCCTCCGGAAATCCTCTTTAGGCTGCTAAATACATATATATATATATATCCCAAGGTTTTCCGTTTGATTTCCCGCACCACCACTTTTCAATCAATTACAACCACCGCAACCACAAAAGCCAATCGTTCAAAAGCCGAACGCGCCATCAAACAAGTATCGCCCCAACAATTGGTTGTGTAGCCGCCAATAATTCCTGCAAATAATTTGTGGGCGCATTTGTGGCTGGCAAGCAATCAAAAGGCTGCAAGGACAAAATTTAAAATTAGCAAAAAGGCAACATGCAACATGCATGTATAAGTATATGCAACACGCAGCAATTCAGCGGAAGTAGTAACTGAAATCAGCCGACAAATGGCAGATAATTAAGCCGCAACACACGCACATGCGCCTACCGATATATATTTCATTGCACTTTACAACAACAAATATCAAATAATAATGACAACAACACACACACACACAAAGAGCAGTTAAACAAACGGATTAAACTATTGTATGTACATAATCTTAACGGAACTAACTGCGGCGCTGGTGGGGCAAAGGGAGATCAGATAGCGCTTAACTAATCAATGAGTGCGCTAAGCGTGTATGCAAATAGAGCCGACAGTGCAAGCGTATGGCGAACAAAACAGCCAAGTAAACAGCAACGCGTATTGCGGCAGCAACTGGACTAAATTGGTTTCACTTGTTTGTACCCCAGCCAGCCATGCGGCGTCCTGGGTATTTGGGTCAGAAGCAACAAAATAAGTTAAGTCCACCTGCTGCCACAGTGACGCACTAATTAAGTGGGCGGTGAGGTGCGCAGTAAGCGAATGGGTGGCGTGCCACAGCTGTTGTTGTTGTTATACGCAGCGGCAAAGTAGGTGGGTGGCCACAACCAGTGGTGCATGCCCATAAATGTGTGTGATGCGGTGACTCAGCGCCGGCAGTGTACATTCAAGGACCCCACAGTGGAAACAGTAGGTTCTACTTGTTGTTGTTGTTGTTGTTTATTGAAGTTTGTTGGCGTTGATCATGATGACAATAATGATGATGGCGGCTGATGAATGCATGAACGCTTGGCTAAACAACATCACATGTCATCAACACATGACTGGCCGACGCCACCGCCGACCGTTGCCAGTCCCACGACCGTTGCTGCTGCCTAGCTAATGGACTGTTGGACTTGATAGTCATGGGGTTCATTTGACTGGTTAACTGACGCGTTTTGCTAGTTTGGCTTAGTTGGAGTGCGCACAGGAAAGCGTCGGTTAGTTAGTTTCCGCCGAAATGAATACGCACACTCACACAAGCGAAGCATTAGCGATGATGAGATATATCCTAGTAGTGGAGGACGTAAAAATATTAGTTTTCAACTGGTCGTTAAAGCATGAGTTCATACCAGTTCAGCGTAAACCCACTGAATTCGGTTAGAGAGATTAGGAAAAATTTCTAAAAATAAGTGTTTCTTAGTGAGGTCTCTCTCTACAGGATATATCAATATCTTCGAATATTTTTCTGATCTCAAATAAAAACCCGCCACATAAATCCAACAGCCACTTGGAGGCTGCTTAACATTGCAGGTCCTTCCAATAGTGACAAAAATATCAAGATTCGCAAAAAGTATCAAAGAAGAAGCTCATTAAGCGTCAACTGTCACGAACTAACTGGTATTTTACTAGTTCGTTGCTGATACATCGCGCCACAAATGATATTTTGGAGGGGAAAACATATCATCCGCCTTCTTGGTCAATATTAAAACATGAATTGGTGAAAAATGTAAAATGAAATTATAAGTAGTTCATAACTAGTCACTCATAAACTAGTCACACTTTACAACAATACTTCTAATCTTTTTTACATATGTATGCCTCGTTCTCATTATTGAATCCTCATCGGTAGGCGCCTTTAAATACATTAAACGCTAAAATTTAGCCTGCCTCTTCCCATTAAGGATGCGTTAAAATAGCGGCTGTTGTGGGTAGTGGAGCACATTAATTACTCCTCCATTACTTATACACATACAGTGTATGCAGAGGCTTTTGTTGTGCTTGCGGTTTGACACGCATTTCACCCATAAACCCATATGCTATTTGTTCAATTTTGATGAGTAGAGAGCGCGAGCACCGCACATCGTGAGGTTTTGAGCTTTATTCAAGTGCAGAAAATAATTAACGGACTGTATGAACATGAAGCTTGGTGGGGAGCGTGGAAGAAACAGGGGAATGTTGCGAGTGTTGAATGGCATATATTTGGTTATAACTGAAATTATGTACTTAAAGAAATTTAATTTAAAAGAATTTGAGACTCTGGTGCAAAAATTAATTTAGTCTTTTTCTTGTGTTCAAAAAAGCGTTTTTTATTGGAAAAAAAAATTACAAAAATGCATCATTCAAAGTATTGTCCATCGGAAGCGGTCACTTTTACTAATCTCTCTGGGGATTTTCGAATAATATCTTTAAAAAAAAAAAAAAAAAAAAAGAGTCCTTTCTGTCCGAGCATTTTTACGATTCCTTCAAAAGATCTGAACTGGTGACCCACCACATTGTCTTGCCTCCGTCGAAAAAGCTAGTAGTTGAAAGGAACAAGATCTGTAGAAGAATTCCCATTTCAGCATTTCCACGTAATTTTTTTGGCCGTTTTACCCACTTGTCATGTTGTAAAATCAAAATTTTTCAGTCGCGTTTTCAAAGGAGAACTGTTTCGTCTAGAGACATCAAAAACACTAGGCAATAATCTGCGTAGATGAGGTATATTTAACTAGTGCGATTAATTTTCAGCTTTTTTATTACAGAAAAATAGAAAATTATAACAATCACAGACTTTAGATATCGCTTCTAGGTCTACTGAGCATAAAAATCGGGTTTATAAGACAGCGCCATAGTAATTTTGTGGATTCCACAGAAGATGGAAATAAAAAAAAAACGGTAACAGCTGTTATGTGAACCCAGACTTATATTGTATTTTCATCTTTAAGAAAAAACACTTAACTTCGGCTATTTTGAATATAAAAAGTTATTCATTTAGTGGTTCGAAAGTACAAAACTGTATTTTGACTCTGTCAAACTTGACTGTCAACTGCAGTTGGCAAAATTTTTAAGAAATTTGAAAAGACTGGAATGGTTAAAGTTATTTTAAGGCCTGAGCCTCATCGTTTCTTATTCGTTCCACCTCAAATATCGCTATTGTAAGTGAGAGTGTAGCCAAAGATCCGAATGTGCATAATTCTCGACTTTCTTAAGAGCTGGGACTTTCTTACGGCACATTTTGGCGTATTTTGTACTTGAACTTACACCTACATACGTCCATATAAAGCCTAGCTCACATAACAACTAAAGCCATGATCATTCACAGCGCCGTAGTTACGTCGATTGGGTGCTTGAACGACAAGCAGTGGAACGCGATTTTTCCTAAAAAATTTTTTTGGGCGACAAGGCCAATTTGTCACTCAGTGACTACGTAAAAAAGCAAAATTGTCTCAGTTGGGACTCCGAGAATCCTCAAATAATTGAACAGAGCTTATTGCAACCAAAAAAAAAAAATTACTGTCTGATGCATTCTTTGGTTCGCAGGTGTGATTAGACCATAGTTCTTTGAAAACAATAACGGCGAGACTGCCACTAACAATTCGAAGCGTTATGGTCGTATGGTAACCGAGCGAATATGGTGTTCACTGTGGGAGAAATTTACCGACCGCGTAACCTCTCGCCTTGGCGATCTCAATTGGCCACCGAGATCGTGCGATTTGACACTGTGGGACTTTTTTTTCTTGGGGCTAAGCTATGGACAGTGTTTATGCGGATAAATCTTCAACTCTTGAGCGCTTGAAAACCATTATTCGTCAAGTTAGGGCTGAGATAACGTCCCAAATGTGGCAAAAAGTGGTCGAAAATTACCTCAAACGGAACTGAAGTTTGCAAAAATTCACGAGGCGTTCATTTGAATGATGATGTAGGGTTTCGCCTATAATGCGAAGGTTCAGATTTTATAATAAAAAGGAGTTTCATTAAAAAAAAAATATTTTTTTTTGCTTTTTGTTTATGTTTATTTTGAAAATCGCAAAATGGACAACTCTGTAGTATTTCTGGCAGAAAATTACCGAGCACCGGTCAACGAATAATCCAATAAACAAAACGTTTGTGAAACTCATTTTCTGTAATCAACTTCAGTTCTCACCGTGAATTCTCTTCAATGTCATTTATTGGCCTTGAAGTGGTAATTTTAGTTCTGGAAAGAGAAAAAATTAGCCTTGTGAGAAAATTCATGAGAGCTTTGTTCACAAGAAATCGACGCTGTTGCTCCCTCCTGCCACTTACTCAAAATATATGATTATGAATACTGAATCTGAAGTCTAAACTTCGGATTTTGTCACAAAGTTATTTTGACAGGTGTCACTTTAAGAGAAATATTAAAATAGTGAGTGACGGTAGGTATTCCCCTCATACTACATTCTCTTTAAGTAATTTATTAGTATGTATTAATAAATTTCATTTTTCGGATGCTCCAACATTTAATTTTTTAAATAATTAAATCGCGCTCAAAGAACATGCAACATTTTGGTGCTCTTCAAAAGTTTCCACAAATGTCAAAATAAAGAATGGCCAGAACAAGACAGTAAAACTAAAAACACTTTAACAAAAATAAAAAATAAAAAATAAAAAAAGACTCCATAATGTGGTCTAATGTGGA
This sequence comes from Neoceratitis asiatica, assembly GCA_030068015.2. Lineage (NCBI taxonomy): Eukaryota > Metazoa > Arthropoda > Insecta > Diptera > Tephritidae > Neoceratitis > Neoceratitis asiatica. The sequence goes on along the minus strand of CM061527.1, from coordinate 81,734,910 downwards.
CTGAAACGCGAAATTAATTGCTTCATTATTGCGGTAAAGCCCCCAAACGACAACAGCGACAGGCAATTCATTAAATTGCTGAAAACTACTCAAACCAACAACAAACAACAACCAGCTAATGAAATCAAAAACAATGTGAAGAAATTTGTTGTTGTTGTAAAAATATCAAGGAAATTATTTTTTCAAATTTACTTGTAATAAGTTTAGAGCAAAAAGCAAAAGCCAGCACAGCCAGCGCTGCACGCTGTGAAATGGAAGAGCAGAATGTAGGTAGAGAAAGCAGCAAAACAGCGTTGAAACGTTGAAACGTTGAATAATGTGCTACTAGCGCTGGCAACACTATGATGGACAGGCGAACAATGTAAATTTGACAGCGCAGCTAATTGAATTGTTGCCATAATGATAGAGCAGCGTCAAAGATGCTCACTACAGCAGCACAACAGTACAGCGGGCACATGCAACAACGGTATATTGCATGCTGAGCGCGAAGCGTCACTCTGGGCAGGCAGTAATAGATGTACATAAGTAAGTATATTAGAATAAAACACGCTACTTAAAACCTACTAAGTGAGAGCACTCATTTTTATTGCTAAGAAAAGTTTGAGAGAAAATATTGACGCTAATGACGATGATGAGGAGGGGCGCACTCAAGGCAAGAGCAGCAGCAGCGGTTGGATGGGCGCATTGTGGGGGGAGTATACATTAACTAAAATAAGTGAAAAAAGGGTGCTCCAAGTAGAGGTACTCTTTTCAATACACTTTTTTTGACAGATCACGCGTGTCAAGCTGTTATGTTGGTTTTGTTCAGTATTGTTTGGCATTCCATCATAGAGACTTACGTCTTCGCTCAACTTATGGTCAGCATAATCGGCCTACTGAGCATACTATTCGCAACAGCATCACACCCATCTTGGGACCCAGCATTCATTATTGGATAATATTCGAACGAATAGACCACGTCCAGTATGCAGTGAAGAAAATATAGCGGCTGTGGCTGAGAGTGTACTCGAAGACCGTGGAGAGTCGATTCGGCGCCGTTCGTAGCAACTCGGACTGACGTATGGAACGACTTGGCGCATTTTACGACGAGATCTTAAATTGAAAGCGTACCAAATATAGCTTGATCAAGAACTGAAGCTGCTCGACCTTCCCAAGTGAAATCGCTTTGCTCTATGGGCTCTTGAAAAGTTCCAAGAGATCCGACGTTTTCGAATCATCGGTCCATATTACTTCAAAAATGTTGCCGATGAGAACGTATCCGTAAATGGCGATCGTTATCGTGCCATGATAACCGACTATTTGATGCCTGAAATAGAAGCTCGTGATCTTCGCGACGTTTGGTTTCAACAAGACGGCGCCACTTCTCACACATCGCATCAGTCAATGGATTTATTGAGGGAACACTTCGGTGGCCAGTTAATTTCTCACGTTTTGGTCCGGTCGATTGGCCATCGCTGGACTTTTCTTGTGGGAGTAAGTGAATTCTAAAGTCTTTGCGGACATTTCTACTTCGATTCAGGCCTTGGAGCAAAACATCACGCGTGTCATTCGCCAGTTACCAGTCGAAATGCTTGAACGAATCATCAAAATAATGTTCTTTCGAATGATGATGAACATTCCTCATTAAATTTGTATTTTCTGTGTTTTTTCTTAAAAAAAATTAGGGAACCTCGAAATGGATCACCCTTTAAACAGAAAAAAGTAATATTAGCTTATGTTTTGCCTAGCATTTTGCCTAAAATAATATCCAACAAGTTGACATATTTTTGGTTTTACACCTCATATACAAATTCTCAGCATTTTAAAATGTAAAAAAAAAACGGGAATATAATAATAATGATGACTCTCGGCACGCTAATAGTGTCAAAAGTTTAATGATGATAATGTTAAAGCACAACGCGGTCCATTTACTTTCACATTGCAACACTTAAATCAACCGTAGTCGCGCCGTTTTTTGTTTATTTTTTGGGTCGCTTGACAGCACAGACAAGCTGTCTCCCAGGCGCTGGTAGCACTATGTCAGTGATGTGGACAGGTGTCATTGGTTTTTTGACATTCACTGTTTGAATTGCTATTTTGCAGATTTATTCCCTCGGAAAAAAATATATAAATAAATGAAGGCGTCGTAAGCGCTGCTGGTTTAAAAATTGAAACACTTTAGTTTTTGAATTTGAAATTCCATTTTGGAGAAAATGCATATGGTAAGACATTTAATTTAGGAGAGAAAAAAATGACTCTGGAATGCGTTTATGCGCGCTGGACCCTCCCACAATGCCAGAATATGGCTTGTCGCAGTTCTTCAAAACTTAATTAGACTGAGTAACCCTCTCTGGTGCTGAAATATGGTAATCTGCAGTATTAAGCTCCAATATAGAAACATTCATGATGAAGATACCTGCTTGTTAACGGTTCAAAAAACCCTAGATTAAGTTGACTAAGTTGTGAAAGGAACGTAAGTTATTACTACAGTGCTCTTCAAAGTACTAACATTGAGTCAGAACAACAACGTTTTCCAGAAAAGATCCACAACCGTCTCTGTGCGCACAAAATCAACAGCAAATTTAAGAAAGATTTGTGGATGAAAAACTTGGAAACAAAATAGATCGCGGCGCCTTTTTATATTCAAACTCTTTCGCAAAAGAGAAGGAGACATAAGCAAACCGTGAGATAATGATTCAAGCTTTCTGTACCCCTGAGAGCAACAAAAGAATAAATTTTTTTTTGGAAATTCTCAATCTCACTGTAAGTTTTAAGACCTGAACATACGATCTAGTTATACACGCTCGAGTTTTAGTGAGTTTGTGAGGATAGCACTGCTCTAGACCGCTTGAATGTGGTGGCAGTGAAACATGTCTCCGGAATCCCTTTCGCTGATAATGAAATATACGTATTTTTAAGCGAATACGACGAAGTTAGCACAGCAATTGCGTGACTGAAGAGCCAATACTTCGGTGAATCCATTCAAATATGACGAAGAACTGATAAATTTCAACAAACAGGCAGCTCAGGTATCCGTTGGCTCGACGAAAGGAACCGAAGCGTGCTTCGCGTACACTATAACAATGCGAATTCCTGCGATAAGAACAAATTATTGCCAGATAAATGTTTCTAGAGTATACAGAAGATCTTCTCCATTCTATAGTGTGAGCCATTGCACCTCTGCACAAGTGAGCTGGTAGCAACTTAAGCAAAAACGCTTAGTATTGCGTAGGAACCTCTGCGGGTTAGGGGTTCAAGAATTTACCCGCGGTAAGGCATGACTGTCGTAAGAGGTGACCAAAATCCAATAGTTCCGGCGACAGGCGGGTCTTTATACTGGAACGACCCGGATTTTTATCCGGACAAGGACTGTCACACCCGCAATATTCCCCGGAGTCTAATTTGGGGAACTTTCTGCGGTTACAACAACAATAACTGTATTGCGTAGGAGCTCTCTAAGCAGTCTGGGGACTGTCTGAAAAACAGACAGAGCGGTGAGGAATGAAACTTCGTTAGGTTAACACCAAATGGTAAGGAGAAGGAAAACTTTCGCACTATTGTGAACTTAAAGCTAAGAGACAAAGTGGAGACCTGTTCAACTAAGAAGAATAATGCTAGCATTAAAAATAAGGATACTCTTTGCCGATCTAACAGAATCAGATCTAACTTTCTTTAACAACCCTCAGATTCACGAGTTGTAAGCCAAAAGATGTTGAAAGAGAAGGCTCCTTGAAAATGGGTTTCTCTGCATTATATAAGCTCTATTCTTAGTGGGGAGCACTGTCGTCTGAAATCTAATAATTTTTAAACTATATCTGACTTCTGACATGGTGTGTCCTGGAACCAGTACTTAACTAGCGCTAGGAGGAGTTCGTGGTAGAGCAATTGTTGTTGCTTGATGAGCAATAATATTCAGTCCGTAGAAGAGTAAGGAAATACATTTTCAAGCACGATATTTTGGTGTAGTAATATTACAATGGTCACATAAAAGCCGCACCACCGCACAAGAAAGTAGAATCCAAGATGCCGCAAAATTGATATAAATTCATCAGACAAAAGGCACCTCACAGCAATGCTGTGTCAAAGAGACGCAGCAACAAATACGCGTATGCATATTCGCCAAAAAAAAGACAAATTCTTATCACCAACATCTCGTTTGCCAACGATGAGCAGAAAATATGCGTACGTACGAACGAACGTAAGTGATCTCCATACAAGCGAGAGCCAGGTGTTGACAAACAGAGTACGTAGGAAATATGATGATGTCGCGGCATGTCGAGTAAACCACACCTGGCATAATCAACTATGTTTAATCCAAAAAAAAAAGAGAAGAAAAAAGAGACGATCACTGCAGACTTAAGTAAAACTCATGTGCGCTGTGGCAGGAGAACTGAGACAAGCAAAAACTAAAAACTTAAAAAAAATTAAAAAGCAAACAACTGATGAGCCCAGCCGCGTGACAGTTAAACCGACTTAAGATAATATCATTGCATTTGTTAGCGGTACCGCCTCCAAACACGAAGAAGAAGTCTCCAACTTTGACTGCGGCTCAGGCTCAGTCCCTGCTCGATTACAAGTAAGGATTTGCCTATGATTGCGTTGAAGAGACTCTCTAAGACCTTCTTACCTAGAAAATAAGTGTGTGTATGCGTATGCTTCGCTGGGATGCATGTCAATGGGCGACGCTATTTGCGCATGCGCAGCGAACTAGATCAACACACTTAGATTATCATCGACGGATCGATCGCATTTGGTTTGCGTGCGAAAATTGATATTTTTCTTCTACACATACTCTAATTGCTTGCCTTGCTTTGACGCTGTTTTGCTGTTGCGCTGTCGTCGTTGTGACTGTGGCTAATGATATGTTTTCGGTCTATGCTCGGCTCGAATTCTGCTCAATTTCAAAGCAACAAATTGCGGTTGACAAACCCAAGCAAATGGAATTCCAATTTTTCTTATTTTCCAATTTTCTTTCAATTTTTTTTTTGTTTTGCTTCAGTGAGTTTTCTTCTTTTCACCAAAAGAGCTCTGTCTCAGCGTGTGTTGCTGTAATAGGCCAAAGAAAGAGGCGTTTACAAGGCAGAGCAGAGAGTTGTTGGAAATATTGTATGTTACGGCGAGTATTATTTGTCGTTTTGGTAAAGAAAACCAAAAATTGATTTTAATCGATTTCTAGGATCACTCCCATGTATAGTTTTCTTAGCATTCCTTTTTCTCTTTTCTCTTTCAACTTATTGCCTACAACAAAAGCAATTCAATCTATTGTGGTTAGAGCATTTGCTAAAAGTGCTTTGTGGTTCTTGCGTAGGACAAACATACATACAGCGTACCTTTGTGTGCCTGATTTTGTCACAAGGCAAGAATGCTTTGGGTAATAGAACTGTGTTCACATAACTATTTACTTTGACATATTCCACCAAGCCTTCCAGAGGCACTACAAGCAATACCCTGTAGTAAAATGTACTAGTTTCAAACTGTTTCGAAACTGGTAACCCCAGAAAACTGAACTGGTTTGTCAAATAACTATTTGCTTTGAATGTATTCAACAAAGGATGACAACTACCAGACTTCAAACAGTTATATAATAGTCCCATACTAGTTCAAAATGGACTAGTTGATTTTTGCAGCAATTTGCATTAGTTTCGTTTTAAAGGAGGAACTAAATAGAGCAATTATTTGCATGAATAAAAAAATGTAAAATGTAAAAAATGTATAAATAAATTAATTTTAACAGTTACATTGCTGCAGTTTACAAAAAAAAATTTTACTCAATTTTATTTGAAATTTTAATCTAACGGTGCGACGGTTTGTAGGCGTCTAATGTAAAAAGTTTAGTATGGAATTAAATGCAGTTTCCTTTCATCTTTCACCAGAAGTCTTGTTTACAACAGGTGAAAATATACTAAAAAAAATTAAAAAAAAAATTAATTAAAAAAAACTGCTAGGTGGACTTGACTATGAAGAAAACAAAATGCGGCAAATTATCGAATTGGAAAATTGAACCCCTGGGCACAAAAAGTCAGTTACTGAAGCCTGACCAATCAACCAAATCAATCAATGACAATGTATTTGGTGGGATCGGAACGGCGTGCCGTATTATGAGCTTCTAAAGGGTGATCCAAGTAGATATAGTTTTTTCAAAAGCCTTTTTTGACAGATCACGCGTGAGTCGTGTCAAGCTGTCATGTTTTTTTTTGTACAGTATTGTTTGGCCTTTCATCATGGAAAGACTTACGCCTGAACAACGTTTACAAATCATTCAACTTTATTACGAAAATTCACGTTCTGTAAAGAATGTGTTTCGAGGATGCTTCGCTGAACATATGATCAACAAAATCGGTCTACTGAGCGTACTATTCGCAACACCATCACCTATGTTAGGACCCAGTATTTGTTATTGGATAATATTCGACCGAATACGGAATATCGTCCAGCACGCAGTGAAGAAAATATAGCGGCCGTAGCTGAGAGTGTATATGAAGACCGCCGAGAGGCGATTCGGTGACGTTCGCCGCAACTCAGACTGACATATGGAACGACCTGGCGCATTTTACTTGGAGATATTAAATTCAAAGCGAGATCGCTTCACTCTATGGGCTCTTCAAAAGCAATGTGACCCATTTCTGGCTAATTTTGTTTCAACAAGACGGTGCCACTTTCCACACGTCGCATCAGTCAATAGATTCATTGAGAGAAAACTTCGGTGAGCAGATAATTTCATGTTTTGAGCCGGTCGATTGGGCGTAAACCATCTGAGACGTAGCCGCGGCCAACATTTGAAAGAGATAATCCTCATAAAATAAATGCCAAAGAATGTTATTTGAATGATAATAAGCGATTCCCAATAAATTTTCATTTTCTGTGTATTTTTTCTTCTTTAAAAAAGTGGGGAACCTCGAAGTGGATCAGCCGTTAAAACAGTTAATGGGTAACACTTCCAGCAACCAACTATCAAACAGAATTTTTACATAACCTCAAGCAGCTTAGCTAAGCAAGGAAAAAGCATATGATTTTCAATTCAAACCATTTTTATCTGTTTAGTTCTACTTTGTAACCACTCAGAGCATCCTAGTTACAAAGTAATTATTTTCGGTCTAGTTTATTTTCTTCAGCCCAGCTTAGTTCTATTTTTCGCTCGCTACACACATATACGCTTACTTTATTGTTTGTATGTGTTTGTATATGGGCGAGTTTGTTGATTCTCATCAGCATGCGGCCATTGTCAGACCCTTTGTCACTACGTCTAGCCCTCTTTGCATCTATTGTTCTATCACTTATCGATCATTAGATCTCGTTGCTTGTGACAATTAAAAAAAAAAAAAAAAAATTTGTTGTAGTTTGTTGTAGTTGTTGTAGTGCACATAATTTTTCTTAACTATTATTTCATCGTTTTGAGGATATATTTTTTGAGTTTGTATGCGAGGTTCTCCTCCTGCCAGCTAGCATTTATTGCTTGTTCTTACTATTATTGTTGTTTGTTGTTATTTATTTGGCTGTTGTCGAACATACATACATACATATGTCCCATACATACATACATACATATAAAATCAATTATTATGTAAGTTTTTAATTTGTCTCTCCGTGCCTTTGCCAGATAAAGTAGTGGACACTTTTCATTACCTTTTGTTTGGGGTCAGTAGCTCACGTTTCCCAAAAAATTATTTCATGGAATTTTCTTCTTTTCCCCCCTCTTACCTCTATGTATTTCTTGGTCAATTATTTTTATACGAAATATATTTGTTGACATATTTTATTATTTATTTGAAAGGACAATCAACGCATGATTAAATGTTGGACATTGTTCGTGCTCGGTTTTGAATGCGTTTTTCAATTGATGTCACATGGCTTTTTGGTTAGAAATGTGTGCCGTAAATTGCTGGTTGCCTTTATTGTGGATATAAATAAATATTTTTGTTTGTTGTTGCTATTGTTTGATTGTTTTTTGTGTGTTTTGAGTGCTTGATTTAGGGCTTGATGTTGTTTGGACATATTTTTGCCTGTTTCTCTTTTGTTCGCTGCGTAAATATTTATTTATTATTATTTCTGTATTATTTATGCAGCTCTGCGTATTCGCGTGTGTGTGGCGCTTAATGTTGCATGCCACCCGGTAGTTTTTTTTGTATTAAGCAAAACGCGAAAAATTCATCGATTCAGTAGAATTTTTATATCAGTATATACTAGAGCTCTAGCTATCCGGGTATCGAGCACTGCGAGCAGCTCGATACTCGCTCATTGTGCAACTACTCAGCAGATCAACAAAAACAAATTAATTTTGTTTATCAAAATTTCTTGGCGTTACAATGATTCTTACACTTTGCATAAGTAAATTTAAAATTAATAAAATTAAAAAAATTGAGAAAAATGTCAAAAAGTTTGTCAGAATACTCGAAACGCTTGTGCTCGACTCGAAAATTTGTCATTTAATGAGCAATGGGCAGCTCTGCGAGTGCTCAAATGCTCGCACTACTCAAAAATTTTAAGCTCTGGTATATACTAAACCATTTGTGATGATAAAACAACTTCAAAAAACTTCTCTTATATTGAACGAAAGTACTCCATACTGTCCACTATTATTAACACACATATTTAAACGAAACACTAAAAAATGATTCATGAAAGAACTCAAGCCAATATCTTAACAAAAACAGCTGCACCGTAGAGTGAAGATCCAAGTCGTATAGATTTTTCTAAACAAAAAGTTATCAGCAACAAAAATCACTTCTAAACTACCGCTCTACACACATCTTCCTAGAATTACACATATAAAACTAGTTTTGAATATGCAGCGAAATGTAAAAAATACACAAAAAAGATGAACACTCAATTTGTGGTCTTAAAAACCCCATTATTCGAAACACACAAGCTTTTTGCATAAGTTTGAATACGGTGTTAAACATGTGGAAAGATCCACACACCGTGTTTTCTCAGAGATAAGCACGCATATGTGCATTTTCACATGTTTATCTCATATTGGTGTCTCATGTAGCGGTTTTGTTTTATGGGATTTTGCTCTTTATCTTTCTTAACATCGGGTTTGACAAGCGTTTTGGAGAAAGTGAATATTTGTGGAACACAAAACAAGTGAGATTTTAGATTAAAAGATATGGTGATTCCTTTCATGTTTATAAGAGAAAAATAAACACAGCTGTTCCTTACGATCTATTATTTTATAGGAATGTCATACACTATGAAGAGTGAATAGAGCTGGAAAATGTGAGTATTAGATGCTTCGCTCTTGTTGATAAAATTACGAAAACTTGAAAGAAAGAAAGAGCTGCCAAAAATGAATTAAACAAACACCTAAGGTCGCCAGAAAATACAATTTCAGCTCGTCCTCTTGCGTATTTGTACTACTTATCTCGCACTAGAAAGCACTTAGCGTGCGATCCTGCTGAGAGTTTACGTGTTGATGCGTTCATTTGACTCTTTATGAAGTAACTATAAATTTATAGCTCTCTGGTCGCATGCAGGAATATGGTATAAATGTTTGAATTTCGAAGTTTATCGATGGGTTAGCACCTCAACTGTTGACCCAAGACGTATCGTGGAAGTTCAGGGACCTCCGTTCCATCCCCAGATCGAAACTCTCGCACAATCAGGTGATAAAGCTTGGAATTTTTCGGGTTTCTGCAGTAGTTTGCTAAAATAATTGGAATCATCTAGTAACTTTCATATCCTGCGATTGTGAATATGAGTCTCAAATGCATGAGTTCAACAACTCAAGTGTAAACAAGTATGCCATTATCAGAACAAAAGACCTATTAAAAAGGTCGAGAAAAACTATATATAGATTAATAGCCATTATAACGAGTCACTGCGCCTACGAAGAGCATGCTCCAAAAATGGGCCTACCCTTTAACAAGTCTTGCCGAAACTGTAATTTGTACTTGTACTTGTAATTTTTTTGAAACAATAATTCACTTTCTCTGCGAATGTCCAGCTCTCTCGCAAAGTCGACACCAAACAATTGGGATACATCAGGCATCAAACCAAACCCTAGCAGATACAATTTCTAGATGTAACGGTAATGCATCAAAATGGCGCTCCCAGCGCTAATTGGGACTGAGGGTGCACTCCTGCCTGCCTGCCTACCTATCTAGGCGAATTTCTAGATTTATTTATTTTTTTTATTATTTTTTATTTTATTTTTTTTTTATTTCCTTTTTTTAGTTTTTTATTTAATTTTTTTTCTTTATATTTTTTAATTTTTTTAAATTTTTTTTTAAATTTTGTTTATTTCATTTTTTATTTATTTTTCTATTTTTTATTTTATTTTTTTAGTTAATTTTTATTTTTTTTTTTTTTTTTTTTTTTTTTTTTAATTTTATTTTTTTATATTTTATATTATTATATTTTATTAAATTTTATTTTATTTTGTTTTACTTTATTTTATTTTATTTGATTTAAATTTATTTTATTTTATTTTATTTTAATTAATTTATTTTTTTTCGATTTTTTATATTTTTTTTAATGAATTTTATTTTACATTATTTTATCTATTTTCTTAATTTTTGATTTTATTAATATTAATGAACGAAATTATATGCTCCTTTTTTATGGAGAAAACAGAAAAAAGAAATCCCAAAACACCAACTCATTAACGTCTTGTCAAGCTGCAAAATATCACTTGAGTCCATCACTACTCCCAAAGTGTGAAGTCGAATTTCAGGCCACTCGCTTAATACTTAACCTATAATTTTCTGTATGCATGCATGTTTGGGCCACTTGAAGTTGCCACATTTAGAGCAGGTGTCAAAATAATTTGGCACAAAAATGACAAGCAACATAAAATTCAAGCGAAAAAAATTATAAACAAAAAGAAAATTACAAATAAATAATTGAAAAATCTATGTTTGCATGTGTTTGCAAAAAAACAGTCAAGAGCAGTTAAAGTGTAGAAAAAACACCGCGAGCAGTGGGAGCTCGAAAAAAAAATATTTAAAAAAAAACTAAAAACTGAAAAACTTAAGGTTAACGATGAATGCTTGCGCCGCTACGCAGCAGCCCTAAATCTTATTGAATTCGTTAAAAAAAATTTAATTTTTTTTTTACTTTTTAGCGCTTTCCTGTTAATTCGGCGCTCTGTATTACGCCTGCAACGCAAAGTGTTGGTTATGTAATTATGGGCAACACCTTGAATACTTGTAAGGTGTCATGATATGTGTGTGGCAGCAAAGCCGACAAAAGATTTTTTTCCAGCTCATTCAACGCTGACTGCATTTTTTGAGGTTAAGATTTTTTCAAAAAAAAAAATTTTTTTAGGATTTTAAGCAAGTTTTGAAGAATACAATGCAACCGCATATTCAAAATTAATTTCAATAATACATATATACACTGCTAATACACAGACGAGGCGCCAACATTAATTGCTGGTTATTATAACGCAGGTGAAAAGCAGTAGCAACAAAAAAAACTAGACATTTGATCTGTGAAAAAACTCAGAAACAAAAAAAAAAAAAAAGAAACAGGAAAACAGGATAATGCCGCTGCAAATGTATGTTGGTGTAAAAATCGGAGTTGTTGTTATTCAAAAATACATTTTAATTATAGTTTTCGAACACATTTATGCAGTGTCCAAGCACAAGCAGTCGAAGCTGCTCTGCTGTGATAACTCTCAGTTACATTTTCAAGTACCATCTCTTGTGTATTTGTGCATTTTTTCTAAAATTTCTCCTTTTCTGCTACCTTTTTCTCTATTTTAATGCTATTTTATTTAAATTGCTACCAAATTTCGCCTGCGTAGACGGCTAACATTTAACGCCGCATGACTTGGCACCTCACACACTGCATGCCTTCACTCTCTCGCAGAGCACTTGCAACTCAATGTTCGCTGCTTCGCCCCTCAACAACAAACCCAAAACAGCGGGGGTGTCGCTACAGGTGAATATTTGTTGTTGTTTTATTTAGAAAAAATTTCGGAAACGTATAAAATTTGTGTGTTGAACTGTGAAGGAAATGAAAACTCATCATCATCATCAACAGTGGGCGTTAACGTAATTTCTCAGAGGGAGCGTAGAGTCATGTATAGTTTGTAAGCAAGCCAAGGGAAGTGCAAGGAATGGTACTTTCGTTTTAATGAAAATAATAAGCAGTTAAATAACACCGAAACAACCGAAAACAGGGCAATCAATTAAAAAGAAATTGATAAAGTGTATTTTTGACCTTAATAACGGAAGATATCAACGGCGGCAGTGGTATGGGGGTGAAAATAAAGGAACTTCACTTGTGTTGCTCAGTAGGATGTTGCACCTCTGCACTCACTACGCTCGTAGGTGACTCTTCGCACTCTCTCTCTCTCGGCATGCGTTCAGCGAAAGGTATGAAGATTTCACACTTAAGGCGTGTGCTTGTTGATCCATTGAATCTTTTTTGAGCCATAGAGTAGACATATAACGTCCCTTTGCAGCGAAGATGTAGAGAAGTGCATATTGCGCCCAGTAGACAAAAGGTTCAAAAATTTACCCGCGATAAGGCAAGCCTGTCTTAAGAAGTGCCTAAAATCCAATAGTTCTCGTGACAGTCGGATCGTTTTACCTGATGGAACCGGGATTTTAAGATACCAAATACAGTACATCCCTAAAAACTCCCAAAAAAAATTAATTGGTGAATTATTTTTGCAATGGGAAAGAGGATATGTCCACAATAACCAGCCAGATGTACGGCCAGTTACCAAAAAAGCGGGCTATTTCCTTCATAAGCACCCGCGATGCAGTATAAAAGAGGAACGTCCTCATTACGGAAGTCTACCATGGACACTGGTGGCACCGGAGTGGGCTACAATATAAACTGTTAAACACAGTCAGGCAGCAATAAAAGCTTTGGTCTCGGTCACGACAAAATCTAGAGTCACACTGGACTGTGTTATACCTCGTTTGGATTCCAGTTCGAAGAGACATAGAGGAGAACTTCAAAGCAAATGAACCTAATAGGTGAGGTACCACCAAGCCGGTTTTTCCGGATAGAGAACGCATTCGTTTGCCTCTAGATTCACAGACAGGCCACGTTAAGTTGTTGCAAGCTCAGGCAAACCTAGCCCAGATGGGACCGGATAAAGTAAGATGGTTTATATTCTCTAAAAAAAGGGAAAGTCTCTCAAAGGTAGTTTAGATTCTGACGGAAAATGACTTATAGAACGGCATGCAAAAGGAATTGAGGTATTCCAGGAGGGACGAGGAGGAAGATACGACTTTTCTCTGCTCTAAGCAGATACAGACTTCGCCATTTTGAAGCTGCTTTTATGGATAGCCTTTGCGTTTGGCAGAAATTAAGATTAGCTATCTAATAGAGTTCATAAGGCAGTTCCAGTTGATGGAAAAGATGTCGTAGAATCAGAAAAATTTCTGCATAATTTTACATTGGTACTATTTTGGCCTAAGTGTGTTGCAGCTCGCATATTGGTAACCTACCTTCCTATATACCTACCTAGGCTAGACTCAGTCAGAGGATCGCAAAGGAAAAGAGTTTTTCCTGGTTTTTTTTTTTGATGTGTGTTCTCTCTGAGTTTCTTATACCGACTCAAAGCGAGTAGATGTCCACTATCTTCTCACAACAAAAATATGGACGCACCTTTATGTAGCACACCTCTCGGTGCTCGATGGGGTCAACGGTTTTAACTAGGTACTTGCTAGAAAAATGATGTGGAAATACTATGGAGTATGGTATTTTGCTCAAGAACAAATTTATTGGTCTTCGAGAGTGTCGAGCTGCCATGATAAGAAATATTCTTCGTAGAAATCAAATTTTAACGAAAAAACGAGACATATTTAGAGACAGAAGAAGAGAGGGGACGAGATGGGTGAGTACAAAGAGCTTGATAAACGAGCCGTTTTAGCCGAGTCGCAGGGAAAGTGAACTCCAGTATTACTGTAAAAAGTATAGAGCAGATCTGGTAACACACGTTTAAGGCGTACTCAGCTCTTGGAGGGAATACTACTGCAGCCTGCTTATTTGTGGCTTTAATGAAGCTTGGTACGTTGAATCTGGGTGCAGAGTTCCTACATTTTTTTGCATTCCTTTTGTCGCCCGCAGTTTTGAGCTGTCGTCTGCTGGGAATTGCTCCTTAAAATGCTCCAATGTTATGGTTTATTTTTCTTTATTCTTGCAAAATGACTCTCCAAAACACCCAACTTGCGTGTCAATGCCAACGATAAGCCTCGCCTGTCGCTGGGAACTCCAAATGAGCGTGTGGCTGGAAATTTCACAGTGCCAATTTCTATCATCAAATTTCAGTGCATGCCATGTCAGAAAGCATTAATTTATTCATATGCCAATGCCAAAAGTGTTGAAGAGTGAAGGTTTTCCAAGTCGAAGTTGGATTACAATTTAAAAAAAAATACCAAAAAAAAAAAAATTATATTTTCAGTATATCGTTTTGCAAGTTAAAGTGGCGCGCGTGCATCGCATGTGGTGGCATATGTATGTACATACATAAATAATAAGTAAATATGCATTTATATATGTGTATGAGAGTGCAATAATGCATGTAGGCTTGGCGAGTTACCAATCGAAGGCCATTAAAAGTTGTCTGTTGCCTGCTGATTTGTATCAAAAGTGAGAAAAAAAAGCCAAAAAAAAGTCAAGCTTAAATGCGACTAACAGACAGTAAAGCGCGCTTATGACAAAAAAATCTCGCTGTTAAAGCTATATAGAGTAGGGGCTTGTGGCCGTTTCTCATATTCAATCATTCAAAAATGTCACTTGCATTAGACAAACAAGCTGCCTCTCTACTTCTCTCTCTCTCTCTCTCTCTCGCTTTGCTCATGCAACACTTGAATCCCCTTAAGCGCTCATTTATTTACATAATTTTTTCATTTTTTTTAAATTTTTTTTCAACTTCTTTATACAAATGTCATCGTTTTTTCGCCGCATTTACACTAATTACAATATCAAATATTTGAACTTTTTAATTTAGATTGATGACATGAATTTGTCTGCCCGCAAAATCCACGACAAATGGGAATGTCATGATAAAACATTGACTCTGGCGTTTTTCAAATGACTTTTTAGCTTATTTTTATGTTTGATTGCATATATTAGTAAGCACATATATACATATATATGTAAATTGGATATGTTTTATAAGGGCATTTGAAATTGTTTGCTTTTTGTCTGAATTTTCTTTTTTGTAATTTTTTTTTTTTTTTGAGTACTACACACCCACCCTTCCCATGTCATGTTACACCATTCAAATGTGTATTAGTCATGCGGGGAAAAATATGATGAATGACTTTGTTGGCATTTCAAATTTTTACAAATCATCAAAAGAGTTATAATAAACTTAGCACAGCATATAAGAATATCTGTTGGGGGTGCATGCAATTGAATTTGAGTGTTAGACAGTTGACTGTCGGCGGCGACGGAAAGCAGAGATGATTAGAAAAAATATATATATTTTTTATATAATCAAAAAATGCATCAATGCATAAAAATATTAATAAAGGAAAAGAATAATAAATAAATCAATTGCTGTCCCACGGAAAACGAGACAGTGAAGATTTTAATTTTTTTAAACAAATTTTTTAGTTTTATAAAATAGTTGAGAAGCAATGAATAGGAGGCTTTAACGAAAAAAAAAATTAAAAAAGAAATAAATAAAAAATAATACAAAAATCTGTCACGCAGATGTCCAAACTGAACCGATTTTTTTCTGCAATTTTTTCAGTAATTTTTCTGAAATTTTTTCATTTCATTAAAGAAAACAGTTTTATTCTCCTTTGATAAAATTTTTACACGATCTGCTGGCTATTGAAATGATTTTCAAGGTCACAGACCTCAAAATTTCTATTGTCATCTTTGAAGATCTTCAGAATATGGTTCTATTTTTATTTGATAATGCATTTAACCGAACTAGAAAAGGCACAATAAACCAGGTAAAGTCAGTTGTAGAGTTGTTGATTGCAAAAAATGAAGTTTCTGTTTCAAAAATGAAGTTTTTGACTCAAAAATCGCTTACCGATCTCCACCTCTACATCGTGTTTTAAAAAGAAATCATTATACAATTTACTTTTTCCTTCTCAAGACGACTTCAACCGGCCTAAGACTATGTCAATGCTTCTATTTGGTTCTTGTACGCTCATAATAGAAACATTAGGTATCCCCAACTGGACTACATTTTCGGTAAATTGTTCGAAACTCATTTATTTAGAGCACTTAGCTCTTTCTGTACAAATTTCATGAAATTGTGATAGCATATTCTCATAATATGACACACAGGGTCTGACTATTTTTGTTTAGTATCGTTTTTCATGGGACAGATCTGGTTTATGAGTTTATCTTTACGACAAGAATCTTGTTTCAAACTTATCTATATGGCAAAAATCTGCAATTTCCTCTTTAATCAGCCTCAATTACCACATTTTGTTCGAGGAAACATTTTTCGGCAATCATACCTCGTACGTTTTTTAATTTTTGTGGTTGACTCATCTAGAACCATAAAATCTAGAGCCTTAGAACACTTTTTTGCCTTGAAAAAATTCTGTATAAGAAATTTATCTGCCAAGATTTCGCAACCTTGAGCAAAGTTTTCCTATACAATTAATAACTTCCTTTCGGCCTTTTAAAATTATGGGTGATATATAGCATCATATTCTTTAGAAATCAATCTCCACTACGCAATTTTTGTTTCAGAAAAAGTTCCAAAGTCATAACTCGAATTCTTTAATTTTACTAAATTTTTTCTATACAATTTATTAGCCACTTTCATCTTCTGTGTGGTTTTGAGTCTCAAAATGTGGATTTAAAACAATTTCTGATTTCCCAAGGCACTTACTGAGTTCTACACTTATTCAAAGATGGCTTTTTAGGTCTTAAAAATATGGAATACAAGAAGGAAGGGAATAGAGAAAGCAAACTTAGTTTCAATGCAATCCAAGTTTCTAAGATCAGTTTATCTTATCAAACTCGAGACGAACTCACACAAATTTCTGGCCGCATTTGGAATAAAGAGCAATCTGAAGAGCTGCCCTTTCATTAAAAAAAAAAAAAAAAAAAACGGATTGGTGTGGTTGAGACCGGTGTGAACGTAACTGTCAATGGCGACCATTATCGCGCCATAATAACCGACTATTTGATGCCTGAATTTGAAGCTCATGATCTCCGCGACATTTGATTTCAACAAGACGGCGACTCGCCCACACATCGCATCAATCAATGGACTTATTGAGAGAACGCTTCGATGAGCAGATAATTCCACGTTTTGGGCTGGTTGCTTGGCCACCAAGATCGTGTTATATCACACCGTTAGACTTTTTACTGTGGAGATATGCGAAGTCTAAATTCTATACTGACAATCCCGCTTCGATTCAGGCCTTGAAGCAAAACATCACGCTTGTCATTCGGCAGTTACCAGTCAAAAATTACTTTGGAATCTCCTTCGAACTTTTTCTATTGAATTTCTCTTAAATTTTTCGTAATCTTCGCTCTTTGCTTATAAATTATTTTTTTCCCCAATTTTCAGCACTGACCCGCTATAATCTCGACCAAGCAAAACAATCACGTTGCACTAATAACAACACAAAATTTACACACTGACCACTCATAATTTTCCAAACAGGATAACAACTTAATAATATGAAATGTAATAGTAAAGGAAGAACTAACTGCGCCACACACTTTTCGACATATACTTGTATTTTATTCATTATATTTGGCACAGATAGACCGAAAAACATAAATACAATCACACATACATACATGCATGCGAACAAATAAAAACGCCCAACTGATTGGGTTGAAGCACAGCTGCTGTGTCTCAGGACTATTTGTTATTTGTGTCAAAAAATAAGCGAAGAGGATGGAGGGGTAGAGCACTTACTCTCATATACATATATTCATACACATACATATGTGTACTAGGACAACAGTAGACCAAGCAAGGCAGGGCTATGGCCAATAAAACGAGCAACTTTATTGCGCTAATAAGAAAAGTAAAGAACGCAATGAGAGTGGCGGTGGTAGGTAGAGCTTGTTTGGACTCACATATATGTTCTCTATGTGTTTGTATGTGTACTATCAGAGTATGCTTAAGAATGTATACCAAAGTCCTTAAGTTAGTCGTCCTCTGCTGATGCTTTTCCTAAGTGTTTGTGTGTGTGTGTGTGTATGTGAGTACATTTATTCACTGCTAATAAAACGTATACAATATGAACCGTGACTGGACGTCACAGGACGAAAGCTTACACATGCATACATACACACAGTTATTAAGCAAAGTGTGTGTGTGTGTGTGTGTGCGTGTTGAAGAGGCGACATAAAATGAAGCTGCATGAATTTGTATGTCAATTCGTTCAAAGGCTCACAGCGCCGTCCACCCCCCCCCCCCCGCTCTCCCTACACACAAAAATTTCATGCGCTCCTCTCTTTACACACTTTTATTGTACTTTTTCCTCAGCTCTAAGAGAAACACCCAGTCTGGAAATGTGTGTCATCATTAGTTGAGCCACTGTATAAGCAGCAGTAGCTGCGTTGGTTGTTTGGCTGCTCCTACAGATTATTATTAAATATGATTAGAGGACACTCAACGCTCTACTTTGCTCTACTTTGTGTGTATGTATGTATGTTCCAGTGTGTCCGTCCGAATAAATTCAGTGGTTTTTCGAGTTGAACATAAATTTTTTGTCGCTTACAAGTATATTGTGTGTTGACACACATAGTTATTTAGTAGAGAGTAGCTCATAGTAGTCCTGCTATGCTGCTTAGGTATTTTATTTTGGTTTAAGCTTGCATGTATACAGACATTCCGAGCTGTTTGCGGCAGCCACAGGACCACACATACGATCAACAACAACTTTCCACTCTACGCCACAGTAAAGCAAAAAAAAACAAGAGAAAAAAATTGTGGAGATGATGTGTAAAGGCAGCCAAAACTCAGTAGATATTGACAAACAAAAAAGGGAGAAATGCATAAATAAATATAAAAATATTATTCTCCTACCTGTGCATGCATATATATAGGGTTTTCCAATAAGAGTGATTTGATTTCGTAAAACAAAACAAAAACACACTAATTTTTAAAGAAATTCAAATATTTTTTTGTTTAATGTGAAGTACAATCGATACAACGAATTCGATGAACCCGGTTTCTGAGCAATTTTTCCACTAAATCAAGTCGTCAGTGTCATGAATAGCATGTTCAATATTGACTTCCGACACGCTTGAAGAGAGTATGGTTTATTGCTAAAGACCAATGACTTCAAATAATCCCACAAGAAGTAGTCTAATGGTGTTAAATCACAACTTCTTGGAGGCCATAAAATGTCACAATTTCGTGAGATAATCGAATCTCCAAACCTTTCTCGCAATAATTTGGTTGTCGTATGTGCTGTGTGAAACGTAGCCCCGTCTGGAACTAGAACCAGATGTTTTTAAGATCAACTTCTTCCAATTGTGGCCATAAAAAGTTGATTATCATCGATCTATACCGCACCGCCGTTGACAGTGACGGTGCCACACCAGCTTCATTACGAAAGAAGTACGGACTGATGACTCTACCACACCAAAAACTGCACCAAACTGTCAATTTTGGGTGAATGTAATGGTTGTTCATGAATAATTTGTGGATTTTCTTCGCACCAGAATTCGACAGTCTTGTTTATTTACCGCACCATGCAGATGAAAGTGAGCCTCATCGGAGAAGATGATTTTCTTTAAAAAAAAAAACGTTTTCGTTTTCAAGTTGTTCCAAGGCAAAATCAGCAAATTCACGACGTTTATGGTGGTCCATGGATGAAATTGTGAATATTACTGAATATAATGAAAAAATGACAGTTCATAACATATTAAAAATGGCCAAAACGACACTTACAAATCATATCGTCCCTATTGGAAAACCCTTTACAAATAGTTATCCTTCTATGGTCTTTTGAAGGAATATTTTTTCATAACCAAGAAAGGACATTCACTTACATACACAATACAATGCAAACAAACAATAATCTCCAACAATTGTTGTCATTTGGCTTGCATAAATTCACTTCGCTGGCTGTTACTCCACCTATGAACCTGCTTTTGAGTACCTGAATTACTTACTTTGGGCATTCTGCTCCACTTTTAGTAGCATATATCTTTAGGGGTTTCCTCTGCCCAACATGCTCTATCGTATTATTATGCATTAGCTGTATTATCAGCTTATTTATTTATTATTTTTTATTATAATTTTTTCTTTTTTTTTTGTGCTCTTCATTGCTTATTGACATTTTCTGCTTGGTATTTGTTGCTCATTAGTGGTGAAATTTGTTCTCTAAATTGATTGCATTATTTTTTGTTGTATTTCTTTTTCTTCTTTTTTTTTGGTATATTTCTCTTCAAATCCTTAATGTGGGTCAATCTTTGTGTTGTCACATATATGAAATTATTTGAGTTGATTAGTTTTATGATTGTCTGCAGTGGCATCTTATTTACTTTTTATTATTTTTTCTACTTCATTTCTTTTGTATGCCACAGTAGCTCCGTGAGTGTCACATTAAATTAGCGTTGAAGCACCTGCTGCTGGGATGTTATTATTATTATTATTTCTTTTTTTTTTTTTTGGGTCCCCAAATGGATTATATAGATAATGAATAATTATCGTTTCAAGCAAATACCAAATATAAAGGATTTGCCCTTTTTTGTTATAAGAAAATCATCAGAAATAGCTATGTAGTAATATGAGGTGAAAGAGAGCAGCTTCTGTTGAGAATTCATAGCTAATAGTCGTAGTACAGAGCTTTGGTTCAATTTCTCGTAAAGAAAAATTTCGAAAATCTTTGCTCTCCCCTCTACTAGAACTAATTCGAAAGATAGTCGCTTCGAACTTCGAAACTTGATTTGAAAATATGTTATTTTTCATATTGTTGAAGCTTCGCTACACATGAAATAACTAAGGTTTTGCGAATCATGGGTGATCCATTTCGAAGTTCCATACTTTTTTAAAGAAAATAACACAAAAAATTCAAATTAAATGGGATATGTTTATTATAATTCGAAATAAAATTCTTTGGCATTTAGTTTTTGAAGATTAACTCTCCCAAATGTTGACTGCGCCTACGTCTCAGATGATCCATTCGTTGAGTCCAATTTTCCGTGACTCGTTCGAGCATTTCGACTGGTAACTGACGAATGACAAGCGCGATGTTTTGCACCAAGGCCTGAATCGAAGTGGGACTTACATATCTCCACAGGAAAAGGTATAACGGTATGATATTTCACGATCTTGGTAACCAATCGACCAGACCAAAACGTGAAATTATCTGCCCACGGAAGTGCTCTCAATAGATCTATTGATTGAAGCGATGTGTGTGAAGTGGCGCCGATTTGTTGAAACCAAATATCGCGGAGATCACGAGCATCAATTTCAGGCATCAAATAGTCGGTTATCATGGCACGATAACGGTCGCCATTGATAGTTATGTTCTCACCGGCATCATTTTTGAAGAAATATGGATTGATGATTTCACTGGCCCACAAACACCACCAAACCTTTGTTTTTCTGGATGGAATGGCAGCTCTTGTATCATCTCTTCGGGTTGTTCTTCGTCCCAAATGTGGCAATTTTGCTTGTTTACATACCTATTGAATCAGAAATGACTATCATCGCTGAACAAAATTGTCCTCGAAAACGTGGGATCTTCTTGGAACTTTTCAAGAGTCCACGAAGCGAAGCGATGTCGATTGTGAAGGTCAAGCGGCTTCAGTTCTTGCACAAGCTCCATTTTGTACGCTTTCAATTCAACAGTTCGACGTAAGATGCGCCATGCCGTTCCATACGTTAGTCCGAGCTGTTGCGAACGAATCGACTCTCCACGGTCTTCGTGTACACTCTCAGTTGCTACCGATATATTTTCTTTACTGTGTGCTGGACGTGGTGTGTTCGGTCCAATAATGCTATTTAATAGTCGCTGTTGATGGTTCTTTCTTTTTCAAGTTAGTCAATTTAAATTTATTAAATGCGCATCCCATACCTTGCGACACCATAACCTTGCCAGCCGACAGTTGCGTTTTTCCACGCTTTGTAGTTCATCGTGTGGAGTGCACTCGGTTGACTGTTGATTTTAGTTCGAAGTGAAATGGTGGAGCCATGTTTCATCCATTGTCACATATCGACGCAAAACTCGAGTTATTTACTTTTGAACATCTCCAAACACGGCTACGAATCACCAACTCAACGTTGTTTTTGGTCTAAAGTGAGCTCGCGCGGCACTCACTTTGCGCAGTTGATATCTTTAGAGTGCCTGCTATATCATGCAATTTTAATTTGCGGTCATTGAAAATTATTTTGTGAATTTTTTTTATGTTTTCCTCTGTAGGAATCTCTTTTGGGTGTCCATTGCGTTCAGTGTCTTCGGTGTTCATTTCCCCACGTTTAAACCTAGCATTACCAATCCCTGATGGTTGATTTTACTGGAGCAGTTTCCTAAAACTCGTCATTTAGCCAGGTTTTTGCTTCAAATGTATACTTTCTCTTCAAAAAGCAATATTTTATCAACACATGAAATTCCTTTTTATCAAATTTTTTTCCCAATCACAGAAGTTGCTTCAATCAAAATGCTATAATTCAAAAACTATTGATCCGACAGCTGTTTAATTTATACATACGTCTTTTGAAGGTTAGGGCTAGCTAAAACTCCATATGGATTTAATTCTACTAGCGCCATCTATGCGTCAGTCCGGGGACTTTCCAATTGACTTTTTATATAAATTTTTTTTTAATTTAATTTATTTTAATTCATTTCAATTTCTTTTTATTGTTTAATTTTACTTTTAGTTTCAAAGTTTTAATTTGAGGTTAACTCATTTTCCAAAAAAAGCTACAGCAAACACACTTTCCCTTACGCAATTCTCTAAGTTTTCAATTCTCATCCGGCTTGTGTAAGCTGCTTACGTTAGTTACGTAATCATGCGTGGTCTACAAGCTTTATCATACTCGTATTTACGCTCCCAACACTAATCCCAACACGATTCCCACACACGTGCGCACAAAGAGATTACAACAACACTTTGCCGAAATCCCCGATAGCTATGCATATTTGGTCGCATGTCAACCATAATTGTTGATATTTCAAAAACTAAATACGCTTTTGATGCTGTCAGAAAAATGTCGCTACATGCTTTTTGAATTCGAAAAGCCGAAACGAGCTATCAGCGAGCTGACAAGCGCTTAGAGCATAAAAGTCAAAGCGGAATTCGAAAAGCGAAACCGCAATGAAAACATTTCGAAACGGTTTTATGTGTATAAAATGTTTTCGGGTGTAAATATTTGAGTCTTTTCATGTGCGCATTTAAGCTGTTGTTTGATTTTAGGGCATTTAACGCGATGATGGATTACATTTCTGACTTTTGGGCCACTAAGCAGCGGCAGCGACGGCGAACGCGAAATCGCTTACACATGATGTATTGCTGATGTAGTCTACAACAACAACTGCAACAAGCTGTTGTATTATTTGATGTGACTCTCTTGGTGGTTGTCGCCGTTGCTGTTGTGCGTTATACACAATTTACGTAATCGTCATACTCAACATTGACGTCATTGTGCTGTCATTATTTGTCAAATCCGGCAGTCGCTCATTCGGTCCGGTTAGTTTTGATAGTTTGTGGCAATTAGTTCACGGTACGTACGTGTGTATGTTTGTTGGGGCTGTAAATATATGATTCTGTTAGCAATTGCACTTGAAGCTGTTAACCATCTGTAAGCGTGTTGCTAGTTGTTGTAATAATAATTGTATGCCGCCGTTTCTAGCTGTCATTGGCGACAGATTATTCATCAGTTGGGTAGGCGTTCAGCAACGCAACAATTAGAGGCAGTAAATATTTGGGCGGCTTACAATGTGGAGATAAGGGCGGAGGGACTAACAAAAGTTCGTTTGGTCGACTTCAGGAGCTTAGCTTATATTAGGTTAATATATTTTAAAAGGCTGTTACCAAGAAGATCCCACATAGACACATAAAAACAACCCGTCATAATGCCGTAAAATGCGAAACGAAAGTAGTTACCCTGAGCTTCCGCGGTCCAGAGGAATTTCGCAACTCAGGCAAGCCCAACGTTCTCTGAGCTGCTTCAAGGTAAAAATGTCTAGAATCAGAATTATTTTTGTCTGAGGAGTACCAACTTATCGGCCTTAACGAAGCGGTGATCTCCGTATGTGCGAGCACATCATAATTTTGAAGTTAGAAGCGAACCTAGGTCCGAAATAACCGATTGGCTGCCTGAGTAAATGTTGGTCTGTCTCACAGAAACTGCTCTCTGAAATAGAATGCGCTTCGCTTCCTTAAGAACAGCAACCTCTGTTCGAAAAAAAGCACTAAAACAGTCTAGAAGTCTGTATCTCCAGCCGATGATAGCTCTCAACAGAAAACCTTCCTGTCATGCATCCAGCTATCCGTAAAACAGTTGAGTCAGTCCTTTTCTGTAGTGGCTTTGTCCCCTCCAGTGGTCCTCTGGACGGATTACGGTAGAGAAGCAGCTACTTGGCGCCAACTCGGAAATAAATTCATCCGCACAGATGAAGTAAAGCCCCTCAAATATAGCGGGTTGACGCACATTCGAGCCTACCAGTGATCCAGATATCTTGAGTCTAACAGCGAACTTGGAAGTGATGATACTACCTGAAATATCAACTGAAGCTACATGTCATGGCGTCGATCGCTATGGTTCGTATGGTTCGTAATACACTACAGATGCTGAGGAGAGACTCGAGTTGAAAAATTTCCAGCTCCCTAGCTAAATTAACCCCTTACGAAAGCTATTTCAAGCAAGATGAGCTTGACTATAGTCAAGTAAATCGAGTACACTCTCGTCGATTTCCGTCTTTTCGTTTTCTCCTCAAGTTTCCTGTCAATCATTGTTTTCTAGTATTTTACATGCTCAGTCAAATGAAAGCGCACGCCGTCCATCGATGGTGGAACTGATTTTGTGATTCTATATTTTTAGGCGTATAAGATTAACAGCAGAACCAATGCCAGCCCAACTTGTTATCACGTTCAGGTGTCAGTGCTCATACAGGTCAAATAGAGTATTTAAGAACTTACACCTAGCCACGAGAAGAGCCGACAGGACATCCTGAAAAGAGAGAGCAGGACAGACAGAGAAGAGAGAACAGGACAGACAGAGAAGAGAGGACCTTTTGAAGTGCTTTTATTGGAAGGAAAAATTTGTTGTTTTTTTTTTGAATCGTCTTAATTTTTACTTTCTCTGCTTGAGCTTAGAGAATTCTGTTTACCAGGTTATGAGCTTCCCATGTAACGAACTCTTGTCAGTCACCTCGTTAAAGTTTGTAGGGTATGCCATATACAAATGTTTCATTGTGGCATGTTCTGTAAGTGCATTTATAAATTTACAGTTATGATTTAAGTGCTTTTATTATTCTCATTGTAATTAATACCAATTTGTGTTGATAATTGCTCATCAAAATAATAAAATATTGAGAACAAAGCAGACATACAAGCATGGAAGTTGTAGTGATCTGTGTCACTACTCCATCAACACTTGCCACATATGTACTTGGAGTTACGCCCTCAAATTTGCTGCACTAATTAATGATTTCGTTAATTTGAGAGACATTTGCTTTTGACATAATTGAACTGAATTATACTTAGTTGTTAGTTTTTTTCTATTTTTTTATTTATTTATTTTTTATTAATATTGTTGCCACAGCATTAATTTTAGCAATTTCCTTCAATTTGCTCTACTGAAACCCAATTCGTTTCGCTAGTCACTCCATTACTGCATTTCACTATTCATTAATTCACTGCGTACTTCATTTATTCTGATTGACTTTTACTGCTTTTCACTAATTAATGTGAATTGTAATGAATTTTCGCTATGTTGCATGACCCAATTTTTTTCTCTTTTTCGTTTGTATGTAACTCATCTAAGTGGGCCATATTGTTACGCAGACAATGTACTTATACATTGCAAAACGGGTAACTTTTACCTAACCTGTTAGCTTTCTGTTACTCTTCATTTATGCATATGTTATTCCATTTGTTACTTTTGGTTCTAGCCGTGGGAAAAAGGAGATTTCCCGGTATTTGTCACGCACTTGTGATTCTCTTTTTTACTCACGCACATTTAATTCATAGGCGTGCGATATATATTCGTCTTTTCCAATTTATGGATATTTTTGCTACCCGATCTGTTCCCTTTAGTTATAGGAAAGAAATGTGTCTCTTACCCGACCTATTACCCTTTAGTTATTGGAAACAAAAGTATCTCTTACCCGACCAGTTACTCTTCAGTTATTGAAAACAAAGGTATCTGTTAACCGATCTGTTACCCTCCCTTTATTGTGAACAATTTGGTTTGCTAAAATATTAACATTCAGTAAAAGTAATTAACAATAAATAAATTCTTATAAAAGCGGTATAACTAGATTTGAATATTGTGACATCTTCTTTCTGTTTTTTAGACATGGATGTCCAAATGCCAATAGTAAAGAATCCTCTAGCTTTAGGAGTTGTCCTTTGAGTCTAATTGGGAGATTGAGATTTTGTGAAGATTTATTTGTGTATCTGTTACCGCCGTCTTGCAGGGTAGTTTTGTTTTTTCGCCCTTAGGGCGACATCTACTGACCTTCCGTTGCATAAGGATTTTTTTACTCATTGCAAGGAGAGTCTTATTGGATTTCGGCTGATTTTAGTTGGGTATATAACATTCAAAAGGTTCTACTCTTTATTTGACAATTAACTATACCCTATCCAATTGGATATTATCAGATCTCATTGAAAAAATATCCGAAAAGTACAAAAGACCGTGAAAATGATTAGTATCAAATAGGATGATTTTTTGAAATGTTAATATTTCGAATTTGAAGAGTATTGTTGTGAATCTCAGCATCACAAAATAAATTTTCACAAATATAATCTAAATTTCTATTAACCATTCGAAAAACCAGAGGCTAATTTTTTTTTATTATATAACCAGAACTTTAATCACCTTATTTTTTATCGCACGAATTCCCACAGTTAATTTAAAAGTTTTGAAAACATAATTTTCATAAATACATTCCAGCATAATCTGTGATTGAAACGAGCATGCATACTTGATATACAAACATATACTCACAAGTTTAATGTATGTTCGTCCATCGTCGCTCATTCCCCAACTAATTTCTAGCCAAAGTTAACAAGTGAATTTTTGAAAATTTTCCCATAATTTTCTGATTATCCCAAAATGCACGTACTTACTTAGGCAATTATTCAATTTTCACACAAAAACGACACGATAATTTTGAATTTGAAGTGATTATGTAGAAATGAAACAATTGAGATTAGTTACGTGCGGATAATTTTACTGTAAATTAGTTAAAGTGGTTATGAAATACAGAGAAGAGAGTAAACAGGAAAATGGAGAGAAATACATGTATCCACATATGTAGAAAAAATTGTATTAAAATATGTAAATATCTCAAAAACTTTCCAAAACAAACGTAAAAAAAATTAAAAAAGATTCTGACAGCAACACTGAAGGGTTACCCATTTTGCGGTTTCCAAAATACTCTTTTTTTTGTTATAAAGTCAGAACCTTGGCATTATATGCGAAAGACTACATCATTCAAATGACTGGCTCGTGAAGTTTTGCAAAATTCGGTCGTTTTGAAGTAATTTTCGACCACTTTTTGCCACCTATTGGGCGGTGTCTAAGCCATAACTTGAGGAATGTTGGTTTTCAAGTGCTCAAGAGTTAAAGATTTATCCGCGTAAATACGGTACTTCACGTAGCCCCACAAAAATGAGTTCAACGGTGTCAATCCGCACTATTTATCTGGCCCATTGACTACACCAAGACAACATTTTACGCATCCGAAATCGAAATCCGAACATTATATCATATAGCCGCTCTGAAGCAGTTTACGCCAATTGTCTTGTGATTGACCGTCTCAATTTCGTATTTCAGGTACTGTATCGCGTTTTGTGTGAAAGATCTGAACCCACCTTCTATGAGCTGATCGGACCTTATCATTGTGTATTCACCATGCTAAAAGAGATATTCACCACACCTCAAGACTTAGAAAAGCAGGATACGTCAGAGGATAATATGAAGCCAAGCAGAATGAGAGCCCTCAAATATCATATCGAGAATGGTCTGGCTTCAATTGTTGTATACTATTGGCGACGCGCAACCAAAAAAAAAAAAGTGGGAACAGTTGAAGCGATATTGTTAAATCAACTAAAATATCTACACCAACTATGGAGAGGAAGTACGAGAAAAATAATATTTATAAAAAAAAAATGTTAGACTAACCTTTCGAATCTTTATAAATTCGCAAAAAAAAGTACTAAATATAAAATTCTTTCTCTTAGAATTCTCTAAATTTTTTAAGTTTCTTGCGAGATTCGTTTGGTTGAATGAACTGAGGCGGCAGAGCCACACCCCATGTGGCAGTTGTAGCAAAGCGAGCGTAAACAGCGTGCACTTGAAAACGAACTAGGAGAAGTGAAGAAAGTTTCCATAAACATATTTACATAAATTCCCTTATATATGTACATATGTGTATACGAGTACATAACATAGATATCAAGCAAAATAATTTTCTGCACGCACTCAAGCAAGAAGCGTTAATTACACTTGATTATGGCAGTGCTGAGCGAATGGAAGGTTCAAGTGACGCGCAAGCGTTGAGTTCGAAAAAAGAAAAATAGAAGCAGGAAAGGCGTATGTACATACATAGTATATAGAATAAATAAATCAAAAATGTTACAAAAATTGGCAGTTAAATAATCTATTTTTTTATGATATTTACATATAAACATATTTACTAACTACTCACACGTAGAGTGAAGCCAAACTCGCTGTCGGAATTTCCGACTTTGATGTTGCTACACACACTCGAATGGGCACACCTTAGTAGCTCGCAAATAGCTGTGTAGAATAGAATAATAGAAAAATATGAAAAAAAGTTGAGGGAACACAAAAAATATATATCTTGAGTTGTATGTGTAGCAGAACCAATAATTAGTAGTTACTACTTTTATGCACAATTATCTAATATTTGAAAGAAAAAAACAAAATTATAATAATCTTAGCTTCAGAACACCTTTAGAAAGTTTATAGCATAAAAAGTAAACAAAAAATTCTAGAAAATTGACTTACTCACACGCTTGGATCAGAGCAACAATAATGTTTCTTACTTAAATTAGACGCAAAGGGAAAAGTTTTGAAATGAACTCTGACGGGAAGTTCAGCACTTTCTAATTGAGCGCAGAAAAAAGCAGAAAAAGGCAACATTGTAAGTGAAGGGTAAAATTAGGTAATCATCGGCAGCATTTTCTGTTTATTTTTTTTCACTGTGATGTGCATTTCATTACATATGCAAGTGGACCACCCAAACTTTGTGCGAAGTTGAGCAATATTCTTCTTTGAATATAAAATTACGAAGATTTTCAAACTTTAAATTGATTATTAACTATAATTTTCAGCTTTCAAAGATTTTTCTTCATTTAATTGGTGTAGGCACCACTTGCAACAGCGTCAACGAACAGCTGTTCATAGCCAACCTGAAGCAACTAGCTGTTTTCCTTGTTGTTGTTGTTGTTTTAACCTCGGAAAATTTCCCAAATGATGGCTTCGGGGAATATTGCGGAAGTGACAGTCCTTGGCCGGATAAAAATCTGGATAGTTCCGGTATAAAGACACCACTGTCGCAGGAACTATTGCAGTTTAGTCGCCTCTTACGACAGGCATGCCTTACCGCGGGTAAATTCCTGAACCCCTAACCCACAGTGGGTTGAAGCAACTAGTGAAGCTAAATGCTTTCTCACCAAATATCTCCTTCCTGAAGGTCCTTCTCTTTCTCTTCTTCGTGTCCCAGTACAAAAGGGTGGAAAATCTTTCGCGAAATCCTTGTTTCAAAATCTCCTAATGCCTCGACGCATCGACGTCAAGGTCATATGCCCTTCTACACCCCACATCAGCACGGTAATGTTGGGCGACTTGCAGAGTTTTTTCTCTGTTCGTCAATAGAAGAATTTACATTTCAATTGCTCATTCCATTCTCAAGTAGTAGCTGTTGGCCAGAGTAATTCTGCATTGAAAAACTGAATATCTTTGATCTTTTCCTCGTTTCCCCATTCGCTTCACTTTTTTCTACGATGAGCATAAAATAGACCATCCGTTCCCATTGCTTACCAATCACTATTGGTGCTCTGTTCCGAGTGAATTGCCGCCCACAGTTCCTTTAGAACGAGTTGTTGTTGAGCGTTCTCAGAGGGCAAGAGTCGGTGGGTTGTCTATTGTGTGTCTGTTGTGGTTGCAGCTTTTTGAGGACCGCCCTTCCTTGTATTTATCGATGGGAGTTCTTGAC
This sequence comes from Neoceratitis asiatica, assembly GCA_030068015.2. Taxonomy (NCBI): domain Eukaryota; kingdom Metazoa; phylum Arthropoda; class Insecta; order Diptera; family Tephritidae; genus Neoceratitis; species Neoceratitis asiatica. The sequence goes on along the minus strand of CM061527.1, from coordinate 81,704,656 downwards.
CTTACAGTGACGGGGTGTATCTTGACGATTCGATATTAGGATTCCGAAGCGTAAGCATGTCTGCAACACTGGTTACTTGCTTTTATGCCAGATTCGGAGGCAGCAATGTAGCTTCATGAATTTTCTTGTTATGGAAACTGGAATTGGAAGATGGATCGTGTTTACGGATCCGTCGAAGTGGATCAACCTAAGACCATTTGTGGATGCGTCGTCATGGAGGCTGAATTTTGGAACCCTTAGGCAAGGCTGATACCTTCTTTGTACAACATTGCTTTCAAATCGTCAAACACGGCTTCAATATCCTAGTGGGTATGCAAGTTAGTATGTTTTAGACGCTCCTAAAGTCATCTTTGGTCTCATTATTAATCTTTTCCGTCGGAGCCGCGGGGAAAATCAGCGATATGTTGGAAAACCTTCGCTTTCACTCTTGCATCGTGGCAAGATGCTCATCCCACGGACAGTACATGAGTGGAGTCGGTGACAGGGTGCATCTCTCAATACAATTCCGAGACCAAATTTGCGCTTTTCGTTTAAAAATATGTTATGGCCGCTGTGGTACATGTCCCAAGCATCTACTCTCTACTACCCTTGTCCCGCGCAACGCATTTTTTGAACGACAATGATGTCAGCTTTCATTCTTCTGAGCACATTAATCAGCAATTGGCAATCAAGATATTATATGTGATCCCGATAAAGGAACTGGTCGTCATAATAAGTAGAGTTTCTCATCCGAGGCTGCTGTTGGGTTTAATTGTACCAGTTTTTTATGAGGCGAGTGCCAAACTTAGCGCACAACTTCAATACGGGAAGGGATATAAAATCGAAACACTTTTATGTGGTTATCCGCTTGTCTCTAGACCCTCAAAGTCGCATTTTTGTGTACAGACAACGCTATAAGACTGCAGAAAACCCTTAAACCGAACATGTCGGGGTGACTCCACCAAAGCTCTCTCCCTTTTAGCCGTCTCACAATGGTTGTTCTCACATTTACAGGATGTTCAACAAGGAGGCAAGAGTAGAAATTGAGTATGGTCGTGGAACTGCATACCCTCATCGCATTCAGTACTTTAGTCGCAGGAAATTTTCACTGCCGAAATCGGCAACTGAAAGTGTTGCATTTACCTTTCGAACAGCTCACTTTCAACAACATTCACTTGTCAGCAGCAATACATTTATTTCCTTTCAAAGCTCAGCACACAAAGCTGAATGATGCCGCCAAGAAAGTACAAAGTGAAAAAGTTCCAACAACAACAACTGAAATATTTCACATAATTTCCGCAAATTTTCACATCACTCAATTTTAGTGAAAACCTTTCACACTTTTGCCGACACCACCGACAGCCGCATGCCACATGCCACATACCACTTGCCACTTGCCATATATGAACCACATGTGCCTACACTCAAACAAATTTATATTTTCAACACTTTCAACACAATTTTGACACCAAATGGCATATTTCGGAAATTTTTGGGCGGAAAAAATAATCAAAATTCGCTACTGCACTCTTTTGCTATGAAAATATTTGTTTTTTTCTTGTTGTTGTTTTTGAAAATTTGCATACACGCTGCGCGCTCACTCTCACTTTCGACACTTTCGTTTGAATGCAATTTGGCAGCACTTGTTGTTGTTGCTGCTGTTGCACTTGTGTTTGCTTTTTCTATTATTGTTGATTGTTCTTCTTCTTCTTCTTCTTCTTCTTCTTCTTCTTGTCGATGCCATTAGTCTGCTGCTATTTCCCAACTAATTAGTATTGCTTTGTGTCAGCGTGTTGGCACATCATGAGGATGATGATGAGAAGACTGAAGAAAAATTTACACTAATTGTTTGTTGCACCAACAACAACGTTTTTGTAAATTAATTGCCTGACTACGCTTGGTGCTTGGTGCTTTGTGCCGCACACTGCAATGGCAAGTTGCATGCATCTAACATACTCAAAACCGCCACCACTGTCATGACACCAGCGTAAAGAAATGCAAAATGCCAAGGAGTTGGTATGTCATTTGTTGTGGTGGCAGGTTGCCAGATTTTTTGTTGTTGTTCTTTTTTGCATTTCTTTTTGTTGCAGAAAATTAATGCAGCGCAGTTGGCGAAATTTAACGTTAAATTTTCTGGTCTAAGTAAGACAATTTAGTGCAATAGACTTTTTAAATATATAGACAATGCGGCGTCTACACACTGAGTCGTGCATAGAGTTGCCACAAAACCCCAGCGAGAACTTATGCTCATTTATTTAAATTCTGACTCACCTGAACGAGTTCCCTAGCTGTGACTAGCTAGTTTTCCCTATAGGGTACTAGAGCAGACAATTTACTGCGTGTAAATGAGTTGAAAATTGCCAACAAATCAAAGGCAGAGCAATTAGTATAAGGCAGACTAAAGCAATCAGCAATTAAAAGGTGATCCAAGTCGAGGTACTTTTCTTAAATAGCCTTTTTTGTTTGTGCAAGAACTGAAGCCGCTCGACCTTCCCACGCGACATCGCTTCGCTCTATGAGTTCTTGAAAAGTTCCAAGAAGATCTAACGTTTTCAAGCCTAGTTTTTTCAGCGATAAGGCCCATTTTTGGCTCAATGGAATCGTAAACAAACAAAATTGCCGCATTTGGAACGAAGATCAACCTGAAGAGATTCAAAAGCTGCCATTTCATCCAGAAAATCAACGGCTTGGTTTGGTTTGTGGGCCGGTGGAATCATCGGTCCATATTTCTTCAAAAATGATGCCGCCGAGAACGTAACCGTCAATGGCGACCGTTTCGCGCCATGATAACCGACTATTTGATGCCTGAAATTGAAGCTCGGTATCTCCGCGACATTTGATTCCCACACATCACATCAATCAATGGATTTATTGAGAGAACATTTCGGTGAGCAGATAATTTCACGTTTTGGGTCGGGAGATGCGGACAATCCCGTTTCGATTCAGGCCCTAGAGCAAAACATCACGCGTGTCATTCGCCAGTTACCAGTCGAAATGCTCGCACGAGTCATCGAAAATTGTACTCAATGGACCGTTTTTTTTCTCTTTAAAAAAGTAGGAATCTCGAAATGGATTACCCGGAAAATTTTTGATGAGGCAGAAGTATGCAAAAACGGCTGTGTAGTGTGTGGACTCATGAAATTCATAACTTATGTTACGTGCTTGGTGCCTTGTAGTCTGGAATACTGCAAGCCGAAAATGTGTCACCTTAAAGAGACCCTAGCCTTTTCACAACAACTCAAGTTCTGCTCCAAACTTAACGCAGCCTGTTTGTGGGGCTAAGGGCATACCAATGCGTACTCTATCCTACCGTATCTATTTCGCCATACCTTATCTGGCAAGTTCATCTGCCTTGAAGTTCACTTTTATGGCACTGTAACCTGAGACCAAAACGAGGGATAGTCCGTCAGGTTCCGGCATTTTCTTAAGAGATTTCCCACAGTCGAGTGTGATTTTAAATTTTGTCGTGAAGGAGACCACAGTTTTACTGCTGTCTGGCTATTGCTGACGAGGAAGATGTCTCTTATTTAGTATCTATATTATCCTTTATTGAAACCAATTAGGTCTCAAAGCCTGGGCGTAGAAGCTTAGGAGTAAGTTTGAAATGTTGCAAGAGTTTTAGCCTACCTTGAAGCTTTGGTATCGCTCCAGGATAGATTTTTATAACTAAAATATCTGCCTAGAAATCAGATTAACTGACTGTGTCAGCCTGGTATACCGTCCTATTCAGCGCTTCTTATCAGTATTGCTCTACAGAGTTGCGGTAGTCTAGTACTCTCTTCCTGATGTGTCTAGGTAGAGGTTTGGCTTCTAATAGTTGTCTTTTGGAGTGATCCTTACGATAGAACCCCAACAGATATTGCTTATACAGCATAACATTATGCCTCTTAACTGGGTGCATAGATGCTTCACTGCGTAGTTGGTGCGCCGGAGCGCTCATGATGTTTCTTGTTACGGTCCGAAAGATGGTATTTCGACAGGCTTCGAACTTCTTCAACTGCTCTCACTAGTCCTCGGCATCCAAATTGGAGCAGAATAGTTAACGACCAATTGTCTTATATGTGGCCACAAGCGTATCTTTGTCTCTACCCCAACTGCTGCCGGTTAGCGATTGGAGGATTTTGTTGGGTCTCTGTACTTTCGTGGCAATTGTAGTCGTATGCAGGGTGAAGTAGTACGGTTTGCCAAATGTGACTCCCAGTAGCTTGGGTTTGCTTGTATTCGGAATTTTTACGTCAGTTGTTGAACCTATTTTAAGATGACTCTAACCATTGCAAAAGTTGCCTCTAATCGAGATGGTGGAGCCGCCTTTGACACACGCAGCCGAAGTAATTCGGCGGACCAGGGTTGGTTTTACACCAGTCTTGCTTCGAAGGATTTAAAGCCACACTGCTGTAGGATTTTGCTTTGTTCATGCTCTAAGACTAGGGTGACCTGGGCAGCTAAACGAGGTTAGGTCGCCGAGAAGGTGACAGCTGTTTTCCGAAAAAAATCCGGTTTAACTCCAATATGCAGAACCGGTTGTGGTGAGAGTACTGCGGGTTAGGGGTTCAACAATTTACCCGCGGTAAGGCATGTCTGTCGTAAGAGGTGACTAAAATCCAATAATTCTCGCGACAATATACCCCGAAGTCTCATTTTGGGAATTTTCTGCGGTTACAACAACAACAACAACAACAACAACAACAACAACAACAGAGTCCTTCTAGGTTAGGTCAATCAATCGAACGTTTCAAATTTTTAGATTTCTTTAGAGAATTTTGAGTATTTTCTTTTTTGAAAAATTTGCACAGAAGTTTCGAAATATTTTTGGGGAAATATTTTTTCGTATTACCAATGCATTCCGCAATAATTTCGATTGCAATCCGATACGAAATCCTTTTCGAGCTACTCTTTAATGCAGAATTTTTTTAAATTTTCGGCACATATTTCCAACGACATTGTCATATTTTTCACGTCTCATAGCGACACAATATTTCCGCGAAAATATCGCACAGCACAGACTTCTTTATTTATTTATTTATTTATTTACCAAGGCAAATTGCATATATTCGTATTCGCTGGGTTGCCACAGGAGTACACTTGTCACTTCGTGGCGAAAGCACTGCATGGAGAATAGGATTAATGTGAAGTTCATGTGTCACACACACACACACAGACATACATACATACATATGAGTATGAGTGATTGTTGTATGCATTGTATGTATGTATGTATGGTTGGTTATTTGTATGCTTGCAGCACATGAGAGTAACAAAACATTCCCCCTCAAAATAACTAGATCAACTCGCGCACGCCCCCCGTTGACAGTTTGCTATCACTTATGTATGCACGTGTGTATGAACAGTTTGAGAGCTTTCTGCGGCTTTTGCTGCCGAAAAATGGAGGGAAGTGATTGCAGCTAGCAGGGAGGGAGGCTAGGTCTGAATTTTATGAATATTATAGTTGTTTGGGGGTACAAATATGAACATGAAACTAATACTTGTACACTCAAGCACACATACTCATGTACACTTTTATGTGCGTATATATGTGGGTATGTATGTATGTACAAATCATCGCATATGTTGATTGGCATTTAAAAAACAAGTGATGATATAAATCATTCGCACCGCACCAGCCACTGCCAGCAGTGGAAGAGCAGCAGTGTAGAGAAAGCAGTGGAGTGGTAGCAGTGGAGCGGCAGCAGTCACTGTGGTGGCTGTGAAACGTCATGAGGAGGAAAACCGTCAACGAAAATAGCAAACACGATGACATGTATTCCACATGACGACTTTTGCTGTTGCCACTGCTGGAGCTGTCTCCTCTGATGGTTGTTGTTATTGTCAGTTGAGTGAGTGAGAGCGTCTCCACCTCGCTGCGTTCATTGTTCTGCGCCACAGCTTGCTTTTTCCTACTACCGAATTCAAGTAGCGCGTTTCGCTGCTGCTGCCAGCGCGCGGGTGTCAATTTCATATTGTGTCAAAAATGTCAAATTTCGTGAATAACTAAGTGAAATGGATGAGCGAATGAGTGACAAAGTGGTAAAAAAAACACAAAGAGGAATATGTAGAGCTTCTCAGTGGTGGGTTAAGGATATATTAAAAGCGCGAACAATGCAACAAAGTACATGGACTATGTACGAGGTACATACATAGATGTGAAGAGTGCTGTAAAAATATATGTAAAATGTAAATTACGAAGACTTTTACTGCTACCGTGGACCTCCACTTACACTTTCTACATAAATATATAAAGTACAACACTAACCTTTGACCTCGTCCAAATCAATTAATACTACATGACTCGTACTCCCTCCATTGCTTGCTTTTAATTAAAATAGGGTGATCCAAGTAGAGGTACTTTATTACGAAAATTCACGATCTGTAAAGACTATGTTTCGCGCTGCGCTCAACTTATGCTCACCACAATCGGCCTACTAAGCGTACTATTCGCAACACCATCAGCCATCTTGAGACCCAGTCCATTCATTATGAGATAATAGTCGACCGAGCAGACCACGTCCTAAGCGACACCGCTTAGCTCTGTGGGCTCTTGAAATTTTGTTCAGCGATGATGCCCATTTCTGGCTCAATAGGTATGTAAACAAGTAAAATTGCCACATTTGGGACGAAAAGCAACCTGAAGAGATTCAAGAGCTGCCATTTCGTCCAGAAAAAAATAACGGTTGGGTGTGGTTTGTAGGCCGGTGGAATCATCGATCCATATTTCTTCAAAAATGATGCCGGTGAGAACGTTACCGTCAATGGCGACCGTCATATTGAGAGAACACTTCGGTGAGCAGATAATTTCACGTTTTGACCGGTCGACTGGCCACCAAGATCGTGTGATATCACACCGTTAGACCTTTTCCTGTGAGGATATGTAAAGTCTAAAGTCTATGCGGACAATCCCGCTTCAATTCAGAACTTGGAGCAAAACATCACGCGTGTCATTCGCCAGTTACCAGTCGAAATGCTCGAGCGAATCATCGAAAATTGGACTCAACGGATGAGCGATCTGAGATGCAGTCGAGGCCAATATTTGGAAGAGATAATCTTAAAAAAAGAAATGCCAAGGAATGTTCTTTCGCATCATAATAAACATTCTTCATTAAATATGATTTTTCTGTGTTTTTTTTCCTTTAAAAAAGTAGGGAACCTCGAAATGTAACACCCTATATATATGCGTACCACTTCCATTGCTCGCTTTTAATTATATTTAAAAGTGTCGCTGTACTTCAGTGTGACACTTCGTTTCCTCGATTCTCACTTTGACGTCGTTTATCTGCGACACTTATCTACTACATACATCTGTACTACATGTTCCACTAGCCAAGCAAGCGTTGATATTCGATCTGTACATACGACATGTTATGCACCCCGCTGAGACTACACACGTATTTACCCATCTTACATATGTTTATTGTACATTTATTGCTCACATAATTTATCCTTCATCAATATCCTTATCCGTCAACAAGTCATTTATCTCACAACTATAGATTATGAGACTGCCGGAATGGTGACATTTTTCTCCCCTTTCTCCGAAGTGTCACTTGTTATTATGGGGAATTGAGCGTAGACAAACATACATATGTATAAGCAGTATTGGAAATATGGTGGTCTTAAAATCTTTGAATTATTATATAGCAACTTAATAAATTAGGCGAAATGTTAAGAACTATTATTGTGTGGGAGGTCATAAATCAGAGTAATAAAAATTTAGATGTCGAAAAAGCATCTATTTCTAATATCACCGAGACTTACATAGCTAACGGTTCATTGGTATTATTTGTCAAACTCGCCGAAAAATGCTCTCCCCACGTAAAATTGTACGTGCTGCGGCTTGAAAGAGTGAGCGAGAGAGAGTGGCAGTGAGAGAAAAAATGAGAGAGATGAAGAAAAAGAGAATTCTGTTTCTTCATATTTGAGTAATTTTTTTTTAAGGTGAGGGTCTAGAGTACGGCACTTCGTTTCTAACTAACAAGAAAATCAGAGAATCCTAAAGACAAATTGGGTTCTGCAAACCCAATAAAATAAAATTATTTTTTATTGAAAATCTTTTTTATTATAAAGTTTTAACCTCGGCATTTTATATGAAACCCTAATACACAACCTTCAAATGAATTTTGGCAAACTTCGATCACTTGAGGTAACTTTCGACCACGTTTTGGGAGGTATCTCAGTCATGCCCTACCAAATGTTGGCTTTCAAGTGCTCAAAAGTTGAAGGTTTAGCCGTATATACATGGTCTTTCGCGTAGCCCCACAAAAAAATCTCCAACGGTGTCAAATCGCGCCATCTCAATGGCCAATTGACATCGCCAAGACGAGAGATTACGAGGCTGGGAAATTTCCCTTACAATAAAGCCATATTCGCTCATTTTGTGTGGCATTTGCCACCATCTTGTTGGAGCCACGTATTGTCCAAGTCGTGTTCTTCAATTGCAGGCTAAAAAGAGTCGCTTACCATATCATCATAACGCCCCGAATTGACAGTGATAGTCTTCGTAGTTATCGTTTTCAAAGAAGTAAGTTGCAATAACAACTTCGGACCGAAGAGCGCACTAAGAGTAAATTATTTTGAGTTCAATGATCTCTCTTCAATTATTTGAGGATTCGCGGAGCATCAAATGTGACCCATTTGTCTTATTTACGTATCCACCGCGTGACAAATGTGCCCCGTCCCTGAAGAAAATTTCTTTTGGAAAAATCGCGGTCCATTGCTTGTTGTTCAACCACCAAATCGAGGTAACGACGACGTTGCGAATGGTTATCTGGCTTCAGTTATTGTGTGAGCTGGACTCTATATCTATATCTCTAGACGTGCGTCTCGGCTTACACTCCTGCTGTCTGAGAGAACTCATCAGCATACATATATAGGCGAACTGTGGAATGGCATCTCAATCTTCCTAAGCACCGTTGACGTAGAAACAATTGGATTTCGGCAGGGCGAAAGAAGGAACTGGTTATGCGTTAGAATGAAGCTAGCCGCCATGGGTAATAGCCAAACATTCTATAAAAAGATGCGACGACTTACAGAAAGTTTCATGATCGAAGAATACTCAAGTGGAAACGTGGGATGTAATCTGATTACCGATGCCCAGTGCATACTGAGCTTATGCAGGGAACATTTCTCTCCTCTGCTGAACGGCAGTGAAAGTGCGACAACTGGAGATGGTGAACCCCCAGCTCTAATTGAAGATGTTGGAATAGATATTCCACAATACCCAACTACGACGAACTAACATTGCAGAATACAGTCGGACGAATGCTTGCCCAACAATTGGATGTAGATGTAGGTCCAAGTACAAAATACGCCATAATCCACCGTAAGAAACTTCCAGCTATTGAGAACGTCGCGAAATAGACGCATTCGGATCTTTGGCAACACTTTTTACCACCAGAAACGATATTTAAGGTGAAATAAGCAAATTGAAGGCAGAAATATATCCAAAACATGATTTTAGGGAATTTTTCGGAAGTAAAATCCCTAGGCCTGCTAAAACGCGGGCCAACGGTTAAAGAGTGATAGATTACTTCCGTTAACATATGGTCGACTGGTCATAGTTAGTGACTATTAAGGATCCTTAAAAATCTTGATTGTTCGCCCGAGCAATGAATAATCGGGTAGAAAAGGTTCTGTCATAGAGATCAAATAACATGAGATCGAGGTAAATAGAATATTTTATGGAAAAGATCTATTAGACTAACGGAAATTTCTCATACAATGAGCACTTAGGAGCTAAGATGTACTTCGTGTGTCCGCTAGCGTCATGAACAGTTTGGGAGAATACTCCAGAAAATGTTTATCCCTAGACTGTGCTGTCCTTTCCAGATATCGTTAACCGAAACAAATTTTCTATCTCTTAGATAGCAGTGCTTGCTGCAACTGAACTGTATCTGAAAGATCTCTGATCAAGCCAGGTTCATGAAAAACTTCTCTATATCTATGGGAACTGACTTTCTCTGCCACCATTTGTTTGAATTCCCAAAAACCTCAATATTACTGAAATTTTTGTGTTGTCCTCAGAAGACCTTTTGCATTTTTAACTACTTTAGATTTAATCCAACAAGCCGGATTGTACTTGATTCACAGATTACACATCCTAGTGACCTCAATTCGCTTACCCAAAATGCAACACTGGAATGTGACTACCGCAGCAACTGGCAGATGTCACTGTGGAGAAGAAGAAGCAGCTGCCGTGGTGAACTTATGAAAACGACACTTTCTTTCATCTTCACCAAAAAAGGAAATTAGAATTTGAATTGGCTGAAAATTTGTACAGGTGGGAAAGGAAATTTGGTGACACAAATCGCACACCGCAAGCCGCACCTATTAGAAAGGCATTTGAGGGCCTCCCCCAGTGAACTATTGAACACGACCAAGAATTGAAAATAACGAAAAATCGAATGGCTCACTGAGCCGACAGACGAAATGTGGATGTGGGCAGCAGTGACAACGACAACGAATCAATTAAAACTGCAGGGAAAATAGATGCAGCCAAGCAAAAGGAAGAAGCGAATGCAGTTGAAATAGGTTGGTAGACAAGCGCGAATGTCAAGAAGTTGCTGGAAATACAAAAAATAAAAAGGAAACGACAAACGGCAAACCACCAGCAACATGGGAAACAGTTAACGCTGACAAACTTCACAGGTCAACGTAAAGCGATAACGTTGATAGCTGGCAGAGGACAGATGAGAAACAAAATAAAAAAGTTGATAATAAAAACAACAAATACAAAAACAAATAAATTTAAAAAAAAAGTGAAATATAAAATAGAAGTGGAAAACTCCACCAAAAGCAATTGGATATGCCACCCACCCATTAGGCATAGACGAAGACGCTTCAGAGAAGAACTTGGCTTTGCTTTATGAGAATAGCCAAAGTACATGCCACAAGTATTTCAAGTATCGTCTTGCGAACTTAGTGCAAAACAACAGCAACAACAATATAGCATCAGTAGAAAAGGCGCGTCCACAGCCATGAGTAGACAACACATTAAAGGTACGCAGATAACGGAAGAATGGTGAAAGAAAGGATTGGCGCTGAAGCGTGTAAATCGCCCACGCATACATGCACCTGAGAAAATGATCAGCGAGAAGCAGGAAGAAACAAAACTACATAAAATTTGGGAACTCAAGTGACGGAGTTACAAAAATACATCATGGCTGAAGGAAAGTGTGCCCGTATAACACAGTAAAAATAAAATTAAAAATATATATAAATATAGACAAAATAAAACATAAAAAGAGATAAAATAAGTAAAAAAAAAAAAAACTAAAAAAATAAAATAAAAATAAATTAAATTAAATAAAACAATAATAAATAACGGGTGTTTCGAGGTTCCCTACTTTTTAAAAGAAAAATCACAGAAAATTCGAATTTTATGGGGAATGTTTATTATCAATCGAAAAAATATTTTTTGCCATTTCCTGAAGATTACCCCTTTCAAATGTTGGCTGCGCCTCCGTTCCAAATGGTCCATCTGTTGAGACCAATTTTCGATGACTCGATCGTGCATTTCGACTGGTAACTGGTACGCATGAATGACGCGCGTGATGTTTTGCTTCAAGAACTGAATCGGAGAAGGATTGTCCGCATAGACCTTAGCTTTACATATCTCCACAGCAAAAAGTCCAACGGTGTGGTGTTACACAATCTTGGTGGCCAATCAACCTTCCCAAAACGTGAAATTATCTGCTCACCGAAGTGTTCTCTCAGTAAATCCATTGATTGATGCGATATGTGTGAAGTGGCGTCGTCTTGTTGAAACCAACTGTCGCGGAGATCACGAGCTTCAATTTCAGGCATCAAATAATAGGTTATCCTGGCGCGCTAACGGTGTGTATTGACGGTTACGTTCTCACCGGCATCATTTTTGAAGAAATATGAACTGATGATTCCACCGGCCCACATACCACACCAACTCGTTGTTATTTCTCAATAAAATGGTAGCTCTTGAATCTCTTCAGGTTGATCTTCGTGCCACATGTGGCAATTTCGTTTATTTACATAAGCATTGAGCCAGATGAGCCTCATCGCTGAACAAAATTTGGCTCGAAAACGTCGGATCTTCTTGGAACTTTTCAAGAGCCCATAGAGCGAAGCGATGTCGCCTGGGCAAGTTGAGCGGCTTCAGGTCTCGCCAGAAGCTGTATTTTGTATGCTTTCAATTTAAGATCTTGACGTAAAATGCGCCAAGTCGTCCCATACGGCAGTCCGAGTTGTTGCGAACGTCGCTGAATCGACGCTCCACGGTCTTCGTGTACGCTCTCAGCTACGGCAGCTATATTTTCTTCACTGCATGCTGGACGTGGTCTATTCGGTGGAATATTATCCAATAATGAATGTTGGGTCTCCAGATGGGTGATGGTATTGCGAATAGTACGCTCAGTAGGCCGATTATGTTGACCATAAGTTGAGCGAAGCGCACGAAACACATTCTTTACAGAATGTGAATTTTCGTAATAAAGTTGAATGATTTGTAAACGTTCTTCAGCCGTAAACCTTTCCATGATGAAATGCCAGACAATATTGAACAAAAATAACATGACAGCTTGATACGACTCACACGTGATCTGTCAAAAGGGGGCTATTGAAAAAAGTACCTCTACTTGAATCACTCTTTATAAAAAATACTATGAAACAATATGATATAAAGTAATAAAAAAATTCTCACGCACTTTGTATACTCAAGCATGCCACAAGTTCTTAACTTTCGCACAAAAATCTACATAAAACACTTTTCTAATTAAAAAAATGTTGTCAACTAATTTTAACGATCTCAGTCATTTCATTTTTCACTATTTCTTCACACATTTCTCTAATTTTCTGCCTTAAATATTTATGTCTCTGCGAAAAGGTGCGCCTGCGCAGAGTTATTGTTAAGCCTTATCCTCCAGCTTTTAGCAACTGCAAAAACGTTTTACATTTATTTAACGATGATAATACACTGTGAGAAATGAACGATAGAAAGCTTTCATTTTCTGAAGTCCATTTACACTCCATGTTTAGGGCACTAAAGTTTGTTGATTCACTCAAATGCACAGTATTCAAGAGCTTATTAGCGATGCCCTACTCGAAAACCAAAATTTTTTAAAAGTAGAAACTATACTGTCTTTTAGGGATCACTACTATTATGCACCTCTTTTATATTTTTCTTAGTGTAGGCAATATCTCACCAATAATACTTACTTTCCACCTCAAACCCAGTTGGCAGTGTTGCTTGTTCTCCCAATTACCAAAAACTTGCGAACAAAGATTTAACGTGATTTTTTATCTCATCTATAAAATGAATGCACCGTTAATTTCGCAGTTGACGAAAATTCCTTACCTACAAACAATAAAACATAAAGAAAAAAATCGCCGTACAACTAACGGTCGACCGATAATTGTGGCTGATATGTGCTAGCGATCAAATGATTTGACATGCACATGACAGCTATAAAATATCGCATGTACGACGAGTACAACAAAAAATCAGCGAGAGCACAAGCAAGCAACAGTAACGGTGAAAAGGGTGTTTGGAGTGTGAGAGATAAGTGTCTGGATGTGCCAAAGCATTAGTGGTGAAGCGGTGAAAATTAGTGTTTCGTGAAGGCGGGTGTACCCAGTCATGTGTGTGTGTGTATGCATGTAGGTATGCCAAGTACGTATGTGAGGTTATTTCCAAATATTTACTTCCTCTGTGCCGGCGGTCTGATGACGCTGGGCAACTTTTGCCTTAATAGTTTTGCGCACACATGCCGCTTTCCCGCTCTCTCCTCCTCTCGCCGCACAATTTTTTTTCTTTCTTCTCTTCATTAAAGGCTAATTTCACGCTTAAATATTTTCGCCAGTTTCACATACAACTGATTGTTGTGGGCTTGAGAAAAAAAATTTGCTTTGGTCTTAGGAAAAAAGAGGCAAAGCTGACATCGACACCGGGGGAAAATATGCATTTATATATGTACGAGTATATGGCATTGTGAGATGACTTACAACAGCACTAATCAACAGTTATAGCAGCAATACTGGTACTGCAGGTCGCGTTTTTTTTTTGCTTTTTAGCGAAATGTTGTCGACAAAAAGTTGTCTTCCCCACCCTTTTTTTCAATTTCATATTTCTAATTGTTGTTATTGCCATGCTTTGTCATATGCAGCTTTGTTGTCAATTTATTTTTATTGATGTTAGATATTGATGGGTTTTGTTGCTGGTTGTATGTTGCTTGATTTTCAAGCAATATGAAGTAAAGTGCAACAATCGAATGATGATGATGATGAATTTTCTCATTTCCACATTCTGCTGCTCACACTTTGGGAGAGAAAAAATGGCTACTCTCTCGAAAAAGCATTCCCTCTCCAGGTGTAAATGACGATGGAGGAGCTTTGTTCCTTTAAAGGAAAATTTGATGTAGGGGTTTTTCCTTGCACCAAGCTCTCATGTGGAAGGAATGTGCTGTAAAGACGGACTTCACGACGGACTTCACGAAGGATTACATGGATAAGAACTCTTGTGATGGGAACCTTTTAAACACTAGAATCATTTTTATATGGATGAATAAAAAACTAGGTAACGGTCTGAGGTGGAATATATTTAAATAAGCAAACCCTTTTCGCTTAGCGCTCTTCACAAGAAACTAGCACGTCACAAATGAGGCTGCCAATTGCCTACTACAATCAAAAACAGTAGTGAATTCTCGCAGATCACTTAACTTGATGGCCAAGCAGTTTTCTCTGAACTTTAAATTGATGCCTGGCTACATCGTCCGAAATGCTTAAAGGAAGTACCCGCCATAGTAGGCCTAACCTCACGATGCTAAAAAACCACAACGGATCAAATGAATGCTTTGATCAGCGCCCCATAATGCAAGCATCATGGCAACAATCGGTAGTGTGGAATGGACTCACTAACCACCTTGGTTCGAGGCCTATCTAAACCTCTGCCGTTCTTTGGGTCCGGCAACCGATTGCAATGCAACTCCCCGTCGAGCTGATAAAAAAGTCAACTCTACCCGCTTGGGTATAAGCCACATTCACCACGATACTCCACAAGGACCGTTCCGCATGAACAGGTTGGAACAAGCTCGGAGGACTTCTGTTACCCGTGGTACCAGTATTATGTCTCTGGTCGAACCTCGTAGCCGAAACTACTACCAATTGAGCATCCATACAGCTCCAGAATGGTGGCCTGGGATTAAACAAATACTCTGCGTACCAATTCACAATTTGCACATTCACACAACTAATTTAGGCTTCAATTAAACCTCAGAAGCCTTCGCCGTGTAAAAACATCACCCGCAATCAACTCAAACACAAGCATATGCTCTCCACAAGAGAGAACATCATTCACCACTTCTTTTACTCCTTCCTTACTCCTTCCATGGAAGCTTTTCTCTCTAAAGGAATCAGATCGTGCCATAAATAAACTTTTGCAGGAGTTTTAGAGAGAAGGAAGAACCTGAAACCTTAAAAAATTCCCTTTGAGAAAGTTCCACGCTTTGGGAAGGTAGATTTCTGGGGATAGCGAGTTCGGCGAAAAAGCAGGGGAGCAAACTACACACCTTGTTTGGGGTTCTTACGACACTCAATGGTATTACACGATGTCCGTTGGGTGACCTAAATGAACCGACGATGCTCAGCAAACACTGCAACCTAATTCTGACCTAAGGCCAAGTTGAATACTCCCGAAAGTACTTGCTAAGAATTCTGATGGTTAACGGTGAAGTGAAATCAACTCAATCCTCGGACGAAAAAGTCATTTATTGGCACTACAAATTGATCGCGTGATTTCAACTCTTCCTCTTTCCTGCTCTCTCTTCTGCTCTCTCGCTGAGTCTGTCGCATATCATAAACTCGGAACGTCTGCGTTTAATTTAGAGCAAATTTAGCTGCAGCGCCTACACCTACACACACAAATTAGCCATTCTCAACGCCTTAGGCTCCCTCCACACATAAGACAAAGGCAATGACAATGAACACTGTCTATGAAGACTATCATATCTGCTCTGCTCACACAACAAAAATTGGCTCATAGCCACAGCCGCATCCGAATGCCGTGGTTACGAGTGCCCACGTAAATGAAAAAGAAAAAATACCAAAAATATATATATAGTGCAACTCACACGCTGCCACAAAACGACAAAACGACCTACAAAGTTCACGGAAAAGATTAACTTTAACACCTCAGCCCACACACACACACACACACCTTGGCCAAGACCAAGTCACGGCAAGACTACTAAAGTGTCTTTTATGCATTTACTGTACGCTTTAATTTGTCGGACGTACATAAATAGCATTTAACTTTACGAATAACGGCAACGGCAAAGAGTGTGCAGATTGACAGTGGCGGCACAGAGCGGCCGGACGAGAGAAGAACGAATGGTAAACGAATTGGAAGGCGTGTGCGAATGAGTGTGGCGTCGTTGGTAATGGGACAGGAAATATGCATTCGAACGCATTATCCTACAAGAGCAAATGAAGTTGTGTGTATAAATGAATTTTCGTCTGTCTGTATATATTGTTGTGTGTCCAATTGTCTCTGCGCCATTAATGTTGCAATTTTCGGGGCGAGCAAATATTTCTTCAATGCATTTCTTCGCACTCATGCTGCTCATTTTTGTGGTTTCCGAGCTTTTCTGTTGTTGTTGTTGTTCATTTCATTTCACTTTATTTCTCTGATTTTTCTTCTCTCTACCACTGAGAGTTAGCATTGCAAATTATTGAACGTGAAATGCTAAATGGAGATCGATGACTGCAGCGTGGCCTCATTAATCAAATGACACAGACGTACATACATACCAACAAAGAAATGGATATTTTCGCAGTTCTATAAAGGGTCATCCATTTCGACGTTCCCTACTCTTTAAAGAAAAAAAATACAGAAATTTCAAATTTAGCGGGAAATGTTTATTATCATTCGAAAGAACATTCTTTGGAATTTATTTTTTGAAGATTTTATCTCTCAAATGTTGACCGCGGCTACGTCTCAGATGGTCCATCCTTTGAGTCCGTGAGTTTCGATGACTCGTTCGAGCATTCCGGATGGTAACTGGCGAATGACACGTGTGATGTTTTGCTCCACGGCCTGAATCGAAGCAGGATTGTCCGCTTTTAGACTCTAGACTTTGCATATCGCCACAGCAAAAAGTACAACGGTATGATATCACACGATCTTGGTGACCAATCGACAGGCCAAAAATGTGAAATTATCTGGTCACCGAAGTGTTCTCTCAATAAATCCATTGACTGATGCGATGTGTGGGAAGTGGTGCCGTCTTGTTGAAACCAAATGTCGCGGAGATCACATGCTTCAGTTTCACGCATCAAATAGTCGGTTATCATGGTGCGATAACGGTCGTCATTTACGGTTACTTTCTCACCGGCATCATTTTTGAAGAAATATGGACCGATGATTCCACCGGCACACAAACCAAACCAAACCGTTGTTTTTTCTGCACCAAATGGCAGCTCTTGAATCTCTTCAGGTTGTTCTTCATCCTAAATGTGGCAATTTTGCTTGTTTACATACCCATTGAGCCAGAAATATGTCTCATCGCTGAACAAAATTTGGCTCGAAAACGTCGGATCTTCTTGGAACTTTTCAGGAGCCCATAGAGCGAAGTGATATCGCATGGCAAGGTCGAGCGGCTTCAGTCATTGCACAATCAGAACTTTGTACGTTTTCAATTTAAAATCTTGACGTAAAATACGCCAAGTCGTTCCATACGTCAGTCCGGGCTGCTACGGTCTTCGTCTACACTCTCAGCTACGGCCGCTATATTTTCTACACTGCGTGCTGGACATAGTCTATACGGTCGAATATTATCCAATAATGAGTGCTGGGTCTCAAGATGGGCGATGGTGTTGCGAATAGTACGCTCAGTAGGTTGATTATTTTGACCATAAGTTGAGCGAAACACATTCTTTGCAGAAGGTGAGTTTTCGTAAGAAAATTGAATGATTTGTAAACGTTGTTGAGGCGTAAGTCTTTCCATGATGAAATGCCAAGCAATACTGAACAAAAACAACATGACAGCTTGACACGACTCACGCGTGATCTGTCAAAAAAAGGCTATTGAAAAAAGTACCTCTACTTGGAGCACCCTTTATATATACGTGCAACACCCTTACGAACTGCCAATTGCCCACTGAATTGGTCATAATAAAACGTATTTGGTAATGGAGTTGCAACTGGTTCATTAATGGCAAGTCATAACTGAAAAATAACAATAATAATAACAACAAAAATACAAAATTTGCTACAGAAATGCCGTGCAACACTCAGTGGCTGCGATTTTTCGCTCTACCAAATTAAAAAGCAATTTTTAAATGTGTTGCAAAAAGCGCATGATTGGATGCAGCCTCCAAGGGAGCTTTATTCCATTTATGTATAAACACAATAAGCATATGTGTGCGCATACTTTGCGTTGTCTTTTTTTCAGCAGCTCATTTCGTACGCTCAACAAGCATTAATTTTTTTCCGCACCTAACTTTCTACATATCTTCTTCTTCTCCTCTTATTGTTGCTGCTGCTTCTCCTCTGTAATTATCCAAAGCGGCATGCAACGCACTCGTACATACATGCAACTACCTACTGTCTATACTATCTCTGTTTTGCCAAAAATATCACTGCAACACAATTCGGATGCCGATAAGCATCGCACGTTTCACGTATTTAATTTTTGACAGTTTTTTGCGGGAAGAAAAATATTTAAAAAAAATCTGCTCACAACTCACCAGCAAATAAAGTGCGCTGCTGCAATATTTTATTCATTTCAGTTTTGTCACATACATATTTATGTATGTATACATGCAGCCATAAAATTATTGGCGCGTCTGCAATTCTCCTCCACTTTTTCGTAAATTTTTCTTCTCTTCTGAAATCATACCAATTCGAAATTAAATATTCCTGATTTTTCTGCCCAATTTCAGTGGTGAGCTTTTCAGCCTTCTGGGAGTTGGTGCACAAAATATGCCTGCATGGAATTTAAAAATGCTCACTTCATAGCGGCGAGTAGATTACAATTCGTTGATAACTCGTCACTGCCGCTTTTGGGGTTGGTAATGAAGTAATTTCGGAGGTTATGAAAGCTCGGAAGAAGGCTTGGAGATAACGGTTGTAAATAGACCACGTTCAGCACGCAGTGAAGAAAATTTAGCAGCCGTAGCTGAGAGTGTACACGAAGACCGTGGAGAATCGATTCGGCGCCGTTCGCAGCAACTCGGACTGACGTATGGAACTATATGGACTTGGCGCATTTTACGTCCAGATCTTAAATTGAAAGCGTGCAAAATACAGTTTAATCTAGGACTGAATCCGCTCGACGTTCCTCTCCGACTTCGCTTCACTCTATGGGCTCTTAAAATATTCCCAGAAGATCCGACATCTCCGACCCAAATTTCGTTCAGCGATGAGGCTCATTTCTGTCTCAATGGGTTTGTAAAGAAGCAAAATTGCCGCATTTGGTACGAAGACCAACCTGAAGAGGTTCAAGAGCTGCCATTTGGTGCAGAAAAAACAACAGTTTGGTTTGGTTTGTGTGCCAGTGGAATCATCGGTCCATATTTCTTCAAAAATGATGCCGGTGAGAAAGTAACCGTAAATGACGACCGTTATCGCACCATGATAACCGACTATTT
Source organism: Neoceratitis asiatica (assembly GCA_030068015.2). NCBI lineage: Eukaryota > Metazoa > Arthropoda > Insecta > Diptera > Tephritidae > Neoceratitis > Neoceratitis asiatica. The sequence goes on along the minus strand of CM061527.1, from coordinate 81,685,069 downwards.
GATGCGTGAAACTGAAGCACGTGATCTCCGCGACATTTGGTTTCAACAAGACGGCACCACTTCCCACACATCGCATCAGTCAATGGATTTATTGAGAGAACACTTCGGTGACCAGATAATTTCACATTTTTGGCCTGTCGATTGGCCACCAAGATCATGTAATATCATACATTAGACTTTTTCCTGTGGGGATATGTAAAGTCTAAAGTCTATGCGGACAATCCCGCTTCGATTCTGGCCTTAAGTGCTTCATTTTGAACTCCCACAGTATCAACTGAGACCTACGGTCGTACTGTCGGAAAATCAATGAGTTTTTCTATTTTACGTCTGGAAACTCTGTAAGGCTACCAGAGAAAGTTTAGTTGATTTCTTATGCCGATGATTGCTAGATCTTTGTATTCGAAAGTAAACTTCTACAACCTTTTCCACTTCTACACTAATAAACACGTTAGACATTCACACGAAAAATCCACTGCGAGCCTTTTCAACAGCTTAATCGGAATAGTGAAACCGATAACATAACAATTCCAACTGTTCTTAACGGCCGCAAATATCCCTAATATAATTAGCCTCAACAAACCTTAGCCGGTGGCATAAGGGAACATTGTGGGTAAGCAAAGCCTGCGGATAGACAGATAAGGAAACTACAGGCCCACCTAATACATGCCTTGAGAATCACCGTTTATAGAAAATCTAACAACATCTTGCTTAACTCTCTGAATTCTTCAGCAAATGGTGTTTTTGGAACTTATTGCAGACGATGCGCTCGAGCTGATCCCTGAGATTCGGGAGAGACTGGCACAATTCAGGCCTGGATATTGTAATATACTCAATTTAAACCTATACAGAGTATAAGTCCCCACATGATTCGATCTCTTTGCCTTTATCCTAAACTGCTAGTTTCCTTGGTCACTCGTTAGATTACCTCTACGACGTAGACCAAAACCACAAAAACAAGTTTATATTTGTCAGCGAAAGAATGGGTTAGGGCAAGCACACATTAAATTTTAAGCTTTCAAGCCAAAAATATGACGAGGTTCTGCTTGCGTTTGATTTTTTATAGCGAAACTTTAAAGCCAGAAATTTTTGTAGCATTTTCGATGGGTATTATGAAGGCCAAATAGAAGAACTTATGGAATCAGTCATGAAAATGGGTTAAAGATTAGCTTCGTTGTATGAGTTGTCTCTCTGAGCTTCTTTTAGAACCAACCAGTGTTCACGATATATATAATTAAGAGCTCTTATAGTCTGAAAGTCCCTCTCACCTATCGAAGTGCTCGAGCCAGTTATCAGTGTAGAGTAACGGAAGTTGACTCGAACAGTTCTCCAGCAAAACTCCATAACTTACTCCTTTTATAAAACGACATATGTACACCTACACCTCAAATACAAGCTTCGTTTTCCAATCACAAAAACAAATGCTCCAACATCATTTCATTTGACCTTCGAACAGTTGAATTGTTCATTGACATGACAAACGCGCCTTGACATTGCCTACAACGCATGGCATGCCAGAGGCAAACAAAAAAATCACCAAGACCACAAATGGCAAAGGGTTCCTTCCACTCTTACAGCCAAGTAAACAATTTGCATATTAGCACTTCCATGCTGAAAAAGGCCAATATGCAAAAAATAGCAACAATGTATGCGTGGCAGTATCTTATAGTTACCGTGAAGTAACTCGACAATCAGGGAAAAGACTTCGCACTGAACTGTGAAAAATACCCAAATTGCATGTTGACCAAAAATGGTAGTGGCATTAATAAAAATAGAAGAGAAAAATGTTGCAAAAAAGAAGAAAGAAAACAAACTGAAGATGAAAATGAAAAGTATGCTAGTACTAAGAGTAGCAGTACTAGCACTTACTTACTCACTTACTTACAGCAGCGCACTAGTTGCAGTGTAAATATGCAAAATTGGCATTGGGAGTACTAGAAGTGAAAAGATACATATGCTTTTGAGTCAGCTATAGTTAGTGAATATGTCTCCTCTGTTTCAGTGTAGAAAATTAAATGAACTCTGAGCAGTGGAAAACATAGAGCTTTCACTGGTGGCAGCTTTCATTAATAAATTAAAATGATTATGAAAGCTTATACTTAAGCGATTTATGAGAACTAATATGTTGAATATCAAATTTAAAAAATAACAGAAATTATTTTTATAAAAAGCAATGTTCTGCGTAAGAGCTTTCACAAAAAACGCTCTCTTATACATCACTGCTTGCTTAATATACCCAAAATTACATTTTCATGATCAACAAATTATGCAATATGGTTTTAAGAAACTTTTATTTTATAGAGCTTTAATTTTTCTAAACAAATTTATTTAAGTTCAAAATAAAAATAAAAATTAACTGGAAATTCATTCATTCATCTGCATACAATACATATGACTTATAAGAATTTAAACATTTTAAAGAGACTTCACTACATGTCACTGAGCTTTAACTTACACGAAATTATTCCTACATCTATACCCCGAAACACTGTAAAGCGTTTATTCTCCTAGTAATTTAGCTTTCAAAGTTAGCATTCAAGGAGCTTAAACTTTTACAAACTTTATATATTTTAAGAGAAGTTCAAAACTGTCATAAGTGGAGAGCTTCCATTTTCTAATATTCAAAAAGCTTACATTAGTTTGCTTGTGGAACTTTTTCGCTGTAAATTGTTATTGAAAAAGCTTTTAGTTTCGTGAGCTTTCACTTTTTAACACTCAAAAAGCGTACAATAGTTTGTTTGTGAAACTTTCATTATTTTATATTATTTTTATCAACTATTAATGAAATAATATTCCTTATGCGCCGCCGTTGTTAACTGCTTGTAGCGTATCCGAGCTTTCGTGCCAACAATATGTTTACGAAAAGCGCATTGTTGGCATTTGAAACAATGGGAATATAAAATTTGCATAATAAAAGAAAGTCTTCTTTATGCTTGTGAAAATATGCAAAAATCACGAAACTGACTGAAAAGAGCAACTATAAGTAGACAGCAAAAAAAAAAAACAAAAAAAAAAATTACAAACTTGAAAATGTATTGTATTTGTATGCTTTTGTATAAATATATATTTTCCTATCGAAATATGAAGGAATTTAGAGCATGCAGCAGACACTACATAAGCTGACACTCATGGGAATTTCTTTCAAGCAGTTTTTAGCTGCAAAATATATTTTATATTATATATTTACAAGTAAACATGTTTACATACAAATATAAGTGCATATTCTGAACTTGCCACGCCCCGATGCGTATACCGCTACTACTCTTCATCCACTCTAAATTGCTTTTGTTATTACACATTATTATTCCAGTTGCCACACCATTTCGGTTTTAGTTGTATAGCTTTGATTTCATTGTTAATTCGTCGAGCTTTGTTGCAGTGCATATTAAGTTGCAGAGTGGAAAAAAAAATAAAATGAAAAAATAGGGGGAAAATATAACTCGTAACAGTAGTGGAAATATTTTTGCGTAAATTTAGGATTTTTTGGAGCTTTTATAATTTTTTTTTTTTGTGGAAGCTCATCCCCCTTTGAGCTTTCATTAGCACATAGTTCTTTTTTTTTTTTTTTTGTGAATAAAAAGCGCTCTTCAACTTAATTTCGTATAAATTTTTAGTGCTCGCCCTAACGAGACAACAATTTGGCTCTCTTCTGGAAAAATATATATCTATAAGAATCCATAGTTATGCGCCACCGCAACAGATTACATACAGATTTTTGTTTACTAGAACAACTGTTTTCACTTTACTGAATATATTTGATATGCCAGTCACGTGTTTGGGTTATGAATAACAGTGTTGATTAACGCTGATTTCTACAATGAAACAAAAACGCGAGATTTATAGCGAAAAAAGGGGAAAACTGCGGTTATAGAAAAGTCTAACTAGACTAAGAATTGTTTTGTAATTAAAAAAAAAAAAAAAAAAAAAAAAACATTTTGAAGCTACATAGGGATTGAAGTGGAATTAAATACACTAAAGCTCATATAGAGATGAGGTGAGTGGATAGGGTTCAATTAAACTGAATACCGATCCGATTATTAAGCGTCACCTCAAAGAGCTCAAATTTTGCAAGAAAAAGCGCTTTCGAGCTCAGCGTTACCTAAAGGCGGCGCTATATAGGACGAACGAAAAATGCAAAAGGTGACCGAAAAAACCAGTGATAATTCAGACTGTTCTCGCTAGAATCCGAGATCGCTCACGGAATGTCGCAATAACGTTTGCCCCTCCCACTGAGCAACTACAGATTTGCTCATCAACTTGCTGTTAATTACATGGAAACAAGCGGGAAAACTCTTTGTAGGTATTTTTTGATACAGAAAAGCGAGTCGGAGGAATCAATGATTTTTACAGGGATGTTAAAGTTAAGCTCGCTAAGTAGAAATAACCTATTGATAACACATTTTATAACTTTAGTTAAAAAATTTGAACTCTAAAAGTCTCTCAGCGATTATGGAGTGAGCCATATACGATTTTTGTAAGGAGGGAATTTAACAGTTAACAGTTTTTCCGATATTTCAAGTTGTTTAAATTGTTGAAAAGCAGAATTTTGCGTGTTCATTGAACATCTGCTGGCGATAATAAATAAATTGATGAATTCGCAGGAAATTTTGCAATCGAAAAATATAGTTTTGTGTCGAGAAGTAATTCAAATTTTAGCACTAGCATACGGTGAGAGTACTCTGAGGCAGACCCAAAATTTTACAGCTTGTAACGCTCAACCTGAATGCCGAAGAAAATGTTGAGGTTAGAAACTGGTGACGAATCACATCAATGATCGATAGATCGAAAACCAAAGTGCAATCACACCCATTAAAGAAACCAGTAAAGCAAAGACCCAAAAAAGCTCTTCAGGTTTCATCAAATGTGAAAGTGTGGAGTTCGATATTTGCTCCATTATCATAATGTAACGTATCAGGAGTTTTATCATAAGATTGCACAGTAAATAAGGACTATTACCTTCAACCATACTCATGCCTCAACCGTAACCATATTCACCAAATTTCCTGTTGCGAAATTTTGCGAAGCTCCCAAAATTGAAGAGACCCATGAGAGGACGGCGTTTTCCGAAAATTGAGGAGACAAAAATCGAGTTGTGCACAACGGAACTATTTCGAGGACTGAGAAAACTGCTGGCATAACTGTATTTTCAATAATATGCAGCTGAAGAACTTTAGGTGCTTGCAAGCAGTTGGAGGTAACTCAGTCAGTCTTCATATCTAGAGATTGAAATTGATTTTTGAAGGAACTGTTTTATATTTGATAATTTTTATTTGATTTTTTTAATATTTTCCTTATATTTATGCAATACTCTCAATGAGCAATATTCAAGTGGTGAGTATTAATAAAATATTTTCCCCACACTCTCTGACAACTCTAAGCGCACTTAAGTGCGGCACATAACAACCAAATTTGATTTCAAAATACGTATTTCACCAAAACAGCACTCAAAAACACACCTAAATATGTAGATATGAATGTAAATTAATGATTATAAATATTTATTTTGTTTGACTGTGTCTACATGTGCGCGTGTTGAATTTTATAGCCGCAGTCAGCAGCAGCCGCAGTACTGCAGTACTCAAAACTCAATTTGTTTTTTTTCGCTTTTTTGCAATTTACTTTTGTACATTTAATTTATTACGAGTACCTATTTGGCACACAATCACACATGCGCACATATGTGCATACATATATTTAATGGGTAGTTAGTATGCATGTTTGCTCGCTGATTTTTGGGTGTTCGACTGTGCACGGCCGCAGCATTTTAAATCGCCCCAATACAGTGAATTGAATCCCCACCAATTCGCATGCGGCCAATAGACATCGTCTGGGCACTCCACGCTGTATTTGTGTGAATTTATTTTATTTGGTTTGAATTTTTTTTTTTGCATTTGTTCCGTCCGTGAGGGATGTGCAAAAGCTACATATTAGGCGAGCGCCCCATTAATACCATCAATATGTATGCAGCGTATGACTTTGGCTATTAGCTGATAATTAATTATTAAATAGGCCATTAGGCAAATTGACTTTCAAATTTTATATGCCGCCACCACCACAAAATATGTGTGTAAATGTGCGTTTGCGCCGTTGTATTTGGTTGGTTGGTCAAATTATTGCAAATAATATGCAAAAACCAAAAAAAAAAAAAAAACATAACCTAAAAATAAATAAATTTGCTATTTTGGTAAGTAAATAATCGCTGGTATTTATTTTTGGCCAATGCAATTTCTGCTCGTAAATAAATTATGGAAATCTAGTGACTTTCCATTGGAAATATCCGCACCCCTACATTCATAAGGGATTTTTAGCTAGAAATTAATGGCTCTCTCATAAGCTCAAAAATATATTTGCTAATATTTATTTAATTTCGTAATTACTGTTATGATTTGTGGTAGGCCAAAGGGCCGCGCTGCTGAAATATTGAGTAGACGTCCTTAACAGGTTTCAAGCGGCACAGGAAGTTGTAAAAATTGTTTGAATATTAAAGAGTGAACCAAGTAGAGGTACTTTTTTCAATAGCGTTTTTTTTCACAGATCACGCATGAATCGTGTCAAGTTGTCATGTTATTTTTGTGCAGTATGGTTTGACATTTCATCATGGAAAGCCAGAACAACGTTTACAAATCATTTAACTTCATTTCGAAAATTCACGTTCCGTAAAGAATGTCTTTAACACGTTTTGCTCAACTTATGGTCAACATAATCGGCCTATTGAGCGTACTATTCGGAACACCATCACACGTCATTAGACCCAGCATTCATAATTGGATAACATTCGACCGAATAGACCACGTGCAGCACGCGCTGAAGAAAATATAGCGGCCGTAGCTGAGAGTGTACACGAAGACCGTGGAGAGTCGATTCGGCGCCGTTCGCAGCAACACGGACTGACGTATGGAACAACTTGGTGCATTTTACATCAGGATCTTAAATTAAAAGCGTACAAAATACAGTTCGTGCAAGAACTGAAGCCGCTCGATCTTCGCAAGCGACATCGTTTCACTCTATGGGCTCTTGAAAAGTTCCAAGAAGATCCGAAGTTTTCGAGCCAAATTTCGTTCAGCGATAAGGCCCATTTCTGTCTCAATGGGTATGTAAGCAAGTGAAATTTCCGCATTTGGGACGAAGAGCAACCTGAAGAGATTCAAAAGCATTTCATTCAGAAAAAACAACGGTTTAGTGTGGTTTGTGAGCTGGTGGAATCATCGGTCCATATTTATCCAAAAATTATGCCGGTGAGAACGCAACCGCCAGTGGCGACTGTTATAGCGCCATGATAACCGATAACCGATCGATTAGCCAACAAGATCATATGATATCACACCGTTAGACTTTTCCTGTAGGGAAATGTAAAGTCTAAAGTCTATGCGGACAAACCCGCTTCGACTCAGGCCTTCGAGCAAAACATCACGCGTGTCATTCGCCAGTTACCAGTCGAAATGCTCGAACGAGTCATCGAAAATTGAACTCAATGGATGGCCATCCGAGACGTAGCCGCGGCTATCGAATGATAAAAAACATTCCTCATTAGATTTGATTTTCCTGTGTTTCCTTCTTTAAGAAAGTATGGAACCACGAAATGGATCACCCTTTAGAATTACAGAGTTGAAGTTAGGTCGCCATTTCCATGTTCTTTTCTCTATAAAAGAAAATACTTCAAAGAGCGATAGAGTTACTGTGGGCTTTCAAGGGATTTTTGAACTAGTGTGAATTATTAAGTTCTTAATTTACAGCTGAATGAAAGAGATCCCACTGATTATCCCATTTACCTCTTTCTCCTCTCTACAACTTTCAGCAGAAGTCATTTGATGATACGCCCAGATACGAAAATGGCAGGAATTGAGTATTTTCTTTTGTTTGTTCAGAGACACTCGCCACACTGCACTTCTCCAACGGTTTATAGAACTTTTTAATGTGCGATATTTTATTACTTTTCGTAAGAAGGATTGAAAATTTGTCCAACCTTTCTAATTTTTGTAGGTTTTAAGAATAAATTTCGACTTTTCTGGGGCAGTTAGTTAGAGGAATCCTAAACTGAGCCATATGGGAAGAAGATAGAAGATAGAAGATAGTCGGGGTTCTCTATAAGTTGCAAGTAAGTCTACAATATAGAGAATATTAACAATTTTGAACTGTACAAAGAGGGTTTTCCCAAGCAAACAAAGCAGCTCTCTTTTCCAATATATCTATCGCCTTAAACGAAGGCTGCTACGCGTTCTACAGCTCGTGCTATGAACATTTTGCTGATAGATTTCTTTCGGCAACATTCATACATTTATTTCCACAATTGAACAATTAATAACATTTTTGTTCGGCCCGTTGCATGACAAATTCTTATTCATGCAACTCGCCTGTCATTTGTCATTTACCACTTATCGCATTAACAATGACAATAATCAATGCGGCATGTACCTCCACGCTTGCCACATTTCAACGGCGCTTGGGTCATACAGTAAATATGATAAGTGATAAAAATCGGCCATAAAAGTCGTGTATTAATTAGAGCAACTGTACTGTGTGACAATTGTTGGTGACAGCGATAAGATGACGTGGTAGAAGAAAAAAAAAAACAATTAAATTCAATTAAAAAATGAGCAAAAACAAAAGTTAGCAAGCAACAGCTGAAAAAGTCACAACAGCCAGGCTATAGACTTAAGAACAACCGAAACTGTAACAATTCCAATGACGTTTCAGCCAAATAGTTAGGTCTGCATAGTCAAATGAATGAATGCATGGCCCAAACGCCGACGCTTTGCAACAAGCAGCCAAATGATATGCCACTGATACCAGTACGACTACGGGCAGGCGTTCTTGCAGCTGTACGCCTCGTATATCCTAGGCAATGCTATGCAAATTACCGGGCAATTGCCGTACTGACCTCGCCCACAACAAGCCAGCGGCAGGCAATGGTGGCGTGGCTGATATGCTGTTTGTGCCACCAAATGACACATGCCGCTAGCTATTTGGCGAATAACAGTAGTTGCATACATACATTGAGTGAGTAATTTCAGGTGGTGGTGGTGTGGGGGCGCGCTGTATACGACACCGCTCACTTCTCTGTCTATTTCGATGTTAATCTGCACGTTAAACGCAATCAAGAGAACTTTTAACTACTACTCATTTGCCTTTTGTTGTTGTTGTTGTTGTAGGTGTAGTTGAGTATTTCCTAATTCAATTACGTTTGTCTCTTCTCTTTTTTTTTTTTTTTGGAAATTCAAAGTTATGTTGGTGTGCTTGCGACTGGAAAGCAACGCGGGTGTGCGTCAGACCCAGTCTAAGCGATAAGCGCTCTGCTGCTTAGTGGCTCTGTGGAAGTTTGTCGCACTGTGTTCTTGCCTTCTATTGTGACAAGCAGTATGTTCGCTACAGTTGTTATTGCATTTATCTAAAACAGACCAATTGTCGCGTCATTTGGGCAAAGTATTTTTTTTCGGGCTCAACATAAAACTTCTTGACACAATTTCGACGCGCACACAAAATACTCGCAATGGAGCTGAACGGACTAACTGATAGTAAAGAGTGATCCAAGTAGAGACACTTTTTTCAAAAGCCTTTTTTTTTTGATAGATCAAGTGTGGGTCGTGTCAAGCTGTCATGTCATTTTTTTGTTCAGTATTGTTTGGCATTTCATCATGACTTTAGACTTACTCCTGAACAACGTTTACAAATCATTCAACTATCTTACGAAAACTCACGTTCTGTAAAGAATGTGTTTCGAGCGCTTCGCTCAACTTATGGTCAACATAATCGGCCTACTGTGCGTACTATTCGCAACACCATCGCCCATCTTGAGACCCAGCATTAAGTACTGGATAATATTCGACCGAATAGATCACGTCCAGCACGCAGTGAAGAAAATATAGCGTCCGTAGCTGAGTGTACACGAAGACCGTGCAGAGTCGTTTCGGCGCCGCTCGCAGCAACTCGGACTGATGTATGGAACGACTTGGCGCATTTTCGGTCGAGATCTTAAATTGAAAGCGACATTCGTTGTATGGGCTTTTGAAAAGTTCCAAGAAGATCCGACGTTTTTGAGCCAAATTTTGTTCGGCGATGAGGCCCATTTCTGGCTCAATGGGTATGTAAACAAGCAAAATTGCCACACTTGGGGCGGAGGGCAACCTGAAGAGATTCAAGAGCTACCATTTCGTCCAGAAAAGCAACGGTTTGGTGTGATGGGTGGGCCGGTCGAATCATCGGTTCATATTTCTTCAAAAATTATGCCGGTGAGAACGTAATCGTCAATGGCGACCATTATCGCTCCATGATAACCGACTATTTGATGCCCGAAATTGAAGTTCGTGATCTCGGCGACATTTGGTTTCAACAAGACGGCGCCACTTCCCACACATCGCATCAATCAATGGATTTATTGAGGGAACACTTCGGTGAGTAGATTATTTCACGTTTTGGGCCGGTCGTTTGGCCACCAAGATCGTGTGATAGACTTCCTTATGTGGGGATATGTAAAGTCCAAAGCCTATGCGGACAATCCCGCTTCGATTCAGAACTTGGAGCGAAACAGCATGCCTGTCATTCGCCAGTTACCAGGAAAAATGCTCGAGCGAGTCATCGAAAATTGAACTCAACCGATTGACCATTTGAGTCGCGGCCAAAATTTGAAAGAGTTAATCTTCAAAAAATAAATGCCAAATAACGTTCTTTCGAATGATAATAAACAATCTCATTTAAATTAGAATTTTCTGTGTTTTTTTTTCCTTAAAAATGTAGCGAACCTCGGAATGGATAACCCGTTAGTAGCAAATATGGCGAGAAGCTAGAAAAAACCTAATGAATTTGCTGCGTTAGTACATTTGCATTACCCAGCGGGTACAAAGCTGATAATTTACCAACAGTGATAACTACTAGTAGCAACGGAGTATTTGACAGATGAAGAGCCGGGCGAAAACTGCTGAAATGTAGCCAAAAAGGAAAACAAAAGGAAAAAATGCAAGCTTTTATTACACTTACTGACTCACTGGCGATTTTTACAGTCGAAAAGTTGGTTTAATGACCACAATTCCACGTACAGTGATGCAAAGACACTGGAAAAATGAGTAATTCTTTTTCTTTTGTCTTACAAATGATAAATTTATTTGAGAACCTAGAATTTCGACTCATTTTAGAATAGAAAGAGCTTTTTTTGAATGATTAAGCTTGGCATGTAAAATTTCGTTATGGAATAGTGCAAGATAACGGTCAATATTGCTACTCCTACACAGTATTGCTTTAAGTTACTTAAAAATCAGAAGTGGAATATCTTGAGAGTGAATGACGTGAGAGGATATAATGCAAAGAGCGTACGAATGAAATTTAAGTAAACAGTCCCGTCCCACTGTGCCATTGTTGTGACATCATCCGCTTAATTATCGCAGAATGCTTATCCTCGCTCTTACTACTCACTACATCCGCAGCCAACAACAGACGGTCATTTGAATTCACAAACACAATTTCTATTGCCAAAATTCGCGCTGTCAACAAGCGATATCATGTCTTGTTGACAGTTTCACGATTACAATGCCGCAAACACATGCACGCTCACGCAGCCATAAACTTTCGATAGAGGGGAAGAGAGACAGAGATAAAATCCTATATATGTGCACATGGATAAACTTAACCGTTAGACAACAAAAACAAAAAAATATACGCTTTCAAAACCTTGTTCCCTACGCGGCAGGCAGGGCTATGAACGAACAGCAGCCGCATGTGACACTTCAAATCGCGTTACGCCATTACGATACGCATAATTTTCTGAACCTTTTCAGCACTGCCTCGCTTGGCATATCCGCACTTTGTGTGCGACTAAAGCAATGGCAACAACAATAAACAAGCCAACAACATTTCAGTTTGCACAGACAGGCAACAATAAATGCATTTTGGGGCTCCTTTTGCTCTCATTGTGCGATATCGTTGCGTTTTACATGCGCCACACAGCACCGGGCAGGGCATTAAGAGTACTTATAAATTGCATAAAAGCATAAAAGCGCTGACAGGCTATCCGTGTTGGTTGTTTGAGCTGCCCCATTACTGCTTGCTGGCCGATTGAGGCTCGCCTCGGTCGGTTGATTGAGGCAACATTATTGGCGCATAATTTCGCATTCCACGCGTGTTACGCGCTGTCGCGCCGCACACAATTTCCCAACAATTCGCAATTCGCTACTGCTTGTCTTCACACAGCGTTGGTTTATCTGCCTTAAAATTCGTGCTTCGGCGTGTTTGCTTTGTTTTGCCTTCGCCTTGTTTGCCTGTCGAAAGGGATCGCTCATAAATCGGAGGGAGGGGCGAAGGCAGGAGTGAAGTCGCGCCAAAATATGTTACCCATAATATTAGTTAACTCGACGCGGATTGACGGCGGTGCAGTGTTGATGGTGACAAGCAGTGACAATTCCACAATACTTTCGTTGTGCTGAGATATCGGGCGTACTCCTATGCATAGATTGGGCAATACTGTTTGCTTTGACTTGCTCTACTGCTCGTGCAGCGGTGATTTACTGTCACTGGCAGTCCGCTGTAATGTTAATGGATTTGTTAATTTGCAACAATGCAGTTATTGACAGCGATAAAAGTGTAGGAAAAGATAGAGAGAGAAAGAGAGAGAGAGAGAGAGAGAGAGAGAGAGAGAGAGGGAGAGTGGGACTGAGAGGGAAGAGCAGGATAATTGATTGTTAACTGGTTGTAAAAGCCGTCAGCGTATAAAGCAGTAATGCCAAAGTTTAGAGGCGATGAAGGACAAATGTTGACCAGCTCTGTACTACTAAAGGATATAGTAGAAAGTTTGTTTTCAGAACAGCTAGGACAAGCAAATGGAGAACTAACCTCTGATAACTCAGAAGCTCTGGCTCTTTTGCCAGCCAATAGCATGGAGGTAATGGAAGCATCTCAACGTTTCGGTAATGCGAAATCAGGATATACAAAGCTGCGGCACTGGAAATAAAGACATGGCTAACAACAGTGTTAAGTACACTCAGATAATACCACCTGATTTAATGGCTCTGGAATTTAAGAGACTATATCTAACTGCACAAGAGCGCGAAGAAGAAAGGCAAACGAGTATAAATGAGTGGCAAACACTGTGGCATATATCCGCCAAAAGACGATGAGCGCACAGCTTGATAAGAAACGTGGGAATCTGGTGTAGTAGAAAACATGGTGACGTTGATTTGACGCAGTTCCTAAGTGGAGCGAATGGGTCTGGTAGTCTGGTAGTCTGGTAGTGAGCAAGGGCAAGACGAAATATCTTCTATCATCAAATGAAACAGTCATCACACTCGCGACTTGGCTTCCATGACAATGTTGAGAGTCACAACTACGATAATTTCGTCTATCTATGAAACAGCATTAACAACAGCAATAATGTCAGCTCTTGACAACAGATACTACTTCGGGCCGAGTAGGCAATTGAAAAGTATAGTCCTCTCTCGACGAACCAAAACCAAACTCTACAAGTCACTCATTATTCCCGCCCTAACATATGGTGCAGAAGCGTGGACGATGTCTAGATCATAGATAGGAGTTTTCAAGAGTAAAGTTTTGCGGAATATTTATGGGTCTTTGCGCATTGGCAACGGCGAATACCATAGACGATGAAGCGATGAGTTCAGCGAAGCAAGAGGCAGCGGCTGCACTGGCTGGGACATGACGTCCGAATGGATGAAAACGCTCCAGCTTTGTAAGTATTCCATGGAGTACTCGCTGGCAGAAGCAGAGGAAGAGGAAAACCTCCACGCCGTTGGAAGGATCAGGTCGAGAGCGACCTGGTATCACTTGGTATTTCCGACTGGTGTCAAACAGCAAAGAGAAGAAACGAGTGGCGCGCTTGAAGAAGATTGTGCGTGATCTATTTAGCTGTGCAGCTCGGATTATTTTTTCCAGAATCAAATTGAAGAAATCACATGATAAATAGTCTCCTTATCTGAAACCTCTCTTGGTATCTGAAGGCTAGGAGAGGTCCTTCCCAATTCTGACTGAGGCAGCTTTACAATCGATGAAAAGGTGGTGTGTATCGATTATTTTCTCTCGGATCTTCTCCAAGATTTGGCGCATGGTGATTATCTGGTTAATGGTGTAGTTTCCAGGTCTAAAGCCACACTGATAAGGTCCGATCAGCTTGTTGACATTGGGCTTTAGGCTTTCACACAATGCGCTAGATAGGATCTTGCGATGCGATATTGAGGAGACCAATCCCACGATAATTGTCGCAGACCGTGGGGTCTCCCGTTTTTTTTGGATTGGGCAGTGCACACTTAGGTTCCGTACGTCAGTCATGCTTTCGTCCGACACCATATTCTGCAAAGAAGCTGATGCATGCTACTTATCAGCTCTTCGCCGCCGTATTTGAATAGTTCTGCTGGTAAGCCATCGTCTGCCGCCGTTTTATTTTATTTTTTAAGCGGACAATCGCTATTCGAACTTCTGCATAGTCGAGTGATGGCACTTCTATACCACTGTCATCGATTGGGGTTTCGGGTTCGCCATCTCCCGGGGTTTCCCTTCACTGCCAATGAGTAGGTTGGAGAAGTGTTCCCTCCATACGCGAAGTATGCGCTGGACATATGTCACCAGATTACCTGCATGGTCCCTACACGAGTTTGCTTCGGTCTTGAAACCGTCTGTAAGTCGCTGCATCTTCTCATATAATTTTCGAGCATTACCCGTGCCGGCCAGCTTCTCAAGCTCTTCATACTCACGCATTTCGGCATCTTTCTTTTTTTCGTCTGCAAATGCGACTCGTTTCCTTCTTCAGCTCTCGGTATCAGAGCAAAAAAATTTAAACATTTCAAAATGTATATACATACGAAGAGCCTAAGCAGCAGTAGCCGAAGCAGCAGAGTCACTGATACATAAAAATCAATCAACAGCAGCTTTTTGGGGTAATAGCCCGAGCAACAAATAAGCTGTGTAACTAACTAACGACAGCATAAACTCTTAAATGGCATACTGTGCAACAACAACAACAACAACTTTATTGTAATAAAATTTGTTGCTGCTGTTGCTGCCTGCAAATATTAACAGCAAATGGCAACGCCAACACTAAACTAACACACACATGCCACACTCTCTAATGCATGTATGCATGTGCACATGTGTGTGTAAGTATTTACCAGTGCATAAAGCCTTAGCAAGCAAGTATATTTTAAGCGCATGTTGCATGTGTTGCAAGTGTTAAATATTAAACACCGAACACGACGAACCGAACCGAACGAAATGTGATTATGAGGAGTGGCAAGTCAAAGGGGGCTTTATGTGGGGGGGGTGGGGTGAAGGTGAACAGCCAGTCAGTTCCATGTCAAGTCGTGGCGTTATTGCCATTTCGTAGTACAATTTTATTATAGTTATTAACAATTCACATGTTGTTGTTGTTGTTGTTGTTGATTTTTTTGCTGTGTTTTTGCATTAGCTTGAACCTACAGCCATGACTGAAATGCATTGCATTTATTATGCTTTTAGGCAAGTTAAATGTGTGTTTTTTTTGCTTTGCTTTGATTTTAGAATTCTTTGTAGTTGTTGTAAAACTTGTAAAAAATGACGTGTAGGTAGGAAATTATACAAAATTAATATAAAAAATGTATTGAAATGATACACTCATCAGCGCTAAGGTAGTTTTAAGTTATTGAGATTGGCGAGTTGGTGGAATATTTGATGGAAAAAGTTATTAAATAAATTTTTTTTAATATAACCTTCAATGAAGATTTAATTTTTTTAACTTTCAATGCAGTTTCTCGACGCTGAAGACAGTTACGTTCTTATCTGTGCCTTTTCGTACTTGCCTTGCTTGTCTCTGCTGTGTTGCTAACGATTTTTATCGCTTTTGTTTCTGCACTTTGTGAACTTGCTTGCTTGTTCTTCCCTTTTTCTTAGTGTTGCTTCTATGTGTTGTTGTTTTTTGTTGTTTTGTTGTTGTTGTTGTTGCCATCATTGGCCATGGTATTTACTATTTGCCTGACACACATAATTCGTAGGTGGCAGCTTTGACGCTTGCAACAGCAGTCATGTTGCATAAATACTCATATCAAAGCAAAAGTAACAAAACAGAAAAAACAATAATAAAAACAACACTAGCAGCACCAGCAACAATAAACCGACAACAATTTGCGGTTTGAGCATTTTACGAGACTGCAGTAAATCGTTACTCAGCGCCGGTTGCCATGTTAAATGCAATTCGGATTTGTTGTTGTTGTTGTTGTTGTTGCTTTTGTTGTTATTTTTGTTGTTGCTGTTGTTGCTGCTGCTGCTTTTGTTGCTGCACTTATTGATTTATCATATTTTGTGGTTGTGGCACGTTGCATTGACAGTCTATCTGCTGCTGCCATGCCATTGTCTGACTGGGTTAAATTGCACTCAACTCAGCCGCCATCATACACATGCATACACACATGCATACATACAAGCCCATAACTTTATAAATATGTTACCCACACTTCTTAACAAACATTTTTATATTGTATATTGTGCATGAGGCGGCTGCTTGTTGCCCGTTCTCTTGTTTGTCATTTGTTGCAAATCGGATCATTTGCCCTGCATTAAAGGTTACAGCCTAAATTGTGGTTTTTGCATATTTATCTCGTGTGTCTGGTGATAGCTGTTGTTGTTGTTGTTGTTGTGTGTAGTCGTGTGCAGATTTGCATTACATTTTTTCTATGCGCTTACGATACATATTTCTGTCTGTTGTGAGTATGTGTTGCACCGAAAATAGTTTATTATTGAAATTTGTCAAATGGTGACAAAATATACACTGACATTGCTAACTGATTTACATACATACATATATGCCGTACATTAATATAATGCAAAAATTGTCAACCATATGCATCTGACACAAAACATAGATGGTGTTAAACTGTCAGAAGATAGTTCAAATGAGTTGACAATAATAACCCACATTAGGATAGTAACTAACGACATTGCAACATGCGATAATTTGCAGTAACAAGAGATGATATTAAATATAACTATAATTAAATTTAGACTTTTTGTGTTTCAAGGAAGATGGCAAAAATTATGGCCTTTAATAAATTATTTTACTTCGTTTTATTTATCATAATTTATTTATTCAAAATTTTTTTAATTTTATTTTATTTTTTCCTTATTAATTTATTTTATTTTATTTTTATTTTTTAGTTTATTTAATTTAATTTTTTGTAATATATATACATATATATATATATTGAATTCGATTTTATTTTTTTTAGTTTTATTTTATTTTATTTTGCTTTTTAACTGCGTTTTTTTCATTTTGTTTTATTTTTATTTATTTTATTTCATTTTTATTTTTATTTTATTTTATTTTATTTCTTTTTATTTATTTTTTTTATTTAATTTTTTTATTTTTTTTAATTTCATTTTTTCAATTTTTCTTTTTTTATTATCTTTATTTTTATTTTTTTTTTTATTTTTTTTTTTTTTCGAAATGCTCAAATGAGTAATCGGAAATTGGACTCAACGGATGGACCATTTGAGACGTAGCCGCGGCCAACATTTGAAAGCGAAAATCTTCAAAAAATAAATGCCAAAGTATGTTTTTTCGAATGATAATAAACATTCACCATTAGATTTGAATTTTCAGTGTTTTTTTTTGCGTTAAAAAGCAGGAAACTTCAAAATGGATGCCCCGTTTTATACTCATTATTAAATTTACGATCCTGTGGTGAAAACTCTTGTCTTGGCAATCGAAGAGAACAGAGAGCAAAATTTTGATATATTATCGAGCTTGGCGTGCTCTTTTCGGTCTTGATTATATTGGGCTCTGCCATTGCGACGGTTTTGGGTTTGATGGCGTTATCATAGCCATACATCACAGATTCAGCAGAAGAGATGACCCTGTTAAGCAAATCAGAATCACTTTTGATTTCTTTTAAACAGTTTTAAGCGATGCTTTCGAAAAAATGGCACAACATGAGCTAGCAGATATGCCGACGTCTCCTCCAAATTCCCTGATAGTGATTAGATAATTCACTAAACTAATTTTTCTCACTTTCTTAACGCTTTCATCGGTTGTTGATGAGCTGAGGTTCCTAAATCTTTGGCAAAACTTTTCTCCCGAAAACTTTTGATACCACCTCAACTGATCTCGTCAGCGCCCACACTTCTGCAAGTAAGATGGTAATGAAGAACTTTCCATAGAGCTTGATGTCTATTCGTCGAGAGCGGACTTTACTTTTCAATTGTCACAAAGCCCTACTCAGTTAGTTAGTTGAATTCGTCTACTTACAGTTACTTGATTCCAGATTATCGATGTTAACGACTTTTCCTATTCTAGATTATCACACTTCTGATATTTTGCAAATATTAACTTCTCTTGTGCTGTCTCATAATGTCTCATGTAGTAGTAATCCTTTACCACATGTTCGAGTACTTACACATTGCATTGTTCATTAAACTCTGTGGTCAGCTGCAAATAAAAATCAGAAAAAAAATATCTTTTATTTATACAAACTCCAGCAGTAGACATAAATATTTACCTATAAGTATAGCAATAAAGTTTCTTTGTGATCAAGATAGATAAATATAATTTTCAGCAAAGAGATTGATTTGCAATTTAGTGCAGTATTGAGGTCAGTTTGGTCCAAAAAAAAAAAAAAAAAAAAAAAAAACAGCAAAGCAACTGAAACTACAAAAGCATAGACGTGGGGACTATTACAAGCACTTTCAACTGATTTACTACAAATTTTTTCCGATTTAAGCGCTTTTAACTGCATTTTTAACAATTATTATTGTTTTTTTTTCTCCTTCTAGATTTATAAACTCCAATCGCATAACCGCAAATATTTTAGTATTCAATTCAACGTTAATAATAGTAATGGTAAGCTTCTTGTATAAAAGTCAAATAACAATAATGAAAATAGTAATTTTGTTTAGTATGCCACAAGTGCTGTGGCATGCTGCAACATATGGCTGTACGGCATACGTTTGCATGGCAAAAATTTTTGAAATTTGAGCATGCGCTCACATGAAGTTACTTGATAACTAGCAAATTACAGCATACATGAATGCATATTTATTAGCGTTGCGGTTTCTTTTGATTTATTGTGCGGTTTGGCAGTTAATCCTCTTATTTTTAGCTTCAAAGAGTTTTTTTGCAAATGAGCAATAGAGGAGGTTTTTTGTTGTATAATTTTTTTCTGTAAGCTTACATTATAATACTATGTTTGACAGCTACAACAGCGAGCTATAAGTATATACGTATGCTCGCTCTGCATGTTAAGCGCGCTACTCAGTTGTTCTCTCACACGCACACACTCTCCTACGGAATAAACTGCTTGGTTAGTAGCAACTACCGAGCACTGGTTTATATGAATAACAACGTAAAGCTTCTCTGATACACAATTTCATGCATTTATGCAGCAATTCTCCTTCTGTTTATGAATTTGACAACATAAAGCGAAGGTGGGAAAATACACTCGAAACTATTGCAAACAACAAATAGCCGAAAAATATGCTATTGGCCCACTCATTTGCCAATTACTGAACAGTTGCCAATCATAAATGCAACTTTGCTTGATATTTACATTGCAAGTTAGTCAAGTCGTCATTTTGAGCTGCGGCATATTGTTTAACTTGCCTTGAATGCCAATAGTTCTGCTGAGTTCCAAAAATGCGCACTCAATATAATATTTTACCGTCAGTTTGTTAGTTTTATGCGCAAACTTCAAAATGAATTTTGCCAATTTTTAATGACATTTTGATTGCGTCTAATTGCCGGCAATCAAAAGTCACCTTTCGAATTCGAAACATTCGAGAATGCGAGATTGACTGACTAACTATTGGTGACCGTTGACTGCTGACAATTGACCAAATAACCGTTTATTTTAACCAAAGCAAAGCGCTTCTATACATTTTTTTTTACAAAAACTCATTGTTAGTAACGAAAATTGATCAAAAATAAGCAAGAATGACTGATTGATTGTTGGCCTAGCCATCGCTGCTGCTGTTAAATTTATTTTTGATTATCAACTTTTCCGTGCGCGCTTTATTTTATTATGCGCAGTAACCATAATATTTTACATTGCGAATTTTTTTCCTGTTAAAATTGCATCTTATTTAAGTGCTCAATGCATATATTGTTAGCTAAAAATTGCTCTTAAGGCTACCGTTAATAAATTCAATTTGATTCATTAGCTCAGTTCGATTAGCAATTTAATGATTTCTGCGCACGTGAGCTTTATTCTAATTGGATAGCACACCTTGTGCGCACTGTTTAAGTGACAGGTGGGTTGTTTGTTTGAATTATGCTCAAGGTTTTTGGAAAATTTGGTAGATCGTGTATGAGATATTTTTGTATAATTATTCTTGGAATAAAAATTTCATTTGTTTAATTAAATTAAATTAAATTTAATTTATTAAGTTTTTTTTATTTTTTTATTTTTTATTTTTTTATTTTATTTTTTTTAAATTATTTAATTTTTTTCTAAATTATTTTATTTTAAAAAATTTATTTTATTTTATTATATTTTATTTTGCTTTTTTTATGTTAATTTATTTTATTTTATTTAATTTATTTTATTTTTATTCCTTGATATTTTTCTTTTTTTTTTTTTTTTTGATTATTTAA
Organism: Neoceratitis asiatica; assembly: GCA_030068015.2. NCBI lineage: Eukaryota > Metazoa > Arthropoda > Insecta > Diptera > Tephritidae > Neoceratitis > Neoceratitis asiatica. The sequence continues at coordinate 81,664,524 of CM061527.1, read as the reverse complement.
TTTAATTTTTTTTTAAATTATTTTATTTTATTTTAAATTATATTATTTTATTTTAGATAATTTTATTTTATTTTATTTAATTTTGCTTTTTTTATATTAATTTATTTTATTTTAATTATTTTTTTTAATTTTATTTTAATTTAAAATTTTTTTATTTATTTTATTTTATTTTATTTTTTTTTTAATTATAGTAATTTTTTATTTTAGTTTATTTTATTTGATTTAATTTAATTTTATTTGACTTAATTTTTTTATTTTTTTTATTTTATTTTATTTCATTTTATTTTTTATTTTTTATTTTTTATTTATTTTGTATTTTTTCTTTATTATTTTTTTTTTTTTTGAATTTTTTTTTATATTTTTTTTTATTTTACTTTATTTTATTTTATTTTATTCTAATTTAATTTATTTTTTTTATCTAATTTTATTTTTTTTATTTTATTTATTTTTTTATTTTTTTAATTATTATTTTTAATTTTATTTAATTTAATTTTATTTATTTCTTTATTTCTTTATTTCTTTATTTCATTTATTTTTTTTATATATTTTTTTAAATTATTTTATTTTTTTTATTTTTTATTTTTTTCATTTTATATTATTTTATTATTAATTTTTTTTATTCTTTTATACTTTTTGATATTTCTAATTTTTTTTTCAATATGTATTTTATTTTTATTCTTATTTTTATTTTTTTTTTTTTTTTTTTTACTTTATTTCATTTAATTTTAGTTTGGTTTATTAATTTTTTTTCTTTTTTTTAATAATTTTTTTTTATTTATTTTTTATTTAAATTTTTTTAACTTCTATTTAATACCTTCAGCGAGGCATAACGAACCGGTTCCCAAATAATATTTACATCATTGCTATGTACATAAGTCTGTGAGTTTGTTAGTCTCAACCAAAAGGAGCTTATTAGGTAATATCCGTCACTGTGACTGAAAGATAGTGAAAACTTGCACGCTTTTTGCAATAATTTCATGAGCAATTTTTTAATCTTGTACGTGATTTAATTTTCACCACTTACTAGTTTGTAAAAACCCAACCACCATGACGTTGCCAGCAGAGCCAACAAGGCGAATGAATAGTAAAATGTTTTGAAACCTGCTGAGGGCAAGAGCTCCGCAGGGAGCACAATAAACCTTTGAGAAGACAAAAAAAAAAAAACTATGAGAAGGAAATTCATGACTAGCAGCCTTTAAAGCCCATTCAATGTAATCAAGCATTCATACATAATTTCTACAAAATAGTTTATGTTGCAAGTGATGCATGGAACCAACGCCAATGGCTGCGCTCATCAACCGGCGCGCGATTTGAATGAATGAGTGAGTGGTGGTGGTGGTGGTGTTTGCTGCCGCCAGTGAGTATCATTACGACGATTTGCAAATGAAGGTAAAAGCGTTCACAAACGAGTCGTGCAACACTTGTTGCTGCCACTGCCACTATTGCTGGTTAGGCCGCTTGTTCCCCATTCCACCGCACTCAGTTGAGCAAAGTATTTTTGAAATCTACTCTTCATTTAGCTACCACACAAATACTTTACCTTCAAGAGATGTGTGTCCCCTCCCTCCGCCGCCAGCTGCCTAAACACTGTTACGTATGCACAACAGCAACTGTTGCACGTCGCAAAATTAGTTCATCTTTTACTGTGGTAAACTAGTAATTTGAAGTTAACTAACTTTTACTCGATTAACTATGCTGATGCGTTGCTTGGTCACCAACGCCGCGCTTGCTGGAAGCCAGTGAGGCACTCAATGAGCGCAAAAGTGTATAAATATGGTTGTTGTTGGTGGTGCTTGTAAGTTTGCTGACTTTTTGCGCTGCTGCAGTTACTTGCAACGGATTGTGGTAGAGCAAGTTGAGCATTTAAGCAGAGACTTTAAGTACTTGAGGCAAGAAAAGACTGAAAGTAGGAAAATAATTAATTTTTCTTTGCACCTTGAAGCTAATTGAAAGTTATGTGAACGGAAGATGCGATTGACGGGCGAATAGGTAGACAGACATATGTATGTACTTACAGCTTATTTTCTTGTGACTACCCATTGATGAAAAATAACAGGGGTGATTAGGAGGATTAGCTTCTACGCTTTAGTTAACTTTTAATTTGTTTTCTTTTTTAGCTTTGAAGGACTGCAGTGCATGCCACTAAATTAAACTGCAACAGTTTGAAAGGAAGTTAAAATAGAATTTCCATAACAGTAATTGCTCGAAAAGCAACTAAGAGGATTGCTTAAAGTATTCCTAGGTTCCCTACTTTTTTAAAGAAAAAACACAGAACATTCAAATTTAATGGGAAATGTTTATTATCATTCGAAAGAACATTCTTTGGCATTTATTTTTTGAAGATTATCTCTTTCAAATGTTGGCTGCGCCCACGTCTCAACATCTCTGATGGTCCATCCGTAGAGTCCAATTTTCGTTGACTCGTTCGAGCATTTCGACTGGTAACTGGCGAATGATACGCGTTGTGTTTTGCTCCAAGGCTTGAATCGAAGCGGGATGGTCCGCATAGACTTTAGGCTTTATATATCCCCACAGGAAAAAGTCTAACGGTGTGACATCACACAATCTTGGTGGCCAATCGACCGGCCGAAAACGTGAAATTATCTGCTCACCGAAGTGTTCTCCCAATAAATCCTTTGACTGATGCGATGTGGGGGAAGTGGCGCCGTGTTGTTGAAACTAAATCTCACGGAGATCACGAGCTTCAATTTCAGACATCAAATAGTCGGTTATCATGGCGCGATAACAGTCGCCATTGACGCCTACGTTCTCACCGGCATCATTTTTGAAGAAATATGGACCGATGATTCCACCGGCCCACAAACCACACCAAACCGTTGTCTTTTCTGGATGCAATGTCAGCTCCTTGATCTCTTCATGATGCTCTTCGTTCCAAATTCGCCAATTGTGCTTGTTTACATACCCATTGAGCCAGAAATGGCCTTATCGTTGAACAAAATTTGGCTCGAAATCGTCGGATCTTCTTGGAACTTTTCAACAGTCCATAGAGCTGATCGATGTCGCGTGGGAAGGTCGAGCGGATTCAGTTCTTTACACAAGCTGTATTTTGTACCCTCTCAATTTAAGATCTCAACGTACAATACGCCAAAACGTTCCATACGGCAGTCCGTGGTGCTGCGAACAGCGCCGAATTGACGCTCCACGGTCCCACGGTCTTCGTGTACACACTCTCAGCTACGGCCGCTTTATTTTCTTCGCTGCGTGCTGGACGTGGTCTATTCGATGGAATATTATCCAATAATAAATGCTTTGTCTCAAGATGGGTGATGGTGTTGTGAATAGTACGCTTAGTAGGCCGATTATGTTGACCATTTCAGAGCGAAGTGGGCGAAACACATTCTCTACAGAACGTGAATTTTCGTAATTAGTTCAATGATTTGTAGGCCTTGTTGAGGAGTAAGTCTTTCCATGATGAAATGACAAACAGTACTGAACAAAAATAGATGAAAAATGACAGCTTCGTACGACTCACGCGTGATCTGTCAAAAAAAAAGCTATTGAAAAAAGGCTATTGTCCCGTGCGAATATACCAAGTTTTCTTGAGCATTTGTTTTATATTAAAATTAGCCTGCAACTGTCTTAACTAAGTGGAGATCAATAAATTGTGCTCTTTGCCAAAACATAATAGGTTTTTAAATTTGAGCTCCTACATGTGTCCCATGCGACATAACAAAAAAATATTCCCAAGATTATAATTTTGAAAGATCTAATAACTTTTTTTTGAAGCAATTATTACATCCATGTTCACACAGCTTAGAGCGGCAAAAAGAAAAAGTTCGGCTTAAATATTTCCCAAATTTTTGTTTAACGAAATAATCACAAGTTTCCTTTGGAGCATGCCACATTACACATATTCACGCTTACAAACCTAACACATTCCTATTGTCGAGCGGCCAGTCAGCTCTGCTCACTTCAGACCTACGGCCCTTAAGTACTTTGGCAAGTTAATTTACCTGCAAATGACCTGCGATAAACTCTTCAACTTCAATCATCATCAAGAAAGCCTACAACTAAGGCGCACTTTGGCATACATCACTTTGTGGCGAGGCACAAAGCTGTGTATGAGCTGGTACATGTGTGCGTTCCTGTGGCAGGCGGCGGCTTCGCATTTGCGCTAATCGCATTGCATATTAGGCCATTTAGCAGCTTTTGTTTTGCACTTAGCACAAAGCGCAAAACTTATAAATACAACAACAAACAGCCAAGCCAGAGCGCACGAATGATGTACGAAGCCTGCATGATGTGCGGGTACTCGTATCTGCCGTTTCATATCAACGTACGTAGTATATGAACCTTGGCTTGGCCTGAGTGGGTTCTGCACCATTTTTAAATATTCCATTTCACGCTAATCAACGCGCGATTTAAGCGATTTAGCGCTTTGCCACTCCAGCCTCTAATGCCATTTGGCCATTGTTGTTGTTATCGTTGTTGTTGTTGCAGTAGTTGGTGTGATTCTGGTTGGTGGTGGTGGTGGTGTTGGTATTGTTGGCTGGCGGCTTTCGTCTCTCAATGCTTAAGCCAGAGGGAAATGTTAAATGCCAAACACCTTGAACTTGCCAACTGTGGCAACTAAATACTGCGGCTGGCATTGCATCCTCCTCATGCCTTTTTGGTTTTTGGGTTTTATGTCTGACATTTCGCAGTGATTTTTCAACATTTCAGCTCCTAAACTTTTTTTTTGGTATTTCATTCCGTTTATTTTTTTATTTTCTTTTTTCCTTACCTTTTGCGAATTTGCGAATGCAACGTTGCTCTGTCGCTGCTGCGGTTGCCGATACAGAGTGCGAGGAAGCGTGCAGCCTAAACGGCGTACCTTGCAAAAGAGCTGGGCGGCAGTGAAAAATAGTTGAAAACTTGGCGGCATGCGTTGATGTTGTTAGCGCTTGTAGTTATTGTTGTTGCTGTATGTGTTGCAGTTAATAATTGTAGCGTTGTTGTTGTTGCTATTGGTTGGCGTTTTACACTACTTACAAGTTAGCATTAGTTATTACGTTGCATATGGAGGTGGTAGCGGTTATTTTCGGTGTTTTGGTGTCGGCATATGCCAAGACCGATATTTGGTATCTCGACGCTGCACTGGAAATAAAAATATGCAAAAGCGCCGCATGGAAAAATGCTTTGGCAATCAGTTCTATGCAATTTTTTCAAATTTTTTATATCGCTTCCTTCAAATTCCCTTGAAAGACTGACTTCCTTTGGGTTTTTGCCTTTGGTAGATAAGCTATGCCAGAGGAATAACAAACTCCATAAGAGTGGACCTGAGACAGACTGATCTTTAAGATCTGCCCTCCATTTATTGGAAAAATATCAGGTCGTGCACTTGTCTAAAACGATTGGTTATGTTAGGTTATGATTAACTGATTGAATCTAGACAGTACCAGGTGCAGATACCCTAAAAAAAGCTCTGTAGGGCTTTAGGTCCTATTGTGGTTCCAGTTGAAAGACCTAATTGGAAGATATGCAGCCCCTATGAACCATTAATTGTTCTTCTAGTAACCTGTCTCTGAATTCTTTCTACTTTGGCAATGCTTCTTTACCATTCTGTTGGCCTGGCGATTGAATGGGATTGGGATGTCTATAGTTACTTTCTCTCCTGAAAGCACTCTCTCTCCTTAGCCAGTTCATCAGTTATCTCCTTCCATACTTGTTCCGCTTTTGTCGTGTTTCAGAAACGTTTCGTTGATGGTGATTCGGTCAAACAAATTGTTTTGCGTCATTTCATATGGCACCCAAACAGCGAACTTCTTTGAGTAATCATCTTTTAGGAATGATTCTAAACTGTCACATGAGTGATGCCTAATGCCTCCGCTATCTTTCAGAAGATTGTCGGTTCTGCTCTATCTGCTGCATAAGTTCATTAGCTTTTTGAGTGACTGATCACTTGTGGTTTTCGGCACGTTTTTAAAGCATTGAAATCCAGCACTCAAGCACCTGTCAGTTTGACACAATCGGATAAGTGTAGTCTGAGATAAGATTAACAACACCATCTAGTAACAAAACCGCAGAGACTTTTTCCAATTATCCAATATTTCCCTTCGACTGATCTCGTGTGCACTGGCTGTAGCTCTCTATGCGCTAAATTTTAGAACCATCTGTAAATAGTCGGGGAGCTGTGTCTGCAAATCTGAGCACCTTGATTCCACCTGTTAGCTCAATACGAGAGAGTTAATTGTTGCAGATCATTATATAGAGTGAGCCAAGTAGAGGTACCTTTTTCAAAAACCTTTTTCAATTCGCCCGTGAGTTGTGTCAAGCTGTGATGTAATTTTTCTTCACTATTGTTTGGCATTTCATCATGGAAAAACTTACGCCTGAACAAATCATTCAATTTTATTACGAAAATTCACGTTCTGTAACGAACATGTTTCGCGCGCTTCGCTCAAATTTTGGTCAACATAATCGACCAACTGAGCGTACTATTCGCAACACCATCACCCATCTTGAGACCCAGCATTCACTATTGGCTGAAATTCGACCGAAAAGACCACGTCTAGCCCACTGTGAAGAAAATATAGCGGACGTAACTGAGAGTGTACACGAAGACCGTGGAGAGTCGATTCGGCGCTGTTCGCATCAACTTGGACTGACGTATGGAATGACTTGGCGCATTTGACGTTGAGATATTAAAATGAAAACATCCAAAACACAGCTTGTAAAAGAACTGAAGCCACTCGACCTCGGTCTATGGGACATCGCTTCATTCTATGGGCTCTTGAAAAGTTCAAAGAAGATCCGATGCTTTGGAGCCCCATATTTGTTCAAGGATGAAGCCCATTTCAGGCTCAATGGGTATGAAAAGCAAGCAAAATTGCCACGTTTGGGATAAAAGGCAACCTGAAGCGATTCAAGAGCTGCCATTTCATCCAGAAAAAACAACGGTTTGGTATGATTTGTGAGCCGGCGGAATCATCGGTCCATATTTCTTCACAACTGATGCCGGTGAGAACGTAACCGTTAACGGCGACCGTTATCGCGCAATGATAACCGACTATTTGATGCCTGAAATTGAAGCTCGTGATCTCCCCGACATTTGGTTTCAATAAGACGACGCCACTTCCCATACATAACATCTATCAATGGATTTGGAATGAGAGAACACTTCAGTGAGCAGATAATTTCACGTTTTGGGCCGGTCGATTTGCCACTAAGATCGTGTGATATTACACCGTTAGACTTTTTTCTGTGGGGATATGTACTTCTCCTTAGCAGGCAAAATACTCTGATACATCTCGACGCATATTGAATGCGCAGACAACACCAAAAAGTCTTCTGCGGAAGCGCTCATCAGCAAGCACTTTTCTCTCAGTGCACTCGCACGCCAATGATTATGATGCATGACCGTGTTGAAATGCTACAAAATGAACACATGTGGTGCAGTTCTGCCACTTCTGGTGGAGTGCGTGTGCTACCAATTGCCACATGAATATTCGTACAAGAACTAATGCCAGCAAAGTGTTTGTGTTCAACAACAACAACAAGCAACTGGCGGAGCACACACTTATTTCAACACCAAATCGAGCAAATGCAAGAGAAAAAAATGAATGAAAAACCGAGCGAAAAGATTACCAACTGAAAAATGTGGCGATGCCGTCATCACGATGAACTCTGCCACGCAATGTTGAAGGAATAAAAAATAACTAAAAAAACATAGAAAAAACTGTAAAAAAAATAGTTCAAAATCAAGCGCTGACTTGCAACACCATATACGTTGCGTTTATGGTACAAAAAAATGCAGAAGCTGTTGTTAAGTATCCTGCGCATATTGATGTTGCAAGTGTGGTGGCAGCCATATTCTATGTAATAATCAAGTAGGGGCATGGCGACAGCCACATACACGCATACATATGTACGTATAGCAGCTACTACCCACCCGCTGCGTCGCAAATGCGCATCTGCATGACTGCTGAAGCGTAATACTTACACGTTGTTGCATGCAACAAATGCTTGCCACAATTGCCATGGACATAATAAACGCTATTAATCGCATAGACAACGTCACCTGAGGCACAAACTACAAAAACAAAAAACAAAAAACAAAAAAAAAAAACCAAAGGAAAATGACTGCAACGCAGGACGAGCACAAAATATGATATAAAATTGTATTTGTTGCAAGTATGGAAATATGCAATGTGGCGTGCTCTCTCTACGTGTATGTATATCAGTGTCGCTTATGTCAACATCAACTCAATTTGTGCGCACATCCTTTGCATAAAAATTTTTAAAACTATAAAATCATATGTTTTGCGCATTTTTCTCCATTTTATACCAAAAATGAAAAAAATGGTATTAAATCCTGTTGAAAAATATGATGGCAAGTTGTTACAGCAGCAGCAGTAGTGTCTGCCATGGCATTCACACACATATAAACACAACCAAGGTCAGCCTCGATTGCCTCGCGTGCGTCATTTTTTTTATCGCACAAATCTTTTTCCCTACGCCATTTCATGGGGCCGCAGTAATAAAATTCTCAGTCGTCAGTTTGTTGCCCAGCGGGCATTTCAACGCATTCGCAACTGCAGCAGACACATTCGCACATATCGCCCGTACAGATAGATGCCTTTGTTTTCAACGCTTTTGCGGTGTTGAAGTAAAGTTTTAATTTTCACTGCCAGAGTTTTTCTCATTTGCTCTTGTTCGTCTACTGTTTCTACTGATTTTGTGCTCTTTTAGTGTTTTATTTCTACTTTCCTAAGCTCCCAAGGTTCTCAATCAATGCGCTGGAACTTAGTAAGCGGAGATGGTCAAATGGTTGTCGCCTCTATTGTTAGTATGTTGTCATGTATGTTAGTCTCTCATAAATAAAATTAAGAAAGAAAACAATAGTATAGACTCCTTTAAACTACCCCCTGCGGGTTAGGGGTTCAAGAATTTACTCGCGGTAGAGCATGCCTGTCGTAAGAGGCGACAAAATCCAATAGCACTCGCGACAGTCGGGTCTTTATACCGGAACACAGAGATGGCAACAGGTGCCTCCAACTTTTGTAGAGATTAAGTGTTATACCTGCCGAATGGCTGTGAGAAGCGCCGGAAAAGCTGCTTTCAAACGTGCCGAATATTAGAATATGGCAAAAATATCCAAAGTATTTCAGGTCCTATTCAGCATCGAAAGCTCACGTGTCCGAGTGACCAATACTTTCAGAAAATGCTGTGAGCGTTGACTTTCCTAGAATTTCGTTTAAACTTTCCAACCGTTGGCACAGGTGGTGGCGTCCTAATATTAACGGATTATTTAAAGAAGATTTACTTCATCTCCTGAGTGTTGCAACCGAAACACCAATAGCCTTCCCCTAACAGGTCTTCTGAAAAAGCTTCTCAAAGATTATCAATAATAGCAGGAAAAATGAGAAAAAGTTCTTGAACTCATAAAACTTGGCAGCGAATATTTTATAGTCCAAGATTTCTCAACAACTATGCTTCTATATAAGACTTTGAATTGGAAAAGCCTCGCGGAGCTATTAATTTTCCAAATTTGTTTGGGGGTTACCAACCGCCTAGTTGACAATGCCTTAAGTGTGACGAGTCGAGCATTGGAACTTGGAAAAAAAACTGCACGCAATGAGCACAAATTTTCATTCCTGTTGTACATGGCCTAGCAATTCTCATTAGGCTAAAGAAAAAATTGTGATATACATATGTACGTCATTATATAATTTCAAAGTAGTGGACATTAAGCATTCTATGAATCAGCAAATATAAAATTTATTAACCTATACATCATCTTATTATTTAATCCAGCCAACTGTCAATCTCTTTGTGCTACTAAATATTTATCTGTACATTTATCAATCAGCTTGACTGCTGTTGCATACATACAATACTGTAAATATATTCAATAATTTATCGCCACACACACAAAAAGTCTATTACTATTCCTCGCTGTACTTCATCTACAACTCCTTAACTCATTCCACTATTATGTACTTATTTTTTGTGCGCTTTGGTCAGTCTGTCACTTTTTCATTGTCGCCGTAATAAATTTTCGAAGTAAAAAAAAAAAATATTATGCAATTGATTTGTGCACAGCGCAGAGTCGCACAGAGTCAAATGGAATTACTATTTTACTTCTTATTGTTACATTGTACTATGTACATTTGTATATTTTTTGTGCGAAATATTTATATTTCGTATTTTCCAACCTTCGCTCACATGCAGCGTAATTATTTGCTTATTCAGCGCATGCGCAGCTTGCTGCGTGCAACAACAATTTCACGCATTGCCTGAGATTTTTCGTAGAATTTTTTTGTGTGTGACTTTTTGTCTAAAAAATTCAATGCAATTAAATTTGACCGAAATTCGATTGATTTGTCGGTTCACTGCAATTATTTGTGTTACATTTTAATACATATTTTGAATTTTTTATTCATTGTTTTTACCTTGAAGTGGACCGGCTTGTGGACGCATACTAATTCAATTTAGTAAGGAAGTGAGAGACTCGAAATTGAAATTATAACTGTACAAAATTAAAAAAAGAAATTTATTTACAAAAATGTTTCACAAATTTCACACACAAAAAAAAACCACTTAAAAAAATTCTTAAAACACGTTGCATGTTTCATATTGTAAAAAAAGGTGTTTCACTTGTTCATACAGAACGTTTCACGAGTCCACATTGAACGTTTCATAAGTTCATATAGAACGTTTCATGTGTTCATAAAAAATGTTTCACCAGTTCATATAGAACGCTTTACGCTTTCATACAGAACGTTTCACTAGCTCATACAGAACGTTTGATAAGTTCACGCATAATGTTTCACAAGTTCATATAAAAAGTGTAACCCTTACACTTCAATAATTCTCTGAGAAAGTTTCACAAAAGATGTTTCACAAGTTAAAAAATGTGTACAAGAAGTTTGTTGAAACCGTTTCAAAAGTTCAGTTTCGGACGAGCCTTTTTTTATGAGATACTAGCTAGATGTGGAAAATATTCAATAGAATATCTACACTCTGATGATTAAATTGCTATTTTCAACCGAAGAAAATCATGAGGTTGCCACCCATTCGAAATTTAATGGGTGGTCCAAGTAGAGGTTTTCAATAGCGTTTTTTGACAGTTCACGCGTGAGTCGTGTCTAGCTGTCATGTTCATTTTGTTCAATATTGTTTGGCTGTTCATCATGGAAAGACCTAAGTCTGAACAACGCTTACAAATCATTCAACTTTACTACGAAAATTCACGAAGACCTCGGAGAGTCGATGCGGCGCCGTTTGAAAGCGTACAAAATACCGCTTGAGCAAGAACTGAAGCCGCTCGACCTTCCCAAGCGACATCGCTTCGCTCTATGGGCTCTTGAAAAGTTCCAAGAAGATCCGACGATTTCTGGGTTTGTGGGTATGTCAATAAGCGAAATTGCCGCATTTGGGACGAAGAGAAACCTGAAGAGGTTAAAGCGCTGCCATTTCATAGAGAAGAAATTAAGGGTTGGTGTGGTTTGTGGGCCGGCAGAATCATCGGTTCATATTTCTCCAAAAATGATACCGCGATATTTGGCGGACGGCGCTTCCTCGGCACTTCCCACACATCGCATCAATCAATGGATTTATTGAGAGAACACTTCGATGAGCAGATAATTTCACGTTTTGGGCCGGTCAATTGGCCGCCCAGATTGTGTGGTTAGGGCTTTTCCTGTTGGAATATAGAAAGTCTAAAGTCTATGCGTTAAATACCGCTTCGATTCAGACCTTGGAGCAAAACATCACACGTGTCAGTTACCAGTCGATGTGCTCGAACAGGTCATGAAAAAAAATCCAAAACGAGGAGACATATTTTTGACTATAGGTGGCAGCCCCATTTTTTTTATTATGGGCCTGGAAATTGAGTGTTGAAAGCCATTAAATTAAATTTTTTAAAATAGGAATGAAAAAATTAAAAAAAAAGTATTTGGTAAAAAAAAATTTTGGTAAGGGTTGCCACCTGTTGGATTTGGAAGTTAATTTTCTCGTAAAATTGGCATTATTTCTCTAGTTTTCCAAGCATAATTGCACTTAGTTGACACAGAAGGCGCTACAACTCCTTGACACTTCCTCATCAGCCATCAATCAATTTTGCTTAGAGTTGTGAAGCAACGCTGCTGCAACAGCAACATTTCACCACAAGTGCACTGACTGTGCTAACCTTTGTGGCATAACATTGTTGTGTAAAAACGAAATAATTTTTAGTGCCTTTATTTGCTTGCAGCATTGATGTATTTTTTTGTTTTTTGCCTTTATTGCTTTGGCAACATTTGTTTTGGTAGCGACAATAAAACGCGTGCAACCAATAGCCGCGTCGCTTAACAACATAACAAATGCCAATTCGATACGAAATTCCCCAAAGTCATTAAAAGCGCGAAAAAGTTGCAGTAGCATACCAAAATGAGCAGCGGCGCGCTACCGCACCGCCATCCGCGTCGTACTTGTTGTGGTGGCAAACGGTGGCTTTGACTAAGCGTTAACAACATGCAGGTGGCGCGTTGGTCAAAGAAGCGGTGGCATATCAATTGCCATTTGATTTACACATTTACGACTACAATCAGCCAGCCAAACGAATGGCGACTACAACAAAATAATAAAGTAATACAACAACAGTAGGAGCAACAGCGGCGGTGGCGGTGGCGGCGGAACGGCGTCGAGCGAATGTTGCTATAGACAAAATAATTGTCAATTTTGACTGTTTGACTGTCTTTACTGATTTTTGCTGTTGCTGTAGTTGTTGTTGCTGTTGCTGTTGTTGTTGTTGTGTTTGTTGTTGCCGCTATTGCTATTTGCCGCCTAATATCATTTATTGCTTTTGCGCTTTGTTGTTGTTTTCACTATTGTTGTTATTGCTATTGTTGTTATTGTATTCCTCGTGCTATGTTGTTGTTGTTCGCTTATTGCTGTTAGCGCATAGCTACTTAATATTATTGCTGTTACAACTTTTAAGTGTAAATTTGCCGCATCCAATGCTTGTGGCATGGCAACAAGACACCGCGACCAGCAACAGCAACTCTGCAAAATGACAACGATGCAGCGATCATCAACAACACACCAACAACAGCATGGACTCCTTTGAGAGTGTTGTCGTCGTGGTCTATACAACGCATGCGCAACCTTTTTTCGCCGGCCGCTGCCAGTCTGTGTACTTGCCACAGTCGATTAATGTGCTGCTACTGCATGTACAATCGCTGTTTAATAGTGAGAGCGTTATTGTTATTGCTGCTGCGGTCAGTGGTTGTTGTTGCTGTGCTTTTTGTTGCTGTTGTTGTTGTTGTTTCGGTTGCTTTGTCATTAAGTGTTGTAATTGTCTGTTCTTGCTTTTGCTGTTGTTGTTCGGCGAAAATGCTCTCGTTGTGGTTGTTGTTGTTGTTGTTTTTGTTGTTGTTGTTATTGATGTTATTATTATTATTGTCGCCAGCTCACTGCCAACAGCGATTGCCCGCGTCAAGTGGCATCCTCAAACTGTTGCCGCCGCCGCCGCGTTGAGTGTCTTTTTGAGCGCGTTGATTGGTTTTGCTTTTGTTTTTGGTGTTGTTGTTTTCTTCACGACAACAACAACAACAGTAACGTTATTTCATTCCATGCACTGACATTTCATACAATTACAATTACAACTGTTGTCTCCTGCTGCTTTGTCGCTGCTATAAATGTTGTCGCTGCCATTATCGGCTGCCGCAATTGCCCATCAGCTTGTTGTTGCTTAATTTATGATTATGCCACTTTTTTATTGTCCATGTTGTTGCTGTTTTGGTGGCTGCCATGCCACCGCCGCCGCTGCTGTTTACCATCATTACAACTCGATTTTTTTCGCTCATTTAATTTAATTGAAAGACACACTATTGATTGTTCGCAGTTACAGATTTGATGTTGCCTCATAATATAGACATTAAAAGTCAGCAGCAGCGGCTTGTTGTTGTTGTTGTTGTCACCATTTGCGGTGCTGTTGTTTTAGCTACGCGTTGCCATTAGACTCCCTATGGCTCATTATGGTTTCATTCGCCATTCGGGGTCCTCTAGTCTTACATTCTTTCTCAGCCAACCTTTGCATTTGTTGTTGTTGTTGTTGAGTTGTAACTTCGTTTCGATTGTTGTTGTTTTTGTTGTTGATCTTGTTGTTTTAACATTCGCGTAAATTTCTAAATGTCGGCCGCAAAAAAATTTTTATGTTCCATCATACAGTGTATTTTATATGCGCTGGCAACAACAGCAACAAAAGCAACAACAACAATAGGCTAAACAACAAGTTGGTATCAAGCTTCGAGCTGCTGTTGCTTCTTTTCCATTCTCCCACTCTTCTCTTGGCGGCAGAAAATATATTTTGTCTCTACGTTTGTGCGTAGGTTTCTCAGTCACATTGCTGCCACATGCTGTGGTGAAGGAGTGTTGCTTTCGCCTTTGGCGGTCGAAAGAATTAAAAATTAATATTCGGAAACAGTTATGTCTCGCTCTTCTCTCTCACTTAGTATACTCAATAAGACCTTGGATACGATATTCAGGAGACTTATCCCATGAGATCTTGTCAAATCCTCATGCTCATGCATTTCGGTCTCTCGTTTTGTGCAAAGGATTCTCGTCTCTCTCTCTCCTACTGTCGACATCTCTCCCGCACAGCACGTTTTACCACTGCTCGCCAAGTGGATCAATGACAGCACTCGGTGGATGAGTCTCTCTCCTCGTACAATGAATGCGACACCAAATTTGCGCTACTTTTTAGGTCTTACCAGGACCTCCGCAAGCTGGGCACCGACACTCTCCCAAATAAATGACCGCACTTTATTGGTCCCAGCTATTAAATAGAGGTTCTTAAATGGCCTCTGCAAACTATAATAATAAGTGGACTCTCTTTTCCATTTTTTCACCGGAGCTAGTTTCTGCGCGATGCTTTCCAAACCAAGCGCCCATACTCGCTGTATGAGCGAGTAAAAGAATTAGGACATATTTATACAGCAAGCCAATTGACTCAAGATTGCCGGACGCTTGCTGTCGCCCCTCTGGTGCACTGACGCTGTAAGAAGAAACCTTACACTGAACATGCCGGAGTGACTCTACTTTTAAAGTCACTACCAAAAGCCCACAGAGTGACTCAGCTTGAAGTAACCTTGCAATCGCGTACGTTGTGGTATTTGTTCAGAGTTCTCGGAGTTGACGTTTCCACCATTTGACCAGAAGTAGACCGGGAGTAGCCAATGACACTGGCACCCGTCCCCTGGCCGTTAATATCGATTAATTCATTCCATTGTGGCGTGGCACGTTCTATGACTAGAGTCGAGCGCACCACAAGTGCACCCAAAACCAGAAAATCTGCGATAGGCGAAAGTTTTCACGTCTTTTATTGAAGTGAATCTCTAGAATGGTAGATCTACCGCTTTCTTTGATTGCAGCCAGTCACATTTGATAGACTCAACACTAGTCAGAAAGCCGGAACACAGAGCTGAGTGCGAGTTCTGAAAAAAAACTTTTCACCTAGCTTCAATCTATCCGTGAATAAGTTCATTGCTCAAAGCTTCGAGCCGCCAACACTAGCCTCATCACTGCTTGAGGAAAAAAGTGCTTGTTGAGAGCCAAATGAGAGATGAAACGATCGGTGTGTTCATGGATCGAGCACTTGCAACATCCTTGCCGCTCAGAGGCCTCGAAGCGGAGTCCCAGTTTATCTAAGTCCCACCGCGGCATCACCCTGAGCATCAGTATTGGGTTATGGTTATTACAAAGTAAAGGGGGGAAATACATTAGAAAATTTTTCAAACAGTTTTCCTTACCGGTTTCTGCATAATTTGTGGGGTTTAAATTCATATTTCGAAAGTTTTGTTTGTTCATATTTTTACTTTTTTTTAATTTTCTATAAAAAACACTTTTCCTAGCCCTCGAAAATAATGAGTTTCCCACATTCAATGGCACCATTGTGGCAGATATCCCACGCCGTCCATCAACTGTGTTGATCAGGCCAAAAATGGTGAATGTGAAGAAAAGTCGGCGTTTACTGTCAACGTCATTCAGCTTCAATCACACCGCCGCGCCTGTAATCGGATAAATATGGCGAAAATGAGACGCAAAGGAAAGAAAAAAAAATTATATAAAACAGTAAACAAACAAGGCATAAGTAAGTAAATGCAAGTTAATGTAAAGCACAAAAATCGTTGTTGCATGACACACAGTCAGACAGACACCTGCCAAGTAATACTGTACCAGACATCACACAACACAAAAAAGCAGCGCGCGCACCAACAGGGCACAAGCTCAATTAATTTGACATGCAACGCGCCGCGGCTGGTTGTTCCAGGCGATGCAATAAAATAAGCTTTGAAGGCAAGCGCAAGCGGTAGAGAGAGAGAGCGAGGAGCGTAGACATTGGCACAGAGTAGGTGGCAGTTAAGCAAGCGAGCCGGCAATGCCGCGCGGCACGAAGTCAAGGCGGCGGAGCAAGCGTTGAGTGCGACAGCGACGGCCGACGCACTGATGACGGCGCCTACTTGCCCAAAAAAGGGAAATTACCGTCAGTCGCTGTCTGTGATTGTGAGTTTGTGGCACATACAACACCAAACAAACAAAAAAAAAAAATGTGACAGCAAAACCGCAAAGTATGCACGAAAAGTCAACGTACGTCCTTTCACTTTTCATTTCGTTGCCACGCGCACTTGGTTGGCTACTTCGCAGCGGCGCGGCGGTAAAACCAGCAAAAGTTGCCACTCGCATGTTGCGCGGCAATAATGTCGCTAACGCTTGCATACAATGTGGTCGCGTAAAAAAATTTTCTTTAAATTTTGTAAGCAACAAATTAACTGTAAGCAGCAGAAAAACTTGGGGAAAAAAACGAAAACCGCTTACAGTTGTTGCCTGCAAAACACAATGTAGTATAAACTGACAAGCTTGGCTTGCTGACAGACTGATCGCGCCGCTGATCGTTAGTTTGTGATTACTGCAGTCAACAATTGCCAACGGTTGCTATGGCAACAATACGTTTTATTGCTTTTCAGTTAGTTTTGAAATTATTTTTGTCTACTGCCACCTTTACTGTAACTATAACTGTACTGCTGTTGATGTTAAAAGTGAAACTGCAACCTCGACTGCCGTCGTCTGATCGTAATCGGCGATCATCTGTGCAGGAAAACTTATGAAAAATTGTTGCTTTCGCATTTGCATTTGTGATCTATTTATTTGCGTCTTTTCTATGATTTTTCTAAAAATTTTTATCAATTTTAATAGTGATTTTGGCCGTTCAGCCGTCAATCAGCGCTGATTTTTATTTTATTGTTTATAAATGCAATAAAATGCGATTACGATAAGATCGGACAGTGCGGCGCGAATAAATGTTCACAACAAATTATGGCAAATTTCAGTTGACAGTGATTGAAAATTGTCGTATGTAAAGCAAGAGACTGACCAAAATAGCAAAAAGGTGATCCAAAAAAATTTGGTTGGAATTTTTTTTCTCTTTTAATCAAAAAGCTAAAAAAATATTTCGCTTTGCTGGAAATGTGACTAACAGGTCACATATTTTTCAATTTGGTTTTTCAAAAACAATATTTTTCTACAAATAATATATTTTTAGCAAATGAAAAGCAATAATTAACAAAAGAAAATGTTAAGGATAGCTTAATTGAGGTTAAGTTGCACTGGCTGGCTGTTACGCCTCATGTTGTTTGCAGTGCCAGACAGGAATTGAATTTAATTCGAGGTTAAGTAACGTTCTCGTAAGACGTTAAGAGCGTCATGATTTCCAGCTTGGAAACTACTGAACAGCGGAGCTCTCAAATATGTACTCGTAAGTGATGCTCTCTATAAGGCCTGGCAGATACAGAGAATGTTTTCCAACGTATTATTTATGAGGGAAGATCCAAGTCGAAGTACTTTTTTCAATAGCCTTTTTTTAACAGATCACGCATGAGTCGCGTCAAGTCGTTCAGTACTGTTTGGCATTTCATCATGGCGCCAGACGTACGCCTGAACAACGTTTACAAATCATTCAACTTTATTAGTAAAAATTCATGTTCTGTGAAGAATGTGTTTCGCGCGTTTCACTCAACTTGTGGCCACCATAATCGTCCTACTGAGCTTACTATTCGCAACACCATCACCCATCTTGAGACCCAGCATTCATTATTGGTGAATATTCGGGATAATATTCGACCGAATCGACCACGTCCAACAAGCAATGAAGGAAATATAGCGACCGTAGCTGAGAGTGTACACGAAGAGTGTACGCGGAGATGCGATTCGGCGACGTTCGCAGCAACTCGAACTCACATAATGCACGACTTGGTGCATTTTACGTTGAGATATTAAATTGAAAGCGTACAAAATACAGCTTGTGCAAGAACGTCCAAGCGACATCGCTTCGCTCGATGGGCTCCGACGTTTCGAACCAAATATTGTTCAGCAATGAGGCCCATTTCTGGCTCAATGGGTATGTAAATAAACAAAATTGCCGGATTTGGGACAAGGAGCAATCTGAAGAGATTCAAGAGCTGCCATTTGGTCCAGAAAAAACAACGGTTTGGTGTGGTTTGTGGGCCGATGGAATCATGGGTCCATATTTCTTCAAAAATGATGCCGATGAGAACGTAATCGTCAATGGCGACCGTTATCGCGCCAAGTTACCTGTCGAAATGCTCGAGCGAGCCATCGAAAATTGAACTCAACGGATCGACCATCTGAGACGTAGCCGCGGCCAAAATTTGAAAGGGATAATCTTCAAAGAGGAAATGCAAAGGAATGTTCTTTCGAATGATAATAAAAATTCACCATTAAATATGAATTTTCTGTGGTTTTTTCTTTAAAAAATTGATGAACCTCGAAAGGAATCACCTGTTACTGAGCTACTTCCAAATGGTTGATGTGTTTTTTGCGAGAAGCTTTTTATTTGAGGTCGGAAATATACTTGGAGGGCTGACATTCCCGGGCGACGGGTGACCTAAGTTAGAAAGAATTTTTTTTATAATTTTGGTTGTTGATCAGATTAGAACTCTAAATCTGGTCTTCTGAATGGCACGCCAACCACTCGGCCATTGTGGCCATGAGCGACTATAGCTGCCTCCGTAACGTAAAGCCGCTTAAACTTGTTTAACAACTGTACATTAATAATTTTAAATTTTTTTCTTAGCAAACAAAAAGTTCTAATTATTTATTTATCTATGCATTTGGGCGTTGGGCTCGCGCGCTACACAAATTATAGCACAATTTTGCATTTGCCAAAAGCATGCCGCCTCTTGCTCAGCCCTGCCTTGGCATGTGTTCAAGCAGCGGTAAGCGTCGCCGATGATAAATGATTGCAGTTCGGCGTGACGCTAGAACATTTGCATGGTGGCGTCACAAAGCCGGCATCTTGTGTGATCCGTGTCGCTGTTGTAATTGCTTGACACCCTGCAGCGATCTGATCATTAATAATCGTTTGTCAATATGGCTGGGTGTGTGAGCGGAGAGAGAGAAGAGGGGAGGGGAAAGAAGGAATCATAACAAGAAGAATTTGAATAGTAAATTTATTCCTCCCCGAACTGCATGCCAGTAATTTTTTTACCCGCCGCTTGATTTGATTTTATTTTGTGCTCAAAAAATCAATTTTTTTTATATGAATTGCTCTGACTTGTTTGTGGTGCAAGTTTGTTGGTGTACTTAATTATGTTGTAGCTGCTTCATTTTTAAAGCCTCTTTTGTTGGTTAAACTTTTTTTGAATTTGTCCAGCAGCTAAGTTAGCGACTGAGTTGATCAAGAAAAATTACAACCCTTTTTATATACATATATTTTTAAATAAGTCATTAAAGAGTAGTTCGAGAGCGCAGAGCTAGAATTGCACACGTCGGGATGTCGCGATAATTTTGCATCGCTTATCTCTTCGCTTTTTGATGCCTGCTGGTACCAACGTGTGGAGCCGAGCTCACGCTCGTTGTCTCATACACACTGGCGACTCTTTCATCTCTGCAAGAATCAAAGGATCGAAAAATTTTTGTTCGGGAAATTGCTTTTCCGACAACATGACCTACCGTTTGCAATCGACTCATAGCTAATTAAAGCCAAGTAAGGCTCGATGAGCTCTTCGTAAATACGTCAGTATCTTTCCTCGCATATTCCGAACGGCCAATGTTTTTTGGTGGTTGCAGCACCACCGTTTACCACGGTTTTACAAAAAAGAGATGGTCCTGGATACGAACTTTGTAGACTATGTCGTACCAGAAGGGAAGATAATCATTAGATGAGGCGGTTATTCCAAGATTTTTTCGAAGTAGAAGTTAAGTCATGGACTTACATTTGAAACCTTTTAGATCTCGTCTGTATTTAGTTGACTGCAACATTTTGTTCGATACGCATATAGACCAATAAGATATAAGTTGCTTGATACCTGGGGTCTCACTGTAAGAAAATTCAACAGTCGCCAAGAGAAGCCAAAGTGAGAGGTCTTTAAATGAGTGTTCTGAGGGAGCTGAGATATGTTTCACAGTAACAGTTGTGGATTTGCGCCGATGAAGTTTTTCCAATGGCGTATGCCAATGATATTGATATAATTAATGATAACAGCCGCACAGTAAGTTCTGGGTTCTCCAGGTTAGACAAAGAAGTGAACGAGGGCAAGACGAAATATCTCCTGTCATCAAGTAAACAGTCAACGCACTCGCGACTTGGCTCCCAAGTCACTGTTGATAGTCATAACTTCGAAGTCGTAGATAATTTCGTCTTTCTAGGAACCAGCATTAACAACACCAACAATGTCAGCCTTGAAATCCAACGCAGAATCACTCTTGCCAACAGGTGCTACTTCGGACTTAGTAGGCAATTGAAAAGTAAAGGCCTCTCTCGACGAACCAAAACCAAACTCTACAAGTCACGCATCATTCCCGTACTGACATATGGTGCAGAAGCCTTGACGATGTCATCCGTCGATGAGTCGGCTTTAAAAGTTTTCGAGAGAAAAGTTTTGCGGTAGATTTAGAGTCCTTTGCGCATTGGCAATGGCGAATACCGCAGACGATGGAACTATAAGCTGACATAGTTCAGCGAATCAAGAGGCAGCGGCTACGCTTGCTAGGTCATGTCGTCCGAATTGATGAAAGCGCTCCAGCTTTGAAAGTATTCGATGGAGTAACTTCTGGAGGAAGCAGAGGAAGAGAAAGACATCCACTCCTTTGGAAGGATGAGGTGGAGAGCGACCTGGTATCACTTGGTATTTCCAACTAGCGCCAAACAGCAAAGAGAAGAAACGAGTGGTGCGCTATTGTTGATGAGGCTAGAAGAATTTTTTCCGTCCACAAATTTCCAATCTCAAGTTGTTTACTGTTGATATTCTAAAACCAAGGGCAAGACGGTGTAATTTCGTTATTGCGGGAGATCTGTCGAAGACAGTGTTAGAAGCATACCGACAATAAGTGGCACAGGGTGGAAAACAGAAAATTCTTTCAATATGAATTTAAAAAGGACTTTTCTGGAAAGGCGGGAATTTTCTTTTTAATTTTTCTAAGTTTTTGATGTTTTGACATCCAAAACGTGATGTCCTTTTCTGGTCAAGACCATTAATTACACAGCTACTTATGGCTTATGCGATGCTCTTTGCTCTTTGGAATCCCTACTAGTTCGAGGAAACTGGCAAAAGAAGGGATTGGCGTTGCCCATACTTTTTCACCATAAAGCAGGATAGGCTTGATGAGCGGCATTTAGAATACTTGTTTAGCCGAAAATGTACTCTATTGCTCTACTGCCTTGTCAGGGTAATGCAGACCTACTTGAAAAGGTGATTTAGTGTGTGCGCTCTGCTTCGCTGTCTTATATATGGAGCGTGAAAATTCTGTGGAGATTCAACTGATATGATTTTGATCGATGCCAAAGGCTTTCCAGAGATCCTTTTGCTATACTGCTGAAATTTATTCACACTTCAAGGCATTTATTTTTAAAGCGAAAAATTCAAAAATTAATTTTGCTTTTCCCTAAACTTTTTCAGTCCCTCACCGACAACACTTTAAAAGCATTCAAAACTCTTTGCACTTTAAAAATCCAATTCGACACAAAAGTGTTGCAACGCCTCCCGCCCGCGAGCCCGTTTTGTTAGCCCGTTTAAGGTAGCGTAAAACATGCTTCATCCGCTGATGATGAGCATAAATCTTGACAAGTAGTCCTTTCCGTGAGCCAAGTTATATGTTGCGCTCGTGTTTATAGTGGCGACAAAGCAACTATTTTGGCGCCATCTTTTATTGTGAGCTCCTCAAACAAAGGACACATAAGAAAAAGAGCCACCAATACAAGTTGTTGGAGTTGTTGGCGTTGTTGCTTATGTTGTTGGCAATAAAAAGTGCAACAATTCTTTTTTGTTTTTTGTTTTTGTTTTTCTTGCTTCTTCTTCAAATTTTTTATTACCTTCACAAGTGGGTGGGTATACATATGGCCGTGTAGCCAGCCAAAGTGGTAGCCAGAAAGTATGAAAATTTGTGCGTTTCAGGTGAATTTGGCTGCGTACCGGCAACTATAAACAATGACGGCGAAGTTTAAGCTACTGAAATGAAAAAAAAAAAAAACAATAGCGACAACAACAACACAATAGCAAACAGATAAACATCATAAGAGCTATGAACAATGAGCTCATAAAGTAGCAGCTGGCTTAGTGACTTTCCCACCGCTAGCTGGTAAGTACCTTCACGGATGCATGTCCGCTGCTGCGCTGAGTGGAGTTGAGCTGAGTTGAGTTGAGAAGAAGAAGAAGAAGCAGAGAATATGTTGTCATAACTTCTTTTAATGGTCGCACAGTTGACAGTAGATAAATTTCAGCAGGAAGAAATGCTTAAGAATGTGATGCATGTGTCTGTCTCACTCCCCCTATCTCTCTCTCTCTCTCTCTCTCCCTATCACTCTCCTTTTATGTGTGTTCAAGTGGGTGTATAACTTCGCCTACACCACTACCGCATTGCAGGTGATTTCCGTTGCAACAACACCTTGGCATTGGTGAAATGCGGCAAGTTTTCTTACCGACAACTTAGTTGGCAAGCAGAAATTGCGCTCTACTACACAAATACACACACACACATGAATATGTGCATGCAAATATGTAAATGTGCTGCTGAATTGAGTTCATTTTGTTGTCGTCGCTCTGTTTAATGTGGCGTAACGCGGAGTGTTGTTGAAAAGTTTAAAGGATTTTCTTACTAAAAAAAAATCTATACCAAAAACAACAACAACAACTCACAAACACTTCACATTCATATTAAGTTTATTCGTATTAAGTATATTTTCATTTTAAATGTACTCAAGTTGCATGAAATACAAACATAAATGCATAGATTTTATGTCCCGCTGAAAACGAGACTTTTGAAAAATTGAAGAACAAAAAATTGTTTGATTTATCGAAGAATCAATCGATAATGAAGAATACATTAATTTTGTGCAGTCTTGTTTTCCGTGGGACAAAGAATTTCTATGCCTTTTCGTTCCCAATTAATCATACTATAGCTTGCAATGCTTTAAAAAATTCAAAGGAGGTAATTTTCCTTTTCCTTTTTTATTGTCCCATGGGAAGCGAGATTTTTTCAAAAATTAAAGTGCAAAAAATTGCTTTGATTCACTTCAGAATCAACCAATAAAGCAAATATTAATTTGCCGTAGTCTCGTTTTCCATGGGACAAAAATTTATTTATTCTTTTAATTCTCATTTTATTATTCTCATTGTCATAAAACCACTTGTAATGCTCTAAGTATAGTATAGTAGGCGATATTCCATAACATCTAAGCATTTTTGTTTTTTTTTTGTCGAAGTATTTTTTTTTTAAATGCCGATACCCCACGAAATGTCGTTAACTTAACGTCAGCAATAATCAGCAGCAGCAGCAGCCGACAATGGTCTGTGACTTAGCCTGACTGCACCTGCTCTACGGAAATGGTTAACTAACGAACTCACTAACCAACTAATGTCAAAGTAAATGTGATGGTTATGCTTGTGCGGGCAATAGAAAAATATTTATTGGCTTGCAGGAGTATAAAATTTGTTGACAACTACACTTGGCGAAATTCGGTTGCAGTAGAATAGGAGAAGAATTAAGATTTTAAAAGAACTTTCTTCACATTGTATTCTTTAGAGGCTTTCCGTGAGTATTGCAGGAATGTCAGTCCTTGATCGGATAAAAGTCCGAACTGTTTCAGTATGAAGACCTGACTGTCGACCGAACTATCGGATTTGTTTCGAATCTTACGACAGGCATGCCTTACCGCGGTTAAGTTCTTTAACACCCAACATATAGGGGACTTTCGAGGACTATTGCAGGATTAACAGTACTTGGCCGGATAAAAATCCGGTTTGTTCTGGTATGAAGACCCGACTGTCGCGAGAACTATAGGATTTTAGTCGCCTCTTTCGACAGGCATGCCTTACCGCGGGAAATTTCTTAACCGCTAACCTGCAGGGGTCCAGAAGAGGCTGCGCCCTAAGTACGCATACCCAAAATTCAAGAGTCTGGTACTCAGTGTAATGCAACATGTTCAATTCTACTTTCTTTGATGAAACTTTTTATTTTTCAACCTGTTGGTGAGCTACTTAAGAGCTCTGAGGTTTCCAACAGCATTAAAGTAATATTTTTGGTCAAGAAAGGACTGAAATCGTCCATGACAATCAACATCCTTCTCTTTCTTCTAGAGGGTACCAAAAATCAGTGAAATGTTGAAAAAAGATTGTTTGATATGGATCGAGGATAATAATCGGTGACAGAACGTCCCTACTTTGCTCTCCTCCTGTCCCATAACATCCTGTTGCAGGTTGAGATATGAGTCCAAGTTTCATTCGAAAACTTTAGTTAACAACTAGACGGATGGGACTTTCTAGGACCGTATAACTCCTTTTTTGGATAATGTCGGGGTCGTTAACAAAAGTGAAAGTTCTTTTCCCCAGATCCTGTGGTTCCATTAGAGTTTTTTCTTATTTAAAAACCAATAGTCCACCCTCACAAACCTCTAATTTCTCGCACTGTACGAAAATGATATTTTTATGAGCCAACAGAATCATCAGACTCACCACAATCAAGTCCACTTATGGTCGTGAAATGATGTGACATGATTGCAGACAGATTGCAATATAAAACGAATGCAAAACAAAGATGAAAAAAACGCGATGCTGGGAAGAAGAAAAAGCGCCAGCACTAAACATATAAATATCGAGTTAGCTAAAATAACTACATACTACTAGAAAGAAAGCTTAGCAAGCCAGCAGCAGCAGCAGCAGCACCTTCGCGAAGCCTTCCAAGCGATACACTCACATGTGAGTATTGTGTATGTGTCTGCCTAGAGAGTCAAAGCATGGACCAAGCAACTGTGTCTAAACAGTCATTGACCATATATTTTCTTCATTATTTTTCTCAGATGTCAACTTGCCAACTTTCATGGCCGCCATTTAGACGTACAAAGAGAAGACAAACACACTCGTATGAATGCGCACAATCTCCCACTGCTTCCGATGAATGCGACGGCAACTTGGGATTGCAGTCATCTGGGTTGTTTAGTTAGCGACTTTGCTCGCGCTACTAAAACCAGCGGTGGTGGTGGCGGTATTATGCCGCAAAAGGTGCCTCATAATTTCTGTTTTTGTGCGGCTATACGGGTACATACAAGCTGCTTGCTATGCATTGTGGGCTTACTGGAGGTTGGCAGAAGGTTTGTGCCACGGAAAACGAGACTGGCGGTGTTTTAAATTCCTTAAAAGTTCCATACGTCAGTCCCAGTTGCTGCGAACGGCGCCGAATCGGATTTCCACGGTCTTCGTGTACACTCTCAGCTACGCCGCCGCTATATTTTCTACACTGCGTGCTGGACGTGGTCTATTCAATCGAATATTATCCAATAATGAATGCTGGGTCTCAAGATGGGTAATGGCGAATAGTACGCTCAGTAGGCCGATTATGTTGACCATAAGTTGAGCGAAGCGCACGAAACATTCTTTACAGAACGTGAGTTTTCGTAATAAAGTTGAATGATTTGTAAACGATGCTCAGGCGTAAGTCTTTCCATGATGAAATGCCAAACAATACTGAACAAAAATAACATGACAGTTTGACATGACTCACGCGAGATCAGTCTAAAAAAAGGCTATTGAAAAAAGTACCTCTACTTGGATCACCTTTTAGCAGCTGATTTTTAGTCAAAAATTTTGTCGATCATCAACTACTCCATCCAATCCTCTCTACCGACCTTTTATTTGCTTGGTTGGATGCATTTTTCGCCAAAAGGACATTGCTATACCGAAGCGCGTCAATAATTTTGCAGACTTTCGATTAAAAACCCTTCGATTAACAACAACAACAACAAAAATTTAATAATTGTGTAGCGCTGCATTGGGGTAATATTCTGAATACACAGGAAATGTTTAAAGCAAGGAATAAATTTTCTGAGAAGTCTCGCTTTCCATGGGACAGTGCTTGTTTTCGTCTTATTCATGTGTGGTGGCAGGAAATAATGTTCTGGATACACTGAAATGGTAAAATCAAAGAATAAATTTTTTGCAAAGTCTCGATTTCCATGGAACACTGCTTGTTTTCGTCTTATTTATGTGTGTTTGCTGCAAACGAGACGCTGCTGTGACACATTTATTGTTTTTTCACGCTATAATATGTTGCTGACCTGTGCGGTGAACACATATTGGTTGTGGGATTGTTTTTTCAACGTTGGTGGATATGCTTTTTCAATCTTACTTTTAACTATAGAAATTATGGTCAATGGGAGAGCTTGAGCTGAGTGTTCAATGGCAATATTATTAGAAGCTTAGACAGCGAGTGTCCTTCCTACGCAGACATACATATTATATATACTTTAAGGCTGCGGTTGATAGCTTTTGAAGGTGCAACAAAAAATATTTAAATACAATTTGTTGAAAAAAATTATGTTAAATAATATTCTTTATTGTAAACTTTTGCCATGAATGCTCGTCTCTTTCATGCCTAAGCTCTATGCCTGCCATTTATTTTCACTCTCTTTTTAGCATTGTTTGTCATTCCACCAACCATATTTGGCTTAAATTATTACAACATTTCAGCAATTTCTTTTCTACTGCCAGAGTCATTAGCTTCTTACACATTGGACGCTATCAATGTGTTGTCTCAGTTTACTCTTTTTACTTTGTTACTTGCAACGCCACTTTCTTAGAAATGTTGTTAGAATATTTGCCACTTACGGAGTATTTATGTAGCATGCGACTTTCTCTCTCTATACATATTTTCACATTTGCTTCACATATCGCCACGTACCTGTCTTGCTTCATCTTTTCTCATCTTTTTTTTTTTTTTTGCAACAAATCTTCATCTTCATCCACTTGACTGCCTGCCTGCCTGCCAACCTGCCTGCCTGTTTGTTTGACAATGTGACCTTGTCAGCTCTTATTGGCATTATTTACAAGTTATGATAGTTTATTATGTCTGAGCTGTCGGTTATGTCATTAAACTGCATCAAACTTTACTTTTGCTCACTTGAACGACGGGCTCGATACGATTTGATTTGCTTTAATTTGATTTGTTGTCCACTCGGTCTAAGAGTTGAGTTAAATTGTCATTGTCCGTAGCTCTGTGACTTGCATGCGAAATATGCTTGTTGGCGCATCGAGGAAATGTTTATTGTGTGTTGAGATATTGATTTAATAACTTTTAGACATTGCGTCATTGCTTATGAGTGTGTGAAAATTTGAAAAATTTATTGCTATTTTGCCATTGCAGCTGGATTCGCAGCGAGTGGATTTAATGGTTCCAAAGCAATGCATTGGCATGTGTGAAAACAAGTTGTTTGGAATCTGGAAAAGTCGTTTACAAATGCGGCGTAACATTTGAGAAATATGTTCCGAAGTAACATGCAAAAGTATGTGGTTGCTTTTTCTTGCCTTCAAGTAAGATCTCCTTTTGGGAAATCGTAAAATATTTTAGAGAATTTCCAACTTTATTATAAAGGGTGAAAAGTTCCAAGACGATCTCGAACCAAATTTTGTTCAGCGTTGACGCTCCTGGCCCCAATGGTTGTGTAAACAAGCGGAATTGCCACATTTGGAAGGAAGAGCAACCTGCAGAGATTCAATAGCTGCAATTTCATACAGAAAAAACAACGATTTAGTGTGGTTTGTGGGCCGATGGAATTATCGGTCCATATTTCTTTAAAAATGATGCCGTTGAGGACATAACCGTCAATGGCGAGCCTTGTCGCGTCATTATAACCGACTATTTGATGGCTGAAATTGCAGCCCGCGATCTCCGTGACACTTGGTTTCAACAGGACGGCGCCACTCCCTACACATCGCATCAGTCAAGGGATTTATTGAGAGAAGACTTCGGTGAGCAGATAATATCATGTTTTTGGACGGTCGATTGGCCTCTAAGACCATGTGATATCACACCGTTAGACTTTTTCCTGTGGTTATGTGTAAAGTCTAAAGTCTATGCGGACAATCCCGCTTCGATTCGGGCCTTGGAGCTACACATCACGCGTTTCATTCGCCAGTTACCAGTCGAAAAACAAGAACGAGTCATCTAAAATTTGACTTAACGGATGGACCGTCTGAGCCGTAGCTGCGGCCCACACATGAAAGAGATAACCTTCAGAAAATAAATGCCAAAGAATGTTCTTTCGAATGATAATAAATATTCCCCATTAAATTTGAATTTTCTGTGTTTTTTTTTCTTTAAAAAGTAGGGAACTTTAGTGCTATGTTTGAAAAATCTTTTTCTTTGCCTTCGGCGTAGGCATCAGAGATTCACAGTCATCCATATAATTTTGTATATTAATTCGTCGGAGACCGCTGAACGCTATTGCTACCAACCACCCATACGCAAAACGAGCTTAATGATTCCAGAATTTACAAAATATTTTAGATAATTTTGATCTATCTATCTTCAGCCCCTTTATGCTAATACAAAAGCTGCGCAATTTTGGTCGGCTCTACAGATCGGACAGAAAATCGTCATGAATGTTCGAACCTCAAAAATGTTGCTGAGCCTGAGTATGAACAGCTTCTCACTCTTCAAAGTCATATGATCACGAGTAGACACGAATACAAAGATTTTATGGATATCATTCAGTCTTATCCATTTCTCAAGTATTCATTAGAGAAATCTGATAGGGATAGGCACCCTTTCCGTGTTTACAACCCAGTCGTTCCTTTACTTAGTCATTCGGCGCCAATCGGACACACAAAGTGAAACCAGTTCCTTCTCCGTCTAATCATTCCGCTGGTATGGAAGTCTTCCTCTTACTCTGTTTCCGCCCGTGGCTACGGCGTCGAAAATTCTCAAAGCGGCGTCCATCCGAAAGAATCTCTCATAATTTGCTGAAATATTATATGTCAATGGCGTCGTATATCTGATTCAATCCATTGTTATATCTCACGCAAAACATTTCTCTCGAAGACCTCCAAATCCGATTGTTGTTATCTTCCAGGCGTATGCAGCTTTAAATAGGACAGGAATATGAACGGGCTGTAGAGTTTGATATTTATTTTTGTCTTTCAATTGCCATCACAGTCCATTTGAGGATCATTTGGGAAGAGTACTGGTTCCCAAATAGGTTAGATACGTAGGTTGTGGTGCGGTGACATACACCGAATATATCGTCTGCCCAGAGACATGGAAACATTTCCCATTCATAGTACTCCAAAATCGCCTATACATGGTAGAAAAATGTTGTAAGATAGTGTTTTGAACATAAATTCAGCTCAAATCGAAATGGTGCTCTTCACCGAGTGGTATAGACCACATCTTCTCTGAACAAAAGTAAAACATCTTGGAACTAAAGCCGCATTCAAATACGGTAAAGGGATAAAGCAAAGCTATAAATAAAAGCGACTATTTACAAATGATGTGGTAGCGCTAGTTTGATAAATTTTTTCCACGATGCTCTTAAGAGAGCAACCTAGACAAAGTTCAGCGGCCCTGTCCTTATAGCCGTAGGTCTTCCAAGGACTCATTCAAAAGTCCTCAATTCTCTTCCAAATTTTCTTACCCTAGACCTCTAGATCCCTAGACTGCACACAACTCTCCAGAAGAGATGAACTAAACCACCTTTAAATGCTGTTGAGATAGTCTCTTATACACTAGAATGGCTGAGAGGAGCTCATGGGAAACTTTAGATGCCCTAGATCAAACATGAAACCACCGGAAATCTGCTCTGCAGCGAAATTACTATATACCCTGACAGCCAAGCCGCCTTTGAATCTCTGCACTACAACTGTTCCATGTCTATAGTAGTAAAATGCCAATGGCAGAAAGATCAAGCTCGATTTTTTATCAGCTAAATAACAGAATATGGTAAAATAATGAGCTGCTTCTCCAATAATTTTCAACGCTGCTGTAGGAACATGGAGGGGCAAGAACTGCTGTCGAGCACTACCTCTAACACTATCCACCTACTACCTTCCCATTTTTAGATTCAATATATATTTGTCCCGTGCGACATTGCTGTCGAGCTTATTTATGAAGTTTTTATAGTAGTGAGAGCCTAATTTTTTGTATGGTGGGAAAACGGGAGTTTAAGATATCTTATTTTGAAACAGTTTTGACAACAGAGCCGGGATTTGAGCATTGTGAGCGGTATCCGCGATGAGAGTGCTTAGAGAAGTATGACAAGAAAAATTTTAAGTAAAAAGAGATCTCTCCACATCTTACACTCCTCCGGAAATTTGCTCTATTATTGATAATAATTCACGAGAAATCCCTTCCCCTGCGAAATCACGACGCTATGTAAGTCTAAATAATTTATGTTGCAATGACAAACTTTCCATACCATAAAATCACTTTCCGCATGGCCCACTTAAAGCTAACCAACGTAAACGTTACGTTGCCATAACACAAACAAAAGCAATAGCAACAAGCCCGTTAAGAATGACAACAATCGGACACGCAAACAAAACGAGTCATGCCGAGGTCTATAAATAAGAAACGACAGACCATACATACATACATACATACGAGTACAAGTACATACGCGAGCTGTCGCTAGCAGCAAAAGTACGGGAATAAAAAGTGGCAACATTCCTGGTGCGTTTATCACTCCGATGATAATCTTGAGACATTATGTCAAACAAGGACAAGGTAGCGTGTGTAAAAATTTTCTCCATCAACGCATCAACCGATCGATTCTTGTAAATACTCGTACACACGAGCACTGCTGCTATTCGCGCGCCAAGCGAGGAGCGGACGAGGAGTGTGTGAGCGCGATCAATCGAACGAGCAAATAAAGTGGCAACACGATTGAAGGCACAGCGCTGTCGCGTTGATAATGATGACGATTGCTTGCTTGCTTGTTGTTGTAGTTGTACGTAGTGATGATTCTACGACTGACTGACTGACTGACTTCGCAAAACGATGCAATGGAAATGACAACGATTGACTTGGCTGACTGTTGTTGATTCTCTTGCTGACAACAACGACAACTGACGCCGCGCGCATGCGGAGCTTTGACAAATGAAACGAAATGAAAGAAATAAATAACAAAAAGCAGACGACAACTGTGTACAAAGCAGAGATATGTACATAGATAGAACGTTAGTGGTGGTTGGCTAGATGGTTGACTGACTGGCTGGCCGGCTGACTGAATGGTGTGTGGTGTTTGGTGTTTAGAGTTTGTCGGAAGTTTGTATGCCAAGCTCCGGACAAGTAAGCAAGTAGTCGATGAGGTGTAGACACGGGCTGCTGCCGTGCGATGCAATGCGATTGCAGTGATGTGTTGTGGCATGTGGAAGTCATGCGAATGCGATTGCAATTGCAAGGATCGATGATCGATTGCGCGAAAATGCGTTGACATGTTGTTGAAGACATCATGCATTGCAAGTGAAGCCACCAGATAGTATGCGCGAAAAAAAAATATGAATGAAAAAAACAAACAAAATAATATTCAATTCGTGTGATGCTGGAAGAAACCGTTTTCGAAGCATAGAGTGCGCTACAAGCCATCATTTTCGAATATATAAAGCTAAAATAAAATTTGAATCTTGACATTATATGTGAAAGACTACATCATTCAAATGACCGTCTCGTGAATTTTTGCAAAATTCAATCCGTTTGAGGTAATTTTCGACCACTTCTTGGCACATATTGGCTGGTATCTCATCCCCAACTTGACGAGTGTTGGTTTTCAAGTGCTCAAGAGTCCAAGGTTTATCCACTTAAACATGTTGATTTGCGTAGCCCCACAAATAACAGTCCAACTGTGTCAAATTACACGAACTCGGTGGCCGATTGACATCGTCAAGATGAGAGATTTCGCGGCCGAGAAATTTCTCTCGTAATAAAGCCGTATTAGCTCATGTTATGGGGAAAGTGGCGCCATCTAGTTGGAACCACTCATTTTCTGGCCAAAATATCATATCATACGGCCATAATGCTCCGAATTGACATAGTTATAGTCTCACCATTATCATTTTCAAAGAAGTAAGGTCCAATCAGAGTTTTTTTTTTTTTTTTTTAAAGGCCTCTCTTCATGTATTTGAAGATCCTGGGAGCCCTAAACGCGACAATTTTGCTTATTTATGTATCCAACGAGTGAGAAATATGTCTCGTCGCCGAAGAAAATTTTGTTGGAAGAATCAAGATCCCTTTTTTGTTGTTCAAGCAACCAATCGGAGTAACTATGGCGTTCTGAATAGTCAACTGGCTTCAGTTGTTGTGCGAGCTGGACTTTATATGGATGTAGGTGTAAGTCTAGGTGCTAAATACGCCATAATGTGTCGCAAGAAAGTCCCAGCTCTTGAGAACATTCAGAAACATTCCGATCTTCGGCTACACTTTCACTTACAGCAGCAATATTTGAGGTGAAACGAGCAAAACGATTGATGCGCAGGCTTTACAACAATATCTCTAACCGATTCAGTCTCTTCAAATTTCTTCGTCTCCGTAACTGAATGGGTTGTCGATCTCGCGTGGTGTAGCGCATCAGAAATTGCGTAGGAAACATTGTTGCAACATTCATTTGGCGATCGTTATCACGTTGCGCTCAATGTCAATGTATTCGCAATTGTTGTGTGAGATTTTTTTTTGTTTGTTTGATTTTTGGTTTTTTTTTTTTAGTGTTTCACAAGCGATTCTGTTTGTTCAGCACACATTTTGTGCCTCTTCTTTCTCGTGCAGCCGATATTTTTTTCGCTTCAACACTTTAGTGATTTTTGCCATATTTCGGTTAGTGGCCGCCGTCGTGGCAATCAACAAATAAGTAATAATAAAATTTATTTGTTGTCAATAATTGATGAGCATCTTTAAAATCGCTTGAATATTCTGTGCGATTGTCAGACATGCATGCAAGCGGCTGTTTGTATGATAAAATTTTGTATTTTTTGCTTCTTCTTCTTGTTGTTCTTGTTCTTCTTCTACCTACGGCATGTGTTAAACATAATATTTATTTGTGAAAAATGTTAATGTGCTAAAATTAATTATCATTAACAGCAGGCGCAATTATTTATTGTAAACTCGTGAAGGCCAGCACACGCATGCATGCCAGCACACATACAGGCAAGGAAATTATTGAAAGAAGAAGAAAAAATAGTTTATTGCATTAAAGTTTAAATGAAATGCATGTCTTTGACATTTCTTCAAAATATATGTATGCCTGTTTTGATTTATGTTTTCAGCTACACGCGGGCATATATACCTACATATATATATATTTGTATATTTTTCAAATTAAAATTCAGTAAAATAAGCGCAATTAAAAAATTCATGATTTATTTCCGCTGTTTGCAGTAATTAACGACTAAGAGATGTTTGCAGTGATTTACAGCATTTAATGATTTCTTACTTCAACACAAAGGCACGCAATAAATATTATGTTGAAGTGAAATGCTTTGTAAAAACTTTAAAACTCAATTTTTCTCAATAAATCCATTAATTGATGCGAGGTGTGTGGGAAATGGCGCCGTCTTGTTGAAACAAAATGTCGCGGAGATCACGGGCTTCAATTTCAGGCATAAAATAGTCGGCTATCATGGCGCGATAACGGTCGCCATTGACGGTTACGTTCTCACTGGCGTCATTTTTGAAGAAATATGGACCGATGATTCCACCGGCCCACAAACCACACCAAATCGTTGTTTCTTCTGGATAAAATGAGAGCTCTTGAATCTCCTTAGGTTGGTCTTCGCCTCCAAATGACCTCATCGAGCCCATAGAGCGAAACGAAGTCACTTGGGAAGGTCGAGCGGCTTCAGATCTTTCACAAGCTGTACTTTGTACGCTCTCAATTTAAGATCTCGACGTAAAATGCGCCAAGTCGTTCCATACATTAGTGCGAGTTGCTGCGAACGGCGGCGAATCGACTCTCCAAGGTCTTCGTGTACACTCTCAGTTACGGCCGCTATATGCTCTTTACTTCCCGTGCTGGACGTGATCTATTCGTTAGAATATTATCCTATAATGAATGCTGAGTCTCAATATGGGTGATGGTGTTGCGAATAGTGGGTTCAGTAGATTATATTGACCATAAGTTAAGCGAAGCGCGTTTCGTAATAAAGTTGAATGATTTTTAAACGTTATCCAGGCGTAAGTCTTTCCGTGATGAAATGGCAAACAAAACTGAACAAAAATAACGTAGCAGCTTGACACGATTTCACGCGTGATCTGTCAAAAAAAGGCTATTGGAAAATGTACCCCTACTTGGGTCACCCTTTATTTTACTTCGATCTTCAAAGTCGTACTCCTTTTCTAACTTTTGTTGGTCAAGAGAGGTCTTTGAAACTACAATGCGAGAGAGTGGTCTTGGTAGTCAAATTCGGCTAGCTATTACGCTCATTCTCACTACTCAATGCTGAGGATTGAGCGAGGAAGATGTTAGTTAACTTGAGCCCGTTTTCAGAGATGGTAAGAGAGAGTGCAACATAGACATTTTTCGAACTGCCTATTCGATTTTTTTTAGTATATGTTGAGATTCTTGAGCGTCTGACCTTCATAATGAAATTTACGCTCCGTCTATGTATTAGTAGACCCTTACGTGCCCCTTTCTCCACAAGATATTCCTAGAAGTACTTTTTACTAGATCGCCTTTGAGGTTTTTTCAACAGGAGATTTCTCGCAACGAATTTTGAACTGAAAACATGGTTCCATAAGTGTAGGGAAGGACCTGTCGGAGCCATGCAATAACAAATGAAAGTAGCATAATCTGCAGATCCCTATAAAGAAGGGGCGATCTTCTTCAAGAGCGTACAACAGGAGTATGCTGACCATATTGGTTTCAGAAGCCGCAAGCTTTGATTTATCTAGTCCGAACCTTGAAGTTTTAGACGATTTCGTTTATAGAGGAACGATTATGAGCTACAAAAACAATGTCAGCGTGGGAATACTTTGAATTGAGTAGAAATTGTAGGTAGATTCCTCTCTTAACAAGCAGAGACCAAACTCTACAAGTTGCTCATTATTCCACTCCGGATGTATAATGCAGATGAAGGGCATTATTCGATGGGTCGGCATCTGGAGTTTTCAAAAGAAAGGTTTTGAGGAAGATGTATGCTTCTACGCGAATAATTATGAACGGCAATGACGAAACCAGAGACGATGATACGATGAGCTGTTTGAGCTGTATGAGACACATGATTATATTGATTTAGCTCAGTGAATTACGAGACAGTGGCTGCGCTAGCTGGGATATATCGGCCGCGTGGAAGAAAATTCTTCACTTCTGAAAGGATTATTATATGCAGTAAGCGCTGGCGGAAGCGGAGATAGAAAAAAATTTCTACTAAGTTGAAAGGATCAGGTGGATAAGGATTTGGCTTATCCTTACTAGGTGCATTCATTTAGTGTAGGTTAGAATCTCCTGAGCATTGCGTATGACAGTTAAGTAGAAGAAGCATAAATGGTAACGCTCAAACGCTGGTCGACCTTTAAGGGCTGTCTGTGAGCAGATGAGTTGGAAATGTCTTACCACCTGCAACTTGAGATTATGGAGAATCTTTTTGAGAGATGGTTGCCATATTTTTTGACGCTTTTGTAACTAAAGCTAATTTTCAATAATTTATTTGTATTTTACTAACTTTTTTTTCATTATTCCCAACTTGATCTCTTCACCACCACAACCATCACCTTTTCACACATTTTTCGACCGAATTTCGTCGCTCACCTGTTTGGCATACGAATTACAAGCATGAGTGCAGTGCAAGCCAGCAAGTTTGATAATAAATAATAACCGCCTTAAAGAGCTTGACATTGGAACAAGCCAAAAAAGTATGGCACGACACAGCAACGCCGGGAACTCTTCTCTCTCTCTCTCTCGCTTTGAGACGCGCTTATTTGTGGTTATTAAATGCATTTTGATATGTCATCAACGTAGCAACATTTATCAAGTGTAACAGTAACAGCTATAGCAACAACAACAATAGCCGACATATTGCTCAATCATTAACGTGTACAACGTGCTCTGCCTTTTGACTTTTGGTGTCAGATGTCGCTTGGCGGCAAGCGTGCAGTGTTGCATATGTATTAGGGTTTAATTTGTTAGGTACTTAGCTGACATGTTTTTTTTTATACCAGCTATTGTTGTTGTTGTATGGAAATTAGCATAAAATGTATGTATGTATATATTTACGCAGTTATAACCAGCGACAACTACATTTGTTGCACCTCAAATGCACACACGCACCATATGAGCGCATGAGGCATACACAGAAATGATCGACATGCATATTGTCATGTACATACGCATGTGGGTAGGCGTATACACACACACACACACATAAATCAATTTATTAATTTAATTCATTACCTTTTGTTATGGCGGCCCTAACTGTTGCCCCACAAACAAAACAAAACAAATGGAAAAAAAGTCAACACCTTCGCAGCCTAACGATTTATGGCATGCCATTAAATTATTAAATTATGAGCGAGATACATGCATACATACATACATACATATGTACAATGGAAATGGAAATAAATGTGTGGAAAAGCGAGCGTCGACAACTGTGAGTGAGTGAATGAGTGAATGACAGCGGGTAGGTAGGGGATTACACGCTCACCTGCACACTATGCTTTACATACATACATACATACGTATGATTGGATATGGAAATATTGCGTGGAAATGTTAATGCAAGCACAGTATAGACCTGCACTAGTGCACACACACCACACACCGGGACATCCGGCACGCAGGGGGTGTCACAGTGTGTTTTGATGGCTGCTGTTGCTGCTGCGCGACTGTTGTTGTCAAAACATTAATAATTTGCCTGCAATTTATGTGTCGGAGACGTGATGATTTGTCATTTCTGCATAACAATCATATGATTGTATGTATGTATATGCATATATATTATGATTATAAATATTTACATATTTGTAACGATTGTAAATTTATAAATGGATCGTTGGGTTCCAGTTAGTTTCTTTTTCCCATATTTTCATTAATTTTAATAGCTCACGCGTATGATTAGAGAATTTGAAATTAGTTGAAAATGTTTTGTGGCAGACTTTTTCACAAGAAGGCTTGTATATAAACCAAGTAAAGCAAAAAAAAAATTTATATTAAAAAAAAAAAATAATAATAAAATAAAAAATAAAAATAAAAAATAAAAGAATTAAATAACACAAAAAAAAATATAAAAAAAAAAAATGAAAAAACTTAACATAAAGTAAATAAAAAATATAATTAAAAAAAATTTAACAAAAATTAAAAAAATTAAACAAAATAAAAAACTAAAAAACAAATAAAAAAATGAATTAAAAATAAAAAAGACATAAAAATAATTTTAATTATTATTATTAATCCCAACGATTTACCCACCTCCCGCCCATCCGCACGAGGAGCACTGTCCGCATGAGAAGGTTTTTTTTTAATGTCGAGAACTAAAAGTGTTCACCTGGAGAGCAAAATTCATCAGCTGATTTTTAAGAATTATTTAAAATAGAAAATGAAATGTAACGAGTTGAGAGTCGACAAAATAGTTTTCTTAATATGAAAAAGCGAGTCAGATATGTCAAATGTGCTTGAATGAGAGTTGAAATCGAGACACAAACAATGCAAAGGCTCGTGAAATTCAAAATTCATTTTACAAGTTTTCAGAAAAAAGGGGCAAAAATGTGTGGACATTCTGAACGGAACATTAAATTTGACTTCAGAGAGAATAAGGGGGCTGCAAATTGAGCCTGTTATTATTTTAACCATGAAAATTTGCACCAAGCATTTCCCGACGACTGGCGAGAGTAGGAGGATTGATAAGTTTCAGACGACTAGTATAAGAAGGAAGATTGTACTGAGAGTCCCAATGCAAATTTCTTAAGGCAAATAAGAGGAATTGTTTTTGAATAGACTCTAACCTGTCAGAGTATATTTGATACTTCGGGTTCCAAATCACCGAGAATAGCTCCTACTAATGTTATATACAGAACTTTAGTAACATAAGGATCATTAAACTCCTTTGACCAACGTTTTACAAAAGCCAAGATGCCCTTGGCTTTGTCGACTATCACACCAATGTGATGTGTGAAGCTCAAGTTAGGGTCCATAGTGATCCCAGGTCAATAAAATTGAGAACCTGCTCCAAACTTTATTTATCTATAGTGTAAGTAATTGTTTGTATGGATCTTCGGGAGAAACACATAACTTTACATTTCTTAAGATTTAGGTGCATTGTACACCATTCAACCATGTCTTCTATGTCTGTTTA
This sequence comes from Neoceratitis asiatica, assembly GCA_030068015.2. Lineage (NCBI taxonomy): Eukaryota > Metazoa > Arthropoda > Insecta > Diptera > Tephritidae > Neoceratitis > Neoceratitis asiatica. The sequence goes on along the minus strand of CM061527.1, from coordinate 81,625,981 downwards.
CAGTAAGATACCTTCATTAGCCGCAGTGTAAGATTTATAAAGTTCTACGTACATTAAAATTATCGAATATTTTATCTGAGAAAATATATCGTTTATAAATAGTGAAAACAGAATCGGGCCTATATGACTACCCTGAGGTTCTCCTGAAGAAACATTAACGGTGTCTGAGATGGAGTTATTATATAATAAATATAAACAAATTAAAAAAAATAAAAAATTAAAAATAAAAAAAGGATAAAAAAATAAAATATATAAAAAATAAGAAAAATAGATCAAATAAAAAATAAACAAATATAAAATAATTTAATAAATTAAAAGAAATAAATAAAATAAAAAATAAAATATAAAATAAAATAATTTAAATAAAAATATAAAGAAATTAAAAAAATATATAAAAAATGAAACAAGAAATAATTTAATTAAATAAAATAAAAAAATTTATAAAAAATATAAAAAAATAAAACAAAAAAAAACTTAAAAAAAAATATAAAAAAAATAAAAAAAATAAATAAAAATAAAATATAAAATTTAAAATTTAAAAAAATATAGGAAAAACTAGTATAAGAGAAAAAGAAATATAAAAAAACAATACAAAAACTAATAAAATATTTTAAATAATAAAAAAATAATAAATAAAAAAAGAAAAACAAATTGAATATTAAAAAAATATAAATTCATTAAAAAAATATTTAATAAAAAATTAATAAATAAACAAAACAAAAAATAAAAAATTAATAAATTAGAATATATATAAATAATAAATAAATAATAAATTAAAGGAATAAATAAAAAAAGTAAAAAAATTAATAAAAACATGAAAAAAATGATATAAAATAAAAACCAATAAAGAAAGAATAAAATAAAATTAAAATAAAAAAGAAATAGAAAAGTAAAGAAAAAAAAATAATAGAAAAAAAAACTAAAATAAAAAAACTAAAAAAAATCAAAATAAAAAAACCAATTAAAATATACGCAATAAAAAATTAAAAAATAAAAAAAAAATTAAGAGAAAAAATAATAAAATTTAAATTCAAAAAAAAAAAAAACTGGAAAGGAAAAGAAAAAAAGAGAAAATATACATTAAATAAAAAAAAATAAATTAAATAAATAGAAATATAAAATAAAATATTAAAAATCGGATAAAATAAATAAGAGAAAAATAATAAGTAAATAAAAAAAGGTAAAGAGAATTGAAATGAAAGTTAAATAATAAATAAATAAAATAAAAACCAATAAAAAGGATTAAAAAGATTAAAAACTAATGAAAAAAGACAAAAATAAAATAAAGTAAAATAGACTCGTTCAACGAATTCGAATATTAGTTTTGCGTTTATGAAGCTGCGAATAATATTTGCAGCTGTTGGCTTTTCATAAAAAGGTTTGTATTTTCCTGCCGACATACGCCTGATACAAGTCTCTCATACATGTGGATTGGATATATGTATTTATAAGGATATTAACATTCCAATATAATTACTATATCTGTTTTTGTTGCCCAATGCACGAAATATACTTGAAAAACAGTAGCATTTGCTGCTGCTTTTTCTTCTACTTCTTCTCACTGATATGACTCTTAGATGAAGGAAATGTCAACATAAATACTTGTTATAATATCCTTGTCCTTGTTGATTGCTTGCACATACATCCATGCATACACACATATATAATGCGTTTGGATCACACACTAAAGGAAGGCATATGTGTTATATGTTGTTGTTTTTGTTATAGTAATAGCTGTTTTTCTTGCTATTTGTCTTACTGCTGTTAGCTTGCCACTGCGGCAGCAACTTGAATGTGTCAAATGCGTTCGAAGCAGATATAATTTATTGCTGAATTGCTGCCATTGGCATGCTGTGTTGCAAGTAAACATCGGCGGCCATCGGCCATCGACCATCGATGAGGCTGATGATGTTGCTGCTGCTGCTGCTGCTGCTGCTGCTGCTGCTGCTGCAATTCTTGTTGTTATTACACATTTATTGAAAAAATGCGAATTACTACATTGATTTATGTGTATTTGGTCGCATCAAAATTGTACAAAGTGCCCATCATAAGCGTAAATAATAACAGCAAATGCAATAGCCACTAACTGGGCAACGAATAATGGTGCAGCAAGCAGAAAAAAACATGCATAAAACTTACATATATATTTATAATAAAGGGTGATCCAAGTAGGGGTACTTTTTTCAATAACCTTTTTTTTTAAAGGTCACGCATAAGCCGTGTCAAGCTGTCTTGTAATGTTTGTTCAGTATTCTTTGGCATTTTATCGTGGAAAGACTTACGCCTGAACAAAGTTTACAAATCGTTGAATTTTATTACGAAAATTCACGTTCTGTAAAGCATATGTTTTGAACGCGCTTCGCTCAATTTATGGTCAACATAAACGGCCTACTGAGCGTACTATTCGCAACACTCATCATGAGACCCACCATTCATTATTGGATAATATTCGACCGAATAGAACACGTCCAGCACGCAGTGAAGTAAATATAGCTCAGAGAAGTAGCTGACAGTGTACACGAAGAGCGTGGAGAGACGATTCGGCGCCATTCGCAGCAAATCGAACTAACGTATGGAACGACTTGCGCAAGAACTGAAGCTGCTCGACCTACCCAAGCGGCACTGTTTTGCTCTATGGGCTCTTGAAAAGTTGCAAGGAGATCCGACGTTTTCGACCCAAATTTTGTTTAGCGATGATGTTCATTTCTTGCTCAATCGGTATGCAAACAAACAAAATTGCCACATTTGGGACGAAGAGCAACCTGAAGCGATTCAAGAGCTGTAATTTCATCCAGAAAAACAATGGTTTGATGCAGTTTGTGGGTCGGTGGTGTCATCGGTCCATATTTCTTCAAAAATGATGCTGGTGAGAACGTAACCGTCAATGGCAACCGTTAGCGTGCCACGAGAACCGACTATTTGATACCTAAAATTGAAGCTCGTGATCTCCGCGACATTTGGTTTCAAAAAGACGACTCCACTTCCTACACATCGAATCAATCAATCGATTTATTGAGAGTAAATTTCGATGAGCAGATAACTTCAGGTTTTGGGCCGGTCGATTAGCTACCAGGATCCTGGATCTTGTGATATCACACTGTAGGCTTCTTCCTGTGGGAATATGTAAAGTATAAAGTCTATGCGGACAATCCCGTTTCGATTCAGATCTTGGAGCAAAACATCACGCGAGTCATTCGCCAGTTACCAGTCGAAATGCCCGAACGAGTCATCGAAAATTTCACTCAAAGGGGGATGGACCATCTGAGACATAGCCGCGGAAAGAGATAATCTTCAAAAAATAAATGCCGAAGAATGTTCTTTCGAATGATAATAAACATTCCCCATTAAATTTGAATTTTCTGTGTTTTTGTGTTTAAAAAATAGGGAAGGTCGAAATGTATCACCCTTTATATATGTATTTCGAAGTAAGTTACAAAATCCTAGAAAATAAGCAGTACCTGCGGCTCACCTGCGAACAGTGCTGCAAGCTGAGCCTATTTTAGGTTAAATAAAAAAAAGTTATTGCTTTTTTTACCGGTTTAGCTTAAGTTGCCCTACGGAATAGACTTTTTAGCCCAAAATAAAAATATTTAAACTTAAAAATTGCTTCAAAATCTGCTGGTTTTTAAATTTAATTATAATTTGTTTGATTTCTGCTGTCCTCGGGCTCTCCTCTATGAAATTTCCATATAATTTGAAAATTTTTTTTTTTCGAAATTAAAATTTTTACTTTAGTACTTTCAAAAAAAAAATAATAATAGTAATAATAATAATAATAATTATAATAATATTAATAAAATTCTGGCAACATTGGCTGCCACAAATATTTTTATTTTTTTTTATTTACCAATTTTTCCCCCGTTAATGTGCGGAATGTCACACGCTAGCTTTACGTACGTAGCGTGTTGGTATAATTTTACAAATATTCTACAATCCGCTGGTGTCCATTATAGCTGCAAGGGCAGCTCATTACAACTATCATAACATAACAGTTATGTTATGACTGCCACAAGCGGCGTGCCATTTATGCGAGCGCTGGCATAAAAAAACAGTTATAAACACGTGTACATATGTACATACCAATGTGCGTGCGTGTGTGTATAACCCACGCGGAAGTGATCGAACATATTTTCAATTTAATTGTGCGCCAAATACATTGCACCCCATTCAATAAAGAGAGCCACCACCAGCACCAGAGTAAACTCTTTTTTTCCTACTTGTGGCAGGTGCATCCATACATACGCACAAATGGACTTACAACATTTTTATTGACATTTTATGTTAAACACTTAATTGTAAATGCAAATATGTCAGTTTTTTCTCTCTTTTAGTATACTCGTCCGTATGTGATTCCGCACGTAGCATATTGATGTGCTTACATACATACATACATACATACACACACAGTTCTTTGTATTTATGTCCGTTTGCTTGCCACAATTATTGTTATTACTTCTCTCTCTCTCTCTCTGTGTGTGTTTTTTTACTGCTTCTTTGTCTCTTGGATGCACCTTAAATAACCGTTACTTGTATGTAATTGTGCGCATTTAACATTTATGATCACTTACATTACATACCAGTATTGTTGTTGTTGTTGTTGCTGTTGTTAGGAAGTTAAACATCAATGTCATCAATTGCTTATGGCAATTGGTAATAAAAAGCAAAAAAGCTAAACCAAAAAAAAAAACATCTACAGTTAAATCATCATAAAGTTGTAAATTTGTTGTATTTCCTTTTTCAGCTCTCATTCAGCTGTGATATGAAGGCTATAAAAATGGTTTAAAAATCGCTTTGTAATAAATATTGTATTTTAATAACAAACGTGCTTATGGCACATAATAAGTTCATGGCATACATGCGGGCATACATACTCCCATCTGCATAAATATAAATTTATTATAAAATTTTTCTATATATTTTTTCAAGCGAAATCCATTTTTGTTTGAATAACAAGCGTTTAATGAGATTTTACGTATCCGGATACATTTTTGTAAAGGAAATATAAAATTTATTTTATTTTATTCATTTTTTATGAGCATTTAACAATACCGATTAACTCACTAATTGGTTCTTATTAACCGTTAGAAAATAATAAAAATCAATAAAAAAATATTTATTTTTGAGCCAAGCAAAGTACACCATCCGCTTACAGAAATCACATACGCTCAGCAACAAAAAAAAAAAAAAATTAATAAATAAAAAAAATTACAAAAAATATAATAAAATAAACAAATCAAATTAAATTAATTTAAGTTAAATGAAATAAATAATATTTTTGGGTCCATTTTTGGTTTTCAAAAAAGTGTTTTTTTATATTTCATCCCATCTCACTGGTAATTTTCGAATACCATCTCTAAAAAAAACTATTCCTCTCTGTCCTTGATTCAATCATTGATTGAGCCATTTTTCAAAATACCTAAACCGACGACCGCTAAATCGTTTTGGATCCAACGAGAATTTTAGTACTCGGAAGGAGCAAGTTCTTGAGAGCTTTTAGCCAACTGGACGACATAAGTTAGCAAGTAGTTGACAACAGTCTTTAAAATCGCTGTTTGAGGTAAATATGAATTTTGAATTTTCTTGAAAAGTACTTATTTATTCATCAATATCTATTTTGTCCCCTTCAAAAAAATCATCCTCGAATATAAAACACTTCTGCCAACGCTTTTAGCAATCCTCGGCGCACTTCAAAAATCCGCTTTTCGTGGTATGGCCATCAGCTCTTTCTTCGTTTCTGACTTGATCTCATCAATTGTGGCAAAACGCTTTCCTTTTTTTAGTTTCTTTAGTTTTGGGAATAGAAAAAAGACACAGGATGCCAAATTTGGTGAATACGGTGGTCGAGGCATGATTTCTGGCCAAAAAAATCACGAATAAGCATTGAGGTGTGAGCTGGTGCATGCCTCATGATGCAGAATCCACGATTTGTTTTTCCACAATTCCGTTCACTTGAGCCGTATTGCTTCACGCAAATGTTGCATTACATCCTTGTAGTATTCCTTATTAACTGTATGACCTTTTGGCTGGAACTCATGATGCACCACACCATTGTAATCTATGAAAACAGTGAGCAAAACATTCACCCTTTCCTTCAGCATACACAGTGTGTGGAGCAAAATCTCTCATTTCAGCGTTTCAAGATAGTTTTTGAACATTACAATCATATGGTTTTCGCCCAAAGCATAGCTTAAACGGATTAGTTGTAGTCGATAACGAGTTCAGCTTGCGGTTGGCATAGGTTTTGCTCCAGTGAAGCCTTCAACTCTTCTGTTTAAAGCTTTTTGGGTTGGCCAGGACGTTCGTTGTCTTAGGCACTAAAATCACTACTTTTGAAGCGTCGAAACCACACTCTGCATGACTTATCGGCCGGGGAAGATTCACCATAAAGTTCCACAAGCATTTGAGGGGCTTCAGCTGGATTTTTTCGAAGAAGCAAAAAATGCAATGCTATTGTCAAAAACGGACGCTGGTGCTCACTTATTATTGTTGACGTGATGTGAAACCTCTCTAATGAAATAGCTAATCGCTTCCCGGATTGGCCACAACTTCAAGGTTGAGTCATCTTTTGTCAATTAGTAATGAAATTTTGCAATTTTTTAGGTAGATTCTTAATTTCATTAGTGTAGAGCTTCTGTGGTTTAACGTCGAAGAATATGGCTTGCGGCTTTTCGGTCGGCAATGCTTTGTAGTCATCAAGAGGGTTTTGCAGTCTCTAGTGACCGATTTTGGACGCTTGTTATTAGCAAGTTAGTTGTTGAATAGAGCTCACAACTTGCCGTTTCGGCAGATTGTAGCAGCTCATAATGGGTTATTCATTTCCATTCCAACCATACACTCTGCAGCAATTTGTGGACGTTAATTCAGGCTTTGAAGTCGTTTGCGAGGAGGGTCAACCGACTTTGACCATATTTTTTTCCGAAGCGTTTACCGCTAGAAATTTGGTCAATTTTTTTTCGTGCATGTTGCTCCCAAAACATCGAGCTGCTCCCGAAATCTTGCGGAATTACGTTAACTTCTGGAGCGATTGGTCGATAAGAACGAGCAAACCCAATATGGGTCCGGCGTTCACTTACAGCATTCCCATTGGAAACTGCACACATCCTTCGGCATGCTTTTGCAGCGCTTTCACCTTTTTTTTTAAGAAAAAAGAAATCATATAACGCGTTTTTTCGGAAATTCAACTTATTTTCAAGTCAAACTAACTCTATAGAGTTTTCTTGAGGGAAAACATCGCTTCAAATGTTAGCCTTCGAACACAGATGAACCTTTTGGGCAGGGTGACGATGGTCGTGTTCTTTAAGCTAGTTATTTCTGTAGTTAAAAACCAGAGGTGGAAGGTTGATGATATCTGAAGCAGAACAAATCTAAATGGTGGTCCCTGATGAGTCTAGGTATAAACACTATGCAAAAGGATTTCAGTCTATCATATGGACCTTGAGTCCTGAGCTTTGCCAAAAAGTTATACGAAAATCTTTGTCATATTAGAGTGCATACGTGAATTATAGAACATCTACTAGGCTGAAAAATCGCTGAAAAGGCGGGAGGATGACGAAAACTCCCATGAAGGCAACGTTTAGTGGCGATATCACGATATTTAGCTCACACTTCAAAGGTTTTGTCTTTTGAAACATAATAGTCTAGCTTCAAGGCTGCTGAAATTGTATACAAAATATGTCTAATGACTTTTAAAGCTCAACTGAGCGAAGAGTCGCTCTAGTTAGAGGGATTAAGTCTTAACACGTTGATCCAGCAGAGAATTGAGGACGATCTTATACGAGATTTCCTGTCATATGAGGAAGAGAGAAGAAGACCTCAAGTTTTCTAGTCCACTCTTCAAAGGGACTGACTGTGCTAGGGTTCCTCTATTATAAACTACTCACGTAGAGTATTTCTATCACTCTCTAACACATACATTCGCCATATGTATTTAGGCCATTTGCTCGCATTATTCTTTTTACCTTCTAAATAGGCTGTCACCATTTTCATATTATTTTTCTTATTTTTTTTTTATAAAAATTTCCCCAGATTGATAACCACAGTTGCCCTTGGCCAACTAATATTAGCGAAACAATAAATCAAAATTTTTTAATCAACTTGCACTGTACGTCGACAAAAGTATGCCTCAGATACTTGGCGATAGTGCCTTGATGAAAGAAAAAAAACTAAAAAAAATTTCCATAATATGTGGCATGTGGCAGCGACATAGTTACATCACTTACACATATTTTTCATATTTTTCATTATTTTCCAGTTATTTTCCATTTTTTTTTTTTTTTTTTTTTTGTGTAAAATATACAACTATATTTCACAATCTCCGCATATGAGCTGCTGCACATATGAATCGTAATATTCCGCACTATAAAGGCGCATATTGTTGAAAGTACTTTATTATAATAAAGTACACGTTGCATGTATGTATATTACTTGTAAGTATGTACATATGTACATATGTACATATGTAGTTGTGCCTGCAGGTCAGTGAGCAATGCAATTTCTGTTTTATTAGTATTTCCTTTTGATATACGAGTGCCATTCGTTAGCTGATTTTTTGCACACACATACACACACACACACACACATTCATAATATATATGCATACACATTCCATCGAGTTTTACGCTTTGTTTTAGTGCTATTTTAGTACTAAACTCATAATAATATTGCTCTTTTGTCATTTTTATACGCCAAACGTATTGGAAACAGCAGAATTACCACACACACATACACTCATAAATTGACTTTATACTATCCTATGAGTGTGTATATGCAACTGCATTATGCAACTAGGTATGCCCAAGATACTAGTATGTGTTGGTGTACATAAATTTTAGATTTTTTTCAATTGACCTTTGGCATTTTTATGTTGTAATAAATGGAGCGTATAATAATAATATGAAAATTCAAAAAAAAAAAAATTCGAAAATTATTTGAAAACAAAAATTGAATTATGAAGTTCATATTTCAAAACAGCAACTGCCTTGCGCTTAAGGTAATGTAATGAGTGCGACAATATTTTACAGAATGTTAAAAATGTGTGTTGATATGCATCTGTATTGCACTGGTGGTGGGAGTATGAAAAATTAAACTTTTTGCGTAATTTTATTCTCCGATGTGCGAGCCTTAGACCAAGGTATATTAAACAAATCATTTTTCCCGCCAGCACTAACCTAATAACTTTTGTTTGAGCACTAGTTAACGACCAACCACTTGCTCGCCACTTTGTCCAATTATTTGAATTTCTTACTACAACTACCCTTACTCAACAAACAACTTTAGTGCAACCCATAAAAATTCAAATTTTAAAATTAACGGTCGAAAGCCTTTTAAAACCACGCAAAACACCAATCCTTCAAATCAGCAAGGGTTGCTACGCTCATATAGACACATCTACATAACATGTACTGAGAAGCAGATATTATGCATTTCCACACGAGTGAGCTTCTGAAGGCATATGTGAGCTTTTGTGGCACGCATGTGAGCTTTCTTTCTTTGACCAAACTAGTGGCATAAGTAAAAGTATACGCGGAATGAAGTAAGCTGAAAGTGTTTGAAGCTTTTTTATAGCCTTAAAGCTTTTTGCTGTGTGCAGCTTTTATGGTTACTCCCTTTGGTTGTGCGCATGTAAAAACTACAGTAAGTTTGTGAAGTGAAGGGTAGTTATATGGCTTTATAGCTTGCTAAAGCTTTTTTTTTTTTGGGTGGAAGGGTTGAAGAGTTGAGCATTAGATTAGAGGGATGATGAAGAGCGAAAAATGGATGGAAGGCTATGTTGAAGTCGCACCGTGTAGCTGTTTGTTGTAATTAAGAGTGTGTTTCAGATGGATATGTTCAAATAAAATGTTGGTGGTGTTATATGCTTTTTTATTTTATTTATTTTTAATGTAATTATACTTTCAATTTATAATATATTTTAAATTAGTTTTTACTTTATTTTATTTTTTTAATTCTTTTATTATTATTTTTTATTCTATATTATTTCATTTTATCCTATTTTATTTTATTTTATTCTATTTTATTTTATTTTTTCATTTTAATTTTTATTTTATCTTATTTTATTTTTTTCAACTTATTTTATTTTATTTTATTTTATTTTTAAAATTTAATTTTTATTTAATTTTTTTATTTTATTTTTTATTTTTTTTAGTTAATTTTATTTTAATTTATTTATTTCATTTTGTTTTAATTTATTTTAAGATTTTTTATTTCAATTAAATTTATTTTATTTTATTTTATTTAATTAATTTTTTTATTTTTGATTATATTATATTTAATTTAATTTAATTTAATTTAATAATTTTTATTTTTTTATTAGTTAATTTTTGAAATTTGTTTATTTTTTTTTATTTTATTAACTAAATTTAATTTTATTTAATTTAATTTTATTTTATTTTATTTTATTTTATGTTTTTTTAATTTTATTTTTTTATTTAATTTAATTTAATTTAATTTTATTTTATATTAAGTTATTTTATTTTATTTTATTTTATTTATTTTATTTTATTTTATTTTATTTTATTTTTTTTTATTTATATTTTAAATCTTTTTTAAATTTAATTTAATTTTTTTTAATTTTATTTTATTTTTTTTTATTTTATATTATATTATTTTATTTGAATTTTATTTTTTAAATTTTATTTTAATCTTTTTATTTTATTTTATTTTTTTTATATTTTTTTTAATTTTTTATAATTTTTATTTTTTTTTAAATTTATTTTTTTTTCATTTTGTTCATTTTTTTATTTATTTATTTTTATTTAACTTTTTATTTTTATTTTTTTATTTTTTATTTTTTATTTTATTTTATTTTGCTTTATTTTATTTTATTTTAACGTATTGTTTTTAATTTTACTTTATTTTTTTATTTTATTTTATTGTATGTTATTTTATTTTATTTTATTTTAATTTTGTTTAAATTAATTTTTGTTGTTTTTGTTATTCCTTTTATTTAATTAATTTTTATTTATTTCAGTTTATTTCATTTTATTTTAAATTTTATATTTAGTCAATTTTTTATTTAATTTTTTTTTTTTTAATTTTTTTTTGATTTCCACAAATATTCGTTGCTAAAATATCCATAACTGCTAACGCCTGCGGGCTGTCGCATTAAAATGCATGAAGCGTTACCCCGGCAACGTCAACCGAGCAGCCAGCTAGCCAGCCAGCCAGGCAGGCAGCCACTCTCTTAGCTATTTGGGCTGGCCCAAAACTTTTGTGGTTGATTTACACAGCATTTATAATCAACCGATTTCTGCATCGATTCAACGACCACCAAGAGCAACATACCTGCCTGTGTACGACTGTGTACGGCATAAAGGATAAGAAAACAAACTCGTACATATCGTGATCATTTCATTAGTACTCACTTAATTTCTTGATTAACAATTGTTAACACTTAATAATCAACGACGACAATACAAACAGATAATATTGGCGCCAGCAGCGAGACATGAAAGTAAATGAAGATATTTATATGAAAAATAATTTTTTTTTCGTATATATATATTTATATATACATACAGACATGTATATGCATACGTGTGCAAATTGGCGTTTATGTCGCTTTTTCGCGGCTGCCACGGAGTCCGATGCTTCGAAGCTATGTTAACGCCTCTTCAAAATGTAATTGTTTTTTTTTTTGCAAGGAAATATATATATTGTGTAGTAATGAAGCCATTATTGTGGTGTTTTAACGGTTTTTTTATTTTATTCTCCTACATTTTTATTTTATTTTTGCATTAATGTGCTTATGGCTTTTTAGTTTTTGGTCTGGAGGGCCTTTTGGTCGCCGTGTGATTTTTTTACGATTTTTTTATATTTTATTTTTTGAACTTTGCCAATTGTGTGTAATACGTTTTATATGATATTTTTTAATGAAATTAATTTTTTTTTATATATTTTATTAATTTAAACATTTATTTAGCAGGCTTGTCGGCCTCAATAATGTCGAATATATTTGTATATGACCAAACGTGCTGGTAACGCCTCCGAGTCAACTATTGAGCGGTGCATTCCAATGAATGCATACAAATGTGGCAATTCAGGTCCTCAAGAGTAGAAATCATCCATGAAGTCCATGGTATGATTTTGGAATGAAGAGAACTAACTGGGACTGCATGTATCTCAGTTTAGTATTACATTTTACAGGAATATTTTGACATGCAAAAGCTATCCACGCGATAGATGCCGCTATTGCTCACATTCGATCATAAGTGTAAGCTCGTGATCACTTCAATGAATTGTTTGGCGGTGCTCAGTCGCAATCCCATCAAAATTTTGAGCCGAGTCATTACTGTAAATGAAATATTGCTTCATCCTACCATACTAGATATCACAAAACAATAAAGCAATGGGTTTCCACAGGTGAACATATGCGATAGAAGACCCAGGCGGGTTTGTCTGTCGAAGAACAATGTGAGGAGTCCGCAGTGTTTTTCAGGAGGGGATAACTGTTATCAAGATTACGTAGACATACTGATTCGTAGGGCAATGTCTGTAAGATAGGCTGATATTAACTTAGATCGAGTAGATATTATGGCCTTTAGCTCACTCATGTTGAGCTCTAAAATTGTAAATGCATGCTGATCACCACACTCTGTGTCTCTGACTTATTAATGAATTAAAATTATATGTGTACCAGGTCACACCGGAATTCCTGGTAGCTTCTATTTACTACCGTTACGTTAATGTCATACAAAGCTGAAATATTCGCTTCCTCTGTCAACAAGCGGTCTTTTCCTCAGAGGGTGAGCCTTTAACCAACTAAACTAGAGCTCAGCTAGGACCTTAACTTGCACGGTTACGAGATTTTTCTGACCAAAGGTGGACCGTAGAAGGTCAAGAAGCTGCTTTCTATTTTGGGATCCAAAATATTTCGCAGGTAGTGGGAGTTCTAATCTGGATTTTTCGCGGTAAGGGTTGTGTTTTTTTTCGAATTCTTACTTTCGTAATGTTTTGGTATAAGAGAGAAAATTATTTGTGTAGATGATTTTGAACTGTCCTTGTTTTGAGAGACTGATACTGAAAATTCTCGAGCTCCATAATCGAATATTTTCTGTTTCCAAATTTGAAGTAAGTTGATCTGGTAAGAGATTCGGGTCATATAAAGATGGCTTTGAGGAAGCATACAATTTGGAAGGAATAAAATAATTGAGAGATCGCTGGACTAAATGTAGTCTTCTAAAAGGATGTTCAAAAACTTTTATTTTATTTTCAGAATATTTTTTTTTTTCAAAAAGCTACTGACTTCTCAAACTTGGCTATCATTCAGTAGTCATGCTTCTAAAAATACGTAGTTTCATGCCGGAGTCTAAGATCGAAAATTATATAAGGTTTTCGAGAAGAGAATTTTCATTTTAGGTTTTTTAGTCGAACAACCAGGTTCGAACTCAAGCGAAAGGTTTGTTTTTATCAACAAGAAAAAAAAAATTAAATGAAATTTTAATTTTAAAGAAAAGTAATTTTGCTGTTGGCATTATACTCAATACTTCACAGTTACTTCATATCCACTTTGTCGTTGGAAAACTCACTGCATACGAGTGCAAGCTCCCTCTAAAACTGCTCCCAAAGCAATCAACTTTTGCAACTTTTTAACTTTTCGCAAAATTCTTTTCTTCACCATCGCTGCTTCTAAGCAAGAAACTATGTTTTTCAATTGAAAACTTTTTTGTTGCAGTTTTACACTGGAAATTCCATTTAAAACCTATAAACGCACTTACTCTTTTTCATTTTTTCATTTTTTTGCACACTTGAAAGTGTTTTGCGTCGTCAATAATATTGCATGCTACTTGGGCGGTTTTTTTTCTCGGAATTTCTTTTTTTATTTACATTTTATTTTTTTTACTGTTTTTTTTTCTTTCTTTTCCTTCGGAGCGTATTGTCAATACGAAAAGTGCAATTGTTTCACATATTTTGTTTCCAATTTCAGTTGCTTTTTATTCATTTATTTAATTTTTTTCTTTTCGCCTGCTGATTGGCTGCAATTTGACAGTTTCCTGTCGTCGGGTAAAAGTTTTTGCAGTTCGTTGAATTCTACTTTGGTGAAGGACTTGTTGTGTCTTTTTTGCTTGCAATCTTTGTTTGTCCTTTTTTTTTTTGTATGCAAACGAAAACTTTTGTAGTGCAGTCTAGTTGAACTTTTTCTTTGCGAAATGTTTTGGGCACAATGCGGAACTGTATTGAACTGTTTTTTTTTTCTAAGGAATTCGGAGCAAATTCATTTTGAAGCTTTCTTCTTTCAATGCGGAAATTGATGAAAAGCGAGTTGCTGGTAATATAGTGGTATAGACATTTAAATTTTAATTAAAACTATTTTAGGAATAAAGCTAGAGCTGTAAGGAGTAGACTAAATATAGAAATGTCCCGTGCGACATTGCAAGCATTTTATATAATTTTCTTTTTAAACAATAGCAAATATGGCTTGATAAATTTGCATTGCTCATGTGAAGTTTATTCGAAAAAATATCAGCGAAACAATATGACTTTAAACATTAAAAAAAAATGTCCCGTGCGACAATGCGAATTTTTTTAATCTAAAATATTTTTGAGTGAAAACCAAAAAAAATGGAATTAAAAAAATTCTGTTTTTGAAAAATCTAAGTGTTGCTGTAATTTCTTTAATTTAGATTTATAATTAACGCTCAAATCTGTTTTTTATCCCGTGCGAATCGGAAGCATTTTTCCTACTTATACTGAAAATTACAATATCCAATCTTAGCATAAGAAACAGGACTAGTTAAGAAGTTTAGGCTAAGATTAACAGAAAAATGGTGTGGATTAAATTATTATCACTAAGAATGCATGCTCTTGTCCCGTGCGACATGGCAGAGATATTAATTTAGAAATCTATTTTTGATTAAAATCGCAAATGGAATTAAGAAAAATACAAAAATGCGCCAGCTTAAGTGTTAATATCTTCAAATAATTGTTAAATTCATTGTTAGTATTGAAAGGTGCGGGTTCAAATTATAATAAAGTGAATTCACCACATTCTTTCATCAGTCTTTAGCTATTCCCACAAGCTTCATCTACTTAGCAAATGAATGAGTGGAACACTCTGACCATGAAATGTCCTCCACTCATTTTGATCTTAAATTATTTTTAATTTCTCTTCAATATAAAAATAAGTATTATATGCTTTCTACTCCCCTCCCCCCAGAGACTGTTCTGCGCCGCTTAAAACCTAACCTCACAAAAGCCACGAATGTATGAATCTTCGTAATTACAAACCAGTTAAACTTGTAACCCTTTTATTTGCATAAGCTTACCTTATTTACACATAAGGCCCATCCAAACTGAGTGCAGTGAACTTTATTGAAAGAAGAGATAGCTTTGCAACATTTTGTGGTTTTCATGGGCAGTTCGTCAGCAAATTGCACTCATACTTTTGGTTTTTTTGATCAAAAAATATCCTTTTTCTCGCACATTCGCAGCAACCAGCAGCAGGCAAGTTGGCATTGGTTGACGGGTGCGGCGAGGTCATACATACTCACACAATCGTCGTGATATAGACGAAAAAGTTTACGCTAACTTGCATGTCAAAGCAAGCGTTTCCACTTGCCAAATATTTGCGCGATAATAAAACATGCAACAAGGATTCCACTTTGATGTTGAAAATGGAGTAATGAAAAACTGAAAAGGATGCCTAGCATACATAGTGAAGGCATGTTGTGGGTTGTGGGACAGAAAGCTGGGGAAATAAGTGAGTAAGTGCGTCGATATAAATATGAAGGGTTGGGCATAGATCAGCTCTTCATGGCTGAGATGGAGATGCGCATACTATCTTTTTCGCTAGAATTTTCCCTACACTCATAGTGCACACACTCACGAAACACTTTGGGCTGCTGGCCACCAAAATAAACAAAAACATGAACGGAGAGTGTATGATATCAACGAATTAATTTCCCAAGTGTGCCAAAAAGGAAAGGAAACGCGCTTTTAATTTAACCCAATCCAACATAAATTCTTGAGAGGGAACTCACGAACGAGCGCTGGCGCGATTTCCATTAATGAATTAATTAAAAATTAAAGGAATAACTAAAATAAATGAATGAAAATTAAATAATAAATTTAAAAAAAAAATTAAATAAAATAAAAAATAAAATTAAAAATTAAAAAATTAATAAATTAAAAAAAATATATATAAAAACTTAAAAAAAAAAAAAAAAAAATTAAAAAATTAAAATAAGATAAAATAAAATAAAATAAAATAAAATAAAATAAAATAAAATAAAATAAAATAAAATAAAATAAAATAAATTAAAATAAAATAAAATAAAATAAAACATATTAAATTAAAATAAAATAATTAATAAAATAAAATAAATAAAATTAAAATAAAATACTTAAAATAAAAAAGATTAAAATTAAATAAAATAAAATAACATAAATAATAATAATAATAATAATAATAATAAAAAATAAAAGTGAAAAAGATAAAAAAATAAATAATAAAAATATAAAAAAAATAAAAATTAAAATAAAAAAATAAAAAATAAAATAAAATTAAAAAAAGTATAAAAATATAAAATGAAATAAAAATAAAATAAATAAAATAAAATGGAAAAAAAATGAAGAAAAAAATAAATAAATAAAAAATAAAATTAAAAAAATTAAAAAAAAAAAACAATATAAAAAAATATAAAAAGAAAAAATTAAATTAAATAAAATAGCATAAAAAAAATAAAATAAATTAAAATAAAATGTATTATTATTATTAATATTCAAAGGATTTTTATTTGCTAGACTTTTTTTTATATTTTTAGGTTAAAACAATATTTCAAAAAATAAATATATAAAATTTTAGAATTTTTTAATGAACTAAGCGAACATTTGTTAAACCCTTCATACTCTGCCATTTACGCGGTCAGAGGTAGTGCGGTTAGCTTTATGTGGCAAGTTGACTTTTTGAATATATCCTACATACACATTCATACATGCGCTCGTATGTCTGTCTGTGTGTTTGTTTGTAGGAAATGTAATCAGCACCCGACAAATTTGTGCGCTCTCACTGTGGCCAAATATGATGCCAAAGTCAATTTCGACAAGGTACTCAGTTAGCTAGCAAAGTGAAGTACTTTCACCGCCACCCCTTCCTCCCTTTCTCCCTTCCTTCCACCCCATGACACTTCATACTGCGGCGACGACTATGCGAAATTCTTTTTCACGTTATGCTCACAGTAACAGCTGTAGTTGAATTGTAAATGTAGCTAGTCATATTGTTGGTGTTGTTGTTGTTGCTTTTTTTGTACTATTTCTTACTGTGTGTGTGTGTGTAGTTGTTAATAAGCTTCATGTGCACGGCACGGCGTATGCGCAACTACGCAAACACACGCGGTGTTCTTTACCATCTCATTTTCACTCGTCATTGAGGGAGTGGGAAGCGCAGGTGGTGGTGGTGGTGAAAATGATGGCATTGCAGCCAGGCGGTATTCATTTAGCTGCTGGCAGCCAGTGAACTACAAATTAATGAGGTTGCTTACTCAGTTAATTACATGAATTTTATATGACAAACATAAGAAATGCCGCATATAAATGGAAATTATAAATGAATTTTGTTTATTCGGTGAAAGCAGCAGCGCAACACATTTGCACACGATCAAATGCAAATATACATATACGCGTGTGTGTGTGTGTATGGAAAGGGTAGTCGAAAGTCAATTTTCCGTGCTTTCTTTGCTTAAAAGCAGCTGGTTGTTCTTAAAGTGTTAGGTTTTAGCTTTTTTTTGGTCAAATTTGTTATTCTATTAAATTAATTCTGCTTCATTATAATTTATTTATTTTCATTTTGAAAATATTGCTTGTGTTTATTTTCAAATCATCCCCAGGCTATAGCAGTAATTAATATATGAAAAGTTTTTAAATTAATTCGTTTGTAAAATTTATTTTTGCCGCTGGTAATTTAAGAAAAGTTTAATGATAAACAAATAAATTTGGAAGTGTCAACAATTGCTTCGAAGTTGCACCTTTAACTTGCGAATCTAGTAAGTCCTTAGTTGACAGGAGCGATGGGTATTAATTTTAATATTAAAATAAGCTAATTCAAGTTAAAAAGTAGAAAAGTTTTATTTACTACAAAACAACAAAACATAAAAAAAAAATTAAAAAAATTATTAATTAAATTATATAAATTAAAATAAAAATAAAATAAAATAAAATTTAACAAAAAATAAAAAATAAGAGAAATAAAAGAATAAAATAACATAAAATATAAATTAAATAAATTTAGAATGAAATAAAATTATATAAATTAAAAGAAAATCCAATAATAAGTAAAAGAAATTATAATAAAATAAAATAAAATACAAAAATATAAAAAAATAAAAATAAAATAAAATAAAATAAAATAAAGAATCGAAATAAAAGCAAGAAAGAAGGGCCATGCCGAGGTCGATGAGTTTCAGTATCAGACTTGACTGCGTTTTAATCAAAACCTCACATCTGAAACTTTGGCGTATTGGAGCTATTATTATATTCGTCTGATTTCGATGATTTTCAAAACCAATATGTAATTTATCATGTATGCCTTGAATTCAAATAATCACTCTCTTAGGTACAGTTTTGATGGATTTACGACCCAAATTTGAAATCTGAATAATCAATCGCCACAACAATTGACGTTTTAATATAGTCGTCCGATCTGGCCCGTTTTGACAATGAAACGCGTATTTTTCTACCAAGTTTGGTTGAAATATCTAAAAAAATTTAGTGGCTAGTTTGCGTTCAAACTGATAGACGGACAGACTGACAGAGGATCAGATGGACACGGATAAATCAACTCAGTTAGTGATTCTGATACGATCGGTATAAATTTAGGTGGGTCTATCTCTTCCCCTTCTCCTACTCCATTTCGAGGTTTCCTACCTTTTTAAAGAAAAAACACAGAAAAATCAAATTCGAAAGAACATTATTTGGCATTTATTTTTTGAAGATTATCTCTTTCAAATGTTGGCCGCGCCTACGTCTCAGATGATCCATCCCTTGAGTCCAATTTTCGATGACACGTTCGAAAATTTCGACTGGTAACTGGCGAATGGCACGTGTGATGTTGAATATTTTGTAAACGTTGTTCAGGCGTCAGTCTTTCCATGATGAAATGCCAAACAATGCTGAACAAAAATAACATGACTCTGGTGTGATCTGTCAAAAAAAAAGGCTATTGAAAAAGTACCTCTACTAGGATTACTCCTTACTTTGGACCTTAGTTAATATACCCTTTCATGTACATGAAAGGTATATTCGCGATTACATAATATTTTTGCCATTCACTGAGACTCGCATTTTTCTAACTGTATAAATAATTAAAAAATTGATATCAAAAGTTATTAATAAAATATTTAAACAGCGTAACAACAGAAAATCACGCGTCCACAGTCTAAGCAATTCGCGATCATTTCATAAGACACCAAGCTTGAGGTAGGAAAATTTAGCATTTACCTGCAACCAAGCGTGGCTTTGCATGTTAACAACAAATAAAAATGATTTGAAAAAAAAAAAAAATAAATGAAAATATATTATATGAGCAATTCAGTAAAAAAAAAATTGCCAGAAATTAGCACAGCACACAACACTTTCTAAGCGGTAGTTGGTATGTGATTTGTGGCAAGCTGAATGAAAAAAGATTGCAACACTGAAAATTGCTACTTATATGCATTGGTGGTTAGTAAAAAAAATATAGAAAAAAAAAATAAAACTCTTTAACCAAAAGACATTCAGGAAAATTTGCTCAAACTCTCGCTCGCTCTTACTACAATCACGGCTTAAATTGCGGTACATGTAAGTACCCCACTATTGCCATGGCAACACACAGTGAAAATCACACCAAATAAGGCGTTTAACCAACCAAAAATACAAGCGCTAACTTGACTTGATTTAGGTTTAGGCTTACTGACTGTGATGATTAGTAAGCAGCGACGCCATGATCTCTCGCTGGCCACCACCGCTTGCTGCATCATCAAGTTGCAACTTGCAACAGCATGCACTAAGCGCGCTTAACCCAATTTTAATAATCACGAAGTTGAAGTCATACCATTGTTGTAATTACCATTTTGCATTTTATTATACTTTTTTGTTTAAAAGTTAAAAGTTAGTTGCCAACTGAGCGACGGCCGCAACCTTTTTCGATGATTTTTTTTCAACTTTTTCAATTTTTTTAAATTTTTTTTATTTTTATTTTATTTTATTTTTTGGCAAAATTATATGTTTTTCACCATTGTTTTCCCTTTTTCACGACCGCAAAAGGAAAAGGCCTACACCGCATGGCGAGCTGACGATTGAGTCCATGTGGCTGTGGCCGCAGCAATTGGCATTTTGTCGGCTGAAATTTGGTTATTTAGTTTTTTATATTTAAAATTTTTTTTTTTTTAGTTTTTGTTATTGACATCAACTGCTGCTACTCTTCTTTTTTACTCCTATTTCGTTTTGTCTTTGTCATTTTTATTTATTTCATTTATTTACATTTTCATTTGATTTGCTGCTCATTTTGCCAAAAAAAAAAAAAAAAAAAAAAAAAAAATTTAAATATTTGTGCCCGCGCATTTAACAAAAGTCATTTTACAACTCTTGACATATCTTTGCGCATAAATCCGTTTTTCGCTTTTCGGCTTACCAACTTTAACGAAAATTTATTTGAACTACACAAAAGGTGAACAAAAATGAGTTGAAAAAATACAAAAAAAAAGAAAGAGACTTCAGTCTCGTTGGTTGGGGGAACACTGAGTAAAATTTTACGATTAAATATTTTACACGACGTAGCACAGTGGACCTAAAGTCATTGATCTTTAAGAGTAGTTGACTAATAACTCTCCACAGGCAAGTAGTTGACTAATAACTCTCCACATGCCTAATTTTTCTTCAGATTGCCACCTCCCCGCTAAACTTACGATATTCCTATATTGTTAAGTAGTTCAACCAGTCAAAGTCGTACCAAAACAGCTGAAACAGAGTGCCATGTAAAAGACCACCGCTCCGCTCTGTCGCTACTGACGGCCGTAAGAGAGGAATCAAGATTTTTCCTACAAAACTGACTCTGATTGCTTGCTATTATGCAAAACTGATAACACGGACTTTTATAAGAAAAATTTCAAATAAATCCGTTAACCTTGGATTCCCAAATTGGTAACCGTTACGAGTTTTCTTGTCGAAAAGAAAATCTTTATGTACCTATGATCGGAAATGGATGGTCTATCAAGTCTTTGGCTCAGTTGAAGGAACCTCGACATGGTGGGCCATATACCGTGAATCTACTCTGATTTAACTCGCTTTATGCAGCTCTTTTGCAACTACCACCATGACTTCAGCGCAAAAATTAGACAAAAGTTATGAGTAATGATTGTCTTCCGTCAGCTTAGCTCCGCTGAACCAACCTGCGCCGTCAAATGACGGCATAGGCTGACCTGGTTTCTCCAGGATACGCCTTATCATCAGACTTCACATTTCAGTGAAAGTAAGGTTCAGCCTGGTATCTTTAATGTACCTCTTTGCTGGCTTTGGAGGCCCAGTTCTCGTTATATTTGCTACCCATAATGTAGATGGTCTTTCTTCATACACACCTAATGTCACTTATCTCACTCACTGGAGCGCTACCTTTTGAACTCGCTCTTAGTGTGCCTGTCCTCAATGCTATTGGGGGATATGTGGTTGGCTGAAGTGAAGGTCTCGCCCACGAATTTTTTCCTACTTGTTTTGAGTATTGCTTTCGCCCACGTCGGCAGTGCTCTCTCACGGAAAGTCAAGTATAAAACAACACCGTTTCATTGGATTGTGCCACCTTACACCGCTTTCTTTGCTTCCGTATTTCTCACCTTTCTATCTAATGCGATCTCAGTTCTAGTCAGTTCTAGGTCTTGCCTCGCCGAATTCATCGCTGATCACTACTCCCTTACGGACTCTCTTGTGCGATCTGCTGACCATGTTTTTTTTGCTGTTCGCTTTCATCTTTACCCTGCAAAATTTTTGTGTAACAACTTAAGCTCTTTTCGAATGAGTTTCCAAGGAGCAAAGTTCATACAGGGAAAGTTTGGGACCCCTAACTGTACAATCTTTCTTTGGAGAAATCCAACGATTAGTCTTAGGTGTCTTCTATGTATCTCTTGGAACAGGTGTTAACCGATTTTATGCCTTTCGCACGGGACAAGCTCGATTTACTGCGGGAAAACGTTTCAAGCTTTTCTGTTTTGGATTGCAGTTAGGTAGAAAATTTTTCTGCAATGGAGTTTTGAGAAATCATCATTGGAGAAGAAGAATACTTTTTATTATTTCTAGAAACAGGTGTTGACCGATTTTGGGCATTTCGCACAGGACAAGTTCGATTAACGTCGGGAAAAGGTTTCTAGTTTTTTCAGTTTTAGCTTAAAGTTGGGTAGAAAATTTCTCTGAAATGGAGTTTTGAGAACTCATCCTGGGAGAAGAATAACTCTTTCTATTATTTTCCATAACTTTTTTTTTGTTTTGTAAACTTTTGGGCTTTTTCAACGCACTTTTTTTTTTTTGCTAAACTTTTGCTTTTCCAACGAGCTTTTCTCACAGCGTACGGCATTACACAAATTAAATTCACAATTACAATACAATTCCGCTCTACGTCAAATGACAATCAACAATGATTTGTGCGACGCATACGAAAGCTAACAAAATAGACGAGACGAGCCCAGACAAGCTAAAGACTTCCTACACATTGAATCGCAAGCATTAAATTCGTTGACGTGAAATTAGAAAATTTAACAACAAAATGAGACATATTCAACACAAACAGCGAAAAGCGACGATATGAGATGAAAAATTTTGAGAAAAAATATGAAACGAAAATCTGAAGAAAAAAATAAAAGAAAAAATTCAAAGAAATAAAAAAAAATAAAAAATAAAAAATGAAAAGGGAATCCGCTATCAAAGAGTTATGAGTACGCTCCGCTGCGCTGGCTTTTTTGACAGCTACTGGCGCGAAAAATCGTTAGTAAACTTCGATTTTTAACTGCTTTGAAAGCAATTTTGAAGTATACCATAGAATCATAGGTACAAACAAACAGCGGCAAATGTATGTGAATATGTATGTATGTATGTAAAATATGCCACAGCAATAGTTGGAACATTTTGAAAAATTACAACACAAATTTTTGCAAATAAAATGCGCAAAAAAGCCAACACAATGCCAAAGCAATAGCAGCAGTTGAATTGCAATTGTTGCATGACAGCATGTTGCATGCTACAACACACACAGTATGAGTTAGCTAGCCGCTGAGGTGAGGAGCTGAGGGTGAGCCGCTGCTGTTCGCCTGCTTGCTGGTCGCTTGTAAAATAGCCAAATTGACATTTAGCAGCGCAAATGCGAATGCGCCAAAGCTAAATAATGATACGAAAAATGCGCTATAGATTTTATTGCTGACAAAATAAAACCGTAATAAATAAAATGCAACAATAAGTACTGCTATTGAGTTGCAAATGCTAGAAAATTCCAAAAAAAAAATTAAAAAAAAAACATTAAAAATTAAAAAAAAAATTATCACACGAAGTTGACTGCAAATTTCGTCCAAAAAAAAAGGAAGAAGAAATATTGGCAAAGTTGCAACGAAAAATGCACAAATTTATTTACATAAAGGGTGATCCAAGTAGAGGAATTTCATCATGGAAAGACTTACGCCTGAACAACGCTTAAAAAGCATTCAACTTTATTACGAAAATTCACGTTCTTTAAAGAATGTGTTTCGTGCGCTTCGCTCAACTTGTGGTCAACATAATCGGCCTACTGAGCGTACTATTCGCAACACCACCATCTTGAGATCCAGCATTCATTATTGGGTAATATTCAACCGAATAGACTACATCCAGCACGCAGTGAAGAAAATATAGCGACCGTAGAGCTGAGAGTGTACACGAAGACCGTAGAGAGTCGATTCTACGCCGTTCGCAGCAACTCGGACTGACGTATGGAACGACTTGGCGCATTTTATGTCGATATCTTTAATTGAAAGCGTACAAAATACAGCTTGTGCAAGAACTGACCTTCCCAAGTGACATCGCTTCCAAGATGATCCGACGTTTTCGAGCCAAATTTTGTTGAGCGATGAGGCTCATTTCTGGTGCAATGAGTATGTAAATAAGCAAAATTTTCTCATTTGATACGAAGAGAAACCTGAAGAGATTCAAGAGCTGCCATTTCATCCAGAAAAAACAATGATTTGGTAGGCATTGTGGACCGGTGGAATTATCGGTCCATATATCTTCAAAAATGATGCCGGGGAGAACGTAAACGTCAATGGTGACCATTGATACCCGACTATTTGATGCCTGAAACTGAAGCTCGTGATATCCGCGACATTTGACTGCAACAAGATGGCGCCACTTCCCACACATCGCATCAGTTAATGGATTCATTGAGAGAACACTGCGGTGAGCAAATAATTTCACGTTTTGGGCCGGTCGATTGGCCACCAAGATCATTTGATATCACACCGTTAGACTTTTTCCTGTGGGAATATGTAAATTTTAAAGTCTATGCGGACAATACCGCTTCGATGCAGGTCTTGCAGTAAAACAACACGCGTGTCATTTGCCAGTTATCAGTCGAAATGCTTGAACTCAACGGATAGACTATCTGAGACGTAGCTGCGTCTAGCATGTGAAAGAGATGATCTTCAAAAAAAAAAAATATATATAAAAAAAAATAATAATAATAATAATGCCAAAGAATGTTCTTTCGAATGATAAAAAATATTCCCCATTAAATTTGAATTTTTGGGTTTTTTTTTCATTAAAAAAGTAGGGAATTTCTAAATGGATCACCCTTCATATTACACTTTTCTGTGTACGAATATATGTAAAATGAACTTTAACAGCACATCATTTACAGTTGCAAGCGGCTGAGGTTGCCGTGGTGAGCCGAAAAAGTGGTACACAGGCAAAGAGGTCATCAGCGTGGTAATATCAGCGTTGTGGATTGGAAAAAAATAGAAGTAAAAAGAAAAAAGAAAAATAAACATCAAATCAACGACAAATAATGCTCACTTAACTTAGGCGAATTGAATGAAATCGATTGACGCTCGAGCTCTACAGATAATTGCTTCAAATTGAACGGTTAAAGCTGGGTAATTGTTGTTGATATATTATTGGTTGTTATTTACCCCTTTTTTTCCTTTAAAATATTTTTTGTATTTTATTTTATTTTATTTTATTTGATTTTATTTTATTTGTTTTTTCATTTTTTTCATGCATTTATTTACGGTAATTTTATTTCCCAAATTATCTACTTATGCACTTGTGCCTTTTCAAGCACATTTAAGCGCTAGCAACAGCTCAACGTGCCAATTTTCGGCAGAAAAAAAATACAAAAAATATTCAGTTCAGTAAGCCACAACCTCAATCGAGATGTTCACTGGCAGCATCACCTCACCACTACTCAGCCAGACAGTACTCGGCAAATGGTCGTAGTTACTGATAACTGTTAAAACGACAGCGTTTAGCGTGCCAGATTGCCTGCTGGCTTGTCGATTTTTCTACAATAACAAGAACAACAACGCAATGGTTTTGCACAAAACTCTCGAGCTTTATCCAATTGTTTTAAATTAAGTTAGTTTGATCTTTAATTGGAATTGGTATTCGCTATCTTTCATACAAGTTGTTATTTGTTATTTAAGTTTTTGCTCCTTTTTGTGGTAATATTTTTTATTTATTTTCTTTTTTATTATTTTTCAACTATTTTACTTTATTTTCTTTTTAATTTATTTTATTTTTATTTTTTTAAATTTAATTTAATTTTATTTTATTTTTTTTAATTTTATTTTATTTGAAATTTTTTTTGCAGAAAATCGTGCCTACAGCTCCACAGTTAAACAACAAATTGTTGATTTATTTATGCATTTTTGTTAAGCGTTTATTTTTCTATATATTTATTTGGTTGGTTTTTTTTTTTTTTGTCTGAACTCCCAAAAAACATTTTGTCTATCTGCTATCGCTGCATTTTTAAGGTGCAGCCTTGGCTGTAAAAGGCTTAATTATTGGCAAATCATTGGGTATTTAGCATTTAATTCGTTATAAATCGCATTTGGTTTGGTTGAAAAGGAAAAATTGTACAAAAAAATAATAGAAATTATTTTTATTCGAAAAATAAAGAAAAAAAATGTAATAAAACTTATTTTCCTTAGATAGTACAGTCGCATAGTATAGTTCAAAACTCTTTGGATCTCCCTCTCTCTCTCTCTCTCACAACTACTTAAAGATCTATTATACATATTTTCCAGCAGCAAAAATTTTAAATTATAATTTTCCTCAATTTAGCGATCTCAAAACATTACGTAAATATATTTAAAAAATGCACATTCTGGAATCAATTTCGTTTCTCGCCGCGAATTCTCTTTTTTGTCTTCTAACGATTGAGTTTTAGAAAGATATAAAACTGGAACTTACCCATATCGAGGGAATGCGATGGTTCTTCAATGGTATTTGTTGTACTTTCTGCCAAGATTTCTTTCATAATCATGTACCTGTGAGATGATGCCTTATCGTGTTGCAAACTCATAAGTTTTCTCCATTCCACATATCTAGTGCTCTTTTGACGAAGGTACTTTCTAAAATCTTGTAGAGTGATCAGATAATATTCTTTAATTACTATCTGACATTCAGCAAAAAATTCTGAGTGTAGAACAACACGTAAATCAATAACACTCAAGATTACTTCGTCTTCTATTGAGTTTGATGTCGCTTTATCGATTTCGATTCAGTGTAAAGATGTGATTTGTTAACATGTTAAACCTGAGATTAAGAGACCCATGTTTTTAAATGTGAGATTATAGTTGACTCCTTCCAGCATGCCTTCGGTTCAGGTCTTTCGAAGTAAGCCGTGCGGAAAGGCATTTCATGGCTCAACACTTCCTTGAAATAGTAAGAATTGATTAGTGAGACACAGAAAATTCAGTGGCTATCACTTTCATACCTAAATGACAGTTTTCAGGCACCTTTTCCTTCACTTTAATCATGTTCACATCAGTTTAAGACGTTTGAGAGGCAAACACGTTTAGAGTGAGGTAAACTCTCCACCACTTCTAGACCTCCTTTGAGTGCATCGTGCCTCTCATATCTAAGTGTTTTTGATAAAGCCAATGTACTGTAAGTCTTCTGTAATATTTTCAGGAATTCGTGACACGGAATTCCGTTTGCAACGCGAAATCTTTATATACAAAAATTAATGTTGGGCTCTGAAACCACTAAGCCGATTTTTGTTGAAATTTCCAGAATGAATTCATTAGAACTCGGACAGTGTTCCTGTGTGTGGATCAGGGGCAAATCTATACCAAAAATCTTATTTATGGTCTGATATACTTGAAAATTGGTGCATAACTAGCTTTTTGCCTCAATTAACACAGAGAAAACTACTTCTACCAGGAAGTGGGTCTAGAACCGATTCAAAAAAAACGAGTTTGTGGTTAAATTTACCTAAAAAACATTTATTTCCAGAAATTTGGTCAGATACCGATCGTATTCAGGCAACAATTTGGATGATTCAGTTTTGTATAACTTTTGTGCGAAGGTAAGGACAAGCAAATGCCGGAAATCGACCAGATAGCATTTGCAAGTTCGTTGATATGTTTTTTGTTTGGATTAACATATACGATACTTTTTGTCTGAGAAAGGGATTACAGACCAACGGATCGAAAAAATTGGCTTGGTTCTTCTGTTTTGAGTTTATTGAACAGCGTAGACCAAAAGAATGTTGTGGGACCGGGTGTTGCTTGTTAAAGATAAATTATTTTCCCCAAATTTTTATCCACTGTGAAATCGCTACACACGCTTGAGATGTCTACAACATTGAGCGTTGTAAATTAACTGAAAAACAGATCTAATTCAAAATCTACATCAGTATAGAAGACATTTGGGATAATATGAGTCAGATTTTGATTAAAAATAGTTGGCTTCACTTCACATAACCTTACTTTTTCGGTGAATCAATTGCGCTGCTGTAGGTAAAGAAGTGGGAAACCCTATTATATGTATTTTTTTTAAATTTTTATACACGCAAACTTCATTGATTAGGATGGTAATATCTTAAAGGATCACTCTCGCCTTGAAGGCTGACTTTTAACTACATTTTTGTATGGGAAATTATGTGAAGACTTCTTAAATACAGTCAACCAGAGACTTCTACTGTGCGGCTGTTAAAATATATTTCAGAAATCAATAAAATCTATTCACAGATAGAGATTATAGCAAAAAAACGACTTCAGCGCCATCTATAATTTAAATTACTCTTATAATATCAAGCGACTGCAACCTATTGTGAGTCAAACAGCGCTCAAGGTTCAAATTTTCTCTCTTAAAGTCTAATAAATTGTCGAATTTCGTTATACTTTCCTCAAAAATAATTCGATTTTAATATTTCCAACTACTGTGTGCCCCCCACATGTGTGTGGTATCTTTGCGCGAGGCACCACCCTCCCCCTAAAAAAAATCATGCCACCTCTAATGTCTACAAATATTTATTTCTATTTCCTCCATCGTTTATCCATACGCTACAATGTTGCCTTACTGCAACACAGCAACTGCTGTTGTAGACCCCAAAAACAGTAGTGTACTGGTACGTACTGTTATTTGGCGTATGCTAATCATTGTAAATCAATTGTGTAATTTATTCGTTTTGCCTCAGCCAATTAGTGGAAATTTTTGTTTGTGGCTACAGTTGCAGGAGTGCAACTTGGTGCACATACATTCGTTGAACTCATATACTCGTAAATACAAGAGAGCTGCACCATTATCTGCTGTGTGCTTATTGTTGTTGTCATATTGCCAGTGTTTATATAGTTTATACTTCATATACATACATATATTTGTATATATATACATTTAATATATTCAATTTGTGTTGATGTAAAGCAATATTCAAATTTGCCAAAATTATTTATTGCTTTACAATTGTTGTTAATTTGTAAATATGTATGGATATATTTCACATACATATGGAGTGCATAACAATATGAAAATATTTTATTTTATTTTTTGCATATTACCGTAAAATTATTTTTGTCAAGCACGTATAGAGCATTATCAATTCCATTAGCAGAGGAGTGACTTCAAATTTAGGGAGTGTTGCATGTAATTACTACTGTATTTGGTGACTTTATGATAAAAAAAAAAAAAAATAAAAATAAAAAAAAAAAAAAAAAAAAAATACAAAAACATGGAAAATATATAAAAAAAACAAGCTACAGCGGGAAAAGAATTATAATAATAATAAAAATATATAATTGCAAGGAAATTTGTATTTTTATTTATAAAATTTTTTTCTTGTTAAATTAATATTTATTTGTTCCGAAGTATGTAACTACCAGCAGGAGAAGAGCTAGATCCACTGAAATGTATACCGATCGTATCAGAATGACGAGCTGAATCGATTTAGCTATGTCCGGTTGTCCGCCTATCAGTCACTCAAACTGTCTACTTGAACGCAAACTAGTCGCTCAGTTTTACAGATATTTCAACCAAAATTTGTAGGCAGATGTTAGTTTAATTGTCGAAAACGGCCAGATCGAACCATTATAGCAAGACAGATTTTCCAGATTTGCAATTTTGGGTTATAAATCCTTAAAAAAGTAACTGAGAAAGTAAAAGTCTGTCTACTACACATACTTATACATAATTTATTATGAACCCGGACTACTATAACATATGGCTCCCATACAACCATTTTTTCAGTTATGAAACTCTTATTAAAACTCAGTCAAACAAGCATCTAGGAACGTGGAATTTGATATTCTGCACATATATTATGAATTACATAATGGTGGTGAAAATCATCGAAATCGGAATACTATAACATATAGCCCCCATTCAACCGATTTGTGCAAAAACGTGTTTTTGGGTCAAAATTCCGCAAAGCATACAGCTAGAAACGTGAACTTTGATATTCTACGGACACAAATTCAAGTTTGTATTGACGCTGAAAATCATCGAAATCGAATTTTGAAATTTACAATAAATTTGGTATACCCATGAAAGGTATAAAGACTTCGACATAGCCTAACACAGCCCTTCTTTATTGTTTTAATTAAAAGCAGATAGAATTTTAGCTATTTAAAGCAAAGAACCTGTACAACCACATGACTCATGTTCTAAGAATATTTCGAATGCAGCAACATAGATTTTGTTGTCCCAATGACTCTGTTCCACATGACACTTATTAGATCATGAGGACAATTGGGCTCTCAATAATGCCAAAATACTGTCAAAATGTGTCGATTGTGCTCGGAATTGAAATATTGACATTGAATATTTTTTTCTGTTTTTCCTAAAGATCGCGATAGATTTTTGTAAGCAATTTTATGGAATTTTCTGCATTGTCCGGTTTTGTTTCTGCATCGAGATAACACCACTTGTTTCTAACGGGTGATCCATTTCGAAGCGGGATTGTCCGCATGGACTTTAGACTTTACACATATCCACACAGGAAAAAGTCTAACGGTGTGTTATCACACGATCTTGGTGGCCAATCGACCAGCCCAAAACGTGAAATTCTCTGCTCACCGAAGTGTTCTCTCAATAAATTCATTCACTGATGCGTTGTGTGCGAATTGGCGCCGCCTTGTTGAAACCAACTGTCACGGAGATCATGAGCTTCAATTTCAGGCATCAAATAGTCAG
This sequence comes from Neoceratitis asiatica, assembly GCA_030068015.2. Taxonomy (NCBI): domain Eukaryota; kingdom Metazoa; phylum Arthropoda; class Insecta; order Diptera; family Tephritidae; genus Neoceratitis; species Neoceratitis asiatica. The sequence goes on along the minus strand of CM061527.1, from coordinate 81,595,369 downwards.
TCATCATGGCGCGATATCGATCGCCATTGACGGTTACGTTCTCGCCGGCATCATTTCTGAAGAAATATGGACCGATGCTTCCACCGGCCCACAAACCACACCAAATCGTTGTGTTTTTGGATGAAACGGCAGCTCTTTAACCTCTTCAGGCTGTCCTTCGTCACATATGCGGCAATTTTGCTTATTTACATACCCATTGAGCCATAAATGGGCCCCATCGCTGAACAAAATTTGGCTCGAAAACGTCGGATCATTTTTGGAACTTTTCAAGAGCCCATACGGTGAAGCAAAGTCGCTTGGGAAGGTCGAGCGGCTTCAGTTCTTGCACAAGTGATGTATTTTGTAAGCTTTCAATTTAAGATCTCGACGTAAAATGCGTCAAGTCATTCCATGCGTCAGTCCGAGTTGCTGCGAATGGCGCCGAATCGACTCTCCCCGGTCTTCGTGTAAACTCTCAGCTACGGCCGTTATATTTTCTTCACTGCCTGCCGGATGTGGTCTATTCGGATGAATATTATCCAATAATGAATGCTGGGTCTCGTGACGAGTGATGTTGGTGTTGCGAATAGTACGCTCAGTAGGACGATTATATTGACCATAATTTGAGCGAAGCGCGAGAAATACATTCTTTACGGAACGTGATTTTCGTAATAAAGTTGAATGATTTGTAAACGTTGTTCAGGCGCAAGTCTTTCCATGATGAAATGCCAAAAAATACTGAACGAAATCAAAATGACAACTTGACACGACTCACGCGTGAGCTGTCAAAAGAAAACTATTGAAAAAAGTACCTCTACTTGGTTCACCCTTTATGTATGTATGTATTTATATTGGCTATATAATATCACTGAATGCAAACTCTCTGGCAATGATATTTTTCGATGCAGACGGAGGAAACACTGAACGTGTGATGTAGGCTGAGCATCTCCTCTAAATACGAAGTGGAAGCTTAAAAATGCCTGTTAAAGCGATGCTGAAAATTGGATTCCATGGATGGGAAAGGACATTTTGAAAGTGTTAATTATCAGCAGCGCAGTGGGGCGTTTTGCATTAATTACACCTCCGTGTGATTGAAGATTGATTGGCGATGAGCACAACAGGTGGAGAGCTTAAGGTTATAGCTAAAGCCATATTGAGCAAAAAGAAGACTTAAAAACTAAAGATATCAAACAGAACTGATTGCATAGAATTCCACTACTATTAATTCTAGGAAAAAAAATAATTGAAAATAAAAATATCAAAAGGTGATACCAATAAAAGCGCAGGCGGACCGCATTCCTCGTACGCCATTTCAGCGACAACAATAAAAAATGTAGAAGAAAATATTAAACAAATAACAACAATAAAAGCGCATAAACAACAACAAAGGTTGCACTTAAAATGCAAAGACAATAGCAATAATACAACTCGTTGCTCGTTGCTCGTTGTTGCTCGTTGCCATTAATTAGTAACGTTTATGGCATTGTCGCCGCTGACAACGCCACCAACGCTATGTATGTACGTATGGTGTAGTCACTCGCGTTGTAGCAACTATGTCAACCAACCACTTTCAAACGTGTTGTTGCAGTCTCATCCTTCGCCCGTACACTGCACACACTCATAATCACATATTCCTGAGCAAAGCAGCGAAGGAATGGAGGCAACAACAACGTCGTCGTCGCATTGGTTAGCCACACACAGCCACCTGTTGTCGCTGCTGCAACTCTTGTTGGTTATGCTACTGCTGCTGTTGTTGTTATTGTGTAGCCTTTGAGTTGATTTCGCTTTGAAGTGCACAGCACCATGACTTGGCTGCAGCATAAGACAACAAAAAGGAGACGTTGGAAATATGTATGTATGTATGTACGAGTATGTATAATGTACGCCTCGTCCATGAAATTCATTTTGCTTAGCATTGCTCTTGCTCATAAAACGGTCACATTAATTATCAATAACAGCAACAACAACAACAAGTAACCAGCGATTAAAGCATGAGCAATAAAAGGCGACAGCAACTAGCCATAACAACATTTCTGACGACGACAATAACAACAATATTATAGCGACAATTGGTTGCACAGCCTCCTCCGCCCATCACGCTCCTCCACAGCAACACCGTGCCGGCTTCTTCTGCACTTGTTGTAAGTGACTGTGAAGTGTCGTCAGATATCCATCCTTTCCTGCTTAGTCGTTGCAATGTTGACAATGTTGTTGTTTTCAGCTTAATATTGTTGTAGTTACAGACTATTTTGTTGCCATTTTTGCTGTCATTCTTCTTTCGGCTGGGCGGCTGCAGCGCTGTGCTGTCAACGTCCTTTGTCTTTGTTGTAATTTTAGTTGTAATTGCCATTTTGCGTAGAGTGTGTGTGTGTGTGTGCGTATTTTTTTATTTCTTTTCTCTTTTTCATGTTGTTGTCATAGTTACAGCTCCTCGCTACACCTTACATCATTCCTTTGGTTTGTTGGCAGCACGTTTAAGCGTGTTAAAATTGCATTTCTGACGCAAATCGTTCGAATTTTTGAGTTGGTGTTGGCATACAATTGTTGTTGTTCAATTGGCTTTGTGGTTGTTGTTGTTGTTGTTGTTTTTGTTGTTAGTCATTGTAGTGCTACCTGTTGCCTACAAAAATGCAGTACATTTTCACTACTGGAAATTAAAGTGAACCTTGGGTATGCCGAGACGGTGTTATTACCTTTAGTCCGTGCTGACTGTCTGATCTCTTACTCTTCGGTGAAATCTCAGTACGTGAATCGGCTCGTCCAAGGTCCATATAGCGAAGCAAACTGGTTATGGTATCAAAAACTCTGAATATTCAAATCAACTCTACCCTCTTTCGAAAGATCTGTAGTTAGATCACTCGATAACCTCCGAACTCCACTCACACAGTTTAGTAAATTCGGTATGAAATCAACCCAAGTCACCACTTTATTAATAGATTTTCAATTTTTTACTGCAAGTGAGTGGAGGGATCTTTATTTGAGTAATAATGTGGTTGTGAGCATAGAAGCGTCCTAAATCTTAGTAAGCCTGCGAAGGTAACCACTGTATTAGAAACCATGAAATATGCTCAAGAGAAACAATGAATTCTAAAATGATGGAAGAGAGCTTCTTTTACAAAGCAAGAGCCAACTTATCTGAAGCTTTCTTGGACTCCTCCCAGCGCTGACAGCACTTCTGGCATTTCCATTCTGGTAGGTGTCCAATTCCTACATCGCTACCAAGTTCGGACATAGCGACAAGGAGACTACTGCTGCTCGTGCTGTAGAAGTATCTTAAATGCTGACTCCTAGTTGGCCTCTTAATCAGTTCGTTGTACGAATAAAACCAAACAGAGACGGGAAAAGAGGCAGACGTGTTCTATTTCAGCTCCGTGGTGTACTATGAACTTTATCAATCAAGTCATGGAATGCCTTTTAAGCCAAACTGGTGCTTATGATATGTCTGCTCAGTGTGTTTGGTATTCGAGTCACCACAGAGATGTGTTCTCCTCTTTAACTCTCCATAATTTCAACGTTAGTCACAACAACTCTTTCCGCCTTCCATGCAGAATTACGTCTCTGTATTGGAACCTTTATTTGACTACTTATTTTGGCATAAAATCTAGAGAGCTCAGTGCTTCAACTATCGTTAAAAAAATGTTCTTTAATTATTTGCCTCCCTTTAATTTTGAGTTCCTTTACAACTCACTTTTGAGTCTTCATATATTCTTGCTTCACTGATTTCCTTTCAAGCAATTTTTGCTATCCCAACCTTGAAGGTCACTCATGGCCATTCTCTCTTCTTTTTCTCTCTCCTTCATTGTCGAATGACAAAGTGTCTGCTTGTCTGCCATTTTCGTTGCATATAAATGTACGGCAAATCGACATGACATTAACCTTGAAATACGTAAACGTTTTCTGCTCAACCTCCATGCAGACATTACGACGTTTAGTGTCACTGCGCACAGTCTTCAGACGCTTTACTTTTATATTCCAAGTACATATGTACTCATATTGATGTACGTATGTTTATGATTACATATTTATGCAACTAGTTTGCCGCACGTTCTGTGGTGCTCCTTTTTGACTGCATATGACAACTCCATAATTTGCACTAAGTAGACACTGTCAAAATAAATTATAAATCATAAATTTTGTTGCAATTCTTACTTCATTATTATGTTTATGCCTCTCTGGCACTTATAGTTCTAGAAGTTTTAACCCTTTGTTCCTTATCCACGAGCTTTGATTGCTGTTCACACAGACCTTCAATTAGCTAGTTGAGAGCATAATCGTAGTAAAATCACTAATTATCGCATAATTAGCGGTATAAAAATGCAAAAAAAAAATCTGTTGGCAAATTAGTAACGAATCAACTTCGAATTATAGTAAAATTACCTATGCAACTCTGGGAAGAATCACAAACGTCATTAGGAAATCGAAAATAATGTGGAAAAAAATATAATTTTTAAATAATTTAATGTAATATCAAGGTGAAGCTGAAGATAAAATGGCTGTAACATAAATTGTAGGATCATCTCACGATTGAGGAACTTTAAGTCCCCATGCCAATGGCTTAAAATTAAAATTTTAATATTTGAAAGACATTATTACCTATCAAACATTAATGATTTTAACTTAATTGAATGTATGTGAACAATTTAAACTCCTGTTTCGTCATATCTCGATAATTCACGTTGTAAACCTTTCTACTAGACTCTGACATTTGTTATCTAAGAGCAAAATCGAATGCGGCTCTCTACAAAACAATTGGTTTTCGACATTTTCGAGAGAAGAGTTGGTGCGATGACCGATTACACGCTGTAGTAGCGGGAAAAAAGGACTGTTCATCTAGCAAACAAAACGAACCTTATGGGAAGGATATCGAGAGCTGAAGAGGAAGTTGAGACGCAAGAAAAAAAATTCACCGAATTAGGGAAGTACAAAGAGCCTGAGAGGATGATTAACAACGAAATACTCGAAAACTTTACACAGAATGAGGCGGTCTGCAGTTGGTTTCATGACTGGAGCTTTTTGCTGTAGGGAAAGGTTAACGTGTAAAGGCCTTTAAAAGTATATTGAGTTCATAAAGTAAAACCTCTTGTCTATCGCTGAATTGTAGTCACAAAAAATGTAAAGCAGATGAGAAATTAGCTGTTCGAAAAACAAGCAAAAAGAAACGCAGAGCTAATAGCTTATCGACTGAGCTTTTTAAATAAGGTTGTGAAGAACTAACCACCGCCTAATCTATATGAAAAGGAACCTCACCAACTTTGCTCTTGTGATAACTCTCGCCAGCACCACATATGAGGTGATATCGAAAGTACTGCGTTAAGATTAAAGCCCACCGGCGCCGCTCGGTGTCAAACATGGTTTGGGATGAGCAGGAAATTTAATGTCATCTCTCTCTCTCTCTCTTTAATTTAAAGTCCTCTCTAGGCTAAGAAAAACCAAACTCTACAAGCCGCTCATCATTTTTGTCCAGCTTTACGCGTCGGAGGCTTGAACGATGACAAAATCCGTTGAGTCGTCACTCGTGAAATGAGTTTCTTTCGCAGAAGATCATTGCGTGGTAGTGACGGCGAAGACGAAAGACAGTGAATCGATGAGCTGAACGATGGCGATATAAAGCGAATTTAGGGACGGTGGCTACATTCATTAAGTCATTTAGACCGTATGAATGAAAACACACCCATTTTGAATGTATTTGATGAAATATCCGCTAGTGTATGCAGAGGAAGAAGAAACCCTCGACATAGCTGGAAGTACCAATTGGGGAAGGACCAGATTTTACTTCGTGGCTCTAGTCGGCCACGAAATGGCGAGGAAAAGAAGTGAAGGACGCGCTATTAATGCTCGGCTCGGCTAAAATCTCGTAAACATCACTACACCAAGTGAGAAGAAGGAAGCAATGAATGAAATGTATTTCTTTACTTTTTTTAGTATGAAAATTAGCTGGGTTATTTTGAATGAGAGCGCCGATTTTCTTCCATTATTTATAGCAGTTTTACTACAAAATAAAAATTCTATAAAAAATAAAAAAAATATTAAAAAATTATTTTCTGTATTTATGACATTAATTTTCATGAATATGCACTGAAAAATTGCCAGCAATTACCGTTAAATGTGCAGTCATAAAGCGCATTCAGCAGAATTAAACTAAATTACGCGCGCCGTTCATTATTATTTTTTTTAAATTTATTATAAATTTGAACGAGTATAAATATTAGTATCGATAAATATACATCACGCAACAATGCACCGGAAAGGAGAACATTAAAGTAGCCGCGTACGTGCAACAACAAATTTACGATACAAAATCGAGTTGGCAGCAAGTAAGGAGGAAAAATCCAATTATATACAATTACAATATTACAATACAATTATTTGTGGCAAGCGCTGGCTATTAAACGCTCAAAAACCATAATAATTTGTAGTAATTCGTTTAGGTGAAGCAATAAAAAAAAAAAAAAAAAACACTACCGAAAACGAGAAATGCCAAAAAACACATTTGACTGGGACAATAAATAGTAAGAGAATTTTGAACGGAATCATTTTGGAACCGGCGCACTTGGTGAAATGCCGAAATGTGGTGAAGCAGCCAGCCAGCAGTGAGGTGATGGGTGAATTTGGCATTTTTTTTGTTTGTTTTTACTCACTTTTGTTTAATGCACGATTTGCTATTGCCCTACACAGATAACAACAACAACAACTGCCAAAAAAATAAAATATTAACGTTAAGCGCTCTCTCGCGCTTACAAACGTATTAGCGCGCAGCGGCGGTAGGTAGGTGGTGGTGGCAGTGCAACAGGCAGGCATTTTTCGGTCAAATGAAGATGAAATGCCTGCGATGACCGATATTTTGCACCACACAATGAAGGTGCAACACATTAAAATACACTTAGTGTTCGCACGGATGCAAAGCGTTGCTGGCATCTCTTCTTCTTGCTGTAGTTGTTGTTGTTGTTGTTGTGTTCATTGCAAACTGAAGTCGCTGAGAATTGGGACATTCATTGTTTGGTCTTCTTCACCCACCACTGCAGCGTTTGCTTTGCTGCAGCGGTAGATATATGCAATGCTATGTGGCATGAAGTGTTGCAATTAGGACGTGATCCCATTAAGTTGTACTCCCATATACGAGTGTGTGTGGCGAATGAAATGATGAAAAGTTTCACCTGAAAATCATTATGGCGATTTTTTATGAAAAACAAAAAGATTCAGCTATACGAACCACGAAGCAAACCTCAGAACTTTATTGCACATAATATGGAAGAAATGAAGGGACCTAAACATTTTCGAGAACTTCGGGGAATTTTGATGGTGATTGCAGAAAATCCTTATTGTAAAAATCAATTTTTTTTTTAATGAAAACGAACACATGAAGACAAAGGGTTATCCAAGTAGAGGTACTTTTATCAATAGCCTTTTTTTTGCGAGATCACGCGTGAGTCGTGTCAAGCTGTCATGTTATTTTTGTACAGAATTAATTGGCATTTCAGCATGGAAAGACCTATGGCTGAACAACGTTTACAAATCATTCAATTTTATTACGAAAATTCACGTTCTGTAAAGAATGTGTTTCACGCGCTTTGCTTAACTTACGGTCAACCTAATCGGCCTACTGAGCATACTATTCGCAACACCATCACCCATCTTGAGACCCAGCATTCATTACTGGATATTATTCGACCGGATAGACCACGTCCAGCATGAAGTAAAGAAAATATAACGGCCTTAGCTGGGAGTGTATACGAAGACCGTGGCACTGTGGAACGTCGATTCGGCGCCGTTCGCAGCAAATTGGACTGACGTATGGAACGGCTTGGCGCACTTTACATCGAGATCTTAAATTGAAAGCGTACAAAATACAGCCTGTATAAGAACTGAAGCCGTTCGATCTTCCCAAGCGATATCGCTTCGCTCTATGGTCTCCTGAAAAGTTCCAAGAAGAATTCGACGTTCTCGAGCCAAATTTTGTTCAGCGATGAGGTCCATTTCTGGCTCAATGGGTATGTAAACAAGCAAAATTGCCGCATTTGAGACGTAGAGCAACCCGAAGAGATTCAAGAGCTGCCATTTCATCCAGAAGAAAACAACGGTTTGGTGTGGTTTGTGGACCGGTGGGGTCAGCGGTCCATATTTCTTCAAAAATGATGCCGGTGAGAACGTAACCGTCAATGGCGACCGTTATCGCGGCATGATAAACGACCATTTGATGCCTGAAATTGGAGCTCGTGATCTCCACAACATTTGGTTTCAAGAAGACGCCGCAACTTCCCACATATCACATCAATCAATGGATTTATTGAGAGAATACTTCGGTGAGCAAATAATTTCACATTTTGGGCCGCTCGATTGGCCACCAAGATCGTGTGATATCACACCGTTAGCCTTTTCCTGTGGGGATGTGTAAAGTCTAACGTCTAATCGGATAATTTCGCTTCGATTCAGGCCTTGGAGCCAAACATCACGCGTGTCATTCGCCAGTTACCAGGCGAAATGCGCGAACGGGGCATCGAAAAATGAACTCAACGGATGGACCATCTGTGACGTAGCCGCGGTCAACATTTGAAATAGGTAATCTTCAAAAAATAAATGCCAAAGAATGTTCTTCCGAATGATAATAAGTATTCGCCATTAAACTTGAATTTTCTCTGTTTTTTTTTGTCTTCTTTAAAAAAGTAGGGAACCTCGAGATGAATCACTCTTTACTATAGTGTCGCCAAATAGGGTTTATTCACCCAAAATATATAGGCTTGAATTTAATAAATTTATGAGTACTAAAATCACTCAACTAGTGAATAAATTTTATACAATTTTCACCACGAAAAATACCACACAATAAGCAATAGATCACAGCGCAGCTTACCACATAAGCGCTGAAATTGTCATATCTCATAGAATATGCTCAAAAATATATATGAATGTGTGTAAGTATTGTACTATATACGCAGACCCTAATTTATGTAGAGCATTTCAAATCAGTTAATCAATTATTCAGCACATTTTCTAACCGCAAACGAAATACTTTACGAAAATTATACAATAAATTTTCATAAATTTTTCGCGACGCAACTTTAACGGTACATACAACAAAAGACCGTTGAGCGCATTTATCATTTTCATACAGGAAAACCGCAAGAAAGTTTATGAGACTTCCCATTTGCAACAAATGCAATAAAAAAATAATTTCTATTCGAGTACGCTGATGGCACAACAACAAAAAGGCAACCGCATAGCGCGTGGTTTAGTCGTAATGAAATAATGACAATGAAATAAGGGAAAAAAATGGAATTTCTCAAATACAACAGAAATATTCATAAATTTAACCCTGTGTAGGCAGATGTACAAACATATGTACTTTCACATATGACTGTATGTACGTACATATAACGGTGAAATGTGAACCCACAAATCAAAATTAGCCGCCGCTGACCGCAAAATTTAATTCACACGCTGAATGAGTGAAAATAAATTAAATACACAACAGAAAAAGAAAGAAAGAATAAAGAATGAAACTCAACAAATGATTTCAACTCCAGCCCAAAAGAAAAGAAAGAACGCAGCAACTAAAAAAAAACAAAAGTTTTAAGATTTACTACTAAATACCAAAACTCCGAAACCATACAATAATAATTATGTAGTAAATAATAAATAATAGCCGAAAAGCGCTCGAAAATCCGTAAGAAATGTCTACCCATACACCGAAAATTTGTGACAAAGCATTCGGTGGAGACCTCAAGTGAACCCATCAAAAAGATCCAAGATGCCTGCGACGACGCGTACTCGTGGCAAGAGTGAGGGAGTGAGTGAGTGAGTGTTGAATGACTGACTCTTTTGAGCGAGTTAGTTTGTGGCCAAAGCAGTTATGACCCATTCATTCAGTTCAGTCAGTTCAGTCAGTTCAGTTAGTTCAGTCAGTGTGTGCGCTTTTTTGATATATGCGTTTTTGGCGAAATCGCTATTGTTGTTAGCCTGGTTCATTGTTGTTGCGTGGGCCGTTACACATACATTTATCAGTATTATTCTTCTTTTATTTTCCTTCTCTCTGGCATCATATATCTTTTGTGCCATTTTTGCCATTTCTCTTTGGTTTTGTTGTTGGCGAAATTTTTGCACTTAATCTATTTTTGGGTCCATTTTCGCCATTTTTCCATAAATCACTTGATTGCGGCGAATTTCATGCTGTTTATGCCTTAATCTCTTTGGGCTAATGTTGAGTTCGTTTGCTTTTTAGGTATAAAAAATAAAAATAAAAAGTGAAAAAAATATATAAAAATAATTAATTAACCAAAAAAAAAAAAAAAAAAATAAAATAAAATAAAATAAAAAATATAAAAAAATAAAAAATAGAATTAAGTAAAAAATTAAATTAAAAATAATTAAATTAAATGATATAAAAAAAATTTTTTAAATTAAATTAAAAAATAATAATAAAAATCAAAAAAAAATTAAAACAAATAAAATACCATAAAAAAAAATAAATAAAAATAAAAAAAAATTATAAAAAAATTAAAAATAAAAATAAAAATAAATAAAATAAAATAAAATGAACTGTAATTAAGTAAAATAGAAAAAAATAAATTAAAATAAAATAAAATAACGCTAAAACAAAAATTGGGAACTTTGTGTACCAGAAGAGGGAAATATAGCCTTTCCTTTAACCGACGTGAACACAACCGTTTCTTCGAAAACAATCAAAAACTGTTTTTAAGGAGGCTAAAATCAAACGCGAATTCCCAAACATAGACAGAGCGGCCATTGAGTGAAGCTTTTGACAGCCTATTGTTCGTCCATTTGGTCTCAATGTCAGAAGCATAATTCGTCAGCAAGCTGGAGCGTCAGTTATGAAGGACAATTTTTCTAATGTTCCAGCCACCGATTTTCTCACCCCTCAGCTCTCCACAACGTTACAAGGAAGCTTTACAATTGCAAATGTCCGGGAAGTGACAAAATACATGCGTACTGATTCAAAAAACTTTCGTGTACTCATGCCGAAATCGCTGAGTTGTTTACAAAGACAATCTTTGGCGAGAAAGAAATACCAGAGTTTTTAACGTTTGGGACGACATGCATGTTACTGGACAACATCGTTTATGAACCCAGTAAAGCAAATCACTTGATTGCGGAAGAACAGAAAGGGTGCATAAGATCGTCACAGGGATGTAAGGAGCAGTTAATTATAGACCAAGTAGTAATTAGACAATCTAAAAGGCAAAGCAGAAACCTCTATGCAGCGTACATCGATTGGATGCAGCGCTTTCGATTCAGTGCCCCATTCATGGCTTATCGAGGTGCTGCATTTGTATAAATCAATCCCAAGATAATAATTTTCCCAGACAAATTTATCCAATATTGAAGAACTAGAAAAAAATTGCCAATATCTGGAGCTGTCAAGTATGTAAGTCGTGACGTAGTAAATGCGCCTACAGACAGACGCCGTAGATGCATTATCAGAAGCGAAACTCTAGACCATGTGCTTGCTGGATGCAATAAAAAGGAAAACAAAATTAAAATAAAATAAAATAAAATAAAAGAAAATAAATTAAATAAAAAAATAAATAAAAATAAATAAAAAAATAAAAATAAAAAAATTAAATTAAAATGAAGATAACTTAAATAAAAATAATATTATAAAAAAAATAAAAATAAAAGCAAAAATATAAAAATAAATAAATAAAACAAAATAAAATAAAAAGAAATAAAAATAAAATAAAGTAAAAAAAAAGAAATATTATTGAAAAGTAAATAAAAGAAAGAAATATAAAATATAATAAAATAAAGTAAAATAAAATGAAATAAGCTAAAATAAAAATATAAAAAAATAATAATAAAAAAATAAAACAAAAGAAAGAGAAAAAAAATTATAAAAAAAAATTTTTTTTTTAAATAATAAAAGCCAAAAAAAAAAATAATAATAAAAAATTCTTTGCCTTTTACTCAGCGCCATAAAATAGCATTTCCTCTTGCCTTCAGCTCATAACTTAATTAACAAATTCATTTCAGAATACAATTTTTATTACCGTAATTTTTCTTCACGTTTAACTCTTCGAGTGCAGAGCATAAAAGTTCTAGGCTTTGATTAAGTGCACTAGGCTCCTTGCTAAGCGCTTTCAACCCAATCATTTTGCAAATATTTTTCATGTCATGCATACAATTTAAACTTACTAAACACATACATACACACATACCTACGGCATGTAGATTCATATTAATGTGTAAACAAGCATTTTCATATTATAACTAATCGAGAGAGAGGACTATGTCACCACAACAAGGCACAACATTTCAAAGCCCCTTGTCCTTGCCTTCATTTGTGAGATTAATTGTTAATCTGTCCCCAGCGGGCGGAGTAATAACTTGAGACTCGCTTTTTTTTCTGCTGAGAGAGCGAGAGGGAGGTAGAGGTTCGAGGCTATCGCTTTTAGTGGTAACAGGTATGTATGCGACGCCGCGTATTTGATTACCGCAGTTGCTAGGTTGCTAGATGGTGGGTAGGCGTTGCTAGACTGCCATGAATTATATTTTCTTCGTTAGTTTGTACTCTCGTATGTTTTCCTTTCCACTAGATTTGTGTATAAAAATTTATATGTCTATATATTTTATGTTGGCACCTCTTCAAACGTACAAATTGCGCGGTTTAACGCCTCTTTTTGTATTCGCGTTTTTTTTTTTTTTTTTTTGCTCATATTTAAGTGCTCACCATCCGCTTTTCGCTTTGCGCTTTCCGCTCTGTCCTCCTACTCTACAAAAAACCATGTCTTAATTTCTCCTACAAGCGCACATTAATCTATATGACTGCGCATGCATGTGTGTGTGTGTGTGTGTGTGTGTGTATTTTGGCATTCCTTTCCGCGCTTTACAGCGACTTTTATCCAATTTGTTGCGCACACAAAATTGTTATCATTGTTGTTGTTGTTGCTGTTATTGTCATTGTCGTAGAGATTAATGTTTTGATTTTGCTCATTTACTCTTGCACACTTCTGCATGTGTATGCGGCTGTGTGCACCACTTTGCTTGCAACATGCCAACAAATAGTCACATTTTTCTTGGAATTAATTAAGTTTCGCTTGGAATTTTTTTTTAAATATTTGCACTTTTTTAGCTTCATTTCAGTGCCGTAACTACATACGACGCCCCGCGCGCTCCTCAAGCTACTTGCCACATACGAGTATGCATGTATGCCTGCCTTCCCTCGGGTGTAAAGACACTAAATGCAATGCATTAATCTTTGACATTCCATGCTTTGAGGCGATCGCTTGCACTGAATATTAATGAATTAATTTCCACAACAAACAGTGCACATTTACACACACGCACACACACATACACACATGTGCTTACAAACATAAAAAGTGCAAAAAAAAATATGCACAAATTGCTTAATACCTGTGGGCGCAAATCTCGCATATTTGTGGGTGACATTTTTAGTTAAATTTTTTTGGTAATAAAAAGTTAAATTCATTCGTTGGCAATAAAAGCAGTGAGGAGTCCACGAAAGTGCTCCTTTTACTAACAAATCCTCTTCTGAAGAAACTTCCGTATGCCATGCAAGGAACCATCCAACCTTCTAAGCAGTCAACGCTTGACTTGGCGCATCGAGTGTAGAAAAAAGTGTTAAGTTCGAAGGCAGGGATCGGCTCCTTAGCTTTTTGAAAGCACCTCAGACTAATTCCTCAGAATAATTTACTTTCTTCTTCTCTTCAAAGCGCTGTGCAACCTGAAAACATAACCTAAGCCCCTGATATGCACAGCGTATCAGCGTTTTAGTGCCATGCTGCTTTCCAGAAGTGACGATTCCCATAAAAGAGATTAATATTTACTTCCGAAGTAGTTCTAATCTTCTTCTTCTTCTTTGGCGTAGACACCGCTTGCACGATTATAGCCTCGTAAACAATAGCGCACCACTCGTTTCTTCTTTTTGTTGTTTGGGGCCAGTTGTAAGTACCAAGTGATACCAGATCGCTCTCGACCTGATCCTTCCAACGGAGTGGATATCTTTCTCTTCCTCTGTTTCCGCCAGCGGATACTCCAGCGAATACTTTCAAAGCTGGAGCGCTTTCATCCATTCGGACGACATGACCTAGCCAGCGTTGGCACTGTCTCTTGATTCGCTGAACTATGTCAATGTCGTCGTATAGCTCGTACAGCTCATCATTTCATAGTCTGCGGTATTCGCCGTTACCAACGCGCAAAGGACCATAAATCTTCCGCAAAACTTTTCTCTCAAAAACTCCTAAAACCGACTCATCGTGTGTAGACATCGTCCAGGCTTTTGCACCATATGTTAGTACGGGAAAGATGAGCAACTTGTAGAGTATGGTTTTGGTTACTTTTCAATTGCCTACTCACTCCAAAGTAGCACCTGTTGGCCAGAGTGATTCTGCGTTGGATTTCAACGCTGAAATTGTTAGTGTTGTTAATGCTGGTTCCCAGATAGACGAATTCAACTACGACTTCGAAGTTGTGACTGTCAACAGTGACGTGGGAGCCAAGTCGCGAGTGCGATGACTGTTTACTCGTTCACTATCAGACCCATTCGCTTCGCTTCTTTGACTAATCTGGAGTACGCAGAACTTACGGTGCAGTTGTTATGACCAATTATATCAATATCATCGGCATATGCCAACGAAGTAGATAGACCTTTCTAATCATGCGGAAAGTCTATACGAAGTGGGTGTTGCTGCTCTTTGCCTCCGAGATAATCTGGTCGTATGTGTGTGATCTCTTCAATACGTTTACCGCACAGGCTCACAGTTGACGGACTAATGCTGAAATAACCGGGATAAAAAACTCTAACGAAGCCTGAAGAGTTAATGCAGACTGAAAGCAGACAAGACATGCAATTTGTAGTAGGAACTAGGTTTTTTGGAGCTTAAGCGGATCACAGCTGTTCTCTGAACTCTCTATAAAACGTTTCTGTTCCGCTCCCCTCTTTCTCGTTTTCGTTTTTACTCACACTTTCCGGCAATCAGTTAACTCATGATTGCTCTTCGCCTCTCTTGATGATTCTCCCACTCCTGATAAGTCGTTTTTTCAACTCTATGTTATTGAAAATAGTTTTCAAAATGTTAGTGAAATCAGTCCCAAACATACATCTGCTCATCAAAAAATCAGTAAACGAAATTACATAACCTCACACATCCCGCTCAGGGTTTTAGTCACAAGAAAATTCGCATATTCAATATAGGCAATTACTCAGTGCATTTGCTAGCATATCTGTATGTACACAGTTTAATAGTATTTAGTTACACACATACATATGCAGTTATATTTAAGGCAATTAGTCCAACTTGTTGTTGTTGTATAAGCTAATAAAAGGAGCCTCAAGTATTTATGGCCGCAGTCAATCATAGATTTCATTGCTCGGTTTAGCTATAAAGTTGTTGTTGCTGTTGCTGTTCATAGTTACACATTTCAGTAAGGTGAGTAACCTTTTTCATCACCAGAGAGTTTGAAATTAATAATGCAAAGTTGCTCTTATGAAGTTCAGGACTTGAAGTTATTGAGGCTTTTCCTGCCTTTTTCCAGACATTGTGGTCAGGTGAAGCATGTGAGGGTGTTTAACCTGTTGATATATTGAGTTAGAGTAAAAGAGGAGTATTTGAAGCGCAGACATAGTAACAGGTGATTCATTTTGAGGTTCTCTACTTTCCTAGAGAAAAAAAACTCAGAAAATTAAAATTTCATGTTTATTATCATTCGAAAGAACATTCTTTGGTATTTATTATTTGAAGATTATCTCTTTCAAATGTTGCCCGCGGCTACGTTTCAGATGGTCCATCCACTGAGTCCAATTTTCGATGACGCGTTCGAGTATTTCGGCTGGTAGCTGGCGAATGACACGAGTGATGTTTTGCTCCGAAGTCTGAATCGAAGCAGGATTGTCCGCAAAGATTTTAGACATTACATATCCTCACAGGAAAAGGTCTAACGGTGTGATATCATACGATCCTGGTGGCCAATCGACCGGCAAAAAATCTGAAGTTATCTGCTCACCGAAGTGTTCTCTCAATAAATCCATTGATTGATGCGATGTGTGAGAAGTGGCGCAGTCTTATTGAAACCAATTGTCGCGGAGATCACGAGCTTCAATTTCAGGCATCAAATAGTCGGTTATCATGGCGCGGTAACGGTCGCCATTGACGGTTATGTTCTCACCGACATCATTTTTGAAGAAATTCGGACCGATGATCCCACCGGCCTACAAACCATACTAAGCGGTTGTTTTTTCTGGTTGAAATGGCGGCTCTTGAATTTCTTCAGGTTGCTCTTCGTCCCAAATGCGTCAATTTTGCTTGTTTACATACCCATTGAGCCAGAAAAAGGGCTCATCCCTGAACAAAATTTGGCTCGAAAACGTCGGATATTCTTGGAACTTTTCAAGAGCCCACAGAGCGAAGCGCTTGGGAAGGTCGAGCGGCTTCAGTTCTTTCACAAGCTGCATTTTAAATTTAAGATCTCAACGTAAAATGCGCCAAGTCCTTCCATACGTGAGTCCGAGGTACTGCGAATGGCGCCGAATCGACTCTCCATCGTCTTCGTGTACACTCTCAGCTACGGCCGCTATATTTTCTTCACTGCGTGCTAGACGTGGTCTATTCGGACGAATATTATCCAATAATGAATGCTGGGTCTCAGGATGGGTGATTGTGTTGCGAATAGTACGCTCAGCGGGCCGACGAATCACGCGTGATCTGTCAAAAAAAGGGCTATTGAAAAAAGTACCTATACTTGTATCACCCTTTAATAGTAGTGAAGAATAATCTGCAGTATAGACAAATATATATAGCCACATTTGCTATCAGATACGCACTATTCACTAGCCAATTGCGGTTACTACTCTGCCGGTTAAATTCGTCAGCTTTGTTACTGTGAACATAGAGTTCTTTTGGCAGGAGATGCAGTGAATTTGGTTGAGTTTTACATGGACAATATTTTACAGCAAACGACTTCTGCCGTAGCTACAGGAATATAAATGAGGAGGAATGGGTAGAATATTGCCTCTGCAACTGGTCAGCACTCAGTGCCGAATATTCTATTTCGATTGCCGTGCAGAATTTTTATTTTATTTTATTTTAATTTATTTTATTTTAGGATTTTTTTCTATTAGTATTTTTCATTATTTTTTTGTCTTTAGCTCTGAAGCAAATTTTTCCTACAGGGCTGCGTTCACATAAAATCATTTTATGCCTTTTCACCATAGCAACCGAAATTTCATATTATTTCAGCTTAATTACTGTGTACTCTTGATTACCTAAAGAAAAGTACTCAAAATGTCTAAGTTATTTATGCAGAAGAGCCCAAGTACTCAAAATTGGCTTTAAATACAAACTCAGCCTTAGTCATATGTACTTATGTGTAGGTCATATATATATCTACATATGTACATATGTACAATAGATATAGAGTTGCTGCACCCACTCATCGAACGAGTGAACGTCTAATTGATTGTTGCAATATTCAGCTAACCACACTGACTTACTTACCCTTTTAGGCTTCTCCTTGAGTTGCTAGCGGAGGCAATATTCAATTCAACAGCCATCACATACAACAAGCAAACCACTTTAAACAATTTGGGTTTCAATATAAACTTACTTTATTTATTTATTTATTTATTTATTTATTTATTCACATTATTGACCTTTTTTTGACACAGACAACTAAAAAGTGACATATAAGTCTGCTCTTCAAGGAAAAAAAAAACTTATTTGTTACTAGTATAGAACTAGTTTGAATTTTTATGGTAACTAATTCATCTTCAATAACATTTTCGATTGTAAAGATCGGGTGTTCTAGATGGCATTGTCATACAAAGTGGCAATTGTCTGTTTATGCATCAGCTTCATACTAGTTAAATACCAGTTAATCACGCTGGCATATAGGTGGGAATTGCTCTTTCTCTCCACTGGTGATTTGCGAACATAAAAGGAACTGGTATAAATTGTTCTTTGAAATATTAGTATTGAACTAGAATTTTTACATACTCAGCTC
The DNA here is from genome assembly GCA_030068015.2 of Neoceratitis asiatica. Classification (NCBI taxonomy): domain Eukaryota; kingdom Metazoa; phylum Arthropoda; class Insecta; order Diptera; family Tephritidae; genus Neoceratitis; species Neoceratitis asiatica. Next base: position 81,577,417 of record CM061527.1, on the reverse strand, counting down.
AGCTTTTCACCGCGGATGTATACTTTTACTAGAGTTACAGCAGATTGTTTTGGAGATTTGGGAATCCATATATTAAATGCCAAAATTATTGAATTACCTATGACTTGCTTGCATGAAGGAGAATTCATAATGAGATTAAACATTAATGAGTGAGTAAAGAGCAAATATCAAAGAGATATGAAGAGAGGAGTGAGTGTTCGTATAGCGAAGGCTGAACCGAAAAGGAAAAAAATTCGTTAAATCATAGATACCAAGTAAAGGCATTTAAGAATATATTTTCCACAGGAGTTGGTACCTAATTAATTTTTTATTATTAAATAAATATTAAATGTTCGTTTAAATTATTTTGTTAAAATAACTGTATAATTTTTTAATAGAACAAATGAGGTTAAATACGGGATTTTGAGGTTCCTGCTTTTTGGAAACCATAAAAGAACTCAAAAAAGTGAAAAAGTCAGGGAAGAATTGGTGGAAACTAAGGCTATTTGTAATTGAGAAGACTTTTATATCGAACTCGATAGCTCCAAATGCTAGAGAGCCACAAAGTTATTCTATAACTGCTCCAACAACAAAGGTAGCTTCAAATTCATTGAGAGGACGATCAACTATAGGGAACATTACTTGGGATCCAGTACTAACTTATGTATGTAGAAGATAGGGAAAAGTCGAGATTGTCAACATCGACTGCCTTGGACTTTCAGCCCTTTAAGCTGTTTTGAAGTACTAGATTATTGAAGAACATTCAAATTTCTGGTTCACTTCTCACATAGGATGTCTCACTAAATTGCACTTGGGCACTGAGGAAGAAGTGAACTTTGCACTCTTTGAAAATGCGCAGCAACGGAGGGAGGAAAATTAGTCAGAATTTTTAGAATTTTAAGGTTAAGCCTCGCAGTTCAAGGCAGTTCAGAAGCAGAATTCACTTCCTGTGTACCAATTGTATAGAGCATAGTCAAAACTTCTACCTTATAAGAAGGGTTTGATATTGGAAAAGAGTGCTCCTTGCTTTTCCCTCCCGCAGTCCAGTTTAGGCCAAAAGGAATTAGTGCTCGCGCGGGTTAAAGTGCTAGTCCAGCACTTGTTGAGCAGTTTAACCAAGCAGTTCAGAAGCCAACCGAGATACACAGAATTTCCCTTAGTCCGACAATAACTGAGCGGAGGAACCCATGTGCGCAGGCCTTTAAAAATTGCGAATTCTAATGCTTCGCTATGAGCCGGTACTCAAAGGGTTTTTCTTTTGAGGTAAATCGACGCTACAGAGAGTGAGAGAGCATTCCTCTACAATTTTGAAACTCGTCAGCAGTGAATCTAGAGCAGTAGTTACCTCTCATTAGAAAAAGCATTTGCAATAGTGGAAGCCTAAATCATATGATCCCCTGGCATAGAGTCCACTTCCTTAAGAACAGTGGAATGTCTCATGCCTGAGTCAACTAAAGATTCAGACTGCTTAGTGCTAACTGTGACTCTTGCTACCATACTGTATCACACGTGGAGTTAGGCGCCATAGTGGGAGAGGTTGAGGAGAGAAATGAGCCTCATCGCTGAACAAAATTTGGCTCGGAAGCGTCGGATCTTCTTGGAACTTTATTGTGATATTTTTGTAAATAATAAAGAATTTTCAGACCCAAAAAAGAGTCAGAAATGATCTCAGACTTCTATTTAGCCTTTGGGAGATTTTACAGCCATTGAAAATAGGGAAAAGATATTCAGTACTGCGACACCTAACCACTATCCTGCATTCCCGACCTCATCCTCATCATCTTCAACATTACCACCATCATAATAGTAGTAGTAGTCACTCACTCATCATGTCATTTGCCTTATTTGCATTGCATTGCCATTCGCCGTAATTTATCGCACGCATTTTGCATTTGCAATTCATTATGACTTCTGATTAATTTTTAAGAGCGAAGCAAAGCCAAGGCAGTGCTTGTATGTGGCAGTAGCGCTCATATTTCTATTCTCTTTTTTTTGCTCCCCACACTTTTGCTTTTTCTTACCTAGATGTGACATGCTCACGCGCGCTACTTAAGCGTGCGTCGACTGACTTTGACTGTAAACGGGCATACCGAATTGCGAATGCGTCTATGAATGCGCTCACTGTGGACTGGCTTTGACTTTGAAGAAGTTGGTTGGTTTTTTGTTCTGCTTTGACTTGGCTTTGTTGTTACCGCTGCCCATCCAACCACTTACTTTGATAGTAGTTGTAGTAGAAAGAAAAAATAAATGCTAAACAAAAGCGAAATAAATGCTGGTGTTTGATGAATAAAAGAGTGCAACGCTTTACCACACTCTACACCTCTTACGCTTGTAGCTCTGAATGCCTGCTTTGACTGCTCGCAGCTTTTTTACTTTAGCTTTTGACATGAAGAGTACGTAATTTGACCGCGGCTTGTTTTCTTTCTTTCTTTTCTGTATTTCTGTGCTTTCTTCTCACCTTGCTGGTGCGTGATATCAGCGCTCAAGTCCTTTGTTACAGTTCCTTTGCTGTTGTCTCTTTGAAGTTGCCTTATTTGCATTGCAGCGCGTTGTTTACCCTGTTACTGCTACTGCTTTTGTCTGTTACATTAAAAAAAAAAATTTTTTTTGGAATTTTTCGCTCGTTATTTGTTAAGTATTATGGCTTTGAGAATGTAGTCGCACTTAAATCTGTATCGCTTGCTATCTTTATCAACTTTATCTACCAGCTCTTCGTGCCTCTCTCCCTCTCTCTCTCTCTCTCTCTCCTCTCACTCCCCACATAACACTCTCTGCTCGCGGTAAGCAAATGTTTTGCTCACGTTATTGTGGTTTCGAGTGTTTGACTAATTGCATTCATTTCCTCTTCAGCATGAAAAAAGCTCAGTCTTCTGCAATTCTCATCGGGCTTATCAACTTGAAATCTTGATGTACCTTCAGCCAGTTCTAATGCATTCTCAAGCGTCTGTTGACGATATGCGCATTGTTTAGTTGCTTTGAAAAAATACTGAAATACTCGTCAGTGTTCGTACTCGTTCGAAAATCGTGTGCTGCTTGAATTATGGGTTCACTTTTTTTTTTTTTTTGCTACCCGAAACGATCCGCACATGATTGTGAGAATTAGTGCTGTGATCGCATTCGTAGATTTTTACGTGCGATAATCTCTGATAGTGATTGTTGCACTGCTGCGTATAGATAAATTAAGCGACGATATATTGCCGTGATAATGGTTACATGTGGCGCAGAAATCTCACGTCGCACACACGTTGGCAGTAGTTGGCGCTGATTTTGACTAATAACTACATAGAATACGGCTGCTCAAAGAAATTTTTCTTCCACAGAAATCTTTGTTATATAGAAAGTTGTAATGCGTAAAGCTATGCCCGACGGAAATGCGCAGTGAGCGTTAAATTCAAATAGTAAATGGATGGTTTTAAGTGAAGTTTCCCTTTCCAGGTACAGAATGGTGTGAGTAGCTCACTTTTTGTTCGGCGAAAGTATCCAAGCTACTTTCCGTTCAAAAACTAACTTGAAACGCTGAAATGGGAGACTTTATCATACCTATCGTACTCTCCAGAGCTCACTTTTCGTTCGGGGAAAGTATCTGAGCTATTTTCCGTTCAAAAACTACCTGGAAATGCTGAAATGGAAGGTCTTACGTCACCCACCGATTTCTCCAGACCATGTTCCTTACGAATACTGCGTTTTTATACGGCTAGAAAACGATTTGGGGGTCACAGGTTCTTTTTTGAACGCAAAAAATTAACCGAATCAATCGAAAGCTGACTTTTTGTCCTACAGAACCCAATTACAATTGAACAACGGTCTACGCAAACCCCTAAGCAGCAATTTATCGCTAGATCTCACTAGAAAAAAGGTTCTGCAGGTTATTGGTAAGGATGAAGCCTTCAAATCTCTCCTCTCCAACAGAGTAAGCTAAGCTAAGTAACAAAGTCTGGTCCCAGCAAGGTCCTAAACCTCTCTCTATCCACATTTTATGATACCCAAAACTTGGAAATAGAGCAGACGGTTCACTCTTCTCAAACCAGAGAACTCCGCTAACGAAAGGAAGTCACATCTTCCGCTAACTCATCTCTCTCCAGTGCCGAAGTTGCTGAGACTTTGCTGCTCCCGTTATTTACCCACCATTTGTGCCAAGTAGCACACCAGCATAGCTGAAATAAAGTTCACAGCATCACCAGCAGCACTGAAATCATAAACACCCGGAAAACTCAACGACTGCTCGGTTTTGGCATCCGGTTATGATATTCATAAATTCTGAAGAGTAAACTGCTATCTCTCTAACCATTCTCACTTTTTTCTACTTCCTGAGATCTGCAATAATCACCCGCGAATTTCACGTCTGAGCTCTTCACTAGCTGTACGAAGGATTACCGGCTGACCTGAACTCGACGGAGTTATTATTGTTAGCATCCCGAATTTACTGGTAATGACGTAATACAGCCACATCCCGCACTCCTTTATTACATGCATGCGACCACGATTGTCGCTGAAGTACAGAGCCGTAACAGTAACAAAATTCTCAAGGTGATGGACGGACAGCCACACCGGAAGAATTGACAAGGAAACCTTACCAGAAACTTTTGGGGCTTTCGGTTGGCCGTTCATAAATTATGCCGTTCCGAGTTGGATCCTGGGAATGAGTTAGATTCAGATGGAAGATATTCAATCCTATCAAACACCGCCAGGAAAACTATTCAAGACACTGTCTGATATCGCTTTTATGCAGCGAGACATCTATGTTCCAGATTAAGAAGCATAATTTTATGCTGTGTAAGCAATAGCTGCTGGAATACTATCGCCAAAAGCACTCTTTCAGACACCTGCCAGAAGTGGAACCTCCCTATGCACATAAGGAAGGAATTACTTGACTTTACGGAGACCATTTAGTAATATTTTTCAGACGGATACCAACAGGGCTTGAAATCTGTATATAGATGGTCAAACAACTCCTCTACAACTCTTATACACTGAATGACGTCATTAAAATCCACCCACCACACATAGCAGAATAAGAACTCGATCTTCCTCACGGAACCTCTGGGATACATACTACTGCAACTGAGGTCTGTAGAGAAACAAGTCCTGCTTATCCAGACTCGACCCTGGTACTGGATGCAGCTATCTTCTATATCAAAAGATTATTCCTCAACCAGAAACTAGTGGATCCCTGCTTGTGCCGATCTACCACTGTGTTTGCCCTTCCACAATCATAACTTCTCCTAACTACTCATAAATCTTGACAGCCGCAGCGTAGACTTGTCATTGTTTATGAGCGCATCTTCAAGCAAACCAAAGAAAAAATCTATTTACAAATAGAAAAAAGCCAAGAACTTATGCTTCTTCTGCCTATGAATTAAGTACGCTCACTTTGTCATGCTTCCAGTCCGGCCAGCGTGCAAAAGATTTGAATACTAATTGGCATTATGTAAGCAAACATGCCGCATTATGAACGCAACTAGAGAACTCAAAACGAAACCAAGTGTTGGCTAACCACAACTTAAGAATCTTATTGTGTTTGCCTTATGTAAGCTGAAAACTTTACTGCGCAGCAAAGAGCACACCACCATTCATTCATGCAGTGTGGGGGCGCGCATCCTTTGAAGCTTCTTGCTAGCGTCTTCTCGTACTGTCATTATGCGCAAAAGTGAAATGACTCTGTCAGTCAGTCACTCAGTCATTTATTCACATTCAGTTGTTATTTGAGAGGGGGAGGGGAGTGGAGAAAAAATTACTAAATAATACAAACAAGCCGCCGAAGCAGGCCTTTATTTAGCATTTACTATGTCTTCTATGTGGTTTGCTTTAAGTGCTCACTGCTAGTGGTGATCCTGGAACACCCACGATTATAGAAAAAAAATGAGTAGGCGTGTGGACTTCAAAATTGTTGTATTATTATCATGCTTTGTTGTTTGTTGCAAATTTATGATTTACTGTTATTGTTTTACATGACAAATATCATCTGCGCATTGAGGACCACCTCAACTGTGATGTTTACTGATTTTATGATAATATTTTCAGGTGATTTGCGAACAGAGAATAATAACTTGTGGGATTAAAAAAACAAGGAAAGAAATTTCTCTAGGATTGATAAGTAGCGGAAGTGGTTCAAAAGCAATGGAGAGAAAATAAAATATTTTTTTTTGGCTTTATTTTATTTACTTTTTATTCAAAACTATTCAAATTCTGTTGCTTCGTGGCTTAAGTAACTCAAAATCCTATTTAAAAATTTGCCAAGCCTTAAGCCTGCATTAAGAGATTTTTTATATTGTTCCTTCTCTCAAGTTTCCCATGTCTTAAAAAATCATTTTTTTATTTAAATTTAAGTATTCTAAAATTCAAATCACGCATTTGAAGGCATTCGGCGTTCGCCAATGTCACGATTTTATTTCTTATTATTCACGATCCTTTTTTGTTATTATTGTTAACTCATCATCACCAGTATCTGCCTTGTTGGTGGTATTCTATTATAATATTTATATACCTCAATGAGTATAAATATATATTTTTCTTAAAGACATGCGGCTGTCACATCACTTGTCATTCATTAAGTAATGACAGTTCTTCGAAAAATGTGCCTTCTGCTGAATGGAAGTGGAATTTGTGGCGATTGGTGGCGCCTGTGATAATTTGCATTTTAGAGAAACCTAGTGTGGCGAAGGAAGGGGTTAGGAGGAATATAGAATTAGTGTATAAAATAATATTAATAGCCTTGTACGTATGCCAATCCGAACTAGGGTTTGGATTTTATTTAAAACCAGAGAAGGCGACAAGCTTCAGGGAATACTTTGAGAAATACTTTTTTTGTGCGCTTGATCCTGAAAATATGTTCTAAAAATGTATAAAACACTTTTTGAATAAACACCTTTAGTCCTGATAGCATACTCAATCGAATTCTTTTGGGTTCGGCTTCTAGTGGGTGCCACCATAATTTATAGAAGTGACGAAATAAAGGGTGACCCAACTAGAGGTACTTTCTTCAATAGCCTTTTCTTTGACAGTTCACGCGTGTGTCCTGTCAAGTTGTCATGTTATTTTTGTTCAGAGTCCTGTCAAGTTGTCATGTTATTTTTGTTCAGTATTTTTTGGCATTTCATCAAGACATCAATATGGCGGGTTTCTGAATCACTAACTCATGGAGATAATAGATTTTGCTTCGAAAAGGTATTTTCCAATATAAGATTTTAGTCTGTTTCAACGACGTCTGTTTCGACGAGTTTCCCGTAGTAGTAGTAATCGTCTTAAATCAACTCCGACACATTTTTGAAACAACCAGTGTCATCGTAGATTTTCTAAAGTGCTGAAAGAAATTCCATTCGGCATTACTTTCTTACCTACCCAAAATCAATTCTCTGCAGCTTTGATAACTGTAAACTGTTATGGAAGACCGCTAATGTCACCAAGTCATGTAAATTCAAGCTGAGAGTACATTTTTCTTTAAACTTTTGCCATAATTTCTCAAGAATATACGATAAAAATAAATATTTAAGGAGAACAACAAATAAATGAGATGAGTAAAAAAATGTACTACATACGCAAGTCGCATAAACCGGCTAAACAGTGCTAAGCCGTAACAAATATTGAGTAGCGCGCCTAAAAGTAGGCCTGCAATAATGTGAATATAACGTAAAAGTAGTACGTTTGGGCACAAAGATAAATATCAACTTGAACTTGGAGTCGTCGCGGGCGGATAAGGACATAAATTCAAGATGTGGCCAACACAAGATTTATGACCGTTACGAACGTAGGGCAGTAAACGCGTGAAAAATGCCTCTCCCTATGTAAATTGCGCAAAGGAGTCGGTAAAGAACCTCAAAGGACATTATGTACTCTTAGTCCGCGTAGGCTTTACTAACGGTGACTTCTCAAACAAAAATATACGCCACCACCAGTGAGGTAGAGCGCTCATTTACCCCAGTTGCAGTGGGTGAGTGAGTGAGGAGTGCGAATTTTTGCGCATATTTTGCGCTTCCGCATTCGACGCGGTGGTGGCGCTGATTTTTCACCGACTGAATCCTATAGTCTCAGTCGTGCGTTCAATAATTGTAAGTGGAATTTACATTCAGTAAATTTTTGAAATTTTTACGCTGCTGCGTCCACTACAGCACCGCTTACTGGACTGCCGCTTGAATTTGCTGGCAAATCTTCCAGCGCTCCTCGAGTGTAGCGTAAAATAAAATTCCCATAAACTTCGACAATAGCAGAAATTACAATTTTTACACGGCGGTAGCGTGCAGTAATCGCGCGCAAACATGGCTAATGGTGTGCAGCCGCGCGGCGCGTTACACTAAAGCATCCATTGGCTGAGGCGCCGCTAAGCGTTGGACGCCTGGCTGGTTTTGTGAGTGTATTATTTTCAGTTTGAGCGCGTCTTATTTGGTATTTGACCTATTGCTTGTACGCACTTGTGCATTGTTGCGGAAGCAAGAGCAACCGCTACTACTTCTAACTTCCTGCCATTTGTATTTCTTTTCCAATTCTTCATCATTTACTCCATGCCATTAATGGTCTCTGACACAAAAAGTTTCAATTTCACAGCGAATTTATGTCTTGTGATCATCATAAAATTGCGCCATTGTTTATGGTCGCCTCCGCCATGCGCACACTTGTATAGATACAACGACGTCTAGTCTATTGTGGCCGCCTACTACTCAATTGACATGCTTAGTATCTACAAGCGTCTGCCATTAATGAGATTTGCGCCGTGGCTTATTGCTGTCGAAGTAACTTTGAAATTGTTTTCTTGCACTTTACATGCTTAACGCGTTTTGGCAATCATCTCAGCAGCAGCGCGCCCACAATCTTTGAGAGATTTTGACATTTTGTTGCGCATTTTTGGTCATAATAATGATTGGCATTTGCTATGGTCACACTGTTTTGCATCACAAGGTGGCAGAGTGTGTAGCGGAGAACGTCAGCTGGCCACTCAAGCCACTATAACTCTCGTTCTCCGGCGCTAGTACACGCGCAGAGTACAAAGTCTACATTCTCTTTGGCTTGAAGTAGCTCAGCTTTTAGTGCTCTTGAATTCGCTTGATTTTTATGGGAAACAATTTTATTTCGATTTTACGGACTCGTTGGTAATTTTTCGCTTACTTTTATTATTATTATTTTATTTTATTTTATTCTGTTTGTAATGCATCTCACTTTGCTGTAACAAATGTTGGTAATAGCAAAGCATTCTGGATGTTATGACTTAGTTTGGAGAGTTTTGTGTCTGCGAATTTCATGAATTCTTAATTACATTCCTTTGTTTGGTGGTTTATGGAATGGGTAGCTCGGAGGCTTTCATATTCGAACTACATACTTCAGCTAAAAATTCACCAGAAATCCGCTGAACTGTGATTTTACTTTCCCCGCAGTTCAGTCATCAATATTGAATTGCTTTAGAACACACCTCCTCCAAATCAGTCGAAATCCGAACACTTGCCGAAGTAATGGTCGAGAATGCCAATTGATGCAGTTCAGGCACTTCGGTTCGGTCCCTTTTTTGTGTTCAAAAAATGTGTTTAATTGAAAATAGGAAAAAATACATAATTTTAAGTATAGTCCGTCGGAAACGACTACTTTTTCCCCTCTCTCTCTGGTAATTTTCGAATACTATCTCCAAAAAATTAGTCCTTCCTGTCCTCGATCCAATCATTGAGCAATTTTACAATTTCTTTCTTTCGAAAATTCCGTAACCCGCAAAATCGTTTTGTAAACGTCGAAAAGGCAAGTAGTCGGAAAGAGCAAGGTGTGGAGTATACAGCAGGAGCTGTAAGACCTCCCATTTTAGCGTTCCAGGTAGTTTTTGACCGTTATAGCCACATCCCTTTCGATCGTTTCTGGCTGTCTTTCGCTCAATGCATGATTCAAACGCATTATTTGTAGTTGAGAGCGAGTTCAGTTTGTGTTTGATATGGATCTTGATACAGTAAAGCCTCTTCAACCTTTGAGTTCCCAATTTGCAGTACAGAAAATCATTTTTGTGACATAAGCGTGGAGACAGCGAATCACCTAAAATTGTTTTTGACATCCTCTCTAAGCTCAGAGCTCATCTATAATTATTTTTGGTATCCGATCTAAGCTCAGAGCTCAGTTTACTGCTTGGTTATGTGAGTAAATATGAAACTGTCTGAGGGAAGACCATTTCGGAGTAGTGAGTCCTGTGATGAGTGGACTGTGATAGCTATATTTAGTCTCTGAGATACTGTCATCTGCCTTTACATACATAGATGAACATTTAAAGGCCTCCAGTAAGATGGTGTCGAAGATATAGTTCTTTATTTTTGCGAGCTCTCCTTAGCTTTAGAAGGATCGACAAGTACAGGTCATAAAAATGGCTAATAATCTACTGAAATGCCTTGGTACCGCGAGTAGGCTTTAGCTCACAGCTTGGCGATAGCACACTTCAGCTAAAATACTATGAGGGGATGAACCTTGCGACAGTCAAACTCTCTCCTTTCTCATTCGTTCTCACAGCTCTCCTGTAAACAGATAATGTTATAGGTGGAGATAAGTGCCACTGGCTTGTTGTCGTCATATATCTGTATAGGAGGGAAGGAAGGAAGGAGCCTTCATTTAAGATAGCTGATAGATCTTCTTTTGTTTTCCTTATACTTAGGAGTGATAATCAAGGGGTATTTCACTGTTCTTGTCTCGTTGTGTTTTGCTAATCGGTGTAAATGTCGCCAGAGTCATCACAGATAACTTTCCCTTGGGTACATATATTGAGTTCATGAATCTCATACATTCTCTGACTTGATGCGCATAAGCAATTAAAATATTTTTCTAAAATTCCGTCATATATCTCAAGTACATATTTTTAATCATTTTCACGAAAATAAAGGATTATCCTTCACTCACTCGCTCACTCAAACTGTCATTTCAGTTTCGCAATTTAAATGTTATGCAAATAAAATCGGCAGTCGATCACAGAGTTGCACACGGCAATCCTCACTCAAGTTAATAAGTTGCATTGCAACACGCAACAGGCGACGCCTGACATTTCGAAATGCCGTGCATACAGGCAGGTTACTTACGAATGCAGTCGATGAGCGGAGGAGGAGAAGCATCCGAAGCAGACTCAAGCTGTAGCATCCGCTAAAGTAGAGAGATGAGCAAATGTGCTGCATAACTTTGTGTATATTATTTACAAATATCTGTTTGTGCATGTGTGCACCATTGCTTTCATATCTGTTCCGTTTGTGGCCTCCATCACGCGCTCAAGTGTCATTGCTTAGGCAAAGCGATCATTTTATGTGTCATTAACTGTCAAAGTGCATGGCTAACATTTATTTAGATGCATGCATGGTTGCATGTAGCATGCAACATGACATAAGCAATGGCTTTACTTATGTACAAATACATACGTACATGTATGTACATATCTGACGTGTTGCACTCCTTCAAGTTCAAGGCGGTCAACGAAGCGTGTGAGTTTGCGCGACAGAGGATAGCGAATGACAGGCAGCACTGCACTCGTACATACTTACTTATGTACATAATGTGATGTTGCATAAATTTTAGCAATGGCAAAGACAGGCTCATAACGTGTATAATTATGAGCAGGAAAGGATTATTAAGAATAAAGAGAGAAAGTAAAGAGAGAAAGAGCCGATATGGTATAGATGTATTCGAATGCATTACGTTGAGAGTAGACGTTATCGCAGTAAAACGCTTTGACCTGTATAGACCGGTATAAAATGGTAGCCCCATAGAATCCCTGCATATTTAGATAGTAAAATAAGATTCTCTGAAAGTTTCAGTCAGCGTGTAACTCTAGAATGGGTAAGACTCTGAGATTTTCGCTGACATAGGAGTCTTAGCTATAAAGCAATCGTTGTTGAGTGGCTCGGAAAATCTGGGTACCGTTCAATTAGATTGCTTCATTGCTCCATAACGGAGCCAACAAGTCTTCGTGATTTCCTGAATTTGATCTATCAAGAGCAATGGATTACTACTGACGATCCTTGTTGGTTCTTCTAGGGGACGGCTATACAATGGAGCTGATTAAAAAAACCCTTCAAAATATTAGGCAATCCTTCGACGTAAATAAGAGACAGAGAGAAGAGAGAATATCCTCTGGCATTTATTTTGTGAAGATTACCTCTTTCAAATGTTGGCCGCGGCTACGTCTCAGATGGTCCATCCATGGAGCTCAATTTTCAATGACTCGTTCGAGAATTTCGACTGGTAACTGGCGAATGACACGCATTATGTTTTGCTCCAAGGCCTGAATCCAAGCAAGTTTGTCCGATTAGACTTTAGACTTTACACATCCCCACAGGAAAAAGACTAACGGTGTGATATCACATGATCTAGGTGGCCAATCGACTGGCCCAAAATGTGAAATTATCTACTCACCGAATTGTTCTCTCAATAAATCCATTGATTGATGTGATGTGTGGGAAGTGGCGGCGTCTACTTGAAACCAAATGTTGCGGAGATCATGAGCTTCAATTTCAGCCACCAAATAGTCGGTTATCATGGCGCGATAACGGTCGCCATTGACGGTTACGTTCTAAGGGGCATATTTTTTGAAGAAATATGGACCGATGACTCCACCGGTCCACAAACTACACCAAACCGTTGTTTTTTCTGGATAAAATGGCAGTTGGCAGCCCTTGAATCTCTTCAGTTCAGTCTTCGTTCCAAATACGGCAATTTTGCTTGTTTACATACCCATTAAGCCAGAAATGGGCCTCATCCTTGAACAAAAATTTGGCTCGAAAACGTCGGATCTTCTTGGAACTTTTCAAAAGCTCATAGAGCAAAGCGATGTTGGCTGGGAAAGTCGAACGGCTTCATTTTTTGCCAAGCTATAGTTTTTACGCTTTCAATGTAAGATCTCGACGTAAAATACGACGAGTCATTCCATACGTCAGTCTGAGTTGCTGCAAACGGCGCCGAATGGACTTTCCACGGTCTTCGTGTACGCACTCAGTTACGGGCGCTATAGTTCCTTCGAATATTATCCAAAAATGAATGCTGGGTTTCAAGATAATGAAATGCCGAACAATACTGAACAAAAATAATATGACAGCATGACACGACTCACACGTGTTCTGTCAAAAAAAGGCCATTGAAGAAAGTATCTCTACTTGGATCACCCTTTACCCTGATATGACTATGCCGATCTCGAAAAACATTAAATTTTTTTTCTAGAATAAAGAGTTTAATAGAGAAAACTCTATAAGTATATTCTACCTTATCTATTCTCTCGTGAGCCCTCTACTCCTTCGAAAACCGCTACTTTGTAAGGGAAAATAGTCCAAATGCCCTGTAGGCGATTTCACCTCATTGATTTAAATAAACAACGGTACCTACACATACTTAGCACATTTCTCGATTACACACACACACCTACACACTTACACACCTAAACTGTTAACTGAAAGTCCTTTTTCACGTAATCCTGCTTATTATGCAAAATACATTGCAGCGCGACGGCGTTGAAAACACCCATAATAATAGTGAATCGAGCTACGACAACATGCCGAGACAATGATATGTCAAGCAGGCATACACACACACGTCACAATGCAAACATACTTGTATGTGTGTATATATATGTAAGTAAAACGTTTTGCCGGAGCAGGAAAATGGAAATTGCTTTCATATCCTTGCTGCTGTGCTTGCTGCAGTCAGTCAGGCCGTTAATCGCGTTTATTACATACTTGTATATACGAGTATGTGTGCCGGGCTTTGTAGTTGCCGATTTTGCTGCCGGCCTTACAAACATCGCGTCTACACAGGCACAGGAAAGCCTTTAGCATTAATATCAGTCGGTCGCTCGTCGTCAACGTCACGTCGTTGCGCCCGCCATTGCGACTTAATGCTTCATCAGCGAACAATTGAATTGTTTCCGTTTCCGTTATTGGCACTTGGCTGCCTGGAAGGGCTGATAAAGCAGCTTGTGGACATTTGCGATGACATTGAGTGGGGATATATATATATATTTTTTTTTTTTTTTGAGAATTGCAAAGGCTAATGGTTTGGCGGATATTCAGGTGCCACTGTCTGAGCTGCTATATATTGGCGTGAGAGTGTTTGTTGGTGTGCCATTTTCGTGTGTGTAATTGCGCCAGTTAATGCAATAAGCTTTGAGTTTCGAGCTTCGCGCGAAAATTTCTGCCCCTTAAATTCGCAAGCGAGAACAGTTTGCTAGTCTTCATTGATAAGTTGTTGAATTTCCTTAAACAAAAAGCTACTAAATCCAGAGTTAGACTCGTTGGAATACCATCTCTTCCTAGCTACTAGGCATACTCTTGATCAGCTAATTCCTTAAATCATTTAATCGCCAAAAAAAAAAAAATCTGATATTTCGAAAAGTAAAGCAGGTCAGTTTCTAAGATTTTTTCTATGTTTTTTTTCTTTCAAAAAAATAGGGAACCTCGGAATCGCTCATCCTTTATTAGCGCGTGAGCCACTTGAACCGGCTACCAACGAGTGAGCAAAGTACATGAGCAGTGCGTGGAGTTCACTAGTTTTGAGATATGGAAGGTTTTTAGAATTTTTCTACCCTAAAAAAAAAGTCATAGAAATATCTCTGCCTTGAAATTTTTCCCCCAATTTCTTAATTTTCTCAAAAATTTGCTCTTACCATAAATATTGAGAGGGAAAAAACATTAATTCCTTTTCACAAACATTTCAAAAACGCCACTTAAAACTTCAAAGACGACTTAACTTCGGCAAACAAGCATTTACCAAAATATATTATGTAACATGAAGTACGGGGAAAACAGAGCAACAAATGACAGAAACGAGCGCGTAAACATTTTAAGACGGAAGCAATGAAACTTGATTATTCACTCGTCAACTCGCTGATGTTGGCGGCGGCGGCGGCAACAGCGGCAGCGTCTCTCAACAACAGTCGTTGATGGCAGTGAAAAAGTGAAATAAAATGAATTTTCATTATCCTTTAGTGTGCACACACACACAAGAATGGCACAAACAAATGAATAATTTTGATTTTTCTGCCATTCTTACCATGCAGTAGTGTCAGTGTATATGAGCGTATGTAATTTAATGCTTTTTTTTTTGTTTGTTCAGTCAACGTCGCGTCGCCACTATAAGTGCTTGCCATTTATTTAAGGATTTTGTAGTACAACAACACGCGCGCACACACACACACACACGCATACACTTTTCACTGGGAGCTAGCACAATCGCGCTGCTTATGAGCCTAGTGCTGCTTGACGCCACTCGACAATACATTCGTCCTAGTTGTCCTGCGAAACTTATGGCTCAATGTAATGTGGCGGAAATTGCCCATTATTCCATGTCTATTTGCCGTGGTTAAGATTTTGAGTACGAAGTGTAGGTTCTTTTCAATGAAATTTTTGAGTTTCAATTGTTGTAAGTGCACTGGTATGGAGTGTACTTGTGGCGCTGTGTGTGTGTACGTGCCTCTGCTTGCGACATTATTTTTTATTGCGCTGTCTGTAGTGTTGTGTTGTGGGGCGCGCGTCACTTTTGTCGATAATCTCAGGATAAGTGTTAACAATTTATTGGTATGTAAATGAAGTCATTTATTTTGTATTCAAGTGACAAATTAATTTTTTATGTTTTCGAGAAAATATTGTATTTGTATGTATGCGAATTTGTAGCTATGAAGCTCAGGCTGAAAGCATTAAAATATACAAAGATTGCGAAAAATTCGGTGGTAGTAGTGTGTGCTGAGGTACTATTTCACATTATGCTTTATTGGAGCCTTCATTCAAACCGAAATGCATTGGAATTGAATACTTATGAGGAAATATTTTCGTCTTCAGGGCCAGTCAGACAGCAATAAAAGCTTTAAACTCGATCACAATAAACTCTAAAACCATGTTAGACAGACGCGACCTCTTCAGGAGATCTCTAGGATCTCTAGTCATAAGGTGGGAGCCGAAATATGGCTTATAATCTCTGAAAAATTAGGATATTTGGTAATTGGGATCCTGACGGGGAATTTTCTGATAGAAGCTAGAGGCTGCATGCACCTTTTAGAAGCTGCTGAAGGAGTTGCAGAGGTGATAATGAGAAGGAGACAACTTTCCGCCCGCTATATGATAGCTTTGTTCTAATTAGAAGAAGTTTCGGGATTACTGCAGTATTTTTCTCTTTTGTTGATATTTTCCCTTGATTTATGTCTCTTTTTTTGTATATTTGGGATAAGCGTGGCATCTTTAATGATAAAGAAAGAAAATAAGGCGAGTCCGGTTCTACTTCCAACAAGCGGGAAGGAACTAGTTTTTCCGAAGAAGAACAGCGCTCTAAAATGGTCAGCGCAAAGACAGGAGCCAAGGTCGGTGTGTTCTTAAGCTTAGCTCGAAGAAAACAAGAAAACAACAACATTCACAGCAGCCGCAACCAAAGCAAGTGAATAAATTTTGGCCGACTCTCACGACAGCCGGTTCTATGTACCGGAGTTCACTTGGATTTTATCCGGCCAAGGGCTGCCACCCTTTCGGTAACCGCTTCAACAACAACAACAACAACAACTAAAGTCTGGCTGTGAGGCAGAAAGGGAAGCAGATGCCGGCTGCTAAGGGACAGAGGTCAGCTAAAAGGGCCAAGTTACTTGCCTATGTGGCCCTATGCCGCCTTATAACTGGCATCCTAAATGAAGCTGATTCCGAAGAAAATACTCCCAGGGCCTTGCTCACAAATTTTCGGAAAAAATTTTGCCTGGTTGACTCATTGAAATGTCGATTTCCTCAAAACCTACTGTGCAAACATGCAGGAAGGCAGAAATGATAAGTGACTCAAGGGAACTAACTTTTGCTGTTCTGGAGGGCTAACTTTCAATTCAATACTCAGTTCTAAGTAGAATCTTTTCTTGGTTCTCAGATGAAAAAAATTGGCTACAACTTATGAGAGAAACTCGCTTCTTTATTAAAACTCCTCTGGTTGCTAGGTTTTTCAAAATATTTCTCAACTACAGGTCTTTTAAATGTTTCCATTTATTTTTTGTGTTTTATTTTATTCCATAAAATTTTAACAATTCTTAAGGAGTTCATCATTTTCTTTGTTTGACTCCATATGAAATATTTGAAAACTACTGTCGAGCTATGTAACGCTATTAACCCTATAACTTATGTGGCCTCTGCAATGTAAGCCTTACGAGAATTGTTGTGTGTGACGGCGCTGAGCGAAAATTTCCAGCTGACATCTAGCGGCATTGGCGGGTGGCAGCAGTAACAAACGAGCTGCCTAAAACTATGCTATACTATAATCTAGATTTTAAGAGCGGTTGTATGGAAACTATTGCTGCAATCTCTCACAATAATTAAAGCATTCCAAGTGACATTTCTTAACTTCTTAACCCTTATAAATGAATGCTCTACATGTTCAATCCCTTATTGTGTCAAAATGGGCAAATGAACATTGCTGACAGGTAAATAAAAATTGCCAAAAATGGTTTAATTAATCGTAATGGACCAAATTTGTGCATTTATGTGGAGAAACCCAAGAAAAAATGTCAGCAAATAATTGTAAATTTTTAAATTTTTTTTTTTTGTTTGTAAGAAATGACAACTCAATGGATCCACATTGTGCGACCTGCACCACAAAAAATATAAAAGCATTTTTCCACATCAATA
The DNA here is from genome assembly GCA_030068015.2 of Neoceratitis asiatica. NCBI lineage: Eukaryota > Metazoa > Arthropoda > Insecta > Diptera > Tephritidae > Neoceratitis > Neoceratitis asiatica. The sequence continues at coordinate 81,559,868 of CM061527.1, read as the reverse complement.
GCGGAATTCGTACCTTCGAACTCGTGTATTTAGGATATTAAAGTAGCAGGATTAGACCGGCCAGAGAAGTGAGAGAGGGGGAGAGAGAGAGAGATAGAAAGAGAGAGACAAAAGGCAGCCTTTGAGTGAAAGCGTTTGCAGTTGGCAGCGCAGACACAAAGCTATACAGCTTTCGAACGGACATGGTAGGTCTCACCTGTTGTATTGTTGTGTTGAGGCAATGGCAGCGCAAATGTCAGCAATGTCAGGATGGAGGCATTTCAAATATTTATTTATAAAAATGTTAACATTCGAACAACAAAGCAAGCAACTGAAAAGAAATAAGTAGAAAATTGTTAAATTTCTATGCGAAGAAACAGGATAATGCGAGGAAAAAATTGGGAATTATATGCACTGAAGCGTCTAAATGGAGAGTTGGAAATGTGAATGTGCAAGGACACAGTAAAGCAACGAATGAGCTTTGTTGTAAGGAGCCTAACTGTCTTATGTGTAGTCGGCGCCTTCTTATTTCATTACTGACCAGCATACAAGCGAGCGATAAGACAATCAAAGACAACCTTTTTTTTCGGCGCACTCGTGTGTGTGTGTTTTTTTCATCTTTATTTATTTCTTTCCTTCCTTCTTTCTATTTCAACCCACAATTTTCTAGTTAATTTTTGCGCCAACCTTTTTCACTTGGCTTGTCAGTAATCTTTTATTTCGTTTGTCTTGTTTATTTTCATGTCTTACAGGTGTAATGTGCAACCAGGCATTGGAGCAGCTTCTTCACTCAAAGCTTGGAATGCCGCAAGCAGGTTGGAGGGGGTTTGCAGCGTTTGAGTAACTGGCAACAGTAAAGTCGGGTAATTTTCGTATTGTAGTTGTTGAATAGCACGCGCCAATGATAATCAGACTGGCAGGTCGACAGTCAGACAAGTGGCCGCAAAGCGATGGAACTCAGCGTGGAAAAAAACCAAAATAAAAAAAATTTGAAAAAAAGAAAGGAAAAATCGTTTTGGTCCTGCAAATAGATAGAAGATTAAGCGAATTGGCGCACACACACGCGCTGCTATATAATTGTAATTGCCAAATTCGGCACATTGGATTGGATTCGGAAAAGGACCAAAGAATGGTTGCAAGGATATAAATAAGCGAAGAAAGATGTAATAAAATGGAAAAAATCCTTCAATGAATGGACACAGAAAATATTTGTACGCTGTGCGCGTTCAGGTAAAAGCTTGAAATGTTGCTTTCAAACATTTTCGGCATTATTTTCTTACAACAACACACACAGCAAACACGTGAGTGGTAGAGCTCAGGTCGACTACCACACACACATACAGCCCAAAACGTTTCGCTGACTATGGTGGAAAAAAAGCCAACAAAGAAAAGCCTTAGCTAGCAAACGGTGTATCGACAGTATACCCAACCGTTGGATATACACCAACCCACACACACATACCCTCCAACCGGATACACGCATCTTCAACGCTGAATTTCACTGAACACTGTGGAATTGCACATAAATTCCTTTTGTTTATTTGCTTTACTTCCGCGCAAAAAAAAAAAAGCTCGACATTTTCTGCTTCGCATATCACCCCCTACCTCCCCCATTCCACCATCGTAGCCGAGGTTTGCTTGAAAAGGATGAAAAGAAAATTTGCCGCATCGCGCAACTGCTGAAATTGCTTGACCCAACTACCTGATCAACGGCATACTGTTGGAAGACAAGCTTCAAAAAGCATACACATACACACACACACACACACACATGTAGGAGGTACGTGCAACATAGCACTGTGGCAGTGAATGCGGCAGCTAACTACATTTAATGAAAAGATTGAGTCAAGAATGCGTTGGCTGTTTGTTGTGCTGCTACGCTCATTTGAACCACAAAATGGGCGAAAATCTTGTACTTTTATTCTTTCTACTGATTTTACAAATTTTTCAACGTTTGCCCACGTTGGTTGTAGCGGAGTGGAGCGGTCAGCTAACTACAGCATTACCTTTGCACCGCACATTCAGTTGGCTCTTGCCTTTGACCCAACATTGTTGTCAGCATTCAAGTCGGTTGTAATCGACCTTTTTTGCACAGACAAAATGCATTTGTATGCGCGTGTATGTGTGTACTCTTTTTCTCTCCTTTTTATCTCATTTTCTTTTTAGCACTTTTATCTGCTTTAAACCTTCTTCGCAGCGAGAGAAAAACGAAGAATTTACTAGACTCCTCTAAGCCATTTGAAATCAGTTGGCATTTACCGTTAGCACGCGCGTATGTATGTAGTATGTGTCGCTGGTGAAATCCTTTCATTCAGCTAAATTAATAGACAACATTCTTACCTGCAATTTTAATTTAGCTTCAGTGGAGAATTTACTTATTTTTATTACCAACATTATCTGCCAATCGTTGGTTGCTTGCAACTTCTTCTTCCACTAACTGCTTCATCTGCTTCATTGGTCAGCAAACACATTGCTTTCGCACTGCTCCAGCGCTGGTTGTTGAGGGGGGGAATTTTTCAGTCGAATAGAAATTGAAAGTGTTTAATGTAATGCATTAGCGAAATTATTGGAAATTTACGAATGAAATACAATTATTTAACTAACGGTCTAGTGGCCTTCTGTAAAATGTGGCAAAGGTTTGGGCTGCTTCTTTAGTAGGTACTCTGCCAGCGGCTGCTAAAAAATTAGGGGCTTAAGTGATATGGAAAAGAAAATTTATAATTTCGTTGGTTTCTTATGTCCATACATTCTGTTAGAAATGCAAAGATAATAAGGAAAAAACAAAAAAGGAAAAATCCAAGTAATCCAATCAAAACATGCTTAAACCTATTTTCTACCATTTTCCAAAAAAAAAAAAATTTCCACGTAGTTACCGTAGCTTTTTCTACAATTTAATGCTCTGTGACTGAATACAGAACCTCTTATGGTTAATTTTTTTTCATAAATTTTTAATTTTTATTTTGGTCATTCGTATTTTAATTAAGAAAATCAATTTTCCTTATTCAAACATATTTTCTTGACTTCTCTTCAGTTTTATGACGGATAATTAATATATTTGTAGCAAAGTTTTAGGCTTGATGTGTTCAAAATTGGTTAGAAATGTATATAAAATAGCAAAGACACTTTCAACTCAAGCCACTCCTACTAACCTGGAACTTCAGCGCGAACGAGTGATTTTGTTGCATAATTTTTGGCGTCATTGTATAGTTTTGGCATTCTGCACTTCTCAAATGGGTTGCGTATTTAGGGCCACTCTTAAGGGCCAAAAAATAGGCCTTTTTGAGATTTTTTTTTCGGGAAAGCTATTAAATAAATCTAATTTTTGACAACAGGCATTTATTATAAATATACTTAATTAAAAAATGGTGGCTATAAAGCGTTCTCCCTAGGATATCTCCATTTTTGGGGAACTACGGCCTGATACACAGCTTCTGTATTTAATTTATTTTAATAAGTTGTTGAAAGGTTTCCGCTTGCAAATAGCAATAGCTACAGAAGTACGTAAGACTTTTTCAATATGTGCATTTTCGACAAAATGGCGGTTCTCTAAAGGAAAAAGTAACAATTTGGCCTAAAAAATTGTTCGAAATTTGTTAATAAAAAAAAAAAAATTATGCAAGATAAAAAAATCTTACGCACTTCTGTAGATAAAATATTTCAAAAGATGTTGTCAAAGCTTCAAGTGAATCAACAGGAAATTGTTTGAGTTATGTTTCCGGCCAACTTGAAAAAAGCGGTTTTGAGATAAACGCGTTTAAATTTTGAGTAAGCCTTACTGACTGAAACTGACGCTTCAACTAGAGAACGAAAATGGGTATTTAGAAATTTTTATCTTCCATAATCTTTCGGGACAACATTTTTGAGACCATAAGGTATTATTTGAAAGCAAAAAATCCATTTTCCGAAAATTCTAGAGTGGCCTAACTCCTTAAATAACTTATATTTACTTCAATGCAACCTGAATATTCCACAGATGTTTATAAAAATAAAAAAAACTTTAAAAAGAGATGAATGTTATGAAGTTTTTTGAACTCTAGCCAATATTTACAGCTGAAGAACTAGAATATACTACTAAAATGCTCAAATTTTTTTGAATTTGACGGGTAGGTGCACAAACTACCAACCACGTGCTTGTTTCTGTGATTATTAGACTGTGGTATCTATAACAAAATATGGGAAAATAAAGGGGTTTCGAATAGAAATGATATGATTTCTAAGTGAAAGTTTTGACCATTTTGAATATATCATGATCTGTAATATTTTTGTTTCATTGTATTCAGTAATGTTTACAGTTTCATCATGGGAAGAACAACGTTACTGATTTTTCCTTGGAACAAATTGAAAACGATAACGATTTTTTTAAGAAAATCATCTTCTCCGATAAGGCTCACTTTCAACTGAGTGGTGCGGTAAATATACTAATAGCCTGTCCATTCTGGTACGAAGAAAATCCACAGATTATTCATGAGCAACCATTAAATTCATCCAAAATTGACAGTTTGGTGTGGTTTTTGGTCTGTTGCAATCATCGGTCTGTACTTCTTTCGAAATGAAGCTGGCGTGGCACGGTTACTGTCAATGGAGAGCGGTATAGATCGATGATTACCAGCTTTTTATTGGCCGCAATTGGAAGAAATTGATCTTAACAACATCTGGTTCCAACAAGACGGGACTACGTGTCACACAGCACGTGCAACAATCGAATCATTGAGAGAAAGGCGAAGGAGATTCGATTATTTCCAAGAAGTTGTGATTTAACACCATTAGACTACTCCTTGTGGGGTTATTTGAAGTCATTGGTACTTGGCAATAAACTAGACTCTCTTCAAGGTTTAAAAATCAATATTGAACATGCTATGCATGACATACGACTTGATTTAGTGGGAGAAGTGCCCAAAAATTGGGTTCATCGAATTCGTTCCTGCAAAAGAAGTCATGGAGGCCATTTTAATGATGTTCTTTATATTCGGAACTTAATTGTAGCGATTGTACTTCGTATTAAATAAATAAAACATTTGAAATTCATTAACAATTAGAGTGTTTTTTTTTAAGAAATCATATTACTCTTATTGTAAAACCCTATATAAGCAAATTGCTCAGGAATAAAAATTTTTTTTAATTAAGCTTTAAGTAATAGCTGTATTTTACAGTTAATATTAAACAAAATACATTTTTGCTCAAACTAATTTAATATTTTTTTCAATAAACAGCGCAATGTCGTGTTTCTACAAATACTGAGATCAAAATCTTGTCATGATATTTATACGTCATTAGTTGACTTGTTAATAATTTAATCTTTTTTCAGCTGATAATTCTCTTATTCTCTTTACAAGATTAAAATTTATGAGAAATCTAACTCGGTTTTGTTTGTATCTGTTATTTTTTTAAATTCTTTTCGCTTGTAAAATAGTTTCAAAATACCTATATATGTATATCAGTGGCCACAAATCACCTGCCTGCCACAAAAGTGAGCATAAGAAAACAATGGATAATTGTGGGTCAAGTGGCAACATTATGCAGCATTGAATTGTTTTTTTTTTTACAACTCTTTTTTTACAACTCTTTTTTTACAACTCTTTTTTTTTCAAATAAAAAATTTTTTTTTTTCCTTTTAGACTTTGTTCTAGCTCAACTTTGTTTGCCTTTGCATTTGGCATTTCGTGTTTTGAATGTTGCCCACAACCACGACTGGCATAACACGAAATGGCAAGTTTTTTAACGATGATGACGACGACGACATACGACGACTTCATTGCAATTAATAACAGTTTGTTCTCAATATTATTGGTTTTTTTGTTTTTGCTTTCATTAAGAACAATTTTTTCTGCTGGAGGTTGCACTATAATAGTTGTTTGTGTTGCATGGTCAACGGGTTGTTGTTTGTTATTGTTGTTAATTGTTCTGGTTTTTATTTTATTTTCTGTTTAACTGCTCTTTATGACTGTTTGAATTATGTTAGAGTCAGTTTATTTGACGATTGAATGCGCTCGTTAATAAATTTTTGTGAGATACATATTTATGGCCAAGATTTTGCGCAAATTAGAGCGGATGTGAGTGTTATTCTTTCAACATCGATAACAATGCCGACATTCGAACATTACAACTGAGAGACTGTTATTTTGTTTGATGGATTTCGAACATAAGTAATTAAAGATTTGTTGAAAGAACAAAAGCGCCGAAACCTTCATAGATCTCAAACTTCACTTGGGTAGCTCATAACACGTCAATTGAAAAGTCGCCGGTCTACCATACGAAAACACATTTTTTATCGAAAAATTATTATTTTTTTATTCAACACAGCTCACCTCAAGGATGATACACTGATACAACTTGTTGAATGCTTTATGAATCAGCAAATCTTTAATAATAATATTTTTTTCTAAATTTTTATTCCCCTCCAATGCAATACCCACAAAATTTTGGGTGAAAGAATCATTTATAGCTCTACTTAAGCAACTTCTACCACTACAATTCCACCAAAAAAACGTCAGCATTCTTGCCATTTGTCATAAATTGGGAAATAACTTTTGTTGTTAATAAATGAAATAATTTTAAAATTGAAGAAAAATATTTTTACAACCCAATTTGTGGTAAAAAGTTGGCAAACTCTATGAGCTACTATGTAAGGGATGTGAGAAATGAGAAAAGTGTAGTGGAAACAATATGTCGAATAAAAACAAAGGCATAAAAATGGGCAAAATAAAGCAAAAAGTATGAAAAGTGAAAAATAAACAAAGCCATAAATCGACAAATAAGTATACACACCAACAAACCCCTTTCTTCTATACCTTTCATGAGCATTAAAAGGTATATTTACCATTAGAAAGATAATAAGAAGTACGTAAGTACCAGAAGGAGAACAGATGGACTCAGCAAAGGATCAGAATGATGAGCTGAGCTTGTTTAGTCCGGTCCGTCCGCCGGTTTGTTCGTGTGCCTGTTTTAACGCTAACCTCAGTTTTTGAGATATTTCCACCCAGCTTCGTAGGCAGATGTATCCCTACAACATATGAAGTGTGATCCAAGTAGAGGTACTTTTTTACTAGCCTTTTTTGACAGATCACATGTGAATCGTCTCAAATTGTCATGCTATTTTCGTTCAGTAGTGCTTGTCATTTCATTATGGAAAGACTTACGCCTGAACAACGTTTACAAATCATTCAACTTTATTACGAAAATTCACATTCTGTAGAGAATGTGTTTCGCGCGCTTCGCTCAACTTATGGTCAATATAATCGGCTTATTGTGCGTACTATTCGGAACACCATCACCCATCTTGAGACCCAGCATACATTATTGGATAATATTCGACAGAATATAGCACGTCCAACATGCAGTGAAGAAAATATAGCGGCCGTAGCTGAGAGTGTACACGAAGACCGTGGAGAGTCGATTCGGCGCCGTTCGCAGCAACTCAGACCGAACTATGGAACGACTTCTCGCATTTTACGCCGAAATCTTTGAATTCAAAGCATACAAACTGCAGCTTGTGCTTGAACTGAAGCCGCTCGACCTTCCCAAGCAACATCGCTTCGCTCTATGGGCTCTTTAAAAGTTCCACGAAGATCCGATATTTTCGAGCCAAATTTTGTTCAGCGATGAGGCCCAGTTCAGGCTCAATGGGTATGTAAAGAAGTAAAATTGCCGCATTTGGGATGGAGAGTAACATGAAGAGATTCAAGAATTGCCAGTTTATCCGGAGAGAACATCTGTTTTGTGTGGTTGGTGGGCCGGTGGAATCATCGGTCCATATTTCTTCAAAAATGATGCCAGTTAGAACGTAACCGTCAATAGCGACCGTTATCACGCCATGATAGCCGACGATTTGATGCCTGAAATTGAAGCCCATGATCTCCGCGACATATGGTTTCAACAAGATGGCGCCACTTCCCACACATCGCATCAATCAATGGATTTATTGAGAGAACACTTCGGTGAGCAGATAATTTTACACTTTGGGCCGGTCGATTGGTTATCAAGAACGTGATAATATCATTACATTACATTACATTTTGGGCCTTTCGATTGGCCACCAAGATCATGTAATATCAGACATTAGACTTTTTCCTGTGGGGATATGTAAAGTCTAAAGTCTATGCGGACAATCCCGCTTCGATTCAGGCCTTCGAGCAAAACATCATGCTTTTCATTCGTCAATTACCAGTCGAAATGCTCGAAGGAGTCATCGAAAATTGGACTCAACGGATGGACCATCTAAGACGTAGCCACGGCCAGCATTTAAAGAGATAATCTTAAAAAAAATAAACGCCAAAGAATGTTCTTTCGAACGATAATAAGTATTCGCCATTAAATTTGAATTTTCTGTGTTTTTTTTCTTTTAAAAATTAGGTAACTTCGATACGGATCTGTCGTTGTACGACCGATAATCAGATTTGATATTTTGGGTCATAAATCCATTAAAAATTCATCCAAGAGTGTGAAATTTTGAATTCTACGTATGAAAATATATGTTCATGAAAGGTATAAAAACATCGGTAAGGCCCGAGACAGCGCTACATTGTTGTTTATGCTTAAACTCACAGCAAATGTTATTTTTGTATTCCCTTAGCAGTCATAAAGGCAGACACGAGTGTCATTCATATTGGTTACTTAGGTATTGTGCCAATTGGAAAATAGGTAATAAAGAAAATTACTTTTTGTTCAGCAGTATATATGAGTGCCTGTGTGTGTGATAAAAAATATTGTTACTGCAGAAACATTGTCATGTGTTGAGATAGACAATTTGTTGCACGATAGGAAGCATGGTGGCATAGGTGAGTCATATAGTGATGAGATATGAGGGAGGATATAGACGCAAGAAGAAAGGCTTTCTGGTATAGCTGCGAAATAACCCATACAATTCTTAGTTCTACTGGAAGTGCTGCATTTTTCGAGTGTTTCAAAATAAATTATGGGTAAAAAAATGGAAAAGGAAAGAGAAGGTTAGAAAAGGAAAGAAAATTAAAGAAAGAAGAGAAAAAAAACTGGAGAGATCAGCAAATCAATTTAGGGACGTCAGGGGCGGACTCAAAAACAGGGTGAGATACATTTTTAGGCTCAAATGGTTATTTGGAATACTCAAAAATGCCTGATTTTGTTTTCCGCATGATTTACTGATGAAGCAGAATAGAAAAAGAGCGAAAAAAGTTACAGATTGAGCTACATAGAGTATTCAGAGAAAAGCTGTTACCAATGAACTGCAATGACAAATTAGAGTGAAAGAGACAGATACATAAACCTCAAGGCAATTGTGGAATTAAGAGAGTAACGAGAGTATAATAGTAGAAAGAAGGGAAAGAAAAGATACTAAGGTAGCTGTGAGAGAAGAGAGAGTAGAAAATACTAAATTGAGTATGAGCTTTTCACCAAGGCTCATCACTTCTCCTTTGGGCTATATGCCCATCTGTGTGTGAAAAACAATTTCTTCCCAACTTTGTTTAAAAACTACAATTCTCAAACGTTTTAACACTTCTCGCCTACAGAAGCTCTACAATCATTTCAGTTATTCGCGTTCAAGGACTTTCCGCGCATAACCACATTTGAGGGCAGCGACATTATTTTGCCGCTACCAGCGTCGTAAGACGCCACCAGTAACAAACGAACGTTCGAGCATAACTCCAACAGCCACATATCAGCTGTCATTGTCTTGTCAAAAAGGTTGACATAATAAACACGCGATAAGATTGCGCAATTAGTTGTGTTGCCATTTTGCGGTTAGCGGCGCGGTGATGACTTAAACATTGGAGGCGGCGGCCCAGTGTTGACTGTGATAACAATAACGACTATGGCTGTAGCTGTAGCTGCTGCAACTTTTTATCCTTTTTACTCGTACAACTTGTGCGCCAAACATTTAAGCTGACTACCGGCTCCCAGCGCGGTTTCTCTTACGGCCGCTTCTATGAACGCTTCTCAGACGCTGAAGTGTCAAGTGAAACAAAAATTCTTGATTAACTGTCATTTCTTCGCTCTCCAACCTCTGTCGCCAATATTGGAAGTTATTAGCTTTGATTTCTGCTGTGTAGCCGTAGCCGCAGCTCGCTCGCTGGCAACCAAGAAGAATCAGCGCGCTGTTATGAAGAGCTGAGTGCACGTCAACATATATTTATGTATGGATGTTGTACGTGTGGCGTTTGTAGTCGCAGTAGACATTGAATATGAAAAAAAATAAAAAATATTGTGGCATAAGGAGGTTTGGCTTTCACGTCGGCACACCTGAACTATTGTCAAAATTTGACTTGACAGCTGAGAAAAATATTAATGCAGAAGATGATAAAAGAGGAAAAAGAAAAAGAAGAAAAATTATGTGTTGCGAGTAAACAACAACAAGCGTGAGCCAGTGAAGGTAATACAACTATAGAGGCATATTGCAGAACTATACTCCTACTCAGCAGAGTCTGGAGTAGTACTTAAGTCGTACATATATTTTGCTGATATTTATACCCTTGACGTGAATTAAAGGGCATTATAACTTTCAAGTTGAAAAAAAAGATGGGAGAAACTCACAAAAATATACATACGAGAGACGTTAGGATCAAAGTGGTGAGCTAAGTTGATCTAGACATCAGCCCTCCGTAGGTCGATCTCCGAAAAGAGCGTTAAACTGCCGATTGAAAGCAACTGATGGCATTCTCTCTGGCTCTCCATTGTTTAATATAAATTTGAAACAAGCAAAGCAGAAGACTACCGAATATAAGATACTCGGATGAAATCTACAGATCGGGAAAAATTAGAGGGGTTTCTACATGGAAACCCGACCATTTTTATTAGTTATCATTAGGTAAAACTTATCTTTCCTAACAAAACATATCAAACGAGTTTGATTGAGTACTGTTGCTTAATGTCTTATACATTAGATCTTGAGTCAAGCTATGGTGTAATCAAAAAGTTCGTCATATGGAGCAAGAATGTCGATTGCGCCCACATTTATTTCATGGTCCAGCCCATGGCAATTTTAGGTATCAAATTTTATCAAATTCTTTTTGGTTACAAGTAAATGAGCTGTATTCAAAGGCCTATTTTTGTTAGAAAGCATTATTTTTTCATTGAATATTTTGTTATACAACAACAAAAATTGGTTGAAGTGACAGCTGTTTCGGAGATCACCACTTCTCCTTATCAGACTTCTTTTGCCAGGATTCGAACCGACGGATTCTGGCATGACAGGCAAGTGCTCTACCAACTGAGCCAACACCTGCCATGTAATCTGTTGTTGTATTATTCAATTTTTTACTAACCGACAGCTATTAATGTTGAATGGTTTCTGAGATATAATTTTTGATCCAAAAGTGGGTAGTGCCACGCCTGCTCGAGATTTGTTTTCACCTCTTATGTTTTTCTATTTATAGGAATCGTTCCTGAAAAATTTAATCTTAACTAGACGTTTGGTTACTGAAATATTGTATTCTTCATGCGTTAAAATATTACCGTTATAGGGGAGATGTGGCCCAAGGTAGGTAGGAACCAAGTTTCTTCATGATATCTCCATACCTACTTGAATCATCACTTATACAGACAGACGGTCGGACGAATGGACAAACAAACATGGCAAAATCGATTCGCCTCGTCACTTCATGAGGTTTGATAAGAAATTATATGCGTTATAAAGGGTGATTCAAGTAGAGGTACTTTTTTAATAGCCATTTTTGACAGATCACACGTGAGTCGTGTCAAAATGCCATGTTATTTTAATTCAGTATAGTTTGACATTTGATCGTGGAAAGACTTACTCCTGATGAGTGTTTACAAATCATTCAACTTTATCACGAATATTCACGTTCTGTAAAGAATGTGTTTCGAGCGCTTCGCCCAACTTTTGATCAACCTACTGAGCGTACTATTCACAACACCACCTTGAGACCCAGCATTCGTTATTGGATAATATTTGACCGAGTAGACCACGTCCAGCACACAGTGAAGAACATATAGCGGCCGTAGCTGAGAGTGTACACGAAGACCGTTGAGAGTCGATTCGGCGCCATTCGTAAGAACTCGGACTGACGTCTGGAACGACTTGGCGCATTTTACGTCGAGATCTTAAATTGAAAGCGTACAAAATAAGAAATAAAAATGTAAGAACTGAAGTCGCTCTACCTTCGCAAGCGACATCTCTTCGTTCTATGGGCTCTTGAAAAGTTCCAAAAAGATCCGAAATTTTCAAGCTAAATTTTGTTGAGCGATGAGGCCCATTTCTGACTCAATGGGTATGTAAAAAAGTAAAATTGCCGCATTTGAGACGAAGAGAAACCTGGGGAGATTCAAGAGCTGCTATTTCATGCTGAAAAAAACAGCGGTGTGGTTTGTGGGCCGGCGGAATCATCGGTCCATATTTCTGCAAAAATGACGCCGGTGAGAACGTAACCGTCAATGGCGACCGTTATCACGCCATGATAACCGACGATTTGATGCCTGAAATTGAAGCTCGTGGTATCCTCGCGACATTTGGTTTCAACAAGACGGTGCCACTTCCCACACATCGCATCAATCAATGGATTTATTGAGAGAACACTTCGATAAGCAGATAATTTCACGTTTTGGGCCGGTCGATTGGCCACCAAGATCGTTTGATATCACATCGTTAGACTTTTTCCTGTGGGAATATGTAAATTTTAAAGTCTATGTGGGCAATTCCGCTTCGATTCAGGCCATGGAGCAAAACATCACGCGTGTCGTTCGCCAGTTACCACTCGAAATGCTTGAACGAGTCATCGAAAATGGGACTCAATGGATGGACCTTCTGGGACGTAGCTGCGGCCAACGTTTGAAAGAGATAATCTTCAAAAAAAACAACAACAAAATGCTAAATAATGTTCTTTTGAAGGATAATAAACATTACCCATTAGATTAGAGTTTTCTGTGTTTTTTCTTTAAGAAAGTATGGAATTACATGGGGCCTCCACAGCAGCAGCACAACCTAAATCACTCTTATTCATAATTCATTTAGCCCACCTTCATGAAAGGTATAAATTATTCGGCACAACCGAAGGCAGCGCTTATTCCATGATTTTTCACCGTCTTAAGAGCTTTCTGTGCATTCTGGTTTTTCTTTACTTTTCATATAATTTTTTTTTTGTATTTTGCTTCTTTTTTTTGTCTTGTAACCTCAACCCTTTTGATTTTTCACTTTATGCTTTTTTTGGCCTTTCCTAACTCCCAAACACGTCGATTAGCAATTACAGATAAAAAGCTTTGCCACGGCGCGGTTGAACTGTATGGAGGTATGAGAGCCGCCTAGAATGCATAAGTGTATGGTGTGAGTGGAAATAAAGTGAAAAAAAAATGAAAAGTAAAAATTAACAGTAAAATATAAAAACCGAGAAATAAAGAATAAAATATATTTGACATTTTGAACCTTTTCGGGTATGCATGTTCGCTGGTAGAGGCGTCAGCAAGCGCTGCTAGTTTTTCCCACAACACATTTAAGCGCATAATTTTCCAGCAATTTATGTTCTAATTTAATTTTTTTCATTATTTCTTTAGGGTATTTCATTTAATATTCTTTTTTTTTTTTTTTATTTTTTTTTTTTTGAGTTCTATTTTTACGTCATGCGCTTTGGCCTTAATTAAATGTTGTACAGTTATCAGTGCTACGAGATCTCGACCACACAGCATTCATTTTAAATTTTTTTTCTTTTCAAAATTCAATTTTATCAAAGTTACTTCTGCGTGCATAAAGCGCTATTCAGTATTGTAATGGGTGACCGACCGACCGAGTGTGGTGTGCTACTTTGCCTGAGCCTGAACAGTTGCTCAAGCTAATGACTGTGCGACACATGCGCCACCTCGCGACTACACGTTCTAAAAAAAGCATATTTCGATCAATCGTATGTATGTATGAATGTATTGCCAACACAACACACCTAATTGCTTACAGCAGCAAGCGCTACTGCGCCGGCAGGCTCTCGTTCTGGCGCTGGCGCTGGCGGTGACCAGACAATATGGGGAGTAGAGGAAAAAACCAAAAAAAAAGAAAAAAATTGCTACTTTAATCACACAACATTAGTTCAACTAATTGATCTGCATGAATGAGATTTTTGCGCAATTTTTTCTCGCGTGCTTTATTGGTTTCAACTCGTCTGTATGTACTTGTATTTGGACTCATTTGTTTTTGCTTTATTGATGCTTGTTTACTTGTGTTTTTTTCCCGCATATTTTTTTTTTTTTTTTTGGTTTCATATACAACAACACCGCATGACTGACACCTTGACTAATTTTCTGTATGTACATATGTATATATGTATGTATGTGGCATGTTGCTGCCACTGCGCAGCATGGGTGTGTCCAAGTAATAAAGCAAAATGCAATATTTACTAATGAAAAGTTCAAATAAAATGCTGCTGTTTGCATTGCAAGCATACACAAGTGCATATGTACAGGGTGTTTTTTATGTATTTTTTTATTATTATTGGTTTTCATGTAAGAAAACAAATATGCAACACACGCTCATATGATATATTTGGGTTTGGCGTGTCACTTCTCATTCTCATATTGTCATGCCACAAATAGTGACTTGACTAAAATCGTAGCAGGCAGACAGTTGAAGGTGTTCACAGTTAATGAGTTTTGATTTAAATGTGCGTTTTAATTTGCTGACGTACTGAAAGGATTAGTTTAGTTAAATAATTTTTTTTTCATAAAAAATTTTTTTTTTCATAAAAATTTATTTTTACTCAATTTTTTTAAGTTAAAAAAAAAATTAAATGAATTTATATGGAAACAACCAAACTCTATTTTCTATGAAAGCTTGAATTTTAAAACCCAAATTTTTACATTCTTTCTCACTCTTACATCCACATAAAGTCCAGCTCAAACAACAACTGAAGACAGTTGACCATACACAACGCCATAGTTACGTCAATTGGGTTCTTGTACAGCAAGCAGTGGACCGCGATGTTTCCAACAAAATTTTCTTCAGTGACGAGACACATTTCTTCTTCGGTAGATACGTAAATAAGCAAAATTGTCGCAAAATTGGGGCTCCAAGAACCCTCAATTAATTGAAGAGAGATCATTACATCCCTAAAAATACTTACTAACTGGTGCGCTCTTTGATCCGAAGCTGTGGTTGGACTTTACTTCTATGAAAACGACAACGTCAAGACTCTCGCTGTCATTTTTTGCGTTATAATTGAAGAACACGACTTGGGCAATACAAGTTTCCAACAAGATGGTGGAATATGGCTTTGTTGTGAGAGAAATCTCCCGACCACGTAATTTCTCGCCTTGTCGATGTCAATTGGTCAACGAGATCGTGCGATTTCACTTCGTTTTACCTTTTTTTTTGTGAGGTTGCGAAAGATCGTATTTATGCGGATAAACCTTCAATTCTGGAGCACTTTAAAACCAACATTCGTCAAGTTAGGGCTTAGATAACATCCAAGATGTATCAAAAAGTGGTGGAAAATTGCCCCAAGAGGATCAAAGTTTCACGAGGTGTTCATTTTAGCGATGAAGTGTTTCACATATAATGCCAAAGTTCATAATTTCTACTGCTTTCATTTCAGCAATATCCAAAAGAGGCTCCCATGCTCGAGATATCCCTAAATGCCATAGGGCTTTTTACTCTAAGAAACGATGAGAACAACTCAAATGCATTCAAGCGATCAATGTTTCCCAGACGTCGAGGCTTATGTATGTGCTCGACACCAGAGACGTGGTAGACTTTACACAAGTTTCAATATCCCTTTCGTTAAGAGACTAAAATGTTCGTACTCCTTCATTACCTAAGTATAGAGTTACTGCTTATTTTAAGCTGCCTTCGAATGGCTATGACTTATGATTTCATATCAGAAATAGTCTTGGAGAGGTTCCCTGCCGAGGAGCTATTGGTGTTAGAAAAATTTATATTTCTTTTATCATAAAAGGTATGAATTAATTTTCTATACTTTTGGATGTATGTCTAGTAAAAATTCGAACCCATGCCCTTCGGCATGAAACACTCGGTTACTACGGTTACTACGGAGACCAGATAAGCATAGAGCTCCAAAATTTTGGTGACTTTGTGATGATCTGGTTCTACTTTTCATGTCATTGTGGCAAGCTGCTGGGATACACTATCTAGTCTTCTTTTCATTTAAGCTCCTAGTCTGTTAAACACCCACACTCACGATTTTCCCAATCCGAAATAGCAACCCTCTGATATTAAATTCTTTAAAGGAACCGCGGAGAGATTGATTGTTGTTGAAGAGTTTCTAGAACGTAGGTGAAACTACGCATGGCATGGATATACCTCTTTCATCCAATAATACCTGCTAAGGTCAGTCCTTACCAAGGGCAATAGCAGGTGACTGAAGAACAACACATGATTTGTTCCCACACAGATCTGGGTATTCAGAAAATAGAAGCGTATAAGGTCTTTATTTCTCTTAGCCATTTGTAGATGAAGCGGAGTTCATGAAGTAGTAGCTCCAAAACTAGCAAGATTTCAGTGCGGGACCTCAATGAAAAAGACGGGTAGACCTACACACTGTGGGGTAGGGGTTCAAGAAGTAACAGGCGATAAGACATGTCTGTCGTAAGAAGCGACTAAAATCCAATGGTTACTGGGACTTTATATCGGAACGACCCGGATTTTTATCCGGCCAAAGACTGTCACTCCAACAATATACCCTTAAAACTAATTTGGGGAATATTTTTGTGGTTAATATATAACATCAAGAATAACAACAACAAGAGAGAGAGATAGAGAGACCTTTTTCAAAGTCCCAACATAAGTATCACAATGGACTAGTAGGCCTACGTGCGCTTGATTATGGCGTCGCGATTGGATGACCAGCAGGCTGGTATGGCTGTATAACTGAGAGTTTCTTTTACAAGACCGTCGGCTTGTAAAAAATCTGATTCGTGGTCAAAGGGTTCCATTGGTTGGAGTTAAGGGCCGAGTAAGACGTCGATGTAGTCGCTTCGCATTTACCTCATCACTTAATTAATGACAAACTTCACTTGAGGTGGTTAGCGGGACAGCGAAAGGGATAATGTCTGCGCAATGTGAGCCTATTACTCCGTTGTTATGGTAACGTAATTAACAATATAAGGGACGAAGTAAGCAAAAAGAGTGAGCAGTTGCTATAGGTCGAATACGAGAGGAGACCCACACTTCCAATCTTGATCGCAGGAATTGCAAGGATTCGACTGCTCATAATATCCCAACTGCGACTAGCGCAGCATCGAAAAATCACCAGAAGGCGCTTACTTATTTCAAATGTTGGCCGGGTATACATCTCATGTATGAGAGAAGACAGATTTCTGTAGCGTTTTTCAAAAACATTGAAACTCTCACCTCCGAACTACACCCTCCTCAGTTAAAGCATAAACATACGAGATGAGTAATTTGTCTGGACGTAACAGAGAAGAAAGAAAGAGGGACGTAGAAGAAGGTAACAGCTGTATTTGCTCATTAAAATTACTACACTTCCCCCCCAGACTCACAGCAGCCCACAGACACAACGTAAGCAGTTATTGCGTGTGAAAATATATGCCAAAAGCATATGTTGCATGCTTATACTCTCTGAAAAGCCTAGACTCAAGGCTTACATAAATATTTGCTAACAATTAATACAGGCAAGTGTCATGTATGTAATGAATTACCCATATCGATAACAGTTTGCTCATGGCTAATACCGTCTGAGTGAAGGTCGTTGGCCGGCGAAGGTTAGTTAGGTGGAGTGGAATGCCGATGATATGTTGTGGAGAGGGGATAAAAATGATAACAAACATTTAAGGCATAAGAGAATTGAGGAAAAGTT
Source organism: Neoceratitis asiatica (assembly GCA_030068015.2). NCBI lineage: Eukaryota > Metazoa > Arthropoda > Insecta > Diptera > Tephritidae > Neoceratitis > Neoceratitis asiatica. Next base: position 81,542,148 of record CM061527.1, on the reverse strand, counting down.
TATGGAAAACAGGAGTTTCGTATTCCAGCTACGAAACTAATTTGAGCCGCGCTATGGGATTCTCAGATCTATAGTGAGCTGCTTAAAGGAATTTTCGAAAATGCTCTAAATTTATTTTTGTGAGGTCGAAAAAAAAGGAAAACCAGTTAGTGTTCGTATTGTTGTTGTTGTTGTTGTAGCGGCAAGCCCGGTCCCTTTTAGGGTCAGGCAAGTTTAGCTTTGGTCATCGAGGTCATCTAACGGGAGGCCCAACAAACGTGCTGTTTCGACGGGGTCGGACCAAAGGGAGAGGGGTGTTAGATGAGTCGGGTTAAGTGGGCATGCAAAGAGGTGGTTAGTGTCGTGCGGGGATTCTTTGCATGCGGGACATGTGTTAGGTATGTCAGGGTCGAGTCTGGATAGGTAGGAGTTAAGCCTACTACAATATCCAGATCTTAATTGTGCCAGGGTTACGCGGGTCTCACGAGGCAACTCGAGCTCTTGTTCTGCGATGGGTGGTGGTTTGACTCCGAGAACACCATTCACTGGAAGAGAGTTCAAGAAGGTGTTAACGGACTCTCGGTGAATGGTGTTGATGGCCTGTCTGTACGCCGTCCTGTCCAGCGGGTCTTGTCTGTATTGCTGTATGTCGTCGCAGTAGTCAAGTACTCCCTTTCTGATGTGCCTCGGTGGTGGTTCAGCTTCCAGCAGGTGCCTGTTGGGATGATCCATGCGGTAGCATCCCAGCAGGTACTGCTTACACAGCATAACATTACGCTCCTTAACTGGGAGCATAGATGCTTCACTGTGTAGGTGGTGCTCCGGCGCCATCAGAAGGTTTCCCGTCGCGGTCCGAAAGGCGGTGTTCTGGCAGGTCTGTGGCTTCTTCAGCTGCGTCGTGCTGGTCCCCGGCGTCCAAATCGGTGCAGCATAGTTTACGACCGGCCGGCCAATTGCCTTGTACGTTGCCAGCAACGTTTCTTTGTCTTTCCCCCAGGTGCTACCGGCTAGCGATTTGAGGATTTTGTTGCGGCTTTGTACTTTGGTGGCAATTGCAGTCGTATGCGGAGTGAAGGAGTGCAGGCTATCGAATGTTACTCCCAGTAACTTTGGGTTATTCGTGGTCGGAATTTTTACACCATCGACCTTCACATCGAGTTCTAGCCGGTACTCCTTCGTCCAGCTGGTGAAAAGGGTGGCAGAGGATTTCGCAGGTTGGATATGTAGATGTCGTGCAGAGTGTTCGTATTGTCAGCTCGTTCGCTGTAGTTTTTCTATTTTTCTAGCAACTGCTGCAGTCTCATATGCCGCTTTCCCGAAACCATTAATTACTCGTACCACAACACTCCATTACCAAATCCAAACCGACATCAAACTTGAACGCCAACATCGCCTCTGCACATTATCATTATTTCCGAGCCGCTATATCTTTTTTTACCTCATCCGCTATCTCCTCCACGCCCCTCCCACCAACTACTATTTTTTCATCCTACCAAGCGTGTAGATAACCGAAAATTTATATGCGCTGCTCCTGTCGTCATTCATTGGCGCGCTGGACGCGTACTCGTAATTAAAATATTGTAACTGTCTTCTCAACTGTCGACCGACGAGTCGCGATGGCGGCATGCAAGCTCATCTAGACAATGCTGTATTGCTTGTGTGTCTGTTTGTATGTGCGGAGGGGCGAAATGTGGTAACCGCCCGCAAACAAACTCGTTTCGATAGATCTTTATCACGCGCTCATATACAATATGTTGACTGTGGCCGTACTATGCCTGAGCGAGGGAGGGAGAGAGAGGTGCGAGCGCGCGCGTATAGAGCGATGGCCAACGATACGCGTTCGTAGTTGATGCAGCTTTGTTGTAGTTCGCCGCAAAGGCGATAAAGAAGATGCATTGCTGTGTGTGCTGAGAAATAGCAGCCTATGCAATTACAACAACAAGAGAAATAGTGGTAATAACAGCAACAGCAAGCGCATTGCAACTTACATTGACGGCGCATGCAACGAATTGTAATTAACTTGGAGTTCAGTATGCGGCGCCGCCGCCATCACCGTTGCCGCCGCGTCGCCTTCGTCACCGCAGCTCACTGCCATTTCGTATGACATTTCAAAGTGCAACAGCGCCACAACACATAGTTGACTGTGCACCGCTCACCTCACCTCAGCGCTGGCCTTACACGCGGCTTAAGTGGCAGCCAAGCAACAAACGAATACTCGTATCAGCCTTCACTTCACCTGTCTGCTGCTGCTTTTCATTCGGTTACATTTTTTTTTGCCACTGTTGTTGTTGTTGATGATGTTGTTGTTTATTTGCCAGCATTTCAGTTGTTTCGTTTCGATTATCCAGCAGATTGCTTGTTGGCCCAGCCATCGCTGTGAGATGTGCATGAGATAGCGTTGAGTGCGATAAGGTCGCTGAGAATGTTGCTACTCTTCTTTAATTTTTGTTGTTGTTGTTGTTATTATCGTTACTTAGTTTCGTACCATGCCGCTCGTATGCAAATAACCCGCAACTCGTTACTCAAAGTGTCTCTTATTGATGGCTCGCCAGCTCGCCACTGTTGCTCGTGTTGCGTCGCTAAGCGAGCGGAGCTGTACATAAGTCTTCCGCACTGTTTGAGGTGAAGTAGAGTTTATTTTTAGTCTTATCTGTTGTAATTTTTGTATTTTATTTTTCACCTGCACAATCAATCGCTGACAAATGGTTGAGTAGTGAAGCGCTCTTCCTGCTTCAGTTACGTTTTTTGATATTTTATCAGATATCAAGCAAAGATGTTCTCATGTGCAGCGAAAATGTAGTGAAGGTGTGACGGAAATAGCGTTTGATTTAATGGCTGTACTCCCTCTCGTAATAGAGAGGGCGACGATCTGCAGAAGAAAATAAGAGAGAGAGAGGGAGTGAGAGAGAATGGTAAACTTGGGAACTTGAGAGTCAGGCGACGCTGAACAACCGGCGAAAAAGTTCCGTGAGTGAAGACATCAGCGACGCTTTTGGAAATTAATGCCTTACAGTCATTGATGTATGAGATCAAAGGATCTAACACTTGTGGTTAAGACGTTTTCCAGATGTAAAATTCGAAATTCAGAGTTAGAGGACGATTGACTTCATGAGAAATGAGCTCATTTTCTACGCTCCGACACAACAGTGTTAATTTGTACCGAATTACCTCGACTTACTCAGCGGACCGGGAACTTGAAGCTAGACCTAGCGTGTATTAGCTTCTCTTAAGCGGAGAGCCATAAGAAAATGACGAGAAGAGAGTAGATTTTGCGATTATAAGCCATTCGGAAGTGAATCTCACTAGATGCTACCCACCCCCTTTTGGGGTGGGCCTTAAAGAGATGCTAGTTTAGCAGCTTAGTGGTAAGCAATACTAGCTACCACGTAGAAGATCCTGGCTTCGAATCTCGACCAGTTGAATAATACAGAAGTTTCGAACAAAATTTCTGAATGCCGTCACCACCTAAGTTTTTGAAGATTATCTCTTTCAAATACTGGCGAAAGACACGCGTGATGTTTTGCTCCAAGGCCTGAATCGAAGCCGGATTATCCGCATAGACTTTAGACTTTACACAAACCCACAGGAAAAAGTCTAACGGTGTGATAACACATGATCTCGGTGGCCAATCGGCCGGCCCAAAACGTGATGTGAATCAGGTTGCTCTTCGTTCCAAATGCGATTTTGACCGAGCTCCTCCTCCAATTTGTGGTTTGGGTCTGCACGCTTTTATCAACAAATCCATATAAAGAACTGTAATGACATATTTTGCAAGAAATGCGTGCTGCATTGTGGTTTGAGGGAACAAATCTGATTTTTTTTTTGAAAAATTCAATATTTCTGAAAAATCATTTTAATTATGAAAACTCTTAAAAATTTTCCCCCCAATTATTTGCATTTTCAATTTACACCAGTGCGAAGCATGTCAATATCCGAATTATTGACTAAAAAAAAAAACACACGCACACAAACACATGAGTGCTACGTGCAACATATGCCACATTGAAGCAAAAACAATAAATAAACTAAGGGTAAAAAAAGAGAAAAAAAGAAAAATCCGGCAAAGGAAATGAAACTAAAGCACACACAGCTGTTTCAACTGTCACCCATTATGCCACACATTATTGTGGCATGTTAAGTTCACAAAAATTTTATGCAATTCACTTACCACTTACGACATGGACATGGCCGATGGTAATATATATATATATATAGAAATAAACATGAATTTCATACATACACCAACACATATATACTTACATGTATTGACATTCGTGTGCTAGCACATACAAGTATTTACTGTTATTGCCAACTAGCACATGTTGCATGCCACATTAAGTTTTTCATTTTCATTAAAGTTTTTACTTTAGTTGTATGCTCAGGGCAAAAGCTCACTGCTAACTGCTCAGTACGATAAGTATGTATAGATGCAATTACATAGCTAAGTTTGTTGTTATTGCTTTCTCATATTTATATCGATGCATATGTATATGCCTGTGTGTGTGTGTGTGCTTCTAGTTCTTGTTGCCAATGGTTTCTTTCATTATTTTATTTCAATATTTTCTGTTGCTTTTGCGTCACCAATGCTTCTTGTGGCAGCTACGAGTAGTTGCTGTTGTTGTTGTTCTTGTTGTTGTTGTTATTGCTGCTGTTATTTTGTTATATCCGTAATTAAACATGACAAAACTTTATTAATAAAAGTTTGCCATTCTCAGCATTCACCAATTTCATTTGAGTCACTCACTTCCGTGCACACACACACATACAAAGAAATATGCATACACTCTTACAGGCATACATATGTGACAAGTATAATTGGAGAAAATTTCGAGGAAATGCATAAAAAATACTAGAATTTTGCCTACAACATGCATGTGTTGCCATTCTCCGCCTCCTGAACCTTTCACGAAGGCCTTTCAACTCTCGTGGAGAACATTTTTGCAGGTTACAAGACTTTCTCAGAGACTTTATAAAGAATTCGGATTCATTTGTATGGAATTACTTAAATATAGTACCAAATTCGAAGGGGAAGGAGCTCTAAAGGGTGAACCAAGTAGAGGTACTTTATTCTATAGCCTTTTTTTGTGGCAGATCACGCGAGATTCGTCTCAAGCTGCCATGTTATTTTTGTTCAGCATTGCTTGGCATTTCATCATGGAAAGACTTACGCCTGAACAACGTTTATAAATCACTCAACTTTATAACGAAAACTCACGTTCTGTAAGGAATGTGCTTCGCGCGCTTCGCTCCACTTATGATCAACATAATCGGCCTACTGAACGTAATATTCGCAACACCACTACCCATCGTCAGGGCCAGCATTCATTATTGCATAATTTTCGACCGAATAGATCACCTCCAGCACGCAGTGAAGAAAATATAGTGACCGTAGCTTAGAGTGTACACGAAGACCGTGGCGAGTCGATTCGGCGCCATTCGCAGCAACTCGGGCTAACGTATGGAAGGACTTGGCGCATTTTACGTCCAGATTTTAAATAGAAAGCGTACAAAGCTTGGGTAAGAACTGAAGACGCTCGACCTTCCCAAACAACATCGATTCGCTCTATGGACTCTTGAAAAGTTCCAAGAGGATCCGACGTTTTCGAGCCAAATTTTGTTTAGCGATGAGGTCCATTTCTGGCTAAATGGGTATGTAGATAAGCAAAAGTGCCGCATTGGGGATGTAGAGAAAGCTGAAGAGATTCGAGATCTGCCCTTTCATACTGAAAAAACAATGATTTGGTGTAATATGTGGGCCGGAGGAATCATCGGTCCATATTTATTCAAAAATGATGCCAGTGAGAACGCAATCGTCAATGGCGATCGCGCCATTACAACCGACTATTTGATGGCTGAAATTGAAGTTCGTGATCTCCGCGACATTTGGTTTCAACAAGACGGCGGCATTTCCCTTCGGTGAACATAGGATTTCACGTTTTTGAACGGTCGATTGGCCACCAAGATCGTGTGATATCGCACCGTTAGACTTTTTTTGTGGGGATATGTTAAGTCTTAAGTCTATGTGGACAATCCAGCTTCGCTTCGGGCCTTGGATCAAAACATCATGCTTGTCATTGGCCAGTTTCCACTCAAAATGCTCGAAGGAGTCATCGAAAATTGTACTTAACAGATGGACCATCTGAGACGGAGCCGTAGTCGACATTTGAATTAGATAATCTTCAAAAACTAAATGCAAGAGAATGTTTTTTCGAATAATAATGAACACTCCCCCATTAAATTTGAATTTTCTGTGTTTTTTTTTTTTAAGTAGGGAACCTCGAAATGGATCACACTTGTCATGATCGTGCCTAGAGCTCTTATTGCAGCTTTTGATGTGTCTTTCTGAACAATTGAATTGAATTGGAATACTTTGCAGTGACACATTAGCTTCACTGAGAGTTCCAAGGGAGGGCTTTGAACTAACTGCGTGTGTTTCAAGGCGCCCAGCCTTAGTGTCACTCCCCTGTGTTCAGTTTTCCCTGCCAGGGTTCAATATCTGTGGTGTTTGGTAGAAATGGATAGCTCTTTAGGAATTTTGACTACCCTGCTGGTTGATTGCTCCAAAGTTGCTGTTTTTTAGGCAAAAAAAAACTACGCTGCCATCTGATGTCCCAGCAATTGAAGGTGGGGGTTGTAGAGAAATACAATTAGGGAGGAATAAACCCTCATAGAATTTTATAAAGTTAATATACGTCATCCGTACTCAACTTCCCACTACCTTACTTACTTTAAACTCTTCAAGCACATACTATCGACTAAATCATCATAAAAATATTAATTTCATTAAAATTTACCGACTCATATTAAAATTGAACTAAGAACGCAATCAAAGTGCACTCGAAGAGCAAGTTGAAGAAACAGAACTTCTTTTATTAATATTTAAAAATAAATATGAAATCCAAAACTCCACTTCAACAAAACCTCAGAAGGACACAACAAGCGTTTCCGCAAACTTCGTTCCCCTTACACTCTGAGTGCATAGAAAAATGCCTGAACTTTGGTGAGTTGCCTGCCGCTCATCGCATTGCACGCTCATCCAGTCGGACCAACTCGAACCAACTCACCACAAACAAACAGTTGAGAAAACTGAAGAAGAAGAAAAAAACACAGTTTGTGGCATAAACTTTTAATGAGATCTTCTTATTTGTGATTTAAGCGATCTTAGAATATTTCTTAATTCTTCTACACTCACTAGCTGTTGTTGTTGTTGGCGGTGACCTCTTATGTGACAACTTCACTACGCTGTTTCGGTTTTTTTTTTCTTCATTTATTTATTATATTTTACTTGTGTGTGGCGTTCCTTTACAAGTGCGTTTGGAGTTTGTTGTTGTTTTCTTATTTGCTTTTCTGTTTCTTAATTTTTCCACTCTTACTTCTTCTTCTTACTTACCGCTTGAGTGCATACTTGTTGCAATGCCGCTGGTCGCTCCTTTGCTTGGTAGGTTCGTTCATTCTTTCGTTCGTTCGTTCGGTTGTGTCTGATTTGTTTTGCTCGAAAAGTATGAAATGAATCTGTTGTGCTTGTTGATTTTCCTGCTTACTTGCTTCCTTGTTTGCTTGCTTATTATTATTATTATTATATCTGTAGTTTTATGTTGGCGCCCTTGTTGTTGTTATTATTTTTACATTTAATTTTTTATTTTCTTTGTTGTAGTTTATGACCAGTCATAGCAAATTGCATTACAAGTTGTAAAAGATGAACCATTTCGAGGTTCCCTAATTTTTTAAAGAAAAAAAACACAGAGAATTCAAATTCAATGTGGAATGCTTGCTATCATTCGAAAGAACATTCTTTGGCATTTTTTTTGAAGAATATCTCTTTTAAATCAAATGTTGGCCGCGGCCACGTCTCAGATGGTCCATCCGTTGAGTCCAATTTTCGTTCGAACATTTCGACTGGTATCTGGCGAATAATACGCGTAATTTTTTGCTCCAAAGCCTGAATCGAAGCGGGATTGTCCCCATAGACTTTACACTTTACATGCTCCAAAAGAAAAAGTCTAACGGTGTGATATCACACGATCTTGGGGGTCAATCGACCGGCGCAAGACGTGAAATTATCTGCTTATCGCAGTGTTCTCTCAACAAATCCATTGATTGATGGGATGTGTGGCAAGTGGCACAGTCTGGCTGAAACCATATGTCGCGAAGGTCAGGTGCTTCAGTCTCAGGCATCAAAGAGTCGGTTATCGTTGCGCGATAACGGTCGCCATTGACGGTTGGGTTCCCACCGGCCCACAAACCACACCAAACCGTTGTTTTTCTGGATGAAATGGCATCTTTTGAATCTCGTCAGGTTGCTCTTCGTTCCAATGCGGAAATTTTGCTTGTTTACATACTCGTTCAGCCAGAAGTGGGCCTCATCGCTGAAAACGTCAGATATTCTCGGAACTTTTCCGAGCGAAGCGATATCGTTTGGGAAGGTCAAGCGGCTTAAGTTCTTGCACAAGCTGTATTTTTTACGATTTCAATTTAAGATCTCGACGTAAAGTGCGCCAAGTCGTTCCACACGTCAATCCGAGTTGCTGAGAGCAGCGCCGAATCGACTTTCTACGGTCCCACGGTCTTCGTGTACACTCTCAGCTGCGGCCGCTACATTTTCTTCACTGCGTTCTGGACGTGGTCTATTCGCTCGAATATTATACAATAATGAATGCTGGGTCTCTAGATGGGTGATGGTGTTGTGAATAGTATGCTCAATAGACCGATTATGTTGACCATAAGTTGAGGGAAGCGCGCGAAACACATTCTTTACAGAACGTGAGTATTCGTAATATAGTTGAATGATTTGTAATGTTTCCATGACGAAATGCAAAACAATACTACTTTCATGACAGCTTGACACGACTCACGCGTGATCTGTCAAAAAAAGTCTGTTGAAAAAAGTGCCTCTGCTTGGATCACCCTTTACATAATTCTTCCATACTCCCTTCTTTCTTGTCTTCTCCACCACTCTACCGGCAGCTGCTTGTTGGGAAAGTTTTCAAGGATTTACGCGCTTACAAATCGTTTCCAGCGTTGTATACCAACCACCACAGCGCGCTTTATGTGCTCAACAGCTTCAGCTTTAAATCTCTACAACTTACAAGCGCGCTTCCTTCGTCTACTCGTAGTTTTCTTCATCTTTATGTCAACTTTGGTTTTTATTTTTAATATTTTTTTTGCGCTCTCTCTCTCTCTCTCTCTCTCTTGTCGCCTTTTGGTACTCTTAAGCAGTTATTTAAGTTATTTTCCATGGATTTTCGTTGGTTTTCATTAATTTTTCGCTTTTGCTGACGCATTTTCCCTACAACAACAACTGCGTAGCGTGCGTTTGTGCAGCATAAGTGCGAAAAGTTGCGTATACGCCCTGTTGCGTGAAAAGCGGCGGTGGCAAAAGTTCACTCTGTGGCTGCGATGCGGTGTAAGGCGGGATTTTATAATTTTATCCAAGCAAAAAAAATTGCAAAAAAACTATAATAAATAAACATAAAATGAAGAGCAGCCGCATGGTAAAGTATAGCCGACAAAAAAGTCGAAGAAAAATGCGCGTAAAAATACGAAAGCAGAAATTAGTATAAATATATTTGCTTAAGTTTCGCACTCAAAGTCTTCGTTGTGTTCGCTGCAACTCAAAGCAATAATCAAGCGCGTACAAAGCGAAACTTTAAATTGAAAATACGCCTGCCGTCTTGCGAAATTGTCAAAGTATTTTGCTGCGTGCCCAAACTCTACGATGACTCACAGGCATGGCGATATAGAAAGAGAGTGAGGAGACGAAGAGAGATAGAGTTGGTGCGAGAGAGAGAGGGAGGGGGGCGAGATTGCGCGCCAGCAAGCAAGCGGACCAAATATAAAAGAATTACTTCACTGCGCTGCACTGTTGACAGTCCTACAAAGCGAAATAAGACGAAGCAAAAGTAATGGCGCAACCTAATAGGAAAAATAGAGAGACGAAGAAGAAATTGCAAGCAATTTTTAATTAAATCCATTGAGAAGTTTTCCCGGCGACGCTTTCGGTTTGCAAATCAGCGGCAAAAGAAATGAAAAATAAATAAAAATAATCAGAAAAATGTGAAAAGTGCAAAAAGTTGATGCACAATACTTGATTGTATAGCGTTACAGGATTCAGTTTTGTTGTTGTTCTTTTATCTTATAATTCAATAGTTTATTCAAGCTTTTGTGCTGATATTTTTGATCAAAATTATTTTATTTTGACTTCGCTAAAAAAAAATTTCCGAAATGTAAAAAAAAATTGAGTAAAATTTTTTTTAAATATTTTTTTTTATCCTTTGCAAGCCAAGAATAGCGGCTCTCATTAAAATATTTTCATTTTGTGCCTTACTTTCTTTCCCCAAGGTATTTATTTTTACAAAGGTGCTAGCAGTTCGCTCTACTATCTTTCCTAAGAAAATTTTTCTATCATCAAAGCTCGCGCATCCTGCTCTACTTAAATTCCGAAAACTGCTAGCTTTTTCATCAAATCTATCTTTTTAAAGATGCTTTAACTATTTTTTTTGAATATTTGCTCTACTATCTTCTCCAAGACAGTTTTTCTATGAATTTTTTCTATCACCTATTACTTCCCGTTTTTCCGAAATCGATTTATCTTTTGACGCTACCTCACTCTTCTATAACTTCGTCTTTATTCAAATGGTCTCTTTCGCTTATCTTTCTTTCTCAATGCATTTCTTTGTAAAAATTCTCTAGCAGCTCGTTCTTCTATCTCCCCAAAGACGGTTTTTCATTCGAAACTCGCGCATTTCGCTCCACTTACTTTCCAATAACTGATAGTTTTTCTTTAAGAATTTTAGAGCCTCGCTGATCAATCTTTTTAGAGACACTTTAACCACTTTTTTGAATCTTTGCTCTCCTATATTCTTAAAGACAGCTATTATTTCCTATTATCTATTAGCTCGCGCCCTTCCGAAAACAATTTATCTATCGACACCTTACTAGCCTATTTTACAAGGACAAACAGTTTTCATACAAATGTTCTAGCACCTTTTTCGCTTATTTTTCTTTCCGAAGACAATTATTTTTATAAGAGATCTAGCAGCTCGCTCTTCTATATTTGCAAAGACAGTTTTTCTGAATCACATATCGTTGTACTAACTTCAAAAACCCTTAGATTTTCTATCAGAATTTGGAACATCATTAGTCTATCTTTTAAAAGACACGTTCACAAATTTTTCTTAAATCTTTATACCCCTATCTTCCCAAAGACAGCTTTTCCATCATCTACAATTTTCTATCATCTATTACCTCCCGAAACAAAATCTCTATCGACGCTATTGATCACACCTTACTCGCCTATTTTACCAAAGACATACATTTTTTTTCCAAATTTTCTAGCACCCCTTTCGATTATATTTCTTTCTCAAGACATTAATTTGTACAGAAGCTTTTCTGTCTTCCCAAAGAGAGTTTTTTTGTATCACATCTCGCTGAACTAACTTCCAAAAGCTATAGCTTTTCTATCAGAATAGTAGATCATCATAGATCATAGATCAGCAGCTGGCCTGTCTTTTTAAAGACACTTTAACTTTTTTTTTTGAATCTTTGTTCTTCTATCTTCTGAAAGATAGTTTTTCTGTGATCTATTATTATCTGTTGTCTATTACCTAACGTCTTTCCGAAATCAGTTTATCAGTCGACGCTACCTTACTCGTTTATTTTCTCAAAGGCATATAGCTATTATTCAAACGTTCTAGCACCACGCTCTTCTACATCAGTCGTTCTACAAATTTCCTAGCACCACTCTTCCCTTGTCTTTCTGAAAACAATTTTAATTTCACACGCAGTATTCCCCTATCTTTCCAAAGATAGATAATTCTTCTACCGATGCACCAGCACCAAGCTATACTATCTTTCCAAAATAGCTATTCTGTCTTACCTAAGTCAATATTTTTGACAATGCCCTGCTACCTTTCTCTTCTATCTTTTAGATTAGAGGTCTATACTACATTTCTTTTTACTCTTACACCCGCCAATTAAGTTGCGCTCGAAACAGATGATCATTTTCATTACAGCAAAAAAAGGATGTCTGAAGGCTTTGAGTTAAAAATTATAAGACTCTGAAAAATAGACTGGTCGGACTACTGTAAAAGGGCTATAGCTTTCCATATCAAAGGTTTCTGCACTCATAGTTATATGTTATACTTTCTGCTTTTGCTAACAATTAGATAACTGAAACGTCGAAGATATTTTGACAATTGAGCTAAGAACCAAGAAAGTCTATATTGAAAGTTTTGAGCACAACATATACCTTTTTCATTGATGAGGAAAGTAGTATAGGAATTCGTCCGAAATCTCACGTAGTGAGTATCAATGTTTGCTAGAAGCAAGAAAGTCATGGGTTCGGCCCGTGGAAAAAAAGACGTCGTCCCTTGTCATAGTTCTAATCGGAAAAGCTTCTCAAAACTAAACATTAGCCTCTCAGAAGATAAAGTCAGGATTGAGACTCTAAGAGGTATTCCCAGAGCAAAGCCTTAAAACATTTTCTTCTTATTCCGATACTAGCGAAGTACTCCTGTCTGTGAGTAGTCCTTGTGTAGTGAACTGAGGTCGAATGGTTTTTTTCATCAAATTTTACTATATTTATTATAGAAGTGAAGGACAAAAAAAGAAATAAACTCAAAAAATTTGGCGTTCGAAAAGCATACACACGAAACAACTGTTAACCACACATACGAGTATATCCACCATGTCCATATCCCGTGAAAAATTGTCAAAATTCCGTGGCAACAGCAATAACTGCTACACAATAAATGTGAAAAGCAATTTTAATGTCATAAAAAAGAGTGAGTAAATTTACATGTGAACACAGGAAACAGGTAGGAAGAGCCCCATATACGTACACCGTACACCGTTATAATAAAATACAATCAACAACAAGACACACTGGACGCTGGCAAAGAGTGCCATAAAAAAGGAAGTTCATATACGATTGTAATGGTAGTTATTATTGTAAGTGCGTTTGATTTATCAGCCATTTGCGATGTCATCAGGTGGCCATTTGTAAAATTAACGACACAAAAGCGACAATGGTAATGGCAGCAGCAGCAGCAATGGCGACGGAAACTATTGAACGTGGTTCAGCCGTGGCAAGGGTGGTGGTGGTGGCTAGCGAAGCTGTGAGTAAACATTACAGTTAGTTATATGTACTACAGTCAGTGCAACAACCGGTGCTATTGCACACATTAAGTGTTGTTGAACGCAGTAACAATTCATATGCCGGACATTTATTGCCAAAAAAAAAAAAAAAAAAAAAAAATTGCGCTGTGGAAATGTTTGACTCCACATAGCGAAGAGGAAAAGAGAGCGAGTGGGAGTAGGAGAGTTAGAATATGAATAAATATGTTAGATGTTATGCATTTATATACTTATGTAGTGAGACAGGTAATGAATAGACAAAATCAACGAACTATGCACTGCTGACATAAATTCCATTAAAATAGCACATAAATATATGTTACATATGCACATATATATATGCACTCATTTTTACTGCTCTATAAATGTGAGCGTGAGTGGCTGAAACAAAGCAGAAATTTCGCAAAAAAATAAAAATAAAAACTGAAAAAATATGTAACAATAAAATGTTTTGAAAGTAAAATATTCTGTCGAAAAACGGGAAGGCTTTTAGAAGATAAGTGCTGACAAAGGGTTCGCTGAGTTCATATTTTTAACTCACTAAAACCATTGAAAACTGTTATCAAAAAAAAAAAAAAAAAAAAGGAAATAACATATATACATATACATATATATAGGCCTGAGCTCATGGTTTTTCCAGAAAATAGGGGTCTGTCACAAACACCTCAATCACCTCATCTCAAGGTGATCCAAGTCGAGGTACTTTTTTCAATAGTCTTTTTGACAGATCACGTGTGAGTCGTGTCCAGCTGTCATGTCAATTTCTTCCAGTATTGCTTGGCATTTCATAATGGAAAGACTTACGCCTGAACAACGTTTTCAAATCATTCAACTTTATTACGAAAATTCACGTTTCGTAAAGAATGAAAGAACTTATGTTCAACATAATCGGCCTACTCAGCGTACTATTCGCAACACCGTCACCCGTCTTGAGATCCACCATTCATTATTGCATCGTATTCGACTGAATAGACCACGACCAGATGCCATAGTTAAGAGTGTACACGAGGACTGTGGACCGTGGAGAGTCGATTAGGCGATTTGACGCCATTTGCAGCAACTCCGACTAACCTATGGAATGAATTGGCACATTTTACGGCGAGATCTTAAGTTGAAAGCGTACAAAATACAGCTTGTGCCAGAACTGAAGCCGCTCGGTCTTCCCAAGCGACATCGCTTCGCTCTATGGGCTCTTGAAAAGTTCCAAGAAGATCCGACGTTCTCGAGCCAAATTTTTTTCAGCGATGGACCCATTTCTGTCTCAAAGGGTATATAAACAAGCAAAATTGGCACATTTGGTTCGAAGAACAACCTGAAGGGATTCAAGAGCTGCTATTTCATACAGAAACGTCCAGAAATAACAACGGTTTGGTGTGGTGATAACCGACTATTTGATGCGTGAAATTGAAGCTCATGATATTTGGTTTCCAATCGAAATGCTCTAAGAAGTCATCGAAAATCAACGGATCAACGGATGGACCATCTGAGACGTAGCGGCGACCATTTCTTAATCTTCAAAGAATAAATGCCAAAGAATGCTCTTTCGAATGGTAATAAACGTTCCCCATTATATTTGAATTTTTTGTGTTTTCTTTCTTTAAAAAGTAGGGAACCTCGAAATATATCACCCAATATTAACTAACCTCCTTCAAGTGAAGCGCAGCTATTAAAATGATACTCCACATTTTTCTTTAATATTTCGACATATTTCTGCTTGTATTTAGTAAAGCGCACATTTGTCCACCGCAAGGACATCTTTTGTTCAATTTGAAGTGACCAGCGCCAGAAGAAAGAAAGCTTTTGGGCAAACAGAAAGGCAACTGTCAAACGGAAGCCGATCACTCTTGAAGCAATCGACGGAAGCTGCCAACAACAGTGTTGATATTTATGTTGCTTGGCAAACAAACTCAAGCGGTCTCAACACTTATGAAAATACAAACATATAATAAAGAGACAAAGCACCAACAATGTCAGCAAATGAACTACTTCCAAAGTGCATCGGAAATTTGACAGTTGTCAGTTGTCAGAAATATAAATACAAGTCCCAAACTAGTTCAAAGAGGACAAATGAAGTTCTAGTTAGCTTTCAAATAAAAATTATTGTCTCGTAAATTTTTTAAGGTTGGCATTTTGAGCAATTTTCATGTTGGGTCATACCTAAAATTAAAAAAACCTTGTAGTGAATATAAATTAATTATTTTTTAATAATATTTGATTTAACAATAATATTTAATTTTTGTATTTTTTCGAACTAGTCCGAATTAAACTAGCACCTGCTCTGTTCACTGTGATATTTTTCACCGCAAGGAAGTTATGCATGTACTACTAGTATGAATTATGTATTTGTGTGTAAAATCATAAAAGCGACAATGGAAAATACATCATAAAATTATAGCAACAACCACAACAACCACAACAACAAAGAGCGGAATCATCAACCATATCCTTTTCTCATCAGCATTGTTGACATTTTTTATGCGCTGAGCAGTGAGTGAAATTGCAAAAATAACATTTTTATACTCAAAGTACGCTGTTGTTGAACAAAAGCTGCACAGCTAACAATTCACATCCTTAAATTAAATATGTATGCTTTTGTGCTTATGTAGTTGTGTATGTATGTATGTATGTATGTATGTATTTAAGTGTGTTGACAAATTTGTGTTTTTTATGATTTTTTTTCCGTTTTTCATACTTATTTATTGTTTACTTGTGCACCCTCTAACCCACACAAATGTATGCACCAACAAGGATGTACATAATGCATGCCTGTGTGTGTATGTGTGTGTGTGTGATTTAGTAGAAGCAATTGCATAGCTGCTCGCTTATCCTCCGTTTGTGTTTGCCTTGGCTTTTTGCCTTTACTGCACCGATTCGCTCGTTGTCGGCAACCGGAAGTTGAGTGTGTGACATTAAATGCTGCGTGGTCACTTTTCAAGCTTCATAACTATTCCTTTTGTGGTCTCATAAATTGTTTGTGTGATTTGGTTTGTAGAGATTTGTTATAAAATTTTCCCACATTTTTTGCTTGCCTTAGAAAGATTTGTAAAGTTTTTGAAGTTTGAAAGCTTATGAAGTGCTAAATATTTAAAATGTCACTCGGTGCGACCTTTTTTTTTAGTACATATTTTGGTCTGGAATGTTTTAACTGTATTTGAGAAATTTCTTGATATTTAAAAAAATTCAAATATTTCAGACACTAAGAGAAAGGTTTAAACTATTAAATAGTCTTTATTGCTTATAATAATTTTCATTAAAACTAAATAATTAATTAATAAAAAAAAATAATAAAAAAATAAATATAAATAAAAATAAAATAAAATAAAACCCCTATGCAGCGTACATCGATTGGATGATGAAAGCTTTCGATTCCGAGCCCCATTCCCAATCCAAACCCAAGTTAAAACTTCTCCTAGATAAAATTATGCATTATCTGGAGAACTAGAATAAAATTTGCCAATATCTGGAGCTGCTCAGTACACGAGGGACATAAAACGCAGCATTGGAATCTTCCAAGGCGATACACTGAGTCCACTGTGCTTCATCATCAACTTGAACCCTCTCAGCCATATTCTACACGGAAGATAAGCTACGGGTATGTGGTGAAACGTGGGCAGATTGGGAGATATCGATTAAGTCATCTCTACTACATAGATGATCTGAAGCTTTATGACAGCAACAAACCAAACCATCTTGAAAACGTTTTGAAATGTGTCGCAACTTTTTCCAATGACATTAAAATGTCTGTTGGTCTTGAGAAATCTCGTAAAATAACTAACCTGGAAGGAAAGTTGATTCCCAGGAACACTCACATTGAATCTGTAGGCCTCTATAGAAAAGAAATTGAACCAGATGAGACATATAAATATCTTGGAGTTATACAGAGCAATTGTGTAGAACCCATGCATATGCGGAAGAAACTAGTGATGGAGTTTAGGAGACGACTTCATGCTATATGCAAAACACAATTAATTGAAAGAAACCAGACACTTGCCATAAATTCGTTTGCTATACCCGTGGTATCGTACAGTTTTTGAGGTTATAAAATGGTCAAGAAGCGAGCTTGGAAATATGAAGCGGATAATACGTAGTTATGTCCAAATATAAAGCTCATCATCCCAAAGCAGCCGTCTTTCGAACGACGTTGACCCGAAAAGAAGTTGAAAGAGGCCAAATTGACATCGGGGCGTTGCATGACAAACTAATTTTAAAGCTCTGAGCATATTTCCGTTCAGAAATTCATCAGATTGTAGAATCCGTTTATGACAACTATACTCCACTGCGAATGAAGCAGCCTTATGAAAGCAGAAATACGATATAAACAGATGAAAAACTCCAAAAATGGTCTGAAATGGTAGTCCTTGGCATATATCGGAAAGATTTGCTAAGTCCGCATGTCGACCAAAAATGGTCGCACTTATGGCTCACAAACAGAACAATATTCGCCGAAATGGAAGGGACTATTTTTGCAAGACAAGATCAATGGTGGAGCCCACCAGAGATTATGTCAAGTATGTAATTCGTGACGTAGTAAAGGCTCCTGCAGACAGATGACGTAGATACAATATTAGAAGCGAAACTATAGATTATGTGTTTGCTGGCTGCAATAAAAAAAAGGGGGGGGGGGAAATAAATGAATTAAAATAAAATAAAATAAAATAAAGTAAAATAAAATCAGAAAAAATAAATTAAATTAAATTAAATGAAAATAAATTCAACGAGGTAAAATAAAATAAAATTAAAATTAATTAAAATTAAACAAAATTTTATAATATAATAAAAATAAAATAATATAAAAAAGAATAAAATTAAATTAAATAAAAAAAAATAAAAAAAAGATAAAAAAAAAGAAAAATAAAATAAATTTAAGGTTAAAAAAATTTCGAGTTGTAGTTGAAAATGATTTCACCGATTGTGGGTAGTATGAAGTCACTCGACTTACGAAGCTGATTATTATTGGAGAATTATTATTTCTTTGCAGTAGGAAAAAAGAGCACTTTAGTGCTGGCAGCAGCAGTGCAATGTCCTAAGAATTTTTTATTATTATTATTTTTATTTTTTATATTTTTTACACTACACCAACTGCCAAGCTTACAAGCAAATATTAATCCCATTGCTTATTATTTGTTACCCGCTGCCTGCTGGCCGTGTCCAGTTGTTGGCTTTAGCTTTAGTTAGTTTGCTGCCAGCAAGCAACGACTGAAAATCGTAAGCCATTGCGTGCTAACATATCGTAAATCAGAAAACCATTTGGGGCTTAGCCAATTGAACCACTTTAAGTAATAAATTGAAAAAGTTGCCGATTTGGCCCTTAAGTGAGACCACAACCGAAAAATCGAAAAACGCCAATTCGTCCAATACGAGTACGAGTAGACGAGTACTCAAGGCGAGTCAAAACACACCACACCACACACACACACACACACACACTTAAGTGTCACAGCTAACAACGCCGCTTATTGGGCGCACTCAAATTGTAGCAGCGGGAGGGAAGTGGCTGACAGCTGGGGCGGTAGCGGTGGCGGTGCTGGTGGCGACTGTAGCAATATTGGCGCCCATTGAAAGCGCCAACGAATGTGTGCCAGAAGCCAAGACGAGAACTGACCAAGCCAATAATGCTTACCGCAACGAGTAGGGTTTTGGATGGCAAACAACTATAGCAACAACAAGTAGCTGCTGGCTATTAGTGCTACATGTTATGCTATTGCAGCCGATTTCTCCATTTAATACAATAATTGACGTTGTGTGTGTGTGTGTGTGCTTGTGTGTGCATGTGTTTGCTGTAAATTTTATTGTTGTTTTGTATATGTCGTTTGTGGCTCTTTCGTTGGCATATTTTGTTGTAGTTATTACCACTTCACATTCTGCACACATAGACACATATACACCACAAACACATACACACAAATATACATGTCATTATGAGGCTGCTCCTTCTGCATTTATTGTTGTTGTTTTTTCATTAGTTTTTTTTTTTTAGTATTCTTGAGCTTTTTGGCTGTCATTATATATGCTTAGCAACCGCATGTCCTCCTTTTTTTTAGACGCCGTCTGTTGAGCAAAATGTCGTTTAGCAAATCGGTTTATAAATGGCAACAAAATTATTTAAAACAGGAAGTGACAGCGTTAATGGCATATGCCTTCCGCCAGTTCCGCTTGTGCGGCGTTTTCATATCAATATCAAAAGTAGAGGAAGAAGAAGGAACTATTAGAGGAATATCGAGATATTCAAACGAAATTATATTGCTTATACCTGTAACCCTGCCATGTCCAGTATGAAGTTGGTCCTAAACCCCTTTCGTACTGCTATTTCTCACTCTGACTACGGTACTCCGGTGAATTAATAAGCTCTCGAATCCTTGCTTACTCGATTTCTTAGTTCGAAAGTTCTCAACTACAGCCGCACTTGCTGCTAAATTGCTAAAAAATGAAAAAAAAAAATTTTTATTCGAAAAGTCTCCAACAAAGCTCGCTCGTCTCTCGCTTCCTGTACTATTTTTCAACTGGCGACAAAATTAAGCAACCTCAATTTAATGAAAAAGGGTCACGCGTACACCAACACAGCAAAACGCACATAAATAGCGCTACTAACGGTAAAAAAAATTCATATTTGTCAGCTCAACAGCATTTGGGGTTGTGAGGCCTGGCCTTGGCGAGCAAAAAGTGGCACCGAAAAACCATGCAATTTTCATTCATTTATGTATGAAAAACCAGCAAAAAAAAGTGATATACATTCGCATAAATATATATTTACACATTTGTGTACAACAAAAACAACAATAGCTGCTATTGTGGTGTGCATTGCAATGATGGCTACTCATGTCAACAGCGGCATAAAATGGCAATGGAATTTTTGTGGTGCGTGCGAATTTAATGGATTTTCATTGCAACAAACAAACATAAAAACTACTTACATATACATATATATGCATACATATATGCTTACATTTACATATATGTATAAATATAGTTATAAATAACAAAATGCACAAAAGCATTTCGCTCTTATCGCTTGCCACACTGCACTTGCTCGCGCGCTACTCTACTTTTCAATGGCATTTCTCACATGTAACTGCATATAATTTCTTGTATGTGTGTGTGTGTGGGTATATTTTTTTTTAATATATTTATATTCATACCTTTGCATTTCTCTTTTATCTTGCATTTATTTTTATTTATTTTTTATTTTTTCGAGTGGCATTTAAGCTCACTTGTCGCGCTGAAGGTTTCCCCATTTGATATCTTTCACACAACTCTTGGCCTATTTGCAGCGATTGTGCCGCCGCTCGCATTTTTTGATTTCAAAAGATATGCATTTTTCATGCGCTGTTTTTCGTTTGTTTTTTTTTTGTATGTATGTCTGTTTATATGTACCATTAAACGATTAAAAACATGGCTGTACCGCGAAAATTTTTAGCTGTAACGTGCTCCTGCATATGCGTAGATGATATAAAAAAGTTCGTTATGGGGCGCTGTATCAATGTATCTCTGAAACAAGCAGTCGTCAGACTGATCAGCATAAAAATAACCAAAATACATGTCATTTGAAAGGACTTTCTTCCTCCTGCATATACGTAGATGAAAAAATCCACCAGGGGGCGCTGTTATAAAGGTATCTCTGAAACAAGCCATCATCAGACTGGTCAGGATAAAAATAACTAAAACAAATGTCCTTTAAAGGGACTTTCTTCCTCCTGCATATGCGTAGATGAAAAAAAATCCGCTAGGGGGCGCTGTTGTCAATTTATCTCTGAAACAAGCCATCGTCAGACTGGTCAGGATAAAAATAACTAAAACAAATGTCCTTTAAAAGGACTTTCTTCCTCCTGCATATGCGTAGATGAAACAAAAAAATCCACTAGGGGGCGCTGTATCAAGGTATCTCTGAAACAAGCCGTCGTCAGACTGGTCAACATAAAAATAACTAAAATACATGTGTAGAATACTAAATTTTCGCGCTCTTAGAAGTTTTTTTGACGGGGTTTTCGACCCAAAATCTCATATCAGAACAAATTCGTGTATGAAGGGTATATGCTATAGTAGCCAGATCTGCGCGGTTCCGATTAATGATCATTCAAACATAATGATACACCTGTGCACCAAGTTTGGTTGAAAAATTTCAGAAGCTCTAGTCCCTTAGCTTACGTTCAACAGACGGATTCCTCAGCTCGTAACTCGTGGATTTAATTGGTATAAATTTTGGTGTGTCGCTCTCTCTTCTCCTTTTGATATATACAATAAATACCTCGAACTGATGTTAATATACCGCTTTATGTTCATGACAGCATAATTAACCGATAGGTGGTGCTTTTAACAAAATATTTCTAAATCGTAGTGTTCCGTAATTGGTTTATAAGAAAAAGGGCTGTTATAATTGTCACTGAACACAGGAATATTACCGCTAATACCTGCACAGAGACCAAGAAGACAAAGTAGTCATTTATTTGTTGCAGAATTTAATGACAAAGCTAGAATGATAAGAGCTTTCAAAAGCTTTTAAGCTCGATTTATTGATATGAGAGCTTTTTGCTCTTATTTTTCAGCCAAAAGGTTTACATATCCCACCAAATTTTTTATTCAGATAGAAATGGTTAGTAATGCAATTTCAAGGCCCATTGAGTAAATAATTTTTCAGCATTAAATTTTTTGATGTATCAGTGCCTCAATTTGGGCAATAAATTTTTCCAAAAAAGCTCTTAAATGCGAAAATTGATAATTAAATATGAATATATGTAAACGTGGACTACAGACTGTACGCACGTATGCATTTATTTATATATAAATAATGTACATAATTAAAATGGGAAAAAATTCATTTCATTCGCTCATCCGCATGCCGAACGATTATGCGCACTAATGACCGCATTCGCTGCAATCCTATATTGACCGAACCGTCCACCAAGTAGGTCAAAAGACCATATATGCGCTATATAAATTTACACTTAATATATGTATGTAGTTTATGTGGCTTAAGTGGCATTCAACACATATTGAAATTGAAACATTTTTACAGCAATTTTACACATTCAATACTGAAGTGTACTTAGCGTGGCCGTAAGGGTCTGAATGAATATACCCTTTCGTATGATGTTTATTTGAGTGGCTATTGATGGCGGAGTTTATTGCGTATTTATTGCAAATGCTTGAAGTTCAGCCGCATATTAAATTTCAAAAGTTGTAAAATCGAAAATTTTAATTTGATTTAATTAATTAAATGTGTTGCATGTATGAGAATTACAACTTTTGATTTCACAGAAAATTACCAAATGACCTCCGGTAAGGTTAACTTTATCTAATTTTATTATATTTTATTTTTTTTATCCATTTCAACGTTATCCATTTTGCGTTTTCCAAAATAAAAGTAAATAAAATGAATTAAAAAAAAAATTTTTTTATGAAATTCTTTTTTTTTTTTTATTATAAGGTTTGAACCTTCGCATTGTATGTGAAACCCAGAATTATCAAATGACCTGGTGCCTGGTGGATTTTTGAAAATTTCGATCCATTTGACGTAATTCTCGACCACTCTTTGGCACATACGAGGTATGTTCAAAGGGAAAGGTGAATTTTAGTACTTATTTATTCATCAATATCTATTTTGTTCCCTTCATGTGTAACCTACATCGGATAAAATACACTTGTGCCAACGCTTTTTCTAATCCTAGAATGCGCTTTTCGCGGTATGGCCATCAGCTCTTTCTTCGATTCTAACTTGATCTCATCAATTGTGGCAAAACGCTTTCCTTTCATTGATTTCTTTCGTTTTAGGAATGGAAAAATGTCGCAGGGAATCAAATCTGGTGAATTCGTTGGTTGAGGCATGATTACGGTTTTATTTTTGGCCAAAAAACATCGCGAATAAGCATTGACGTGTGAGTTGGTGCATTATCGTGATGCAGAATTCACGATTTATTTTTCCACAATTCCGATCGTTTGAGCCGTATTTCTTCACGCAAACGCTGCATAACTTCCTTGTAGTATTCCTTATTAACTTTACGACCCTTCGCCAGGAACTCATAATGCACCACACCATTGTAATCAAAGAAAACAGTGAGCAAAAGCTTCACCTCCTTCTTTGAACATACCTCGTATTGGACAGTATCTCAGCCACAACTTGACGAATGTTGGTTTAGCAAGTGATCAAGAGCATCGCATCGCATTGTAAATACGAGAGATCATCAGGCCAAGAAATTTCTCTCGCAATAAATTCATATTCGTTAGAGTTGTTGGTACAAAATATGGTCCAAGACGTCTTCATCGATTGCAGGTTTAAAAGAATAGGTTATCATACGGTGACAACACTCCGAAAACACAGTGACAGTCTCGCCTTTATCGTTTTCAAAGGAGTAAGGTCCAGTCACGTGTAAGTTTTTTTTTGTGGGTCCAATGGCTTCTCTTGAATTATTTGAGGATTCTCGGAGCCCCAAAAGTGACAATTTTGTTTATTTACGTATCCACTGTGTTAGCAATGGGCCTCGTCTCTGAACAAAATTTTGTTGGAAAAATCGCGGTCCTCTGCGTATCGCGGTCTTCAAGCACAAAATCGACGTAATTACGGCGTTGTTAATAGTCAGCTGGCTTCAGTTGTTGTGTGTATTGGACTTTATAAGGATGTAGGTGTAATACCAAGTGCGAAATGCGCCATAATGTGAAGTCAGAAACTCCCAGCTCTTGAGAACTTCGAGAATTAGACACATTCCTCGGGCCTTTGGTTACACATTCACTTACAACAGCGATATTTGAGGTGGAAAGAGCAAAATGTTGATGCACAGGTCTTACTACATCTATAAACGATCCAGTCTCTTCAAATATCTTTAAAGTTTCACCAATTTCTTCAACAATTGGACGATTAGGTGCACCGTGTTCTCGCCACTCTTGGATCACCATTTTTGTTGAAGGTTGAAACAATTTTAATGTGTTGTGCGATTATTGAGCGAAAAGCCTGACTTTTAACTAAAACATAACTTGTTAGGCAGTTAAGTTTCACAGATGTCAAAGTGCAGCCCTGCGCTTTTACAACCACTAAATGGAAAACTCTTTAGAACTGTCATCGATTTTAAACTTCAAAGCCGATTATTTCAATATCTACAGAAAAAAGTATGAAGAAAATTATATGAAAACTTTCTCCTGAATTCGAATCCTTACAATCGAATATGGCTAACATTTCTAGCGATCTTAATCGCAATGGATAACAAGATCAGTGCACATCCAGCATACATACGTATGGAAGGAGTTCAACTGACTGTAGGAAAACAACGAAAAGCGCAGATTACCACCACCACCAAGCATAAGTGCTCCAAATACCGCCAATAAGTTCATAAGTAAGCCAATACAAAAACGATAGTGTTGCAATAAAGTACAGTGTTGCATAAAGTGAGCCAACACAGGAAATGTTGCAAATGTCAATTTGGCGAATATAAAACGCAACGCGACATGGCATTTTGATAAAAATCTAAAACCATAAACTGAAACTGAACTGCGAGGCTTTGAATTCAGTGCAGTGCAAGAGCAGCAGCAAATAACAACAACAACAAATGTAGCGCACAAAAGCAATAATATCATTAACAATGGCAACAACAACAACAACAGCAACTATGTGAACACGAAGCAGGTTTATCAACGCCACAAACACAAAGCGGCAGGCAGGCAACAACAATAAAAGCTAAAATGTTTTAAAACAAATTTATATATAAATAAAAATAATATATAAAATTGAAAATAAAAGAAAATAATGAAATAAAGGAATATAAGTAAAATGAAATAAAATAAAATAATGGGTGATCCATTGCAAGGTTTCCTAGTTTTTTGAAGAAAGAAAAACTCCTAAAATTCAAATTTAATCAGGAAAATTTATTGTCATTCGAAAGAACATTCTTTAGCATGTATTTCTTGAAGATTATCTCTTTCAAATGTTGACCACGGCTACGTCTCAGATGGTACATCCGTTGAGTCCACTTTTCAATGACTCGTTCGAGCATTTCGACTGATAATTGGAGGAGGACACGCGTGATTTTTTGCTCCAAGGCCTGAATCGAAGCGGGATTGTCTGCATAGGCTTTGGACTTTACATATTCCCACAGGAAAAAGTCTAACGGTGTTATATCACACGATCTTGGTGGCCAATCAACCGGCCCAAAACGTGAAATTACTGCTCACCGCAGTGTTCGCTCAATAAATCCATTAACTGATGCGATGTGTGGGAATTGCCGAAGAAGCGCCGTCTTGTTGAAACCAAATGCTACGGAGATCACGAACTTCAATTTCGGGCATCAAATAATAGGTTATCATGGCGCGATAACGGTCGCCATTGACGGTTACGTTCTCACCGGCATCATTTTTGAAGAAATATGGACCGATGAATCCACCGGCCCACAAGCACACCAAACCGTTATTTTTTTTGGATGAAGTGGCAGCTCTTGAATCTCTTCAGGTTACTTTTCATCCCAAATGTAGCAATTTGGCTTGTTTACATACCCATTGAGCCTGAAATGGGCCTCATCGCTGAACAAAATTTGGCTCGAAAACGTCGGATCTTCTTGGAACTTTTCAAGTGCCCATAGAGCGAAGCGATGTCGCTTGGGAAGGTCCGGCGGCTTCAGTTCTTGCAAAAGCTGTATTTTGTACGCTTTCAATTTAAGATTTCGACGTTAAATGGGCCAAGTCGTTCCATACGTCAATCGAAGTTGCCTCGAATAACGTCGAATCGACTCTCCACGGTCTTCGGCGTGTACACTCTCAGCAACGGCCGCTATATTTTCTTCACTGCGTGCTTGATGTGGTCTATTCGATCGAATATTATCCAATAATGAATGCTGTGTCTCAAGAGGGGTGATGGTGTTGCGAATAGTAAGCTCAGTAGGCCGATTATGTTGACCGTAAGTTGAGCGGAGCGCGCGGAACACATTCTTTACAGAACATGAATTTTCGTAGTAAATTTAAATGATTTGTAAATTTTATTGAGGCGTAAGTCTTTCCATGATCAAATGCCATACAATACTGAACAAAAATAACATGACCGCTGAATACGACTCACATGTGATCTGTCAAAAGGAGGCTTTAAAAAAAATTACCTCTACTTGGATCACCCTTTATATGAAAAAATCCAAAATAAAATACTCACAAACTATGCTTGTGCGGTCAATAGCCCCCAAAACAACAGAGCAACACTCACTCTGCGCATATTTCCTTATTGTTGGCAACAAATTTACGTGCAACATTTGTCTCTGCTCACCGGCTGAAAGACCACGAAATTTTTTAAATTTTTTTCTTCATTATTTTTCGTTCAGCTCTTGCTCTTGTCCAAAGGCTTTTAATACCTTTGTAGCGTGTTTATGCTCTTTATGGTATCAAATGTTGAATTCGCGTAAATTAATTGAAATTAAACAACAACAACAGCAACAACAATAACTACAACAACTACAAAGCGACAGCTCATGCAGCAAAGGAAAGTCCCGAATAAAAGATAAAAACCAAACGAGACGCTGTTACATCAAGTGTAGAGCAAAAGCAACGGCCCAAGCAAATCTGCGTTGCAAACGATGCTGCAGCGATGGGCTCACTTTAGTTTGCTATTGTGTTGCTACCACTTTTGTTGGTTGCACGTCAACGTAACCGCATGCAGCAACAGCCAGCAACCGCTTAGAGTGGCAGCAACAACAACAACATCTCATCGACAGTGGCACAGCAGCAGCAGCAGATGGTGTTTGTTGTACGGTTGCAGATGTTGTTGCCTGGATAAAATTAACGACAAGGCGGCGCCTAACAAAAGGGTATAACAAACAACAACAAATAATCAGCTTATGCTTTTATTGCCCCAGCTAAGTATGCCCCATCGGTATGAGCCTTTCACGGACGGTCTGTATGAGAGAATTTGTGTAAGTGGCAATCAATGAGGAAGCGATCACAGCACAATCAAGCACAATCGCCGCCAGATTTGAATGGAATCAGCCAAACGATCTATCGATGGCGGACTAGGTGGGAGGGGAGGAAGAGATGTGAAAGGGGGGGGGGGGGAATTGAATATTCAGACATATAAGGAAGCGCTGAGTTCGGAGAGCGTCATAGTGTGCCTGATATTCCAGCTAGAACACACACAAAAACAAATCGGTGAGGTTTAAGCTTTTCAGCTTAAAGCGTTCTGGTTCTGATAATTATGACATGAGTGAAGTAGATCACAACATTCAGCTTGTTCTGGAAAAAATTACGCTGTCATTAGCCCACAGATATTCGCTTTTAAAAGTGCCAGAATGAATCTAAGCACTCCTTAGAGCTTTAAGCCCACCAAATTCTCTGTTAAAGCTTTCGAATTGCAAAGCATGCTCGAAAAAGTTAAAGCTTCTCTCCAAAAGATAAGAAGAAAGAGGCAAAGGAACTCTGTCATTCATTCAAATATCTTATTTTTCGCCAAAGCTTTCAAAAGAATACGACCAAAAATTAATTTCTCGAGTAATTGGAGTACATGGAATGCTCTTTTGAGACCTGGTAGGAAGAAATAGAAAGTGAAGGCGTAGAAAAATTGAAAATATTTGTAAACAGAATAAAACTTTTCCTCCTCCGATTGAGTTTGGGTAGAGAAAAAGCTTTCTCCTGGTCAAAATGCGCAGCTAATAGAGTTTAAAAACTCTTCCCTGCCTAACTATGCGATCAATAATATGACCGCAGATAACAAATTGTGTAATGAAGTTGAAGTAACGGACTATGAAGAAGTTCGAAGATCACTCTTGGTTCTAGAGAGTAACTAATAGGTTGAGGCCGGCGGTCTATCGGCTGAGCTGTTTAAACACGTTTGGGGAACGATGTGAATACACCCTGCGCAACAAACTCAGCGCCGATCAAAAACAAAATCCATCGCTTGTAAAAAAAAGTAAAAAGTGCCGATGATCGTCTGAAAAGCGAAATCTTCGTCCTCGCCGATGTAGCTCTTTGTTTGTTTGCGCCCGGCAATGAATGGTCGCATTTGTTTGTGTGTGTGCACAAAAATTATTGGCTTTGTAGAATTTAATGCATGTTTTGCACCAAATGGAGGATGTAAATTTTATGCTAACATGACAACGAACGAACAAACCAAAACGAATGAGCTGACGAGTCAGAGAAGTGTGCCGGAGAGGACAATACAAACGTTGGTTGATTTCAGCAACGCCAAAAGAGCAGAGCGAGGGCAAGTAGTATGCCTGCAAAAAAAAAACAACTTTAGCTTCTCATCTCTAGCGCAAGTACAACTCAACGGAAGCTGCACGGTGTATATCGTACATTGACACGATCGCCATTTGATCGGCTGCTAGTGACCGCTTGGTGGCCTCTTCAACATACTCTTCGAACGTATTTACATAAGTTCTTGACTGTTTGGTGTGTATAAATTTCATTTTATTGCCATTAGGCCACCATCAGCGTGGTCTACCAAATCGATGGCATGGAAAATTATGTACAATTAAAAAATTTATTAGTTAATTGTGAGGAGAGAAAGGTTGTTTGTTTGTTTTAGACACGATTTTCACATGATCAGCCCTAGTATGACTATTTCAGATTGCAGCAAGCATAACAAGAGATAAATATATTTGGTTAGAAAGCGATTAAAAGCTAAAAAGTTAAAAGCAAAAAAAAAAAATTTAATAAAAAAAGTAAAACGAAGTAAATTAAAATGAAATTTAATAATAAACTTTAATATAAAAAAAATATAAAAATTAAATGAAAAAGTAAAAATAAAAAAATAAAAAAATAAAAATAAATAAATAAAAAAAAATAAGTTGAAACTAAAGAAATAAAATAAAATAAAATAAAATTAACTTAATTAAATTTAAAAAAAAGCAAAAATAGAAAAAAGAATTAAATATAAAAAATAGAAACAATAAAAAAAATAAAAAAATAAAAAAATAAGATTAAAATACAAAATAAAATAAAAAAAATTTAAAAAAATTAAAAAATATAAAAAAATACTAAATAATAATAAAAATGAGATAAAACTAAAAAAAAATTAAATAATTAAAATTAACTTAATTAAATTAAGACAAAATAAAAACAAAAAAATTGAAAAAAAAAATTAATTATTAAAAAATAAAAAAATAAAATAAAAAATAAAAAATAATAATCTTAAAAAAAATAAAAAATTTAAAATAAACTCAAAAAAAATATAAGATTAAAATACCAAAAAATTATTAAAAAAAATCAAATAAAAAATAAAAAAATAATAATATATTAAAGAAATAAAATAAAGTAAAATAAAATAAATAAAAATATCAAAAAAAAATATTTAAAGAAAATAAATTAAAATGAAATGATCATAATTAGATTAAGACAAAAAATAAAATAAAATAGAATAAAGTAAAATAAAATAATATAAAGTAAAATATAATGACATAAAAAAAATAAAATAAATTAAAAAAAAAAATAATAAAATAAAATGAAAAAAAAAATAAATAAATAAAAATATATAAAAAAATAAATAAAATAAAAAATAAAAAAATAATCTGAAAAACTAAATTTTATTTTTTTTAAAATCAATAAAATAAAATCGGTTAAAAAATTTAAAAAAAAAAAAATTAGAAAATAAATAAAAATATAATAATATAAAAAATTTAAAAAAAATAAAAAAATAAAATTAAATAAAATTGAAAAATTAAAAATAAAATAAAATAAAATAAAGTAATTAAAAATAATAATAAAAATAATTAGTAATAAAAAAAAATTAAAATAAATAAAAAAATAAATAAAAGAAATAAAAAATAAAATAAAAAAATTAAAATATTAAAAATAAAATAAAATAAAATTACTTTAAAAAATTAAAAATAATAATAAAAATAATTAGTAATAAAAATAAAAATATAAAAGTAAGAATTAAATTAAATAAAAAATAAAAAAAATAAAAATTAAAAATTAAACATAAAAAAGGTATGAAAAATATATAATAAAATAGAATTAATTTAATTAAATTAAGACAAAATTAAACAAAATAAAATAAAATAAAATAAGATAAAATAAAGTAAAATATTATAAGATAAATTATGACTGATTGTGTAAGACAAAGGAAATTAGGTTTCCTAACGTCAGTCCTGAATTTCCCGCTAAGATACAATTTTCTGTCAACTAAAGTTAAATGCTAAATTAAATGCCCTTCAAATATGGACTCCTCACCATTTTCGTCACCTAATAAAGAAATTTCCCTTTGACTCACCGCGGAGAGTAATTATTAACGTCATGATTGCCATTTAAAGCTATGAAAAGTGATATGTGTATGCACAAGCAAACAAGCATATATACAGCCAGCTGAACTCATAAAGCCCACATATGCGCAGTTTGGTAGTCAAAACTCTCAAAATGGCCCACACACGAAGCGCTTTGCCTATAATCATATTTCCTTTTTTAACTCTTTTTGCACAACTGATCATCGAACAATACTGGGCGCAGCCATGTCAAACAGCAGTTTACATACATACATACATACACACGCAAACACATGTAAGTACGAGTATGCGCTACTGCCAAATGGTCAACGTGTTTGGTGTCGCTGCTAATGCCATTGCCATCGCCATCCTGCTACGCTGGACTTTGTTACGCTTCCTATGTCTATGTTGTTGTCGTTGTTGTCGACAATTATTGACAACACAATGGCTTGAATGTAATTAATCCTGACATAATCTGAGCAGATAATTTCCTACTATTTTTGGTGCGTGCCTAACTGCCGCCTGCCGATTTTCACTGCCTACCGACGACTATCTGCTGGTGAGTACCTTTTTTTCGGCTACTCGGTATGACTGGCCTCCTCATATTTCACATACTCACTCATACGTATAGATGTGTATGTGTGTGTTTGCGCTTGTTTGTATGCCACGGCCAGTGTCATGGTCATCGTCCACCATTTATGTTGGCTGCCGCGCGTCGCTGTCAAATGAATGGACAGTGTGACAACGCTTTGGCAAGCTAAGCTATGATCCCACCGCTTAATGCTGGCATCAGTTATGGTATATAAATACATACATATATACTCATAGGTGTGTGTGTGTGTGTGTGTGTGTGTGTGTGGCGGTGCGATTGTGTAAATTTATGCAGTTGATAAGTCATTTATGCTGCTGCTGCTGCTGCTGTTGCTGATGGTGATCCTTTTGGTCAACATATCATTTTGTGGATATGAATTTTTGCTCGCCACATTCGGTCGGTCGGCTTACTGAGTCATTGAGTTTGCGAACATTTTTGCAAAGCATGGAAAGCAGTTAGTCTTTCGCTTAGGAGGTGTGCCAAGTTAGGTTAGGTAGAAATTCTTGCCGATATAAAAACTTCGACGCACTCAGACCTACGTAGGCTTATACGTCTCTTTCACTTTGTCTTCTAAAATAGCCTATAGCCTTAATGTCCCTTCAGTATCCTAGCTGGTTTGAAATATCCTCCGTTTTCGAAGCGTATAAGACATAAGAATTGCCCCGGTGCCATTTCAGCCGAGTTGCCCTCGTTTCGTTTGCATTAATCGAAAAGTATGCCAATGTTTTTTTTATGTGGTAGAATCTTGTTCAGCCAGCAAGTTCATCTTACCAACAAAATCATTGCTTGTCTTCATGAACTGGAATCCAAACAAGAGATATTATGCTCAGTCATCTCTTGACGAGATACGTGACAGTTCAGTGCAACTTAAGCATCTACCCTGATAGAGTCCAGGGTTTTAATTACTGTCTTCCTGTCGCTGATTGCATTCCAAGGTGTGCTACAGCTTCAAAGACAGCGGAAATTTTGGTCTAGAACACACTGCAGTGGTTCGGCAGATTGAATGAGAATTCTAATAAAGATTCCCGCCAGAAAATATCTCCATCCATTTTACCAATAAATATATACCGAGCTCTCAGCCGGAGTGTCGGCGCCACTCGATAGAAGAGCATAACTTTCTGTTCCCTTAATCGAAGAGTTTTGAGCGATGCCATCTGATGAGCTGCTAATTCAAATGGAAGATTGTCAATAAGTGTCGTCAGAGCTTCGGGCGGTGTGGTTCTAAGTGCCCTCAATGACTCGTACATATCATATATCCTTTAAATCTTATAGTTAAAGAGCCATCTCATATCACTGTTGTTGTTGTTGTAGCGACTTCGCCAACACCGTCTAGAGACAGGCAGGTCTAGTCTTAGTGTTTGAGGTCATCTAACGGGAAAGGCCCAGGAAACGTACTGTTTTGGCGGTTTCGGACCAGAGGGAGAGAGGTATTAGATCAGTCGGTTTGAGTGCGTGTGCTAAGAGGTGGTTAGTGTCGTGCGGCGATTCGTTGCATGTGCGACATGTGTTGAGTATGTCAGGGTTGAGTCTGGTTAGGTAGGAGTTAAGTCTGTTACAATATCCACGCCTTAATTGTGCTAGGGTTACGCGGCTCTCTCGAGGCAGCTCGAGCTCTTGTTCTGCAATGGGGGATGATTGGACTCCGAGAACACCATTCACGGGAAAAGAGTTAACGAAGGTGTTAATGGACTCTCTGCGAATAGTGTTTATGGCCTGTCTGTAAGCAGTCTTGTCTAGCGCGTCTTGCCTGTATTGCTATTCTAGCTTCGCGATAGTCAAGTACTCCCTTCCTGATGTGCCCAGGGTGGTGCTTCAGCTTACAATCAGTGTCTCTTGCCATAATCCCGATGGTAGCATACCAGCAGTTATTGCTTACACAGCATAACATTATGCTCCTTAACTGGGAGCATAGATGTTTCACTGTGTAAGTGGTCCACCGACGCCATCAGCAGGTTTCCCGTCTCCCGACTCTCACAACAGCTGCTTATACCTACCGGAGTTGATCCGGATTTTATTCGGCAAAGGTCTGTCACCTTCACGGCGAGCTAACCCTGTTTAGGTCATCAGGTATCCTTCTCATATGACTAAGTCTATATTCTTTGCAACTCAGTTTCTTACCCAGAAAGGTGTTTGAAAACTTTGACTTGGCTCTGGGGTTTAGACGAGGAGGTAAAATGAAGTTTAGTCATTTTTGATATTAGGTCATCTTCAGATATCTTGGAGTTTTGAGCAAGTTACTGTGATTTTATTATACACTTTTCTCAGTTTAAGTGGATCCTTGCTTATTAGTCGTTAGTAACTTCCTCATAGTCCTTCAGGAGAAGTCAACATTTCATATTATTCCTTAGTACTTCATTATAAGTAATTAAAAATTCGAAAAGAAATGACATTGAAGCATATATTCCCCTACTCGTACAGTTCAAATAATTAAAATAAATTTGATTTCTCATCATCCAATTTCACATCGTCCTGCCGTAATAAATTAAATTGAATTCCCATACTTGTCATGCTTGCAAATTCTCTTAATGTAAATCAATACAAATACAATCAAATGTCTTTTCAATGTGTGTGTGTACTCATTAAATTTAGCTGAGTCCTCCTGGAAATGCTGTGTCCAATTGCGGCGGCGTTGCCAACAAACAAACCTCTAATACCTTTGACTACAGCAATGGCATAATTAAATTTATTACATATCGTAGATAGACAAACCAGCAGATCTGCAAAGCACTACTCACATACATATAGATGAATACTCATAACATCACATTATCTGTTGCTTGTTTCGTTTAATTGAACATGAAAGCCTTGCGCTGCACCGCACCGCTTGCCCAAGCCGGTCTCTCTGTATGCAATGTCCATCGGTTCATTTGCTTCGCCTTGCCGTGCTTTGGCTTTCCCACTGTTGCTGCGCTCGTTATTTCCTGTCAACTCTAAGCAACAGCCAAACAACTGCTATTCATAGGCACAAATGCGCTTATCAGCGCAAAACAACGCTTTAGCACTGACCAAATGCCCCAGCAGCTGCCAGTGTGTTCGTTCGGCTGTCGAGGAGGGCTGGGAGTGCTGCCAAGCAATTTCATAGCTCATATTTGTACCGTTTGCAAAACTATTTTCGTTATTTATTACTTACTTGTTGTGTTTGCGTTTGTATTTGTGTAAGTACTTGCCAAGTTGTCAATTACAATGCCGCCAGTTTGCCCGTATAAGTCATGCAAAGGTACTCAACTCGGTTAGCAAGAAGAGACTTGAGACTTCACTACTAAGTTGCATACAAAGTCTTTTGTCTTTGGCAGTAAAGGAGATTGCGCTGCTGATTTGATTATTGCGATTTTTATGAGCTTGTTGTGAAGTTCATGGTTGGATGTATTCAGCTATGTAGTCATAAATGTATGGTTGATAGAGTCGTCTTAAAGTTTTTGGGGTCAGTCCAGGTGAAATTGAACTAAGAAAAAACACTGAAGTGTATGTGCCCTAATGCTCTTCCCTTTATACTGCTATCATCGGCGGGTATATTGTATATAATTCGCACATTGTAACCGCTGAATCGATTTTCGATCTTTCTCTCTTTCTTCATTTGTGATGTGCGTCTTAATGTTAATACGCGAAAGAGCCTTTTCGGGTTTCGGAGAGGATTTCTCAAGAAAAACAGGCTTTAAGAAGCAGCTCCAGAGATATCTCATCATGAATGTAGTTTCCTGTCACACCATTCACATAAGTCGAGTAGAATTCACAAGCTCCATCGTAAAAATGAAGTACCTCTCTCAGAAGAACATAACCTCAAACAAATTGAGTGGCATATAATTCGGTATATATATATATTTGGCGCTTTGTAAAGGCTGAAACGAGTATCGGCTGACTCCAATGTGTGACGCAGTCTAAATGTTTTTCAAACAATTGGAGAAATTCAAAGTGTAATCTAAGCCGCTTCCAAACATCTGTTAGATTCTTATGAGGAGTTTTTTTTTATCGCCGGAAAAAGTATCAAAATATCCTCCTCTACTGCTTATAGGAGCAGGGAAATGATGAGAGATTTGCAGAGCCTATTTACTGTTCATGGAGAGAGCTCTTTAGTTCTCATTTGTCTACTCAGAGCTCCATTCGAGCACGTGGATCTCAAATAACTGAGCTAATTTTAGAAGCGTGCTTAACAATTTTAACAACAGGGTGGATATTTGTGGTCTTAACAGTCGGAAAATTCAGACTACGTAACGACATCGCATTAAACGGACTGAGACAGGGCGACTTCGACGGTGGAATTTAGATTAACTGCTTAAAAAAAGATTATTAGCTTATACCGAATCGAGAGACCAAAATCGACTCCCCTGCGGATCAGTTATTCCAAAATTTACCCTGCATGTCATAAGAGGCGACTAAAGTCCAATAGTATCCGCTACATTCGGCTCTTTATACCGGAACGAGCTGGATTTTTATCCAGTAAAGGACTGTCACTCCCGAAATATTTCCCGCAACCAAAATTGGGGAATTTTTTTCCGATTACAACAACAACAACAACAACGACACTAACCACCTCTTAGCATGCCCATTCAAACCGACTGGTCTAATACCACTCTCCCTCAGGTACGAATCCGTCAAAAGAACACGTTTCGTGGGCTTGCCATTAGGTAACTACGATGACTAGGACTAACTCTACTAGATCCTAGGGGGTATAACAACAACAACAACAAAAATAAACAAAATCTACCATGCTGTGTTAGACGGAAGACATGCCATCAGAGCTTATGTACTCCCTGTGGTACTAAAACCTACACGGACTTATCTTATGGCAAATAAAAAATGAAAGAGCCGCCTCTTTATAGCCAAGGTAGTGTTCTCACTTAAAATTCGACTCATTGATAAGCTGCAATCTTAACAGATAGCTAAGTGGCTTTCTACTCGACTTGCATTCCTACTCTCTCTGATGAGCAATCATCAACAACTCTGTACAAGTATATGGAAACTGCGAGACGATTCTCTCTCTACGCATCGTCGCGCGGGGAAACAAAAATGTGGTAGCTAAAAACTGTTTCTCTCTTGCTCTTTGTCACCGGTTCAGGTGTAAGTTTTTTTAGATTTTTGAATGAAAAAGTTTGTTAAGAAGGGGCTAGACAAAGTTGGAACCTTGAGTTCCCTCAAAAAATGGCTTTTCTCATTTTAATAACATTTCGCCTGGAATGGCCCTTATGTGGTATCACATTTGGCCTGCTATCATTACAATTTATGCATAATTTTAATTAAAATGAAATACATCAGCGAACGCGAATAGGGTTGACATGGTGAAATGGGCTATCGTGCCACATAATCAAGCCTGGGCAAATGTAATAGCTGTAAATACAAATACCCTGAATCCACACACACACAGCTGCATGTGAGTTTACGATCGTCCATTTAATATATATATATATATATATATTGATATCAATAAATTCGCCTGAACATCGATTTGCCTGTTAAATTTATGGTCAGCCTCCATACTTCACCTGCAGTTCATGCCACAACAACTACAACAAAGTGTTGAGTATTTGAACAAAAAAAGCATTATTCGCACATTAGTAAATAACTGCATGTTGTTGTGCGGCTGGCCGATAGAAATTTATGCTACAACAAAGTAGCTGGCTCGCCAACCGGCCTGCGCTCCCTCCAAGCCACACACCAAACTGCCCACACCAGCTTCCATCTGCGCCTTTTAAAGCCGTTGAGAGGTCGCCAAAAATGGTCATGCGCGCCCATATTAATATATTTGGTTAAATGCGCGTATGCTGCGCCACTTGATGCCAGCATATTGGGGGAAAAACAGTAACAACAACAACAACAACAATAACAAGTTAAAAAAATATTATATGACCAGCAGCAGCTGTAATGGCATTTCATATCTGCCGCCGCCGCCGCCGCGTCATGCGCACACACACCATGCTTGGCATTCGAAAAACACCGTGGCACGCATCGTCGCATAGCAAACATGCCACACGAGCAAAAAGTGTGTAAATTGAGGTGCTTGCCCGTGCGGCGGTGAGCGCACCAAGCGAGCCAAATGAGCACCAACCAATGGACCACTAAGTCAAGAGCCAAGTGTAGTAAGTGAAGTGCGCGTCGATACTGCGGCTGCTGTTGATTGTTGCCACATTGCCATGTTCGGCGCCGCATCGCCTCGATGAACGCCATTGGCATTGGCTTTGGCTTTGGCTGTGGCTGTAGCTGCGGCATTGGTTGGTGTATTAAGTTGCATTGACAATACACTGCAATTTAGTTGCAACCAAATGACAACTACAACAAAAAAAGCGACAACAACAACAACAACATCAACTGCATTGTGCCATTGGTAATGACCATGTTAATGATAATGAAATTTTAAAAGGTTATTTCGCTGGCGTTTCATTTACTGCGTTTTTTTTTTTTTGTTTGTTTGCCTCCTCCACCATCGCCGCCGCCTTCAACACCCATATTTGCCTCAACCGCTTCGCTTCGGACTTCTTCATCGTTGCGCCAATATCACGAATACAAGTTGAGATTTTGCAGTTGTCGCGCGATAAAACTGTTTAATGCACATTTATATGATAATTATAGCGTGATAATATTGTAATGGCAACATGTTGCGCAAGTATTGCATATTAATAAGTTGCCATTTGCAGCAGGCGAGTGGCATTTAGCATGAGAAAATATGGGGGGAAAAAAGATTATTACTTTTATTATTATTATTGAAAATGTTGTGCAGAAGCTATTAATTAAATATTTCCGATTTACAGCAATTATTTGTGCGTTTGCGATAGCTATTTGAAATCGTTACAAGTTGATAATAAAGATTTATTTCAAAGAACCAATTACGATTTACGGATGGTGAAATACTACAGCAAAACCATTAAATTCAGTTGGAAAATATTTAGTTATAATTTATTAGGTGGTTAAGAGGAGAAAAAATGTGCCATATTAGGTCACAACAAAAAAAAAAAAGGTCGCAACAAAGAAAAAAAATATTTTATCAAAAAAAACCAACAACAAAAAAATTAAATGAAAAAAATTCCCTAGCCTCACTAGCAATGGTATGTGCTACTAAAAAACTCTCCTCCTGAGAACCGTCGCCCACCCTGCGAACCCTTTCGCATTACTTCAGAGTGATGTTCCACAAATTTCTCATCTTAGGATCATAACCTGCGTCCACTTCCCGATTTTTTCACTATCCTCTAGAGCAATATATCTAGAGGCTGAGATTGATACCAAACTGAACTGGCGAATGACACGCCTGAAGTTTTGCTCCAAGGCCTGAATCGAAGCGGGATTGTCAGTATAGACTTTCGACTTTACATTCCTATCCCTACAGGAAAAAGGATATCACACATCACACGATCTTGGTGGCCAATCGACTGGCACAAAACGTTGAATTATCTGCTCACCGAAGTGTTCTCTCAATAAATCCACTAACTGATGCGATGTGTGAGAAGTAGCGGCGTCTTGTTGAAACCAAATATCGCGGAGATCATGGGCTTCGATTTCACGCATCAAACTGTCGGTTATCATGGCGCGATAACGGTCGCCATTGGCGCATACGTTCTCACCGTCATCATTTTTGAAGAAATATGCACCGCTGATTCCACCGGTACACAAGCCACACCAAAACATTGTTTTTTTCTGGATGAAATGGCAGCACTTGAATCTCTTTAGGTTGCTCTTCGTCCCAAATGCGACAATTTTGCTTGTTTACAATCCCTTTGAGCCAGAAATGGGCCTCATCCCTGAACAAAATTTGCCTCGAAAACGTCGTATCTCACTTGGAATGTTTTTTGGAGCCAATGGAGCGAAGCGAAGTCGCCTGGGAAGGTCGAGCGGCTTCAGTTCTTGCACAAGCTGTATTTTGTACGCTTTCAATTTAAGATCTCGACATAAAATGTGCCAAGTCGTTCCATACGTCAGTCCGAGTTCCTACGAACAGCGCCGAATCGATTCTCCATGGTCTTCGTGTACATTCTCAGCTACGGCCGCTATATTTTCTTCACTGCCTGCTGGACGTGGTCTATTCGGTCGAATATTATCCAGTAATGAATGCTGAGTCTCAACATGGGTGTTGGTAATGCGAATAGTACGCTCAGTAGGTTGACCATAAGTTGGGCGAAGCGCTCGAAACACATTCTTTACAGAACGTGAAATTTCGTAATAAAGTTGAGTGGTTTTTAAACGATGTTGAGACATTCACTTAGATTACCCTTTATATGTATCACATATTATATGGAAAATATATTAGAAATAAAAGAAGTGTAGAAAAATATGAAGATTTGACCAAAATTTTTTCTGGGCAACTATGATTGCCTAAAAAAAAAAGAGTTTTTTTTTTATTTTGTTTCTGGATTAATCCACACTTTTCAATTATTTCTAGCTCTTCCGACACGTGTTTTTCCTTTTCTTTTCATTTTATTTTAAACTCAGTGTCTGAATTCGCTCTCCATTCTCACTTCACTCAAGTGATATATTAAATTTCGTACAGGAAATTTTTTTGCAACGCCGCTCACTGCATTTCCAATATTCGAGTGAATTTAAATAAAGTAATGAGATTTTTATTGCTGACTGTAAGGTTTCTTTTTATTTGAAACCTACTCAAGTGAAATACACACACTTCCGCTCTCTTAACACACTTTTACTCACTCATACTCCACAGCAGCGCCATCTATGCAGCGCAATGGCATAATTTCCTTTAGGATTCCGTTTGATTGCTTCGTCATTTTCGGCAAAATATTTTATCGTTTTTCTCTATAACAAAAATATTTACTTTAATTTCTTTAACGATTGATTGCACATTGAACCATAGGAAATATACTTATAATTAATCGTCCGTAGGCGCCATTACAATAATATTTATTTTCAATTAAATTAATTAATTGAAGCAGAAATTAGTACTTTTTTGCCTTTTTTCCATGCAACATGTACGTTTGCTGAAATTGGTTGTGTGTAGGTTGTGTGTAGGTAGTCTTTTCTTGCTTGAATATGCCGATTCACCTGTCTTCTTTCTTACCGTTATGTCTGTGAATTTCATTATTATTTCTTTCATTTACTTTTAACCTTTTTTTCTGCGCTTAGTTACCCTTTTTTCCTTTTCTACCATGAATTCTACTTGACTGCCATTCTTCGTTTGGTTTGGTTTTTTCATATTGCATCGGCTTCTTTTTGCGCCTAAATTAAACCTACTGGCAATATGTCGCACCCCGCCCTCGTCTTTGCAGTATTTATTGTACTTCTCATGCTTTCTTTGGCTTCCAGTGGCAATTAGAAATTTTTACAAGGAATTTTATTTCATTGCTCCGCATTGCAATTCAATTCATTCGATTTCATTTGATTTGTTATTTCAGCCTTTCAGGCAATAACTGTTGTTGCCTGAATCTCTTGTAATGTAACGCAGGAAAGTAAGTAAATCAAAGAGGATGAAAAAAAACCTCCTGAATCTCTAAAGCAGTGAAGCTGTATGCCTGAAAGGGCGCGTGTTGAATTCAAAGTTTAAATAATAATAATAAAATTGCCTGCCGGTGTTATTGAGCATGCTTTTGCTTTGACTTTCGCTTCAATACGTTTACATTGCTTTGACTTTGAAAGAGGAAAACAAAAAGAGAATGAGAAAAATTTAAATTTTTGCCTTTTTTCATGGCCTTCAATAACAACAGCTGAGATTTTTGGCCTTTTTTGTTGCAAGAAGCTTTCGCTTTATTGAAATTTTTTCCAACGATTTTTCGCAGCAATTTTTTTAATTTTTTTTTTTTGAAAAAATTCTTTTATTACACGTAAAAATTTGGAGAGCCTATATAAGGTACAAGACTGTCGTGTCATAAAAAATATGCTCTTCTTAGAGATTTACCTGGCAATTGCGTATAATTTTTGCGCCAAAAATTTCCAAATTAATCAATATTAAAATGTAAGTAAAATAGTGATATTGGAGGGAAGAAGAAAGTAAAAAAATACTCAAAACTTTAGTTATTGGAAAGCAACCATACAAAAAATGCTTTTGCGCCTGCAAGTAGGCAATACAACTCCAATTCATTTTATTTCGAAAATGTAGGAAAATTTGAAGTTTTAGATTAATTCACATTTTTCAATAATTTTATAGCTCTTCCGACGAGTGTTTTGCCTTTTTTATTATAAAAAAATACTAATAAATTTAATAATCGTAAAGCAACCATATAAATAACGCTTCTGCGCCTGCAAGTAGGCAATACAACTGCCAATTCATCTTATTTCGCCACTCCACTTGCTACATTTTTCTTCTGCCTCCTACGTTACGCTCAATAAAACCAATTTACAAAGTAGACGCTTTGCTATGCCACCGACAACACAATTATTTTTGCATAAAAATAATCAAAAAAAAACCAAAAAAAATTATGTTGACAACAAAAAATCTTACGGGCCTTGATAGGTTTCTTGTTAATTTGCCACAAATGCCACAACTGGGAATTTCATTTCCCATTATTAACGACAAAACCAAAAAAATAAGCGTTACACATTATGGCAACCGCCATTCAAGCCCACTTGTGTAATATCTGTGAGTGCGCGCCCTGAAAACTTTTCGAGTATCATTAGCATAAAGCTACTTGGCACTCGGCACAAGTTTGCGAAGAATTTAAGTGATAGAAAACTTAAAATATATTCATGAGAAATGGAGGCGCGGAGTTTTAGATATTCTAAGATAAAAAGTTGTATGTATATATTTATTAATACAAAAATAATAATATTAAAAAATATTCAAATTTGCTTGTTTTGAGATTTTTCTATTATTTTGGGAGCGCTTCCTTCGTCAATTATCGAATTAACTATAATTATTTGCAAGCTTACTTCGGATTTCCCCAGAATATATTTAATCACTTATTTATTAGGCGTTTTATTTTGTACCTGAACTGCAAAAGAACGTTAGGTAGGTTACCGAATAGCATGGAAAACAACAACACAGAATAAGCAACTTGAGTTAAATTAGTCGTTTTCAGTTGAAATCGCTAAAACAATACCCGAACTGACCAATGTTTTGGAAAGTGGAAGGGTTTAACTATTTTGAGGAAAAACCCAAGAGAAATTCTTTCTCAACGTGAAATTGTTGTGAAATTACACTCAAACTTAAAATTACAGTCAAACACTTCAAAATGTGACAGCCTTATCGTTTAGTCAAAGTTCGAACACTTCTCATTACATTTATTTTACGCTTTCGGAGTCTTCAGAAGCTGAACTGGAAGCTGTGAATATGATGTCTAGTATATTTCGTTGACGGTTTTCCATGCTCTAGCCGAACCTGATGCACGATTCTCACCCATAACAATTTTTATCCATGAAAGATTTTTTGGACTAACTAATTGTGTTGTGTTTTTCGCTTTTACAGGGTTATCTATTTTGCGGTATAAAAAATAAACGTAAATCAAATGCATTGAAAATATCTTTTATCATGATTTTTTTTTATTTTATATTTGGAACCTTAGGTGAAACACTATATCATTGAAATGATCGCCTCTTGAATTTTTCCAAAGGGCGATCCGTCTGAAATAATTTTCGACCACTTTTTGGCACATAATGGGCGGTATCTCAGCCAAAACTTGACGAATGTTGGTTTCCAAGTGCTCAAGAGTTAAAGGTTTATCCGCTTAAACACGGTCTTCCGCGTAGAACCACAAGAAATGTCCGACGGTATCAAACAGTACGATCTCACTGGCCAATTGACATCGCCAAGACGAGAGTTTACGCGGCCGGGAAATTTCTCCCGACATATCGGCATATTCGCTCGTGATGTCTGGCAAATGGCACCATCTTTTTTGAACCAAATATTGTCCAAATCGTGTTCTTCAATTGCAGGCCAAAAAAGTTGATTATCATACGATCATATCGCTCCGAATTGACAGTCTGATAGTAATAGTTTTCAAAGAATTAACAGCCAATCTCACCTCCGCACCAAATAGCGCACCAGACAGTGAGTTTTTTGGGTTTAATAGACTCTCTTCAGATTTTTGAGGATCTTTGGAGCCCAAAATGTATTACTTACTATTATTCACTCAATCACTAAACAAGATCAATGGACTCACAGTCCAAAGGATTTATATACATTTGAACATTCGTTTCGCTCGGAGAGAAGAAAATTTATTTAAAAACTTCTCCAAAAATGCTGTTTTCCCTCATTTTTTAGTATTATTATAATTTTATCCAAGTATGAAAAGCTTACAATTTCAATATTTGCA
This sequence comes from Neoceratitis asiatica, assembly GCA_030068015.2. Classification (NCBI taxonomy): domain Eukaryota; kingdom Metazoa; phylum Arthropoda; class Insecta; order Diptera; family Tephritidae; genus Neoceratitis; species Neoceratitis asiatica. The sequence goes on along the minus strand of CM061527.1, from coordinate 81,499,108 downwards.
GTTCTTCAGGCGAAAGAGTCTTCGCTTCAAGCTTTAAACTATGGATCTCTCTTTAATTCATGTATGATGCGAGGAGGTTCTTCATCCATTTCCACTGTGTACCCGCAAATTTATTATCTTCTTTTTTTTTTTGCCTATTTCTTGGCAACACATTACTTGTCTCTTTGACTAACAAGCAATTATGGACTTCAACCAAAATTGGAAGAATATTTGGCATGAGTGCCACCAGCGCAATAGAGCGGCAATATAGAAATACATGACAGGCAGTGGTAGAGTTAGGTATGTCGAGAGCATAAAAAAATGTTGAGGATGAAAATATTGTAGCGGCCATTCTTAGTGGCAGCCGCGTCGCACTGGCGGCGTATTGATAAACGAGTAGGTGCAACAAAAACACAACACAAACACACAAACAAACTAAAACTAAATATGACAACATACAAATAACACGTATGCCAACTGAATAATTCTGCGGAAACTGCCATGGGCGGTGAAGCAAGTGTTGCAAAGAACAAAAAAAAAAAGAGAAGAGAGATAGTTGCGAGGTATGACAAAGGCAACGAGTTGGCAAATGGCAGCCAACCCGAATGCAAGCTAAGCCAAGCCATATGCGTAGAATTGCTTTAATAACAAGTGCAACCTGCCGCAAGAATAAAGGCAGATTCACATTTACAAACATATATACTCGTTTATAAGTTAGTGAGTAAGTGTGTAATATGTTTTGCCTGCAACGTGGCATTATGTGGCAGGGAAATAAAAATTACAGCAATAGGTGCTAATTACAGATGGCGAACGATGCGCAACACACTACACGCACGCTTGCAACAATTGCAACAATTACTACTTATGCATGTAATATGTAGATGTGTGTATGCATGCATTGGTCAACTATATATATATCATATGTTATATATATATAAGAATATGTAAATATGTGTAGCATCACCACTGATCGTGGCTTGTTTGTAAATTACGCCAAATGTGCGCTGATGATGGCATGTCAAAGCCTTTAACAACAACAACAACAACAACAGCAACGCTTTCGTTTGGTCATTCATGCTTGGCTTGGGTACATACATGCCACCGACATGCATACAAATAATAAGTTTGGCTTGTTGCAGAAATGAAATGAAAGCAGTTTCGCCGTAAAAAGTAGGAGGGCTCACAGGCAACAAAAACAACAACTGATAAAAGCATTTAAAGAAAAAATATTACCTTCAAAAGCTAAGCTAGAGCTCAGTTCGGTTGGGAGCGAACATTAGATACATTCATAATTGTTTCAGTTGAAAGTAAAATGGGGGTGCATAAGAATCCAATCTGGAGCAGTTTTGGAGAATATTCAGCGCATCTTAAGGTGCGTAACCATCAGAAGGTCAGAATTAATATTTTAGAATACGGAGAAGTGACAAATTATTTCATTTTAAAAAATATTTGAGCTCAATTTAATGGAAAAAAAATTAATAAAATTGCTACGAGTCAAAATAAAGGTATAAAAATTATATTGTTTAAGTAATCTTTACAGTTACACAAAAAATTTGCAATATGTTTGCGGTATGTTTGAGAAATAGTAAAAAAATGCATTTTTTCGTTAATTTTGCATAAGGAAACTATCTCCGAAACCAATAATGATAATTATAGTGTAAATTCTACAGCATCAGCTCCATGGTTTACTGAGCTCGGTTGTGGTCGTACCATCAGAAGTGACGCCGAATGCTCAATCGAAAAATGGAAGTTTGTTTTTTGAGTAAAATTTAATTTTTGTCGACAAATATGCGTTTTTTTTTCAACACAGTCTCCTTTTAGTTCTACACACGTTTTTACAAGTTTTGTATTCCTTGCAAGCCAAGCAAGCAAGCAAGTTTTATCAAAGCCCTCAAAGCGTTTGTTTCTGTAATAAACTCTACATTCAACTTGAATCTCTTAGCGTTTAACCATTTTTTCTTTTTTCAGGCTTGTAAACAAGAAATAGTCGCTGGGGCTAAATCTAAAGAGTATGCTGTATGGAGTAGCAATTCGTTGCCCAATTTATGAAGCTTTGCCATGGAGACTACACACGGGTGCACCCGTAAGTGCTGATGATGGAATAGTACTTTGTTTTCTCCTAATTCGGTCGTTTCTGCTTCAAATCCGTATGGAAACTGTACAAACCCCTGATTAATATTCGATGGTGATTGTTTTATCCTAATCTAAGTGAATGACAACTCGTGCATCCCTAGAAAACTGTACTGAAGACTTTATTGGCCGACAGACCCACTTTGATCTTATTTGGTACATGTTCGCTCTGAGTAATCCACTATCTTAATTGTTCTTTGGTCTCTGTGGTAACGAAACGGCGCAAAAAATTCGTTCGAATTGCGGTTGCATATATCCAAGATCTCCTTTCAAGTGGTAATGCGGTTACACTTATGGTCGTATGTGAGCAATCGCGGCACTAATCGCGCAGATAGGTTTTTCATATACAAAAATCTATGTAAAATATGATGTAACCGCTCACTTGAAATGCCTATTGCCACAGCAACCTCATGCACTGGTTTTCCAATATCATTTTATGCATTTCATCGACGATTTCTGTCCTGACGACAACTTTTGAGAGACCTGTACCACAAAAGAACTTAGAAAACCACTTCCTAACTATTGAAATTGATTATGCAGAGTCCCCATAGTATTTATCCGCTCTTTCTTGGTTTCGGTGATGTTTTTTTTTACGCAAAAAGTAATGCTTAATCGGCACACAAAATACAATTATTTTATTTTCATTAAAATTCATGAGGTCATCAACTTTCGAGCTCAAACTAAATGACACAGCTTGCTCAAAATTTTATAGCAGTTTGGTTGGTAAAAGTTGACGGGAGCAGCGTTGTATTTAAGGTAAATGCGCGAGAAAATTCAAAAAGTCATTGACTTATCAAACAGCTCTCGTATATCTTTAGCTGTAACATAAAGCTAATGCTAATACTCGAAGGATCATGTAACATGGCTAGAATACTAGCCAAACTATCACCAAAAATGAAATTAAAAGCTTTTTCTAAATAACCTCGCGCCTTGAAGTATTTTCCAACTTCCTCACAACTTGAGGTGGTTATCAAGCGTTTAATATAACATTATTATAAATTTATATAAGCTTTTCACACAATATTAATAGTTTCACTTACCTATACTTTTGTTCTACATACTCGTACATATGATTTTGCTGGTGAAAAGCTTTCTGTTATAAAAAAATCACTTGAGTCAATGAGAACCGACACACGAAATATACCAAAACGAATGAAAACCACTGTATGTTATGCACTATTTGATTTCACTCCCAGAAAAAAAAAACTTTTTTAATGAGAAACGAAGCACGAGATATACCGAATCAAGATCCGAACTGAAAACACGCCATTTTATCACTATTTGATTTCACTTATAGAGAGACTTGCTAATTATTTATATTTACACTCTATTATGCGCACATTTTTCTCACAGTTTCAATATTTGGTTCTTCTAGTGTCTTTTATACACTTTTTAGCACAATTTAAAATAGATACAAAATTTTTTTTTAAATTTTCAAAAATTTTTGTACAAAACTCCGTTCAACGACCTTCAATATGAATTTACACGTTCCTACTGACGAAATCAAATAAAAATTTCTTCTCATATACATACATACACTCTTTTTTAAACAAATACTTTATTTCATTTCAATCTCTTAATTCTAACAAAATACCTGTAAGATCTGCGCTCTCAGCCCTTTCAGCTATTAAATATTATTTCCGCTTCCACACACTCTTACTTCCGGCTGCACTCTTATTTACCACTCGCTGAACAAACAAATTTTCTCTGCTTCCACTCGCCACTAAGCGAAAAGCGGGAGCAGAGTACTAAGTAGGGGAAACGGAAATGAGCGACGATATATTTGCATGGCTATTGTAGCGAATTTGAGTTTGAAGGTGGCATTGACCTTCAAAAATTGCTGAAAGCACTAGTCAGCGGTAAAGTTGGAGTAGAAGAGCGCAGTTTATAACTGTAAATTACCGAAAGGAGGAGAAATATTAATATATTTGCAAGTGAGAGGCATGAGTTTTGTGTGCGTAAGCTGATTTAGCTAGTTGATTTTTGCAGCCAAAGTGTGCGTTTGTGTAATTCATAAGTGGGAATGGTTTAGTGAAAGTATCTGAAATTAAGTGTGTAGTGTGTGTATAATAATATTAAATAAATTGAAATATTATTAATATGAAACGAAGAGTAAATAGCAAAATTTTTAATTGTATAATTTGTGAAAAATAAATACGTGTTTCATCGTGAGTGCTCGGTTCGGTTTCGTTCGTATTGCGTACATACACCGCGTACTCGTTAGTTAATAGAGAAGAGCTAAATCGTTGAAATGAATGTGTGTAATTTGTATGAGAAGTGTATATATATCATAAAAAAGGGGAAATGATGACTCAGTCAGAATTAAATTCTAGAAATCGGCTTTGTGGTAAGTAAAAGACTAACACCTTCACTGCTTTAGGAAATTCGGGTTTTCTTGTTTCCATTACTAATAAGTATCTTTATTATCAATTGCATTAATTTTTTTATTTTATTTTTTATTTTTTTGGTATATATGTCCATCTACATACATGGCATGCATACCAAATTCCGTGTATCCTGCACCGTCAGCAAAATATCAGTGTTTTTTTTTATCATAAATATCATTATTCATCTTCATTTTATACTGAATAGGCTTTTTATACATTTCATGTACATAAAATGGTATATTAAACTCGGTCCGAAGTATGTAAGTACCAGAAGGAGAAGAGCTATACCCACCGAAATTTATATCAGTCGTATCAGAATGACTAGCTGAGTTGATTTAACCATGCCTGTCTATCCGTCTGTCTGCTTGAACGCAAACTATTTTTCCCGATTCCTCAGTTTTTATGAAATTTCAACCAAACTTGGTAGGCAGATGTACCCATACGTTTCAACGATAATTTTTCGGAACCTGCAGATGCAACCACTATAGCATATATACGATAAAACTTTTAGATTTCTTTCAAAATCCATCAAAAAAGTACCTAAAATCTTGAAACTTTTCATGCATTCGGAAATCATCGAAATCGAATAACTATAACATATAGCTTCCACACACCGATTTGTTCAGTTGTAAGGCTTTGGTTAAAATTCAGTCAAAAAGGCATCTAGGAGCGTGAAGTTTATGCCCTTCTATTATAAATTCCATATTGGTGGTGAAAATAAACGAAATTGGAATCAGTTTTAGTTATCATGCAGCCCACATACAATGAATTTGTGGAGATATGAGGTTTTGCGTTTAAAATTCCACAAAATCATCTATGAGCATGAAATTTGGTATTCTACAGACGTAAATTCAAGTTTTTAATGATACTGAAAACCGTCGAAATCGAATTTTGCAATTTGCAATAAATTTGATATGTTAATAAAAGGTATGAAGACTACGGCGTGGTCATGAAGACAGCACTTTTTTCTTGAATATGTTTAAATTTGTAAGTTGAGGTACAAATGAATGAGTGACGCCTTGGGCATCCTAAAATAAACTCTATCCATGACCTTTTTGGGTGGCAGACCCACCTTACCCTCCTTTGGAGCATGTTCATTCGGTGAGATCCACTGTATTGACTGTTCTTTGGTCTCTGGCTTGTTCTGGTGAATCGAAGTTTTGTCTACGATATTCTACGTCTCTTATTTTTCGATCTTCCAATATCAGTCCATGGATTTTATCGAAGATTTCTGGAGTGACGACGTCTTTGGGCGACCTCAACCTTCGGTGTCAATTGTACTTGTGCCACAAAGGAACTGAGTAAAACAGTTCACAACCATTGAAATTAATGGAGCAGAGTCCTCATAGTATTCATCAAGTCGTTGCTTGGCTTCGGTTAAGGTTTTTTTACGCAAAAAATAATCCTCAATCAGCACACGAAATTCGTTATTTCCATTCCATGACTGTCAGGCACAAACGAAATGGCGCAACTGGCTCAAAATTTTACAATAGTCTATATATGTTTTGCTCTTTGAAAACAATGAAGAATTTCTTTCACCTTGAAAGTAATGATATTTTTAGTGAAAAAAAGCAAGAGAAGTATAATATCAATACAGAAGAGCTTACCATTGCGATTTTCACCAAACATCCCGTGCGACATGACGAATATCTCTACGTTTTTATACAAAAATCGTATGTTCTATGCGGTTTTAAGTTATTTAAAGCTGCACAAAATTTATATAACCTCTAAATACAGTTCAGTGGGGTATAAAAATCAGCTTAAAATATATATCTAAATATTATACGTTCGTACGTGCAGCAAGTGCCTGTGCCAATTCCATAGAAGCACTTGCAATTTACTTGCAACATAGTATGTACATATGTATGTAGTATACTGCTTCGTTTAAATGCAGCCGAGAATTATTCGCATGGCCCAGAGGTGTGAGAAATCGTCAGTGTGCAGCAGCAACAACAAAAACGACAACACCGTCAGATACCGTCAGCACATATAAATGACACACTCGAATAAATAGTTGCTGTTCGCGCCTGCGCAGTCAATGTGTTCATTTGTGAGCACTTCTTTTGCGTTTTTTCAAGAGTGTTTTTTTTTTATTTGTTGCCAATTTTATTTCTTTCTTTTATTTTTATTTTTTGTTAGTTGCCCTTCGCTGTCACTCAACGCCATCATTTGCGCTAACAATGCTCTACAGATGGGCAACAGTCATTAGGTCTTTTGCTCATTCTTTTTTAGGATTTTTTTTTTTTTTTTGGTTAACGAGGTAGTGATGTTGTCAACATTTGACGTGTTGCATGCAACATTAGTGAATGAGCGCTTTTTGTGCTTTTTTCACACTTTATTTAAAGCAATTTATTCGTGGATTTTTATTTTTCGATTTTTATTTGCTGCCTTATTTAAATTAATCACATTTTTCATTTCTTCCAAACTTATCAATCTTCATGCTCCTTTACATTTTTTCTTTTTTTCTCCTTTATTTTCATTCCTCAACAGTCATTTAAATTTTAGTTTCCTTCATTTGTTCCCAGCTTGTCTCATTTGTCCAATCATTCGCAGTCTCACTCACATACCCAATTCAATTTGTTCGCTCCACATCATTTGTGTTTACAGCAAGTACGCGCGAATATGCGCCGTGCGTGTGTACCATGCGCATGCGCAGCAGTTTTTAATGCACATCGCAGCTCGTCGCAGCTTTTGAACTCATTATGCGCGTAATTTCCCCTCGTTAAGACTGACGCGTAATCTTTTGTATATTTGTACATATGTATGTCATTAAATGGTTGTCGCTTTTGGGTAGGCAGCAGTAGTAGTGAGCGCGATTTTTGGCCACTCCCATTTTAAGCAAAAAATACAATTGGATCGTCCCATTTTTTTTTTATTTTACAACATTTATGTACACTGAAATTCATTTCTTTTCTTTTGTAATATTCTTTCTTTTATTCATCGCCCTTGTTTTATTCCGCTGGCAGCCATATTTATTGTTTTCTACTCTATAATTTGCTGCACCATTCGTACCATTTCTTATTTGCCGATTAATAGCTGTGGTGGCATCTGCTATGTTGATGCCTGTTGTGTAGGCGTGGCTTCCATTCAGTTTGAATTTCCGCTATTTTGCCGACGGTTGTCATTGACAATTCCGAATTCCTGGAAATTTTTTAGGAGATTTAAAAAGAGAACAGTGACAGATGTCTTGTTGTTTGATAATTTTTGATAATTTCACAACAGCGCGCCAGTCGCTTCATCTCTTCGCAGTGAGGTCACTCGCCAACTGATAATTCCTCTTATTCCGTCGATGAGTATTGCATTGGAAACTTTAAAATTTGCAGTGTTTTTAGCTATACCGTGTGAAAATGACAATAAAAATGTTATAAGTTCCAATCAGTCCAGGGTGCCTATCTCTCTGCCACAAATTCGTGTTCCGAGTTGATGTTAAGTTCCAGAAACGTAAGCACATCTAGAACACTGGAGACGTGTCTCCCATCTATCAAAACATCATAGATCTATATGCGAGTTTCAGATCCGGAGACAGACAAGTAGCTTAATTAATTTTCTAGCCGGAATCTGGTGCTGCAGACAACTAAATTTCGTACGAAGTCGTCTAGTGTGACGAATATTCCTTTTTTGCCCACGCTGGCGTTAAAATCGACAAGCAGAATTTTTCTTGTGACGAGAAACCAGCGAAATCTCAGCATTCCCACAACGATTCCGACACTAAATTTAATCTCCTTTATACGACGTTGTAGCGGATTTCACAAGAGCACACCCGGTTTTGTCCCTGTCCTTTCCATCGCACTTCTAGGACGGTGCTGATAACAGTCTTAATTTTACCAGCACGTCAACTAGACAGCCAAAGACACCTTCCCAATTAAGAGACCGGACATTCGAGTTTCATTTTCCCAAATTGTGATCTTTAAAATGTTTGCAGAGATCGTCATCAAAAGAGAGTCTCTTATCCGAGGCTTAATGTGAGCTTTCATTGGAGCAATTTTTTTATGTGGCGTGTCCCAAGTCCTACGTACTACCACAGATGGTTTGCCTTCCCACTTTAGCTCGCCCCCAAATGGTGGTTTTTTTTTTTGACTACACAGAGGATAGATGGTCTTATGCAGGAACGTGAGTTGCTTAAATCATATGTAAAAGAATCTTTTACGGCCGCTCCAAAGTAAATGAGACTAGCGCTGGCATGTCTTTCTGCACATGGCTCCATCCACTAATCCTACATAAAATTTTACGAGAAAAATCAATTTAAATTTTCAATACTGCAAAAAAAAGCAGCCCAAACCAATGGGTGTAATGAACTGTGCGAAATTTTTATATTCTTTTTGCTAGCTTTGCAACAATGCGGTAGCAACACTTTGGGTAAACAATGTGCAACATCTGTATACGCCCACCTCGCGCGTAAAGCATCAACTTTCATGTTAACCGCCAAAAGGTGACTGCATGGCCAAGTATGTATGTATGTATGTGTATGTACCACATGGTGTAGGTATAGCAGTCAATAACTGTGAGGCCATCAATCATGGGAAGGCACTCAGTACGCGGCTAATGTGCCGCAGCTGTCAAAAATTAATAAGTCATAAAAACTGTGGGCAGAGGTTCTACCATCAGTGGCAGTTATTGAGGTAGAAGCGCATGCAACTCCGTTAGAATGTGGGCAGCATCGAAGGTGAAGCTACTGAAAAAGGTGTGAATGAATGTGGTGGATGTGCCAGTTGACAGTCGAACTGCCCTTTCAGTGTCGAAGAAGAGTGCGCAGCAGTAAAAAAGGAGCAGTTAACGGCAGGAGTTAAAAAAAAAAAATACAAAAAAAAGCAGAAAAAGCAGAGAATTATAAAAACAATAGAACCAGAAAAAAAACTTGGCCACATATTGTGAAAATATGTGCGGAAATGAGAAAAAAACTGAAAGAGTAGCAGCTTCACTTAGTAACAGAAGGGTGGTTCACGCCTTCGCAGTGATAACTTTAACGGAAACGATGTGTGCTGCGGAGCAGAAATGTTTGAAACAAAATATGCAATATTTTCAATAACAGTAATTTACATACTATACGCTTCGTTGCACATATTGGTCGTTACATAAATACGCGTCGCCAGTAAAAACGTCAAAAAAGTTAAAAGGAACAAAACGGCAACCGGTACCACCGCTTGCTCAAGCAGAGTGTCAGATCAACATCGGAAAAATTATAGAAAAAAATTTAAATGCCTTAATTACACGAAAAAGAATGTCAAAACTTCATAGTGTTTTCTCCCAGAAAAGATACAGGGACTGACATATTCGAAATAAGCGTATTTGTATTTTGATTTCTGTGAAATTTGGTATGGTTATGAAACTCTTGGCACAGTTTCTGCCCGGTTTTGGTGAGAAACCCGCTTTCAATCATTTCCAACTTTTTGATATGTAAGACAGTTGAATACTTGTTTTGTAGATCTTTTACAGCCAATGAACCACTGGTTCCTTTAGCTTCTGCAGCATTATGGTTATAGTCCGACCTGGAGCGCCGCCTTAAATGGTGAGAAGCAGTTTATTGCACAGATAATTTTACCCTTGTTCACGATCCCGGAGGATTGGTTTATTGAAGTCTGTGATGATCATATTGTATCTCTCCTGATGTTGTTTGGTGAATATCCAATAAGTGTTATTTCATAAGCAAATCCAGGGTTTCGTCGGCAATAGTTGTCCAGTCGCCATCTACTGTGCAAGTATCTGTCGGATTGCAGTGTTCTTTGGACATTGGACAAGATTTTACCAAGCCTACAAGCAGATTTCTGGTAGCTTTCTATCGATGAACAATAAGCTTTTCGTGTTTCTGATTTTGTTTTCCCGACTGTTTTTTTTATAATTTTTCATTATGTTTTTTAAGATTACCAGATTTCGGTCTTACAGTTTTCATTGAAAGCTTCCCTAATCTGAGCTTTTAGATCGCTGTTCTACCATGGAGGTGATTTGATTGAAAGATGTGGTTAAAACCTTTTCAAGTTTGCTAACAGCCTTATCTACCGGTTGCATGCTTGTAAGTTTGCAACTCTCTTCACTTATTGTTGTATTTTTAGTTGCAATTCTAGAAAACCAATCCAATGCTGTTCTTCTTGAATTCCGATATTGATGGGGAGTGCCGGAGTTACTGCAAATGCTAAAGAGAATCTAGGAGTGATACAACATGGATGGCAACTCGGACACGCTCCAGTCGTCTTCGACCAAGCTCACTCTCTGTTAACAGCGCTATGAGAATATAATTGTGGGTTTGTCTCCCCTATTGCACATACGTATATTATTCATTAGTATATACTGTAAGAGTCACTCAGCTCTGGTTCGGATCTTCGGCTACACTTTCACTTACAGCAGCGATATTTGCGCCGGTACAAGCAAAGACATGATGCACAAGTCCTACAATATCTGTAACCGATTCTCTTCCAGTCAGCGTATGTCAATCGATCCAAATTCATAAATTCCTGACTTTTAACTAAAACAAAATATGTTTGGTCTGACAGTTAAGTTTGACAGAGAAGTCAAAATACAACCCTGCACTTTTTAATCACCTAATGGATATTCCTTAATATACGACGCTTTTCTGGGAAGGTGTGTTCCTTACGAGATGAAAATAAAACATTGCCTACATTTAGGGGCAAAAGTTTAGCGAAGACGCATACCACTTAATGGCACTGAGCTAATGACAACCTAAAATTTTTGGTCATTTTATGTATAAACTAAAGGTAAGAGTGCCGGAAATAATTAATTTGTCAGAGGATGGACACAAATTTCTGTTGTTGTTGTTGTTGTATTCACAAAAATATTTCCCAAATTGTTTTAAAGGGAATATTACGGAGGAATATGTTGATAAAAAAAACCAGCTCATGCCGATAGATAGATCTGACTGTTAGATTTTAGTCCTTTCTTACGAAAGGCATGCTTTCCGGGTTGTAAATTATTCAACCTTAAGGTCGTACATTTACAAATACGTTTATCAGTAATTTTTTGTATTTTTTTTTTTCAATAAATAAATAGCTAAGCTAGCTGCAAACTATCAATCATTATTAAAATAATCTGTGGTTGTATCCCTGCATTAAATTAATATGAAATAAGTTTTATTGGCTTTAAATATCTTTGAGATTTTTCATAACGAATTCTCATAAATTTACATTTTTCAGAAATTAATGAAAACAATAATATTGATACAAACTTTCAGACGACTGATACCAAGTCGACGATGCGCAAGAGTCGAGAGTAAACAATATGCAAATATGAAACAAATTAGTGGTAAGTAGAGAATAGTCCATACCTAAGTGCACTTTTGTAAGAATATATTGTAAGTACACAGCAAAGACAGCATCCGAATGCTTTGTAAAAAACAGCATAAATTTCAAATTAGACTGACACTCGCGTAGCTTTCGATTTTCTAATCAGAAGTGGAATAAATCGTAACAAAAACTGAAAGTAATTGGCAGTTAGTGGCAAAGGCTCTAATTGTGTAATATATAGTAAGTACAAAGTAAGTATATAAAGTGGCTCATGGCAATGCATTTTTCATAATTTTTTACAGAATTTTTTTCCATTTTTTCCTTTACAATTTTCCATTCTGCCTTTGGCTTTATGCTACATTTCCACTTCATTGGTTTTTAATGTTGCAGAAGTTTTCACGACTTTCTATGCCAATTACGTGCTGCAGTTGCATACATATACTGTTATTAGTAGCGCTACTGCTGCTACTCCAACTGCTGAGAGGTCCTTTCCTTCACAGCCAACCAACTAACGGTCCAACTCACTAATTAACATACCGAGTACATAAGTGTATGAGTTATTGGTTGGCCAATAGAAATCAGAGTTTGTGAAAGTTTCAAGGCTACTACACAGATTGTATGTAAATAAATATTACCACACGCACATACATATATACATGAACAGAAGCAGAGCCTTTGGCGTTGTTACACAGGGCGGCACTTACTTTCGTTATATGATTTAATAATAGTGCCACAGCAGTTTGCTGCTGCCCCTAATTGTATGCTAATATATTCTCATATATACCTTTGTGTGCGCACGTGTGTGTGTGTGTTAGCCTTAATGATAATAATTATGATTGAAGAAATTTTTTTCCAGCAACGCCACTAGCCCGCCAATGCTCTTTACTTACTTGTAGGTATAACACAAGTATGTGTGTGTGAGTGTGCATTGCTTGGTTATTGTGCGTGATCAGGATACAATTAATGCCAATCAATCCACCGCCCACGTACAACTCGAGCAGCAACAACAACAACTACTTAACATAGTTTTGAAGTGTGAGTCAAACAATAATCTTGCAGGCCTTAACTAAAATATAACGGTTAAGCTCCATATTGGCT